>CM046854.1:58128720-58728720 GCA_025617745.1 Heliocidaris erythrogramma
ATTGCCGAGTTGAACATTTCCAATCCAAGAAAGCGATTTGCATTAACAAATAGCATTACAACTATACAATTTCTCTCCATTTTCTCTTAATTATTCGTGTTCAGTGATTCAATGGTTTGAACGGGGGAAGTATGGGCGACGTGAACTTATGTCCCCAGTGGTGCTTTTGCTCCCATGGATATGGTTCAGGGCGCATGTTTGCGTTTGAAATGTATACACGATAAGCTAAATGAGGATAGCGGTATACCGGTACATAATTACGATTGAGGCAACATCTTGGGAGAGTGGATATAAATATTGATACCCATCATCCGATGGTTAAATCGGATTCGATCAACATTTTTGTAGATGATCTTGAGAGCGGACTTCAGTTTGAGCCACGCATTGCTCCAGTGGATGAAATGAATAAGAATGACTCAATTTTGAAGAAAAAAAAAGAGAACTCGCAATATTCCCATGATACTTTGTTGAAGATAACGCAATGTTCATGATTGTTTGATTTCCAAAGAAATGTTACGATGCATCCAGGAAAAGTGATACCCCATTGGTTCTAAGCACCGTTGGGTCTAAGCTAACATGATTATTTCATTACTGCACGTTGTTCGAGGTTGGAGCTAATAATGGGTTAGGGTTTGGCTTAGGGTTAGGAATAAGTTACCCTTAACCAATTCCTAAACTCCCAATCCAATTGATGGCGCGTAACGATCGTTTACGTCATGACACGAAACACTGTTTTTTGTTCTTTAAAGGAGAATGAAACTCAACAAACAGCTGATAATCATATGGAAAATTGTCAGCCAAAATATCTTGAAAATACTCCTATTTCATTACTCAGTAAGGAGAATAATCTCTGGAAAGTTTGCAGATTCCATGCTAGATATTATCCCATGGGAGCTGCCATTTTGAAAAACTGTGATGTCATAGTCGTACATGTCCATTTACCTGTACACAATCATAATGGATATGATGTTGCATAATGAATAGTTATTGTACATCTAAAGCCACCAATGCAAAATGGCAGCCATCTTGGTACCCCATTGTCTCGCACAGGTGATATCTAAGAGCAGTTGTAGGTCTTTGTCACTTCTTTGAAGAATTGACAAACCTTTGTCTGACCAAGCAACAACTTGTGCATGCCAAATCCTGCTTAACAAAAGAAACAGCTGAACCAGCTGACACATATAGGCCAGGATAAAAGTATCTTCGTTTGAATGTACATGACCTCAAATATGGTTTATTATAAGAAAATCCATTGTCATGCATTCAACAGGTGATCATGACTTCATGAGTGTCTTGTAGCTAGTGAACAGGTCAGTGGGTATCTCACAAATAGAACTGCTCTGACATTATAAAATGGCAGCCCCATAAGGAAACGGCAGCTCTTTGAGACACTGCTCTCCTTAAATAATCAGAAAGGAGTATTTTCAAGATATTTGTAATAGGCTGACAATTATCTACATGACTATATATGCTATTGTTTGTTGCCTTTCATTCCCCTTTAAACACTGTATGACATAATGTGACATCGTGTGGCAGCGTACAATTACAGTGTGTTCTCAACACAATCTGTTCATTGACACACAATGATGGAATTGAATCGAAAACGCTTTCTTCACACTGCGTGCACTATGGTGTGGCATACTGTGGCCACATATAAGCGTTGGTGACAAAGCGATCTTTGGGTCCATTTGATTTTTTTTTAATTTTAGCTTCGGATAAAGGGGGGGGGGGGGGCACAGCTGTATGTAAACGTGCCCCTGCCCATAAATAAGTAAGTAATACTTAAATACATACTGTTTCCTTTTTGCTTGTTCGAGCCTGTGGAGATAAGACTGTCTGCAAGAAAACGTGATAATCTTTTTTGTTTACCACCCAATTTTGGGACCGTTTACGTAATGTGTTTTCCTAAAGCTTGAAAATAGAAAATCAAAATGCCAAAAACACAAAAGGACCCCTGCATTCGTTTATAAGTCTTGACAGACTCGGATGTGGACATGATGTAGGTTAAATAATCTCGGTTTGATGGTTTTTGTTTTTGTTTCTTTGTTTCTTTATTTTATTATATTTTTATTTCTCTCTCTCTTTTCGGGGGGGGGGGGGGAATCTAATGCAAATCTCTACTTTTGTCAGCAAATCTCTAAATCAGTATCCTAACTACTGTGTCGAGATTTCTAACGCCCCCCTCCCCCATTTCCGCATGTTTGGGATGATCGAGTTACGTGTGTCTTACTTACTACTCTCGTCAAGTTTGTATATCATGGTATATAGACCGCAGCTTGGTGATACTTTGGGTTAGCTTTCAGGGGTTGTACTTTCTGAGCAAAAGCTGATCTTTGTGCTGTCGCCTAAATGCACTTGTAAGAACAGGAAAAGTGTCACGAAAAGGGAACAAAAAGGGATAAATGTGAAACAGAGATAGTTTCGGAGGGTATCTATAACTTTCTGTGTCCCCTCGCAAAGTTCTTCAGTGTTTTTGTTTTTTAATATTAGTGTCGCGTTTGTATTTCTCCTTTTATTTGTCTTTTCCTCTTTTTTTTTGGTTTGTATGTTTGGCGCGGGAAGTTTCAATTATTGGGATTTCTTGAAGCGCATATTCTAAACTCTTCTTCTTAGTTTGTGTTGTTCAATATAGTTCCTCACATATCGTATTCAAAATTTCAATTTCTCATTCCCCCTTTCGCTGGAATAATTCTCATCGGTTTAAATACCTCACTGCGATTTTAAACCTGTACTGGCAGTATGCCTATATGTATATTATCAGCTCTTCGTGCTACTTAACATGTAGCGTTTGAAGCATTTAAGAAGGTAATTTGTTTCTAAAACGAAACACTAACCATATTAGGGTTGGGAGAGACACAATTGTAGAAAAAATGCCATAATGGCTGAGGGTATAAGGACAACTCGGACCTTCACACTCAAGATCTTGTAGGCATATTAAGCGCGGATCACAGTAGACGTCATTTTGCTTGAGTCGGTACCTTCGCTATAATCGAGCCTGTGAAGGCAAGTAACCCGTAAGCCAGTTATATTAAAAGTATTATTTGCAATGTTCATTTCAGCAATCACCATGATTACTTTTTACACGATATCACTCTTCCGTGGCGCTTAAAGGACTGTACAAGTCAATGACGCGGTCCTAACGTTAGCAAATAGTGAGCTTTCGAATGTGTCGACGTGAACGCTGTCCTAGATCCTCCCAGCTACAAATGCTTTGTGTTAACTGCATATCGCGCTTTGTGCAAGAACGGCTCACCCGTCCACTGGCTTCTCCCTCGTCCACTAGTCAGATTGAGAACGCGTCAAATATTGTATTGCCGTCTTCTCTAAAACGTAAACCTCGCTTCACCCATTGTTAGCTTCATGCTTTACCTACTTTGTATGCAGTTAACACAAAGCAGTCCATCGTCGCTGGGAGGATCTTGGACGGCGTTCACTTCGACACGTTCGAAAACTCCCTAATGACGCATCTTGTGAGCCGGGGTAAGAGATGGAGAGGATAATTTAGAGCTTTCCTGCAATGCCCCTCCATTTTGTTCTTCCTTGCTTGTATATTGCAGGAAACCGATGAGATATTATTTTTAAAGATAACAAGAGCCCCAGGGGGCACGACGCTCACCTGATGTGGATCAATTCATATCTGGTGCATGTTCTCTCTAGCACCACCAAGAGATATGTTAGAAATTGAAACAACTAGGAGAATGTACATGAGATGATGTTAGAAATTAACATAACCCCCCCCCCCCCCCCCACCCATGGTCTACTTTGGATCCCCTACCCCTAAGGATGATTCCTACCAAGTTTGGTTGAATTCCGATCATGTGTTTTGGAGAAGATCAGAATATACATTTCGCCTGGCAGCGCCCCCCTTCCACAGGGCCCCTATAGGGCCACTCAGTGTTTCATGAACATTCATTCTTTCTTCATCTATAGAGGTATCTCCATACACAATACCAAGTCTGAGCTATGCCTGGTTCTGGAGAAGATGTTTGAAATTTACATATCTTTTACAATTGGGGGCCCTCCCCCTGGGCCCCCTGGGGGCCACATGTACCATTTTAGCAACTTTGGGTCCCCTACCCCTAAGGATGATTCCTACCAAGTTTGGTTGAATTCCGATCATGTGTTTGGAGAAGAAGATCAGAATGTACATTTTGCCTGGCAGCGCCCCCCCCCCCCCCCATATGTTACCCCCACAGGGCCCCTATAGGGCCACTCAGAGAAATTTCATGAACAACATTCATTCTTCATCTATAGAGGTATCTCCATACACAATACCAAGTCTGAGCTTGCCTGGTTCTGGAGAAGAAGATGTTTGAAATTTACATAGCTTTTACAATTGGGGGCCTTCCCCCTGGGCCCCCTGGGGGCCACATGTACCATTTTAGCAACTTTGGGTCCCCTACCCCTAAGGATGATTCCTACCAAGTTTGGTTGAATTCCGATAATGTGTTTTGGAGAAGAAGATCAGAATGTACATTTTACCTGGCAGCGCCCCCCCCCTCCAGTATGTTACCCCCACAGGGCCCCTATAGGGCCACTCAGAGAAATTTCATGAACAACATTCATTCTTCATCTGTAGAGGTATCTCCATACAAAATACCAAGTCTGAGCTATGCCTGGTTCTGGAGAAGAAGATGTTTGAAATTTACATAGCTTTTACAATTGGGGGCCTTCCCCCTGGCCCCCTGGGGGCCACATGTACCATTTTAGCAACTTTGGGTCCCCTACCCTAAGGATGATTCCTACCAAGTTTGGTTGAATTCTGATAATGTGTTTTGGAGAAGAAGATCAGAATGTACATTTTGCCTGGCAGCGCCCCCCCCCAGTATGTTACCCCCACAGGGCCCCTATACGGCCACTCAGAGAAATTTCATGAACAACATTCATTCTTCATCTGTAGAGGTATCTCCATACAAAATACCAAGTCTGAGCTATGCCTGGTTCTGGAGAAGAAGATGTTTGAAATTTACATAGCTTTTACAATTGGGGGCCTTCCCCCTGGGCCCCCTGGGGGCCACATGTACAATTTTAGCAACTTTGGGTCCCCTACCCCTAAGGATGATTCCTACCAAGTTTGGTTGAATTCCGATAATGTGTTTTGGAGAAGAAGATCAGAATGTACATTTTGCCTGGCAGCGCCCCCCCCCCCCTCCAGTATGTTACCCCCACAGGGCCCCTATACGGCCACTCAGAGAAATTTCATGAACAACATTCATTCTTCATCTGTAGAGGTATCTCCATACAAAATACCAAGTCTGAGCTATGCCTGGTTCTGGAGAAGAAGATGTTTGAAATTTACATAGCTTTTACAATTGGGGGCCCTCCCCCTGGGCCCCCCTGGGGGCCACATGTACCATTTTAGCAATTTTGGGTCCCCTACCCCTAAGGATGATTCCCACCAAGTTTGGTTGAATTCCGATCATGGGTTTTGGAGAAGAAGATGAAAATGTAAAAAGTTAACGGACGACGGACGACGGACGACGCACGACGCACGACGCACGACGCACGACGCACGACGGACGACGGACAAATTTCCATCGCAATAGCTCACTCGAGCCTTAGGCTCAGGTGAGCTAAAAATGCAAGTCATATATTTGCTAAGAAATGCTATTATTTTCCCGTAGTGCCAAAGCATGCAAGCTCCCTACCTAACTAATATTATACGGGGGTAATTGTCATTGGGGGTAGTTCAGTTTCAGTTTCACTTTAGTTTATTTCCATTTCCATCAACAATACAAATCAATACAAATCAATATTCAGTAAATAATACAATTATAATATCCATGTACAATTTCTAGGATGCCAGTCCAGAATGAAATATTTCTCTGCAACAGTTGTATTTTCCTTTTGTTGTTATTGTTATTCTCACCATTACAATAACTCTGATAGTGCTTAAGCCCAAATTTGATTTTCATTAGTTTTATTTTTAATTGACATTTGACAGGACGATTGACCATTGTAAAGTTTCCTAATTCTAGATTTTGTATTAAGACGTACAAGTCCCCTGGTTCATATTCATAAGCATAAAATATTGGCTTTTTAGCAGTCATGTAAAATATAACTTAAACATCATCACATTTAGTGGAATGTAGTTCTAAGAAGAAAAAAACGTTGCGTATATAGAAATCGTGCTGAATTCGTGATTATTCTATCTCGCGTTAGCTATACCTGTTTATTCCTCTCCACCATCAAGTAGTTAACCCATTTTTACAATGTGTTTTGACATACAGTCGGCTCCCTCTCAATCTCACTTTTCACCTTTAACTCAAGGTAAAAGTGCAGGACATCGCATTCTATGCAGTTCGAGGGATCATAGCACTTGATCTACACACGTCGTATTTTTAGCATCATGTTGTAAAAAGTCACTGCAGCCACTCCCCCCTCCCTCTCTCTCTTTCTTTATTTCGCTCACAATCTCTCACTCTTCCTTTCCCTTTCTGTTTACCTGTCCCACTTCAAACTCTTTATCCATCTATACCCCTCCCTCTCTCCCTTTCGTGTTCTTGCTCTATCCCCTCTCTCTCCCTCCCTCTCTCCCTCTCTCTTATTTTTAGCTCACTTCTCTCATTCTCTTTCTATGTATCTTTGAACGATTCCGTACACAGAGTGTCCCGTATGACATATAACATTTATCCATATATTTCATCCGTAAACGTAAAATTTATTGATTTGACTATTAGCAAAAGATGCTTTCTGGTATCACCACTTATAGTCGTGGTAATATCAAAAGCTTTTTAATGTTTGAAAGAAAGATGTCGAAGGGGCAGATTGCATGGAATTGGCCCTTTGCAAATCCTATGCCGCCCTATCTCTTTTTCTCGCGCTCTGTCTCCATCTAATTTTTTGTTTATATATATATATATATATATATATATATATATATATATATATTTTACTAAAGGGTACATTAGGTCGACACCTAACAATGCAGTTTATTCCGTCATAATAGCGACCCCTACGTTAGGTAGACAGTTGGTGTCATTAGGTCGACAGTTGTCTATAGAAATTAGACAAAAACTGTCCTCCTAATGTACCCATTAGGGGTATGTATATATATATATATATATATATATACATGTACTTGTATCTCTCTCCCTCTCTCTCTGCCTCTCTCGCTCTCGCTCTCTCTCTCTCTCTCTCTCTCTCTCCCTCCCTCTCTCCCTCTCTCACTCCTTTATCAAAGTCATGAAGCTCATGATAACCATCAAGGGGTTTGAAAAAGGTCAGATCACTATTTTGCCCTTCTTTTCCCAACTCCTCCATCAACGGCGTAGCCATGGTGTGGGGGCGGTAGCAAACACATGGCCACCCCCCCCCCTGAAATCTCCTATCATCTCTGATCATTCATGCTGGAAAGTTCTCCTTGAAAATTAGATTTGATTGTAGAAGTAGCGTTTGCCTGACAGCTAAGAAAAGGAGTATGCAATCCACGGCTTTGAGTTCTCCGCAGTTGACATGGTAAATGAGATTATGATGCACCTTCCTAAGTGGTATTAAAGCACCTGGTTTCGAACCCAGAACCTCCCGTTTTAAAGACCACATCTCTCCTGACTGAGCCATGGCACATATTGAAGCAGTGATTGCTGCTCTGCCCCTCCTCCTCCCCCCTCAATTTCTAAACCCTGAATGTGACACGTTTCATAACTGGAGCAACAGGTCGCGTAACACAGTTTGACATGCAGCGGACGGGTGTTGCCAGACAATTTTCAGCGAGTGTCGAGGAAGGGGGAGACGGATGTCAGAAAAAAATTGCCAACAATTTAGCAGAAATTTTCCAAAAAAGCAGTAACAACAACAACAATATCAAAAGCGGTCTTCAGATTTCACAATTTGCTACAACTTTGGAAACAAGTTGTCAAAGAATTTCAAACATTTTTCCCCCCAACTAGCCATAAAAAATAAAAGGGGGAGAAGGGGTCACCCCGGCATGCTTTCTAGGGACACCTCTGCGGATCCCTTTCTCCGGATCCGACAAGTCCGATAATTCAATACTCGATCAAACGAATGATGGCGCTGAAAAAGAGAAAGAAAGTCGTTGCTCTTATCCGCAAAGCGATTCCTACCCTCGTAAAGCCTTCCTTTTGGAGCCGTTTGGAGCCGAAAAACACTTGAACCTAATCCCATTGACTGAGCATTTTCTTTCTTGGGTTTTGAGACAAAATTATGCATAAAGGGTCATGTGACCTACTATGGATCGATACTGCAGATATCCCCGACTGGAAATACCTTCTTAATTTCGATTTTGTAGCCTGTGACAATAAAATAAAGATCAAAATGAGTCTGAAGTGTTTACATTTTTGACAAAGGCTAGGGTATCACTATGATATTCACTGTTTAACCGGTTAAAGTAATAACATCTCATAATTATTCTCTATACTTCAGCAGATCTACAGTATACTAAAGATTGCATCCATCTATATAGGGACATTGCTTTTGATCTAATAAATCAAACCATTTTCCCCATCGTTAAAATGACTTTCTTTTCTTTTGATAGTATCGGATGCCTTATATCTTTTTAGTCTAATTTTCATAACGATAACACAATGTTAATAAAATTACGAGAGAGAAACATGAAGAGGAAGAGAGAGAGAGAAGTGATACATAATTATAACGACTCAGAGGGATAGAGAGAGAGGGGAGAGGGTGGTGGGGAGGGGTGGCGAACCCCTGGGTGAGAAACTCTATACTTTACAAGAATGATTAATAGATACGGAAATACGGCACATTAATTTTGCATTTAATCAGGTTCATTAGTGTGATTCATATTTTATGAGAGGAGATCAAAACCTCACCAGGCGCGCGAGTGCGGGGGGGGGGGGGGGGGGGGGGAGGGGGTGGTGGTTCCGGAGGTGGTAGGGAATAAAATTTAGGCGCCATTCATGACAGTCATGTTGGATTTGGATTCGACAGTCCAAGAGACCGACAATGACAGCCAATGGAACGGACGTCCCACGAACCAACATCCCAGTAGACCGACAGACCCCAGAGACCGTCATCCCAAGACACCGAAGGCCCATGTGAGAGTCTCGACCTTCTGACAACTTTTTGGAACGCCCGTCAGAGCGACAATGCCTGTCTCGTGGGCTGTAACCAATATGGTTTAGTGTAAAAATACATTAACCCATTGCCTACGGGAACCGGTGGTCCATGCCTTAAGCCTGTGGGAATGAGATATATCAGTAGTCAACGGGTTAAATATAAGCTCAAGCACTGATATTGTTGAAGTTGCAATGCACCGATATCTGAAATTACATTGTTATAATGACCGTGGTATATACAGTGGTGAAGGCTCATGACTCTAATAGGAGAAGTCCCTAGCTGGTTCGATCTTGGGGGTTTCATCCTTGGACAAGGTGTTTTGCCCACTTTAAATTTTGTCTCTCTCAACCCAGGTGTATCAAATGGGTACATGGCAGTGCTGGGGTAATAATAATTGCAAGGCTAGCTGCAGGAAGAGCAGTATTAATACTCATGTGGGTAAATAAGACCAAAATTATTATTGTTATAAATCACTTTAAACGACGATAAACTAAGCATCACACAATACGTTATTTTTTATATTTCACAAGAAACCTGTAGAAAAGGATAATTTTAAACTCAAAATGCCCCAAAAGTCTCATTTTACCAAAAGTAAAGACTGAACATGGTATAAGAGGTCAATTTCATTCTACGGTTCTAGAATATGGAATTCATTGCCCCTAGATATTAAAGAACAACCTCTGTCAAAGCATTTTTTAGGAAGCCTAGAGAAATGATCCTAATGGAATATCTAGAGTGATGTGTCTCAGTATATGCATTTGTTTTGTTTTGTTTTGTCCCCCCCGCCAGGTATTTGTGAATCTAGTCCTATATTGTAGTATTATAGATACAGATATTTTGTTCATGCTCAATGAACAAATTTTTGTTTTTGCTTTTACTGATGTTGATTGCGTGTGTGTATTTATAAACATTATTTTCTTGCCAATATTTACAGTTTTTACTGATCATTGTAAGACCTTAGATTTTGATAGAGTATAATTAATTAACGTGATAAGAACTACTTTCGAAAATAAACTCAAGGGCAATTTCAAAGGCCTATTGTACTGCCCATAGAAATCAGGTTCGGATTATGTAATACACCATTGTAATGTTCGCACATTTCTAAAGGTGATAGACAGGGCTATTGAAATTGTCTTGTGTTTATTTTTCGAAAGTAGTTTTTATCGTGTTAAATTTTGTATTTTTAAGAAGTCTTTACTTGTTTAAGTAGTCTTCACTTATATCACATTTACGTAATTTTTCAAGGAACCACGTATTCACTCATTTCAGCTATTTCGTGGTTTCCCATTACCATTCACATTTGTAAAAATACCTTGAAAATAGGTTTCATATATTGTTTCAGAAATGGTAATAAACTCATTCATTCATTCAATTTCTTGTACACACTTCCTTTCTTGAGAGGGAGGGTTTAAAATAGGGAGATGGCATGGGTAATTTGAAATCTATGTTTCCTCCAAAGTGTATTTGCAAGATCACCTAGGAAACATATCCGGTTAGGTTATCTCATATTACAGAAGTGTGTCAGGAAAACAGTGCATTTGTCAATCAACACGAAATCCCAGAAATCCATTCACTCCAAATTTTCCTCACAGGTATGAACCAAAGATAAGCGCGCCGCAAACGAGAAGAAAGAAGACACATCGACGAACAAAAGAATAAGATATGGTACGGGAAAGAAAAAGCGCGGTAAAATAAAAGAAGGCGAAAATTAGCCTGGTGTGTGAGTCAAAGCATATTGAATATTCATCGGTATACAAACCGTCAGATACGTGTAGGAAGGGATAATATTCAGTGTGTCATTCAACGTCCCTGGTATCAAACTTCATGCACTGGGAGTTTTATACAACATGGAAAAAAGCGCCATATCGGTTTCCCGTCTTCTTCGTGCACTGATTTGCACATGCATTGGTATGCGCGCGCGTTTGGAAGTGTTTGTGGTTAATTTCACGGTGCTACCAATGAAGATGACGCCACACAAAATACTAGTAAATGAAGAAGCGGGAAAGCGGTGGTTGTGGCTAGTCTAGCATTTCAGTCCGTTTTATACAAATCTACTGAAGATATGAAAGTAGTAAAGTACCTTCTTTTTTTAAATTGGATGTAACCGTTTTTCATCAGAAATCAAAATTTCAACACCACCTTTCACTCTTGGCTTTCGATAATTGTTTCGAAAGAGTTTCCTTGTATTTGATTAAAAATAAATACCATCACTGCTTTGGGAGTTCATCATTATTTGTTTAGTCGATTAGATAAGGAATTGATATAGGGTTTTTTAATATTGGGGATGGAAGTCACGTGATGTGCTATGGATAAATGAAAAAAAAAGCACTGTTTTTTCTTTTATTATGGCAATTTATATTTAAGCCAAAATATCAATGTATAATGCATCCAGTTTTGTTATGAATAATTTATGTACAATTTTGTTATGATTTATACAATACGTATTTGACATAATTTCAAATAATTAAAAATATCTTTAAACAAAAAATTGAGTTTGCAAAGAGAGGTATCATTCAGTGCCATTATGAGGAAGGAGATTTAGATTGTCCGTGGCGCCACTCAAAATTTGCAACTTCAGTTTAACGGTTTCTGGATTTTGAAAAGCAATTCCAGCTCATTCCAAAAGCTAATAAACATCTGATTTCGGTTGTTTTGTAATCTTGAATGTAAAGTGTCTTATCTAATTATTGCATCTTACAATGATCGGATCGGATCGCTATCAGATAAATGTCCGTAACCCAAGACTATCAACAAGTTTCGGGATATACCGTCGTTTCCATGCGATGATGACAAAGCGCGCCAAAATCTGGATTAAATATGCAATGTTTGGATAATTCATTGCACGCGGATTGACGATTGACTTACATTATCTCATCTATCTACCATTAATTAGTCTTTGGCTACAGACTCGATTTAGAGATGTCATCGGATAAACACATTTCACGTCTGGTTAGAAGACTAGCAGATGTTGCGCAATGGTCGAAAGTTTGCGCACAACAAAAACCGGGGTCGTCATGGAGCTTCTCAAACTTATGTTTCCAGACCTGGTAGCGTCTAGTGAACTTGTCATGAAAAAATGTTTGTGGAAGAGACTAATTGGCAGTGAAAATTTTTCGATAATTTCAATGACTGATGACTAGGTGCCAAAAGCGGGAAGGCCAACGTATTCTCGACTAATTATTCATTGAGATGTGGCCCAATAATGGCGAAGTCCACATGAATGTAAAGTGGACCTATCGAATGACTTAGGAAAGCAGAACGATAAAGATAACAACTCGCCACTGGAGAGTAATGTAGATCGTATAGCAGGCCATCAATCTTCCGTGAGTGAGTAGTTCAGGGCCAGCTATATACAGTACAAGAGTTCAAATCCCTCACTCCCACGGGTACGATTATAACACCTTATACGTCAACTTGCCTTCAGAATGTCCGCATTCAAAATGTTCAAGCAGATATATATATGTCATTTAAGACATTAAAGACAATACTGAATACTGGTCATGCAATTGAATCGTGAAACAAAAATGTCTGGAAGGTATTGGGAATTTTAGATCATTTAGAAAATAGGAATAATAATGAGTCGTGAGGTTTTTTAATCATCATCAAAATCATTACGAAATGCAATTGCTGAACATCACTAGCACAACACAGTTATGGGTACATGGGGCTACACAAATAGATGGCATCAACATGATCAAGATTTGGTCCGAAGTTGGTCACTATTTCTGGTCATATTGAAATATGTCATGTAATAGCATGGTACATCAAGAGCAATCCTTTCCATTGAACATTATACTATATTCTTCCTCACTGAAATAAAAAGAATGAGAAAGATTCCCTCATATTTTTATCTTTACAAGAAGTGTATTAGCCAAACTTCTCTTTAAAATAGAATAAATAAGGGAAGAAACATGAGATACTAGATGATGATGCAAAGGCCGGGTCACGGTTGTGCTCTTTTTTAACGTCTTTTGGGGTACTTACTCATCTTGGACTCCTGAGAGAGGTATCAGAGTGCATCAGGGGTGTAATAATTCTGACCCCACCCCATTAATTTGATCCGAAATTCACAAGCATCTTTGTTAATTTCCGAGGTCTCATTTTTGTTTAACTGACAGTGTTTGGGTATTTCTGTAATAGATCTTTCTCAGTAGTTACCTAATACGCTGAAAGAGTACCCTCGAAATCCCAGAAAATGTAGGTCAGGGTTTCCCATCTTTTTTTCCACCCTGGCTTACTCATCAAGGTCAGTCGGGGTTCCTTAAAAATAGGCCACATTCACGCTATTCACTGATAGCGCCCCCCCCCCCCCCCAGTTCCAAGTGCACTATCTGATTTCATGACCTAATAATGAGGCAGAACTATCTTATATTACACACGGACAGTTTGCTAAACCAACGGTAATGTTTTCCTTTTTCATCTCCAGGTTTTTTGTGGCTCATTTACAAATCCTGGGTGGGGAGTGGTAAATGTAGATTAATATCTTGCTCGTACCGCATATCTTCGTATCACCAGTCAATTCGTGTTTAAACCAGTCGACTACAACAATCAAATGTGTAATTTTTAAAGCACCTAATACTTGATTAACTGGGGACTATCCACAACAAACCTTGCTTTTCTTCAGACTTTTTAGCTATAAAACATGACTGTAAATCATTAAATTACTCTCTTACGTATTTCTTTTTATTTTATTATCGTTATACATGTATATTTGTTCTTGCATAATGTAATATATTTCTATTATTCCAGAATGTATGATTCGTATTTTGACTGATTTGTGGAACTAAAACTAAACTGAAATTGAAACTTAACAATAAGACACTTGTTCGTTTGGTTTGTAGAGCAATAACTGAATTCTGCAGTACAGAAAATTAAAAGACCTGTCAATAATGATGACGAAATATAGATTTTGAATGTGAGTCTATGGTTTGCATTACGTGTAGGAGCAACACCATCAATTCCTAATTTTGACATGTCAATCTGTTTATTAAACTTTGATTTCACTAAAAGAAAACTTAGTATACCATCAACTGTGTCAACAATTCAACATCATTCTAAATTGTATCAGCTCGCGCTTTTCACCGAACAGGACAAAGAAAGATAAGAGTGAAGTGCACTTTGCAGGAGGGGGGGGGGGGGTGTCGGGTTGTCACAACTCCCTTTTCCCAGTTAAAAATTTCATGTCCTCAATTTTGTAGTCTGTCGAATATCTAAAAAAATCGAGGATATCTTTTTGTTTTGTTGCAAATTTTCAGATTTGCCTTATCGGTAAATTTGGTCCGATATCCCCCCATTGATAATCATATTCTTTTGATGCTCCTGGAAGGGGAAGAGGATATCCGCTTAATAAGAAACCGAAACCGTAACGTGTAAAATGTTTAACGATCGGGATCTTCAACATGAATCCATAAGATAAGGTTATTAACATAATCCCGTCTGTGAAGAAACTGGTATAAAGCAATAATTTGCATTACCGGTCATTGCCATGGGTATAAACAGCCATAGGCACCGCATGAAACCCTTTCTTCTAGAAATGTGATACTACTCTCAACCCCACCCATCACTTTAGAAGCGTTGCCCCAACCGATCTTTACCCTTCCTACATGGATTAGTTTGAAAGCCGGAAGAGTAGACCACGAGGAGTGGGAAGGTACGAGGAGGTGAGTAAAAGTAGGAAAAAAAGAGGATGAGAAATATGAAAAGTGGAAATTGAAAAAAGAAAAAAAAGAGAAGATGCAGGGGAAAGGGCCAAAGACGATGAAGGGGGACGAGGTAAAAAGAAAGTGAGAAACGAAATAAAATCAGAGAGACGAAGAAGAAGTAGGAGAAGTGGGAAGACGGGAAGAAGGACAGGAAGCCGTAGAAGACTTCTTCTGTTGACATGATCATTTGTTACCACCTTCACTATCTCTATCATCCCCATGCACTATCTCCACCATCTCTACCACTATACCATCGACACTGACAACACAAGCACAAAGCATTTGTATCATCATTACCATTTCCATCATTACCGTCATGGGCATCATCATCATGACCAGCATCATCGTCATCCTCAGTACCATAACCATCATCATCATCATCATCATCACCATCACACCACCACCACCACCACCAACAACAACAACAACAACAACAACGGGTCTGTGCTGCTGTGCATCTTTAAGTGTCATCATCGTCATAACCAGCATTTCTCCCCCAAATTAATAATGACATTTCATATGATCATAATCATTTTTACTACGATTATTTCTACTACCACCACTATACCATGACTACCAGCATCAGCACCATGCATCTTTATTATTATAATTACCTTCCATCATCGCCATTTATAATCCTAACATCGATATTATCATCATTATCATCATCTTTGTAATCACCGTCATCATCATCATCATCATCATCATGTCTTCATTATTATTACCATTTTCACCACTACCAATAGAGATATTATCCTCATTGTTATAGGTCATTACTACCATTATCATGGCTACTTCACTAGTACTACTACAAAGATCAAGACAATGCAATTCCATCATTATACCACTTCCACAATTTTCTCCTACTAACACCGTCATCATCCTCAATATCATCTCCGCTACCATCACCATCACCACCATCACCGCCACCACCAGGTCCGTCATCAGCGCTCGTCATCGCTGATCGCTGATTACCAGACACCGCCTAACCGTGAATCATTCTCGCATCTTTGAATAATCACTGCTTTTCAAAAACATTTCCACTCAAGGAGACTCTACCAGTCACGCACGGCCTATAGGGGTGCCTTCACACCATTAGATTTCATCACCAACTGATTATCTTCAATAAGACAGTATGGTCACAACAGGTTTTCATCTTGATAAAAAAAAACATTGTTGGCTGGCTTAAAAATCGTGAACCCATACTGGCTTTTAAGAAGAAGACAAGCAATTCTTAGTCCCGAATTGTTAGAAACAACATCATAGTTGAATGCCAGTCATTGGGTTTGTCGGGGGGGGGGGCGGCTGTAGGGGGCACGGGGCACGTGGATCCGCCAATGGTCAGAATCTCTCACTCGTTACATGTTTTTTTTCTTTTTTTTTTAACGGTCAAATATCAAAACAGATCTTCCACTTCCAAAATTTGCTGACTGATGTCAAGGAAGAAAATTTCAATAACCCCTCCCCCAACCCCCCCCCCCCCCCCCTCTAAAAAAACACCCAAACAACAAACAAACAAACAAACAACAAGAACATGGTGTAAATACTCCGTGACCATAAAAATCGAAAACCTGATTTTTTTTCCCCTAAATCTGTGCTCGTTTATCAGAACAAAAAAATATAAAGTGATATGTGGACGTGTTAAGTCATTAAAAATTCCCTCAGTCATAACACCAGTACCCCCGAGGCCTTTCTCACAAATCCCATGAAAATTGCGAGGAATAAGAGAGAAATGCGAGAAATCGGGATAAAAAATGAGAGAATATTTGATTAAAATGAAGTATGCAGAATTAGCAGCTTTCGCCCAAAGGCTAAATTATGAAGAATGAGTGATTGACACGGCGCGCTGGGAATATGGCGCCGGAAATCTACACACACGTGCGTTTTGTTGGTGGGATGCCTTTGTGAGAGTGTGTATGTTTCGATTGTGTGATATGCACTGATTTAGGTGTGTGTGGGGTGAGTGTGCGTTTGCAAGTGTTAATGGAACGCAGCATTCATGGATATGGATGTTGGTAGACACTTGTAGAATGTGTCATGGTTATGTTTGATACCCAGGAATGACATTATTCAAGCCCATTAGTATAATAATAATGAAACTAATAATGATGATGATGATGATGACATCGATGCTGATGCTGATAGTGAGATTATGATAGTTATGATAAAAATAATGAAAATAATAGTAATGATGATGATATGTATTAATGATGATGATGATGATGATAATAATAATAATAATAATCATAATGATAAATAATATTCTAAATACATCTATAGCGCATAACAAGTACATTCCCCTAGACTTTACTCCGGATATCAAGCCCTCATAGAAGTGTGCACCATCTCCACTCCCCAAGGAGTATTCCTACGATAATGTACAAGATTCACATGTACGCATGCGCAGCTCAGTTTCAAAGGTATATCACCCCTCACAATACTGATTGACTCCTGGGCAGCGTTTCATCAAGTTGTTTTGTCAGTGATTTTTACCGATAACTGTTATAAGCTACTGAAATCCTTGCATCTTATTGGCTGAGAGCAATTTCTCGGTAAAAATCACTGACAAAACACTTGATGAAACACTCCCCTGGATAAGAGAGGCAAATGTATATCAATATTATTGCTGCAGCAGGGTCTTGGACCACAGACCAGTCTGATCTAAAGCCCTGTGACTTTACCCCAAACCACGACACTTATGCGTTTTCTTGTGGGGTATTTTTAAAAGGTTTATGAAGTATCAAAATGCTTTCATACATGCTGAAAAATAATCCAAATAAAGATAGCTTACATGAAAATGAATAACATTATTCTTTCATGGAATATACATTCATTTATTTGATTGACTTATCAAATGTTAAACTAATTTGTTTTGTGTTGTACGCTGTAACAGAATAAATCTTCTGATGGAAAAAAGCGAAAAATATTGTGCTTTTTACATGCCGTTTCGATTTAAGAAAAACACAAATCACCAATAATCTTTTCTTTAACTTATATCAATACCAAATGATAAAACTGCGAGAGATGAATGATTTTGACTCAAATGAAGTAACAAGTTTCAGGAGTTCATTTATTGCACTTCTATGGTTCTGCCTTGGAATTCGTCTCCTTTCCATTTCTGGTTCTTCAACGTAAGTTCTTTTTTCACACAACATTTTTATTGAAGCATTATTTTAATATTCATCGTCGTGAAACTGATTTTATCAGACTCATATCGTTCGAAATGTATGTAATATAGAAAAAAAATTATATAAAAAAGGGGAGCAGGACATCAAATTTGGAGGAGGTGAATATCACTCGTTCTCAGGCTCTTGTGTAAAGATATAGATATATTCGATTTGGGGAAAGTATAGAGTTGATAAATTGAAAAGTGTCGAAGAGTGGTATGACCACTTTTGTGGTTTAGCAAACGTACAGATAAGATTGGAAAGCGTCTTATGAAGCGATAACAATCTCTCATGGAAAATACATGTAACATTTTGGCTGGATGATTGACGGAGACGAATGGGAGATGGAGAGATAGAGAGAGTGAAAGAGAGAGAGAGAGAGAGAGAGATAGGGTGAGAGAGAGCGAGAGAGAAAAGGAGACGGGGAGAGAAAGGGAGAGAGATGGATAGGGAGAGAGGGGAGAGAGAGAGAGAGAAGGAGAGAAAGAGAGAGAGAGAGAGAGAGATGGAAAGAGAAGTATGGGCAGGATGGACAGTGTAGTGAAGGTAGTGGTTGGTTTAGAAGACGGGATGAATTCATTCAAACGACTGGTTATTGACGAAGAAATACATGAAGAAGTGAATATGATTAGGCAGATAAATATGGAGCCGAGGCAGACAGACAGGTGATAATTGGCAGAGAGAAAAAGACGAATAGAGATAGAGGGAGATGAATGTAGAGAGCGAAAGAATAAAGGAGGGAGAGAAGGAGAAAGAGAATGAGTGAGAAAGAGAGGTTGGAGCAAAATGGGAAACATGGAATAGACACTATGAACATGGTGACAAAGAAAGCGGACAATTTATGCAGCTCCTCATTGTACCCTCCACAATAGCTCTAGTAGACAAAAGGACATCCCTTCACTGCTATTATGTGACACCTGTTCTACATATTTTTACAGGATAGCAATGAATGGATGTTCTTTTGTTAACCAGTGCAATTGTGAAGGGTACAATGAGGAGCAGCATAAATTGTCCGCTTCTTTGTTCGTCATGTTCATAGTGAGAGAAAGAAAGAGAGGGGAGAGAAAATGAGAGAAAGATGTGTATGCTCAAAGTGACAGACAGGTGATTGACGAATGCCACTGAGGAAAGTCATGGTAGACTACATGTACGTGTACTTTATTGCTCCACTTGAACAGCTTAATGAATATTTCATTAAGAAGACGCAGAAGGAGAAGTAAGAGTACTTGAAAAGATCAACCATAATTATGATTCATGTGAATTTCGCACCGTTAATAAGAAGTTTGCATTGAAATTAAACGTCACCTTGTCCAGAACTATTCTGTACTTTCTGTATATTATGATAAAAGGGCGTCTCTTCAGGAGATTGTATGAAAATCACTTTCCTTCACAATATATCAACGATTATGATAGCTTGTTCCGATTGAATTTACTACATATATATTTATATGTTGACGCATGTTGACGCATATGCGTCAGTAATGCCCATGGCTCTCGAGGCGTCGTTTGCATTGCGTTATTACTTGCGCTGTTAGAGCAGTCTGACACAGTGCGTCACTGACGCCGTCCTGCGTCAATCAAATTGCGCCTCCCATGTTCAGGGCATTAGTTTGGTTTAAAAAAAAATAGTGGGGTGCTCGAGGCCCACGTACCCCGTGCATGGGCTTTGTAATTCATATCTTTACACCCACCAAGTGACCCCCCTCTCTCTCTCTCCCTATCCATCCTTACCCTTATACCCCCACCCCCCTCATCCGTTCCCCCTTTGCACACCAACACGAAAAATAATCCGGTAAATACCGAAAGCAAATGCTTAGGCATGTACCACATTACTCAGGGGAAGGCTGGACGATGACTTAAATTTCCACTAAATGTATTTCGGAATCAATAATCGGAAAAATGGCATAGCGATTTCTTTTCTTTTCTTTCATTTTCCGTGGTTCGTGTCTCGGTTCCCTCAAGGTTTCCCTGCTGTCGACCGCAGAAGTAAAATGTCATTAGAACAAAAGATGAAATTATTAGAATGACTAATGAATTTTTCGATCTATTGATTGGATTTTAAAAGTGGATTGATCGTAGCTTTCAGCAGTCTGCTGTTTTTACCTTTGATTTATGTTAATGGAAAAGGAATAACATAAAAAGTACCCCCACACCCCAAAGAAAAAAAAGTAAATATAAATAAATAAATAAAAAATAAATATATAAATAAATAAATAAATAAAAATAAAGATAAAAATAAAAATAAATGAATAATAAAAAAAATAATAATAATTCTGCAGTCTAAGTACATGTAACTAAATATCGAGCTGTAATTGCATTTATCATGATTTTTTTACAGTCATCTCGTCAGTTAAGCTAACAAACGTTACACTACGTGCGTGTTTCCTATTGTGCGTATTTTATTTTCACAACTGCATGCTGTCCCAGAAGGCCAAATGTTTTGGGCACCTCATTAGAATAAAATAAGTAAATATCAATCATGTAATTCTAGGATTATTCCTAAGTCAACAGGAAAAAGACAACTGCCAAAGTTGGCAGATTTGGGTTTTTTTTTGTTAATAATGATACACGTCCTGATCACACTACTGAATGGATTATTGATACATGCACGTGACCAAGCTTAAAGGGATTGTTTGCTTGATGAAGTATGTAAGAATTACACTTTTTTTTCAAAGTGTTTATGTGACGGGCAGTCATAAATACCAGCAGACTGTACTGATGAGTTGATACGAATTGCATACAGTCATGTACTCCTTTAAATTAAGAAATTCAGTTGCCTCCAAAACATGCCAGAGTATTTTGTTTTCTTTTCTGTTTTCTTTTCCTTATTTTTCCTTTCATTTCATAGGTTGTCAGATGTTTGTTGACAAATTATGATGGTTCAAAAACACAAACAAGTACGTTGAGAATTTTGATTATTTGTCTATATACCTGTGACCGCTAACAAGCACTGACATAA
Organism: Heliocidaris erythrogramma; assembly: GCA_025617745.1. Classification (NCBI taxonomy): domain Eukaryota; kingdom Metazoa; phylum Echinodermata; class Echinoidea; order Camarodonta; family Echinometridae; genus Heliocidaris; species Heliocidaris erythrogramma. The sequence continues at coordinate 58,149,588 of CM046854.1, forward strand.
AGGTAAGAAAAAAAACTATTGATGCTTTGCCAGTCATAGTTGAAAAAGCGTAGCATCGAATGTATAAATGAATACAAAATAATGATCAGGTCTAATTGTGACATCTTTGCTGGTATATTTAATTTCCATAGAATGACCCCCCCCCCCTCTCTTTCTCTCACCCTCCTTCTCTCTCTCTCTCTCTCTCTCTCTCTTTCTCTTTCTCTCTCTTTAGTACTCTCTCTTTTCTCTCTCTCTCTCTCTCTCTCTCTCTCTCTCTCTCTCTCTCTCGGGCCCTCTTGAATGAACTCTGATTGGAGTCCGATCTGAACTTCATTTTGATTGCAATTGGTACTATAACCCTTTTAGGGGGAAATGGTCAGCCTTAGTCAGATAAGCGTGTGTGTCATAATGTTTACCCAATTTGGGGATTACACGTAGTTTCTAAAGGCGGTAATGTAATGAAGAATGTTTCTAACATAATTCATATAAACTTCCCTTTTACTACGTATAAACGGAAAATTGGTATTCTCATCACAGTTGCATAGAAATTCGTTTAAGTTGAAGAAAAAACATTTCACGTACCAAAGGTTTAAGTAAAAAAAGGTCCGACCTATATAAAGATGATTTCGATGTGTGTAACCCTCATACTCTCTCTCCCCCCCCCCCCCTGTCTCTCTCTCTCTCCAGGCGCCTTCCAAGGATTAAGGAGGTTAAGCTGAATGCTCGGGCATGTTTAACCTACCCCCCCCCCCCCCCCATTTCGACGCAACCTTTCGTAAACCCTTCCAGGTAAAGTAGAAATCATCCCCTTCCGATGCTACCCCTTGTACGCCCTCCCAGGGTGTGTTAATTGCTCAGACATTAATTTACCGCCCCCACCCACCCCCCCCCCCTCATCCCGACGCAACCATTGTACGCCATCCAGGTTAAAGAGATATGCAAAATGCTCAGACATGTTTAACCTTACCCCTGGGAAACACGAGGGAAGGTCACGTTAAGTCTAAACTTCCTTACAAATGTATTTCAAAATCGATAATCGGAAAGACCAGCAGTAGCTTCTTTTCCTTCTTTTTGCTCCTTCCCCTTTTTTCCCTTCCCTTTGTCTGTGCCTGTCGCCCTCTCCAATCGGTTTCTGCACGACTTGACCTTGATTTAAGTCTCAAGTTGTGGAACTTTCTTTCCTTTTCTCTTCATTTAGGCAAGGAGGGCAGAAGCTCATGCCAAGTGGCGGATCAATTTTTGGATGCACTTGAAAATGCTTAGAGTGTTATCTCTCTTTTTCTCTCTCCCTCCCTCTTATCCATTTCCCCATTTAAATGTATATTTTCCTCGCTAGCTAGTTTCTACAATCCCATTATATCCTTTTCATTCTCTGTCTCTGTCTCTGTCTGTCTGTCTGTCTGTCCGTCTGTCCGTCTGTCTCTCTCTCTCTTCACTGAAGACCTAATTTAAATAACTTCCTATTTCTACACGGCGGTTGTTTTTTCTCCATCTCATAAACATGACCCTTAATATATGCTCTTTATAATAACTCATGTATATCATAGACTTGATGGCAATATATATATATTTTCCCCCAATCTTTCACCTGTTACATATTTAAAAATGTTCTCTTTATATTTCTTCTTCTATGGTTCTTTGTAAACTGTCTCTTTATTTCTTTAAAAAAAAAGTAAATTGAACAGTGTTGATTTTCCTGACCGAGCTGATTATGATTTCAATACTTAAAGACTCGTTTCTTTTCTTGTAGGAAATGGCTTATCTTAAACTCGTCTTCTTTTCCTAGCACTACATTTTGTGAGAATAATATTCTCTCTCCTATCTTATGTTCTCTCCCCCTCTCTCTCCCTCTCTTTCTTTTTCTCTCTCTCTCTCTCTCTCCCTCTTCCTCTCTCTCTCTCTCTCTTTCTTCCCTTTCCTCTACTTTTCTCGTTTATAATCCGATTGCACATGTCCGAATTATATCATATTTTAGGTTTTCCAGGGTGGATCAATATTAGGACGCACTTGAATACGTTCAGAGTTGTATCTCTCTTCTCTACGTGATCTGTTAAACAAAAGTAGATCAAGATTTACTGTTAAGTGTTTAGTCTTCAATTCAATTTATTTCTCAATCATTAAAAATCACAATCAAATTAAAACACATGTATTTCTTTCAGGTACAATAATATAACGATAAAGAAAAGGAAGCTAACTAAAAGCAGAGCTTGTAATAAATATTGATGCAGCTCCCTAACTTAAATATGTACGGACATAATGTACAATGCATTTCATATTTCACGATGGGTTGGGGGCTATGGACAGGGGCCTGTCATAATTCACTTGACGGGGTATTAGGGAGACACACGACAATGCGGTTTATTCCGTCATAATAGGGACTATATTAGGGAGACAAACAAAGTGTCTTCCAAACGGAGATCTAGTGATATATATATATATATACACACACACACACACACCCACACACACTCACACCGCGTATATATATAATACGTGCGGAATATACCCCTCAAAAAGTGTCCACTTGCTATTTTGTGAGGCGGTTTTGATCTTCCATAAGAGTTATATCTCTAGAACAGAGATGGGCTATAAATCTAGGGGAAAGAAATTTAAAAAGATCTTGTGGTTGGGCTGTGGTCTAGTGCATAGACCGCATGGTACAGGGTTCGAATCGGCGCCGCGGCACTAACGTCCTTTGGCGAGAAATTCATCTACATTTGCCATTCCTGACCCATGCAGGAGAAGTAAATTTATACCTTGGTAGGGGGAATTCCTTCAATAATGTCTTGAGTGCTTTATTTTGGAAGCTAGACTAAAGCAGTGATTAAATATATTATTCAGCTCTTTGTGTCTCCAGGTAAAAGCAATAGGACTACTATTTTGTACATGCAATATCACACATTGTTACCAGTTATACATGAATCTGCAAATCTGAATCCGCAAAACTGCAAGAACAACAAAATGGAAAAGAAGATGGGAGACAGAGAAAGAGAAGGGTACAAAGGGACTGGGAAAGAATACAGATACAGAGAGAGGGAGGGAGAGAAAAGAGAGAGAAAGAAAGAGAGAGAGAGAGAGAGAGAGAGAGGGGGGGGGGTGGTGGGTCGAGACAGGCAGGGAATGAGGTGCTAGGAAATTCCTATGCTATTACAAGTACAATGGAATTCTTGAGGAGAAAAAAACCCTGAAATATATAAAAATTAATGATTATGAGTCACAGCAAGACACGCTGAAGTGTGGGAGCCATATCTGAAGAAAGAAAAAAAAAAGAAAAAATACTGATTGGTGGTATAATACCCGTGTAATATCGTAGTATAATGTAGCCCGAGGCGATAATAAGATATATCTTTACCAGGTATGATATCGCATTGTGACGGATACTCTTAGCTGGCAGCTATAGCGATACGACAAGAAGATGGAAGAGAGGTGGTGGAGAGCTGAGCATAGCGCAGAGAGGTGGAGTGTTTAAAAGAGAAAAAGGAGAGAAGAAGAAAAGGAGATATCTATCTATCTATATAGCTATCTGTCTATCTATATTCGATATAATGAAGATAAAAACAATAAACAAAAGTAGTTTCATGCTTTAATCCAACGTGTATTTGTGTTTTTCCTCTCTACATATAACATATAGAGAGAGAGAGAGGGGGGGGGGGGGGGTTAAAGGATTGTGGTTAAGATCAATTAGCGAGTTGATTATCATAAAGGGTGAATGAATAATCGGGATTGGATATAATTCACAAATGAAGAAATGTAAGAACAGCAATAGAAGCAGATAGAGCAAAAGACACTTGTTTATGAAAAGCGACTTAGTTACCTTTAAGTTATTATGTAAATATTTAACATGATCATTATTTTTTTGCTATTATCATAGCCTTAAACATTTGAATCCTTGTTTTTCATATAGCCTAAAATAAGAAACTTCATAATATATCCGAATCTGAAAAAAAAAATATGAAATCTAAAAATCTGAATGAATGATTACAAATTCTATGTTACTGAAGGAAAAACGTTGATGGAATTAAACGGGATGGATACAAATGGAAGGAGATGAATATATAGAAGGAGAGGGAGAGAGAGAGACGGGGAGAGAGAGATAGAGGGGGAGAGAGAACACAGAAAGGGAAAGGGGGAGAGAGAGAGGGGGGTACAGAGAGAGCGTGAGCAAGAGATAGAGAGAGAAAGAAGGAGAGGGAAATGAGAAGAAAATGATGCAAGAGAGAAAGAGAGTATGATGTGAGGGGTGGAGGGAGAGATGGAGAGAGAGAGAGGAATATATGGAAAAAAGATATTGAGAAGGAGCGAGGGAGGGAGAGAGGGAGAGAGATAGAGAGAGGGGAGAGATAGGGAATGGATATTATATATATATATATATATATATATATATATTTATTGAGAAGGAGCGAGCGAGAGACGAAGAGAGAGGGGGGGGGGGGGGTGAAATCGATATGCGGAATCAGAAGACGGATAGGTATGAAAGGGTAGATAGATAGAGAGAGATTGATAAAGAGTGAAGAGGGTCGGAAATATCTCCATCGCTAGAGGGTATGGGGTTGGTTGGGAGAGAGAGAGAGAGGGAGAGGGGGGGGGGGGGTGTAAGGATATAAGATGGAAGAGAGACACAATCATTTAGGCATAGGTAGAGAAAGTAAGAAAAGACAGAAAGAAAGTGAAATCGAGGGAAAGAATAAAAAGAGCGGAAATGTGATAGAGAAAAGATGGAACACAAGTGGAGGTGTTAACTGAAGAAGACGATGTAAAACGAACATAACACCTTCTAACCCCTCTAACTAAAATGCTAAAGTGCGTGTAAAAGATCAGCTAAAAGCGAGATCGCATCGAATTATATTTTTCTTCTCCATTCCATATCTGGGCCACTCAGTCTTGACAAAGATCAATATAAGAAATACCGGTAAGAAATATCGGTTGAAACACTTGGGTGAGTATTACAGGGTGCTATCGGTTTCGGCGAATCAATTTCATCCATATCGCAACGCCTAGACGTAAAGCCTTTTTTTTGTATTGAGCCTCGTGTTATCAAGATGCTCGTATGTTATGAGGTCCGACGAATTTATTATTTCTCATATTTTATTTCCTAGGCCCCTATGGAAAATCAAATTTTCTACTCAACCCCTAAACGATAAATAATAACAGAAGATCTCAATCCATACGAAAGCTATAGCTTCGAATCCAGTAGTGCAAGCAAGCCGCAACATCCCTGCTCCTCGACATCGCTTCTCCCCCCCCCCCCCCCCCCCGCTCCTCCCCTCGTTACGCTTATCCAAACAGCCCCACCTTTGTTGGAAATTGTTAATTTCAGTTTGGTTTCGACTCGTAATTTGTAGCCGAAGGCGCGAAAAAGCATGTATTATCGGTGATTAATATGTATCTATGTTAAATTCATTAAATCCAAGTTCTTTACCGACGGATGTAGGTTTTCTAGGGGCATGTACTTTCGTGACTTGGGGCCAAGCGTTAAAGGCAGTGGCTAAATAAGAAATGTTTGATAAGCCCCATTTTCCCCCTCGTACAACAGGAAATAAATGAGTGCAAGAGAACACTTTGTCTGAATATAAATACGAAATTATCATTTTCATATGAAATGCATAATTAAATATCTTGTATATTTTGTAATATTGGTCGTGTAAAATGAAATGTCTTCTATCTGAACGTAGCAGGCTTTTTTCTATTTGTTCGTATTTGAGATGCTCGTACTGTGTTCGTACTATGTTCGTATTGTAAATTTTCAGAAGAGATTTTACGAAAGGGGTGGTGTTTGCAATGGGCAATTGCTGTGTATTTATCCGCTTCATAATTGAATTGTGCGTGTGGAAAATATTTGTCAAATCACATTTTTGTACTTGGACCTTTAATCTGCCGCCCTGCGGCTTGGGAATCACATAATTCCGTTGGGTTCTCCCCTTTTTCTTCTTCTTTTATCTGCTTTTTCGAATATTATCCTTGCAAATCAGTTTCCCCAGAGGATGTTAAACCGTGGAATGCGACTTCGTAGAAGGTGTGTTCCAGTTACCTAGTTTTTAATTAGTAACAAAATAACACCCGAGGAGGGGGTTCTCCATGGATGTTATGACAAAGAAAGGGGGAGGGCGTAAAGGGGGGGGGGGGTGATGTAAATATGAAGACAGACGTTGAAAGAAACATAGATATAGGTTGGTAGGTGAAGAGAGAGAGAGAGAGAGAGAGAGAGAGTGGAGGGAGAGAGATAGAAAAACAGAAACAGGGATAGACAATCAGAAAAGTAGACAGAAAATCAGAGAGAGACAGACAGAGAGACAGGCAGACAAGAAGTCCGAAATAGAGAGGGAGATGTATATATATATCTACGAACAAAATTAAGAAAGACATAAATTTGAATTAGTTCAAATAAAAACCGTATTTTGCAGATGTTACAAATGACACTGAAAGATAAAAGTAACGTTAACAGGCAACTATAATCTTTACACTTTAATGCTGTTGTGGAAAAAATGTTCTCGAAATTTAAGTCTAAATAATATATTTGGGTTATTTCAACAGGTGGACAGACCGACAGAAAGACAGACAAACCTATATATAGCACATAAGAATGAAGGGGAGGGTGTACGTATAAGAGGAAAGGGTAATGACAGAAGGATATTTTAAAATGGGAATGTGATATTCCCAAATCATCAATTAATCAACATTAACCATTCACTGCATGATTATATCACCCACGCCTAGAGGTTCCCCAAGGTTCGATGGATATACATTCAGGGTAGGCTAGGGAGGTGGAACCAGGGATGAGGAGTGGTAAGGGGGAGCGTCTAATGTGTGTGGGTTGAGGTAGGTTGCAGGCACAATCCCCTGTCAATCCTATAACTCTTATGATGCAATGGTCAGACGCACTGCACATAAAATGGGTACATGGGACTACATACACATGTGCATGAAAGTATGGTGCAAATCTTTCGGCTATTTCTCGCCATATTTTGGATATGGGGTCATTTGAAGAGTAATAATTTTTTAGGGGGAAAAGAGATGTTGTGTGGAGCGGTGGAAAGGAAGGGGGCGAGAGACGAGATTGAAGAGATGGGGAGGAGCAGAGCGTAGAGAGGGAGAGAAGGGAAGAGCCGAGAAAAGGGAAAGGGAAGAGATAGGGATACAGCCAGAGAAGGCCGTATAAAAAAGAGGGGGTGGGGGGGGGGGGAGCAGGCAGACTCATCCAAAAGGTTTTAATGAAAGAGGAATGGGGAAAACACGAGGATGATGGTGAAAATTAGCTACGTCATAATGCACAAAAAAGGTGAGGAGCGCGGGCAACAACCCCCTGCCATAAGACAGGGGGTTAACACCCCATACACCCCCTTTGTCCTTCTCGGAGAAAAGAGATATTGCGACATTGCTGATACACAGACAATTCGAGTAGGATACTAGACAACGAACTCCAGACGACACTCGCTTGATGAGTAAGCCATTCATATGCAAATGATTTGATGTCACCCCGAAAATGATGAAACGGCCCTGTAAGTCATCTTCAAAATCCCATCGGCAGTGTCCCTCCTTATTCGCAGACACAACCGCCCTTCATTTTCTTCCTTCTGATCTTCAGAGCGTCTCGAAATGTTGACGTTCAACATCAAAGGTAGTGTATTCCATTAGTAAATTTTTTAACATGGTCATGAATCTTGGAATGGATCAGCATTATGACATTTACACATGTATATGAAATCTGGCTGCAACCCACGAGGCCGACAGCGCATGAGACCGACAATATCGGTCACGTGTGCCCTCTGACGACTTTTCAGAGGGTTCAGTACGACGCCACACGAGACCGACAGCCCAATAGACCGAAAGCTCGGGAAACTGACAATGTCGGTCTTCAACGGTCTTCACCGAGACCGACAGCCCAATAGACCTGTTTACTAAGTTATTCAAATTGTATGCATACTTTTGAAACAAAGGTTGTTCTTGACAACCTGAAAGCTTGCCAGAGGCTTGTCAGACATAGCAACAAGTAATGTATGCAAACTGGATTCCAAGTATTGTAGTTCATTCATTAATAACAGGTTAATGGAATACCTCGTTACTAGGTCCCCAGGAAAGAAACATCCATAAATTTGAATAACTTAAACAGTAAACAGTAAACAGGTCTATAGACCGAAAGCTTAGGAAACTGACAATGTCGGTCTCGTTGGCCATTCTAGCAACTTTTCAGAAGGTTTAGAGGCCAGCTGGGATCATCCCAGTAGACAACAGCCCACGAGACCGACAGCCTCAGAGACCGATAATGTCGGTCTATAGTTATCCCTAAGAAAAGTTGTCAGAAGGCCTGCGAGACAAACATTTCAACAAACAAACCAACAACAACCCCCCCCCCCCAAAAAAAAAAAAAAAACCCAACAAACAAACAAACAAACAAACCAGACAAACGAAATTCAGATTTTAAAAAAAAGAGTCTTTGTTGCGCACAATATAATATTGGTGGATATATTAACTTTTATACTTCAATAAAAATCATGATATTGTGAATTCAAGTAAATTGTATTTTAGATGTTGTCTTTATTATGTATTTTTCCGTTGGCCATAGGTGATTTGTGTATAACGAGGAGAGAATGAGAGAAAGAAGGAGAGAGAGAGAGAGAGAGAGAAGTGGTGATAGTGAGGGCGATAATGTGTGAGAGAGAGAGAAAGGGAAGAAAGTGCTCGGAATATGAGAGAGGAGAGAAGGAGAGTGAGATAGCAAAGACTAGAGAAAGAGACAGAAATAAAGAATATTGAGAAACCGATCGGTAGAGAGGGAGAGAGAGAAGGAACAGACAGACTGACAGAAAGCAGACAATAAGGAATCATAATCGTCTCGTCTCTGAGGTATCGATTTTTATTGTTACGTTCTCTCGGAAGAGGCGGTTGTCCGGTATATGCGTGCGGTTGGGCTATATTCTCGCCCAAAACCTCAATGTTTATCTTCCTCTCCTGATGGATGACCCTGTCGTAATGTTACTGTCAACATTCATGTTAATTTTGGAGGAAAAAAGTATGGATGATTAAAGGCAATATCACCGAACACTTTAGTGTTCATCAGAAAATTATCAAATAAGGCTGAGAGCCAGAGAAGGGCTATAACACGTTTCCTTTAATAAAAAAAGTTAACGCCATTTCGGCTCTATAAGCAGAATAAAATTATTCTTATCGCTCTTCATCAGCCGGTTATAGTCTGTAAAATTGTCAAATTAGAGGCGGATCGCGGAGAAGGGGGAGGGTCCCTTTGAGACACGTGCCCATGGCTAAACTAAATCATAAACAATTCGCGATGGTTTCATGTCGCACACCGTTCTTTTTTCTACATTTTTTTTCATTTATGGTATTGTCGCCCACGGTCTGGTCCATTTCCCTCCTATTTTCCCTCTTAAAATAAGGAGACATAAATTTCTATTGTTCTAAACGCTGAAATATGGTGGAATTATTTGAGTGCCATAAGTGATTTCTTTGGAATGCATGTACATTTCGGAATGCAACTTTAAACCATCGTGATGACAGCTGAACGCGTTGTCAAGTGAGTTTGAACGTCATTGATACTTCTCTAATGTATCCCGTGTTACCTAGGGTTAATGCATGGAGCGAGATTTGGCGGGAAACTTGTGATGGTCAATTTCACTATTGCGCGCTCTCTCGAGGGACGGGTGTTTTGTGTTTACATGATGGCGTGGTTTGGCGGTTACAGGTACTTGATGCTTGCGTATGACAAGGGCAGGGGTTCAAGTCCCCTTGTGTCTGTCTTTGCAAAGTATACCGAATTCAATCAAATTGACGTGCTAGCTTTTAGCTTAAATCTTATGCAACTCTTCGTAATTTTTTATACAATCATATTGTTTTTGCTTTAGCGTTTTCTTTGTTTGGAATTCTCGCCCCTTAAACATGATTCCATCTAATAAAAAACAGCTTCTAAGTTCTACACAAGTTTGAAAATAAGAAGAAATAAATTTAAACAATCTTCGCTTGTGCGCATCTCGAAATTTGTATAACCAACTGGTTTTGGTAATGGAAACCTACGACTGAAGTTAGCAGCCAAAGTTTGAAGAAAAGTGGTGTAAACGGGCCATAAAATCTGAATTATTCTCCATATTTTTTTTTTTTTTATTAATCTACCCTCAATTAACGTATGGAATTATTGAAAAATAAAAACGAAAATCGACAATTTCGCTATTTAATCATAATTGGCCTCTTTCTCTCCCCCTCTATATCTCTCTTCTCCTCTCTGGCCCATCAATCAGTTGTACCTTTTCCGTTTTCATCGGGATCCCTAATTAAGTATTAATGCAAATTGCGGGTCGAAAAACTGCGGGTCTGAACAAATAAAGTTTCAAATTATAAATAAAAAAATCCCTAGCGATTTTAGACTTGACCACATTAATCAACGTGTCTTCTTTTATCATGTCATTAACAGTACAAAAAGGAAGAAAGAAATCGGCTTCTGCGATTCTTAAGCGAGTAGCACCTTAATTGGTAGGTCAAGGGTTCAAGTCTCCCCTCGCCTATCTCTGGAACACCACATCCGCACCAAGACACAATGCCTCTCACCCGTACTCAGGGGACAGAGTAGAATACCCAAGTGCTAACCTCGGCAGATATTGAGCAGCTACCAAGCTGTCAAAATGCCAATCCGAGCTCTAACGTCGATTTCCACCCCAAGAGATTGAAAATTCATAATTTGTTTCTGACCACAATTGCGATAGACTTTACACCTATCTCGCCAAAAGCCACTCGATTTGGGGATGAATTAATCATTTTTATTCAAGATAAATCCCGTCTTGTCTGAAAAGGTATTATGGAGATACCGTGTTTGTACATGTAGGCGATGTTTTGAGGTGCATTTGAGTCGTAAATGTGGTAAAGAAATTCGGAGGGATAATGGTTTTATTACAACTTGTGGTTAAGTATTGGTCGGCGAAAACATTTAACTTGTGGCGTTTGTCTTTCCCGAGGCGTTTGACAATTCTTGTTTTCTCCCAATTTGTGGGCGATAAAGAAGAAAAGTAAATCCCGTAGGAGCAATCGTCGCTGGAAACTGATGCCACAAATGAAAAAATAATGTTGGCTATGCTGTCGTTGCTGCTGATGTCGTTGTTGCTGATGATGATAGTAATAATAATGACGATGTTTTTGATGATGACGCGACGATGAAGATGGGGATGATGATGGTGTAATGATGATGGTGATCAGGGGCGGATACAGGATTTTCAGAAAGGGGGGGGGGGGCGCACACTCAGGAACCCTCCGTTTGGATCCGCGCCTGGTGATGGTTGTGGTGATGATGATGGTAGTGGTGATAATGGTGGTGAAGATGATGGAAATGATGGTGTTGATGGTGATGATAATAGCGATGGTGATCATTCTAGCGTTGGTGGTGGTAGTGGCGATGGTCATGAAGATTAGGCGATGATAATGGTGATGACGATGATGTTGATTATGATGACGACGATGATAATGATGTTAATGTTGATGATGGTGACGAAGTTTGGCATGATGATGTTGGCGGTGTTTCTGGTGTTGATGTTTATAATGATTATGATGATGGTGGTAATGATGATGGTGTTGGTGGTGATGATGGTGCTGGTGGTGGTGTTGATGGTGGTGGTGATGGTGGTGGTGGTGGTGATGGTGATGGTGGTGATGGTGATGGTGGTGGTGGTGATGATGGCGATAAGACAATTGTAAGAGTAATGGTAAAGATGATGGTAATGATGGTATTGATGGTAATGATGGTGATGATGACGGTGCCTTGTCGCTCTTGATGTTAGCGATTATTATGATGATGGTGGTGATGGTGGTAATGATGATGATGATGATGATGATGATGATGATGGTAATGGTGATGGTGGTGCATGGTGATGGTAATGATGATGATGATGATTATGATGGTGATTGTGATGATGGTAATCGTGATGGTGATGGTAATGATGATGGTAATCGTGATGGTGATGGTAATGATGATGGTGATTGTGATAATGATGGTAATGATGATGGTGATGGTGGTGATGATGATGAATAAGACAGGGTGATGGTAGAGGTAATAATGATGGCGATGATGGAGGTGGTGGTGGGTGATAGTAACATTGTTATTTATGACGATGATGAAGATGGCAATGCTGCTGCTGCTGCTGATGGTGGTGATGGTAATGATGAGGATGTGACGGTGTGGATTGTGATAGTGCATAGTGGTGATGATGGTGATGGCAGCGACTGTGATAATGATGGTGGTATAGTCATGGTTGTGATGATGGTGATGATGATAATAATGATAGTGATGATAGTGATGTGAGCATTATGATAATGTAGTGATGATATGGTATTGATAATGATGATTATATATAATTATGCTAACTGTAAGTTGGTAAAATTTGAATGGTAGTGTTAGTGAGAGTGAAATGATGATGACGACATAATGACTTATGACAATATTCAGACATAAACTTCTTACTTGGTAAGCAACGTCAAATCTACAGAAGGCCTACCTATTAAAACAATATTCTTCTTCTTCTTCTCTCCAAAGGGCTATACCTAAAAATTGCAAGTGGTGCGAGGAAGAATAACGTGGTTTCTTCAGATTTATTGAGATGAAAGATGCTTCAGGAGTAGGCCCTGGAAGCACTGTGGATTGTCACTGTAGATTCACATTCACTCACGACAAGTACCCCGCAAAAATAGCTAAATATCTTGTAAAGGATCTGCCAAACATAGATACAAACAGAAACACGATTTTGCATTTTCATGATCTAGCGCGTAAATATGAAAATACATGCACCGGCTATGTTGTTGACATCATCCACATGGTTCCCATAATGACATTGATGGAGGCGTGGCCTACCTACAATTCTCGCTACACGTGTGTTTTGTGTGCAGCATGCATGCATCACAGCTCCAGCTCTGCGTACGAAGTTTCGTAATAATGTGCACCTTGTATGTATTTGTGTGAGTACCAATTGCATGCTATTCAATAAGTAACACTTGTGTCATCAACGCAGGTTGCAGTGTCGACTGGACAATTAATCGCTCTTTAAAAGCTAATTGGTCCTTTTTCTCGAAGTTGTTAGTACACTGGATATGCTGCATACCACTTCTTACCAGCAGGTTCTAATTCAGGACTTTAGATTGCCTTTTGAACGGTTCAATTGACTTTTGAACTCGACTTCATTTTGTGGTCAAGCCTGAGAGTGAGAGTGAAACTTCTAGCCAAGTCTGGCGGTAAGAGCGTGGAGTCACCAGCCCCATTGCTATATGCAACTGGAACTTTGAGAATTTGGCGGACAAACATAACAAAGGAGAATTGGTTGAAGGATTCAATTTTCTGAAAGCAAATTGTCTGCAAAAGCGCAGGCCGGATCCCCTGGTAAGTGAAAACACACACACACACACTTTTGATGAAAATAGAGGCAGCTTTATTTTTTCTTATCCCAGGTGAAAAAGTGGACTGATGTCTGATGATTTAAATAAACGATGAATAGACCTGTTCACAAATATATTCAGATTTTATGCATACTTTAAAACAAAGGTTGTTCTTGACAACCTGAAAGCTTGTCAGAGCCTTGTCAGAGGCTTGTCAGACATAGCAACAAGTAATGTATGCAAAGTGGATTCAAAGTATTGTAGTTTCATTAATAACAGGTTAATGGAATACCTCGTTACTAGGTCCCCAGGAAAGAAACATCCATAAATTTGAATAACTTTGTGAACGGGTCAATTGATAGCTGATATGCTTATGGATGCATTAAAATTTCATTTTTGGCAAATGTCCCTATATTATTATACTGCACCTGCTGAGGTACAGGCAGAGCATACTGCCTGGTATTAGGTAAATCATGTGGAAATTGCTGTTGCTAGGGGCAGTTCACCCCTCCCACAAGAAAAGGAGGGGGCTGGGCCTGGGTTATATGAAGCTGGGTTATCTGAAGCTAACCTTGTATGTGTATGAGTGGGGCTGTGGGTATATAGGGCATCCCATGTAGTGAATTCATACAATCTATTAACTCTAATTCAAGCAACACCCCCTGGAAAACTACCCCTAGGACAACTGCCCCTGGACTTGTCACCCCCAGACAACTTCACAATGGAAAAGTACCCTGAGGACACTATTTCCCCCATATGATATTGAATTGCCCCCTATCTACATGTAGCTGACTGTGGGTAAAAATGGAGTATTTTTCAACAGTTAGTTATCCTAGGGGGTAGAACTTTGCCTGGGGTTGGGTTAGTTGCCATAGGGTAGTTCTTGGGAGGGGGGGGGGGGGGCAGGGATATTTGTCCGTGGTGCTAGTCTGGGGTTTCATTGTTTGGGGTAGTTGTGATGAGTTTACCTCATCCTGCAAGCGGATTGATACCCCCTAGCTACATGTAGGTGACTGTGGGGAGTATTTTTAAGGGTTAGTTATCCTGGGGGGTAGAACTTTGTCTGGGGTTGGGTTAATTGTCCCAGGGTAGTTATTAGGGGGGGGGGGTATTTGTCTGGGGTGCTAGTCTGGCGCTTCATCATTTGGGGTAGTTCTCATTAGTTTGCCTCATCGTACAAGCAGATTGATTGTTCATGGTGTGCTGTGCAGGCCTACGTGTAGTTGTGGAACTTGTGGAAAGTCCAAATTTATTAAAGTTAGAGTATAGTAAGCTTCGACCACTACAGTAAGCTTCGACCACTACAGTTTTACTCTTTTTTAATCCAGTTTGACGTGAGTTTGATCATTATTGTTGGATGGGATGGGAAAGTAACATGAGAAACTTGAAGAAAATATGTGACTGCCGAGGGAGAGAAAATATCAGGCAAGAGAGATAGGATTGGGGATACAGAGAAAGAGGGGAGGGGCTGGGGTGGGGTGGGAAGAGAGCATGTGAGAGGGACAAGAGAAAGAGAGAGAGAGAGAGAGAGAGAGAGATGCACACAGACAAATCTGTAGACAAATAGGTACTGACTGAATTAAAGCTTTGACAAATTAAGAGGAACGACTCTCATGACTGTTTCCATGTGAAATTCATTATCTTGATATTGGAGCCTAAACCTGTTTGATAACTGAATGGCTATTAATTTTGATCTTTAGTGGTGTAGCTGATTTAAGCAAGCATATCCCAATTTTTTTTTACTCTTCACCTATGTTTAGGATAGTGAACTGGAGTAACCCTTCTGTAATGTTTATAAACAAACGAAAACAATGGTATGTGTTTAGGATGTTGGTCACAATCTCGGTGCTAAAATCAATTGGATGTCAAAGCTTTTGCAGTTCTGATTTTATAATCATTTGAATGATTTAGTTTAATTTATATTAATAGTAACAATTTACATTACATTTTTTTACTGGATACAAAGCACTTTCGGATATCTTTCCTTGGTCAGCTTTAGAGTTTATAGCAGTGAAAGAATGAGTTCAATGATAACTTTAAGATAACTTTCAGAAAAGGTATATATTCAAACTCAATTTGAATTGTTCCAATGTTAGTGTTGATTTCAGATGAGGAGGGAGCTTGTGCTAAGGCTTTTGAGCAGCAGATCCCATTAAATCCCATAGCTAGCTGTATCATTTATTCCATTGTCTTTTATTCAGGCTTCATCATTCCTTCACAAACTCCACAGAAGTGTTATCTTACAAATAATTATTTTATTTTACAAAGTCTTTCAAGCCTTTTCCCTTTGTGAGTACTTTTTCAACAGAACCCGCTTATCAGATGTACATGTGCATGTAAATGAATTATAAATTCTTTTTAATCGCAATGACTACTTTCATTCATTTGAACCATTGTTAAAGGCAATATGAAGAAAATGACAATTTTTTTTTCATTATGAAGATCAATTATGAAGTATTGAGTATTTGGATTTGTACCTCTGATTTTTTGCTTGAATTCTCACATTAGCAACCGTCACGCAACTATCACTGTGATTAACATCAATTTATCATTGTATATAATGGCAGGAGCATTTCTAGTAGTCCAAAGGTAGAGTTGAGTTCTGGGCCTCCTTGCATAAAACTTACCATTAATGGTAACTCTGCTATCAATGGTAACTACCATGGTAACATCACTCAACAGCCAATCAAAATCAAGGTTTCCATGGGAGTTACCGTTGATGGCAAAGTTACTGTTAATGGTAAGTTTTATGCAACAGGGCCCTGATCATGCGATTACATTGTGATAAAAACTGTCTCAAAGCAATAATAAGCCATTTTATTGTACAATTTGTGCATGTGCAGCTATAAAGGTTATTTTTACAGAGTACAATTGACCTTTATATACTCTCAATTTGTATGCACCATGATGCATGCACCATTATGACTTTACCTGTTAAAAAAGTAGCATGTTCACCCCCCAAAAATATGTGTGTGCACAGTAACAAATTGGGGTCATTTAAGAGTCATTCGTACCATGCATTAATCACAAACTGGCTTATTGGAAAGATTGATCATGTCTATATCATAATAAGTGTATACTGTAAGGTTTTGGGAGTATCAAAATGATGAGGAAATTAAATCAATTATGAGGAAAAGCACAAACACTTTAGCTTTTTTCTCATCATATTTGAAACATGAGGGCATATGAAGAGAAGTCCTATTCAGGGAACTTTCATGTTCTCCCAAACTGATATAAAAGAATGAGAAAGCTCACAAAATGTTCTTTATCTTTCCCAGAAGTCAACCTACCCTTGAAGGTATAAGGAGTCTCCTGATGACTCCCTTCACCATCATTTCGTCTTTTTGGAGCCAGAAGGGCGTTAAGTCCCATCATTTGTACAGAGTTAACGCCCTTCTGGCACCAAACAGACGATTTACATGTAGATACAGATTCAGAAGGTTTCTGATGAATATGCTTATGCAGAAGATTGAAAACAAAATATGGAAGGGGGAAGGGGTGGTGGAGTGGGGGGGGGGGGGGGGGGGGGGGGGGGCAGCGGGAGGGGAGAGGTACATGTAGATGGTAACTGAAGTACATTCTATCCCATCAGCTTTAATTGCTAAATGACCCATTCCCTTGATGTCAGCAATGTTGCCAATTTGCAAAGATGAGCGTGAAGCGTCTGACAAGAGAGATGTACATGTATGAGTAATGACGGGGAGTCTTAACACTTCGCCTTGGTGATTTATTGATTGGTTGAGGTTGCGACGACAACTGATTATTGCACAAGTCGTCACAATTAATGTACGCGAGTTCTTGACCACTTCAGATACGCGCTGTTCATGACTAATACATGGAATATTTTGTAGGGTGTTTCGTCTGGTAGTGGTCCCACTTGTCTGCCCTGTTTGGATGTTCTGTGCTCAACCCTTTTGAGATAATTGACCACATTTTGTGGTTTTGCTCAAATTTTTTTATAATTCAGAGCTCTAAAAAAATATACCAGATGCATGAGCAGAAAGAGCAAAAGTTTCTGCACATACTATGTCCATTTTTGTTGCATGACCATGTTGCATTTGATGACAGGAAGTTTGAAAACGAGAAAAAGCTATAATATCCTTAAATTGGCAACACATTGAGAGGTTCAAAATCATTTTTATAATCAAAATTGGCCATTTTTTTCAACTTATGGACAAAACTTCTAAACATGTATATGTTTTACAAAGACATTACACTTTATTAGAACCATGTAGCACTAAAAGAAAAATACTATTGTTGCCAATTTGAGGAATCCTGAAAGGCAGAAATTCAAAAGGATGGTAGGGATTACGATGATGATCTCTGTGATTTGTATGGTTTGGCAGTCAACTTCACGTTTGAATCAGGCTTTCTCCTGCAGTCCATTGATACATGTATTTTATCAAGACAAGTTGCAATTACTGTTATAAGCTACTGAAATCCTTGCATCTGATTGGCTGAGAGCAAATTTGTTGGCAAAAATCACTGACAAGACACTTGATGGAACGCCCCCAGGAATGAGGTGTTGTAGTCGGCTTTGGATCTATGTTGAATAATATTGTGAATGTCCTTCTTGCTATGAACAGACAATACAAGTATATTCTGATCTAACAGATCGAAGAATGCTGGAATAAATGAAAAATGTGGAAGCAGAAAGCCAGCACTATTAATATTTTATTTGACCCACAGGAGGCGGGTAGTTCCTGTATTACGCCTATGGGGATTAGATAATTTAGTAGCCAACAGGTTAAAATGATACGGTCAAAAAGAGATTTCTCATGAATATCGTTTGGTTTTTGTTGTCCGTCCCTCCTCATTTTTGTTCCATATAGTCAACTGTTTTGGCTGGTGAACTTCATTTTCTTGTCATTTTTTCTTTGAAGCCAGCTTTAAAAGCCAGCTTTAAGAATGGACTTGCTGTTATTTCAATGAAAACGCGTCGATCTATCTATCCAGCCGGCCTGTAAACAGCATTCCAGCCAGCCTTTTGAGCCATTCTAAGTAACCGAAACACAAACGTATCGATCCTTGGGAGTCGGTCGCGATAGCTTACGTTTGTCAAAAATCCTGAGGTTGGATACAGTTGCGTGAAATGGCTAGAAGTTGATTCCCGGTGATATGGCATTGCCATGGCTACGCAGCATCAACTTTCAAAGTATCTACATAAATTCACACGTAGGGTGGAAAGGCAACGTATCCTGTCAGTAGCGGTTGTTCAAGAATGAATTTGGCATATTTACAGTCGGCCTTGTATTGATTGGTTTATGATGTGGGTATAGAGTCATGCAGAGGGATACATGTTTAGGTGGAGAAAGAGTGAGAAAAAGAAATGATGGAATGACAGATGGGATAGACTGATTGAAAGGTAAGAAGAAACAGAAAAGAATAGAAAGAGTTATACGAGAAAGAGGAGATAAATAAGATGATTCAAGGGAAAGATTGGGGGAGAGCCATTGATATAGATAGATAGCTGTGTAATTAGGTGGAGAAGAAAAGAGAGAGAGAGAGAGAGATAGAGAGAGAGAGAGAGAGATAGAGAGAGATAGAGAGAGAGAGAGTGAAAGATTGGATAGTGGAGATGGATAGATTGATGGAAAATGAGGGAGAATCAGGAAAATAAAGAGAGGAATAATGAAAGAAATAGATGAATTAAGAGAGACGAAAAAAATGAGAGGAGAAGGAAGAAATTGAGATGAATTTGATAGGTAGTCATGATGGAAACAAAACTAGAAGGACAGAGAAATATGAAGAGATGATGAGGATGAGTGAGAGAGAGAGGAATGAAGTATTATAGGAAGATATGGAAACTAGGAACCTATGTAGATAACACCATGAGAAAACGGCCAGTTTAAGGTATTTGGTCATTTTGAAGTCCAATACATTACCAAGGATTGCGGGGTTACAGATACCAACTACATGTACATTTTTTTTTCTTAACCCATAGTCTATGGGAACCTGATGGCTCCTGTATTAAGTTGATGAGAGTTAAAGAATTCAGTAGTCAACGGGTTAATACAATCATCAGAAATACTAATCATCTTAGATGTGGTCGTTAACGTATGGGACAAACTCGCTTGGACTTGCCCGAAACAGAAAGAGAAAGGTACTAGGGAAAAAGATAAAAGGATAGCAAAGGAGGCAGAATTAAAAATTAAAAAACAAGTTGAGTAAAAGAGAAATAAAAGTGGATCTATCTAAAAGAATATTAAGAGAGTAAGAGGAAGATAAATGTACAATGTAGAGAGAGAGAGAGAGAGAGAGAGAGAAGGAGAGAGAAGGAGAGAGGAGAGGGATAAATTATTTGACAGATATTAGAGAATGAGTAACAAGGTTGCTTTAAAATTAACAGTTGTCATAAGCTGATTTTAGAGGCAAAAAACAGTTATCTCTGATTTGCAATTTAAGCACACTATCTTCAAATAGCCTATGCAAGGTGTTAGCCCTGCAATTAATTATGACAGGTACAGAATCGTGGGAAGTGAATGCAAAAAATAATTATTTCTAAGCCAGTAACCTTGCATCTCGGTCAGCGAAGGGGAATAATCCCTATTTTAGTTGATCTATGTATAAGCTGATGTAAAGCAAACAAACAGTTTTCCTAAATTGGATGAAAAATGATGAATTGTATTGCTTCTAAATGGAAAGCTACTTTGAGCAACCTGTACCCCATACATAGAATAATCAAAAACATATTTCATTAATATGCCAAGTGCGAACGCGTGCATCAGTATGCACAACGCACCCGATATCAATTTGCCCAACTTACGTGGTAATTTGCGCCTGATTGAACGGCAGTCGGACTGTCGAAAACATTTCCCAGCGATCAATAATTGATGGGAGTAATTGTCGCCATGGGTTTGGAAGTAAAAATGAAATTCATTTCTTTCATTAAGCAGAATTTAGTTGCCGTGGCATAATGATGCATATTACCCTTTCCTCATTTTTTGTTAGTTTTAAAGGAGTAGGGTGGGATGAAGTTTTTAGGTAAAGTGCTCTAAGCACAAAGTGCCATAGCCTGGCTTCAAGACCTCCAGAGTTTTCATGCAATCAGTGAACATACATTAGATAAAGTCAGGGTGTCTGGAGTAGTAGACTAAGCCATACTATCTCACCTTTTCCCTTGTTGAACAGAAGAGGGATAGTGAGTGCTAGTCTACATACGTCAGACTTGGTAAAGCAAGATTTTTAATAAAATTTCTGAATAAATCGCCTCACCTGGAAGTCAGACTAGACGTAATGCTACTTCTATTTGAGGGGAGAAAAAAAGAAAAAACACCTAATTCTAGCAGCTGTCCCGGTGAATGACAACTTATTGCATTTAATTCTTCAGCTTGTGCTTCCAGCAAGCAGATTTAAAGCTAGAGGTCAGCTTGAATGTTTAAAACAATACATACAGAGGAGTAAATTGGTTATCTTATATTGATGTAGACTTGCTCGCACTTCTTGAACATCAGTAATATTGTGTACGTTCAACCTGCATGGGGGAAAAAGCGACTGGCTTCTTAATAAAAATTTACAGAAGAGCTCACTTCATGAAATGTCACTTAACGGCTCAGAACCACTAAGATGAAAATCCTACATTGTAGCGAATGTGGGAAATACGTATTTACACTGAAGAAAATGTCATTGATTGATCTAACATGATATTCAAGAGGGTTGAACTGGAGTTAAGTACAAGTAGTCTATATCATCAAAAATCTTAAAATTTCTAGTTTCAGTAATTGTACAAACGAGAGAACTGAATTCCAGTATTAATGCTTAATTAAGCCATTGGGTAAGAAAGTGTTGTAAATTGGTTATCTAATGCTGATGTAGACTAACTCATATATCAACAGTATTGTATTGCTTCAATTTATTAAGAGGCTGTTCATCTGCATGGCACATAAAAAAATTCTTGACTGGTTTACTAAATTAAATTTCACAGAAGGGCTCACTTCAAGAAATGTGACTTAAAGGCTCAGAACCACTATCAAGATGAAAATCCAACACATTGAAGCCAATGTGGAAAAAAGGTAATTACCCAAAATAACTGTTGTTGATTGCTTTTGGGAAACACACATGAAGTATTTTAAATGGGTTAAAATAGAGTAACCTACATGTACAAGTGGTCTCATTGGAGAAATACACAAAACAAAATAAAGAAAGAAAGGAAAGAAAAGAATTTTGACAATATACTGGTCATTTTGTGCCTGATAGGTCACATGAAGCACATTGGTTATCTATGGTAGATATAGACTTACTTTCCCTTCTGGGATTTTAGTAATACTATGTACTTCCAACTTGAATTCATTTCATCTATGTATTGCAAAGTATTTGCAATGCAGCATTTGCTTGTACATGGCTGAATAGTAGTTAACTTTTTTCCCCGAGGAAAATAGTATATAATACGCATTGTCTGTAAAAAATAACTTCAAACTTCCATTTTTGTAATTTGATCTTGCATCTGTTGTTTCAGATGATTTTGACAATTGTTTTCATAAAAGAAATTTCAACTTTTGAGCATTGGAAATTAAAGTAAGACCAACAAATCACTTTAATAAGCGGGAGCTGCGTGTACAGGTATGATAGAAATGTACAATTTTTAAAAAGATATGTAATATTTCATCAAGGAAAAAATATATAGTTTTGGTCACGGTCCGAAAGCTTTAAAGGTTACTCTACCAGTAGTCCCCCTTCCAATAATTCTTCCATCTCTTTATGAGGGTATCAGACTCTCTTTCTGCCATCTCACCGAATTACGAAAACATGCGGCTTGCTGTTGCAGCGACAGTGACATTTGAAGTGACATTGCCAAATCGCTGATTGATGCTTTATTACTCATAACCTGGCAACAAAAGAATTTGAAAGGCATGTGCATTCCTTTGTACCTTCGGCAAGTGGGTTAGCGGGTGCATCCACACCACTCAGATTTCTTGAGAAATCATCTGTGCTGCTGAAGTGTAATGTAGGCATGGATTCAGTGCCTTAAATTAACCCCATATGAGGGTGTAGTGATGGGGTAGTAAGGTAATCTTGAGCTCTGGGGTTGGGGTTCTGAAAATTATTTTATCTCGATTTTAGTGAAAAGATTTTATTTGTCATGACAAATTTCAAATTGCAAAGTTTCATTGGTGTTTGTACAAATGACCTCCGCTAACGCAACCACTTTTGCGCAGCCATTGACCAGTGATGCGCCATAAGTGCACATTTTGTTATGACGATTCAAAATCATTTCACTATCAAGATAAAATGAATCTCAGAATACCCCCCCGCCCCCGGTAAGAAAAATCAGAACAAAGGGCAACTTTTTCAAATCATCCGCTGAGAGTCAAAAGGGCATTAAATCATATACTTTGACACAGAGTTAACCCCCTTCTGGTTCTCAACAAATGGGCCAGGAGCCTTGTCCCCAAATAGTCGCCCCATTTTACATATGAGTTTTGACCCCTTAATGTTACATAGACCATCCATGTATGTCATTCACAAAAAGCTTGTCGGCTCGAACAAAGCCGCCCGTTTCTGCCCTCAGAGCCTCTCAAAAGGGTCCCAAAGTCGGGTCGATTTCAACCCATCTTTCATGTATGCACCAAACTTTGTCAGAAGTTACCAAAACACAAAAACTGACAAAATATTCTGGCAGGATGGGGTGTCGGACGGCCCCTAAAAACTGGGGCATAGTTTCCTCCTTAAGGCCCATTGACCAAATTTTGTCAGAAGGAAGAAGTATAGGTGTACATGTACATTACAAAAATATACAAACTGACAAAAATTTCCATCGGGAAGGGGTGTAACAAGCACCTGAAAAAAACACCAAAGTGCCCCTAAACTGAGCTTTGCTGCCCAGTACATTTTTTGGCATTACAACCTTAAAAACTCCAAAGCGTGGCATTCATTTCAGGTAAAATTTACATACTACAATTTTGAGTATTGTATTTCTTGGGGTGCAATTCGGTGTCAAATAATCGTTTCAATAATAGGTTATTAAATTGTGAAAATTGTATTGCTTTCTCAAAAGTAGTCAAATGCTATTGTCAGGAATTATGTAAACACATCCATTGTTCTTCTGCACCTGTTTGACAAGACATAATAGAGGGGTTTGTTAAGTATCTGGGCTATGTGGGGGCTATGTGGCTGCCATGCGGAAATCAACCATTCATGGTTAATTACACAAATACCTTCAAGCTCCCTATTATGCCTTGCCAAACAAGCGCAGATGAAAAAAAAAATGAATACTTTTGTTCTGCATTCATGAATTTTACGTATTGTCGTATGGTCACAAATTCAGCAACATGCAAAACTTAGCTGGCATTGCATGTGCTAACAAATGTAGCCTGTTTAATTCTTGTGAAACGACTAATCATGAAAACGTCTGTGTCTCTGTCATCCACAAAAACACAAAAACTAAAATATTTGCGTATAATGTTAGAAGCATACAGACAAGTGTACATGCAACTCTGTCGGTCTACAATATTGTACCCCGGAATCAGGCCATGCGATAACGAGAGAGCAATAGGTCGTGGTTAAGTATGCCACCCCCCCCCCCCCCCCCTCCCCCACCACCATGCCAGCGACCTGCTCATTCCGCTCTGCCGCTATTCATAATCATGACATACCTAGCATGAATGGCCGATTCAGTGAGACAAAAAAATTGATGATTTTGCCGGCGGACAAACTGGTGTATCAGTTTCGTCGCGACGGTTTTGGAAGAAGCAGGGGGATTTTTTTGCCCCATATTTT
The DNA here is from genome assembly GCA_025617745.1 of Heliocidaris erythrogramma. Taxonomy (NCBI): domain Eukaryota; kingdom Metazoa; phylum Echinodermata; class Echinoidea; order Camarodonta; family Echinometridae; genus Heliocidaris; species Heliocidaris erythrogramma. The sequence continues at coordinate 58,173,642 of CM046854.1, forward strand.
CACTCTTCCTTGACAGGAGGTTCCTCTTTTTGAATCGTAATGACAGAAATGGGGGAAAATAGAGAAAAAAAATGATGAAATCTGCTTGTGACTCACCTGTGCTAAGGTTATGTGTGTTAATGTATTATGAAGAGCTCGATCGACTTATTAACACAATTTTTTTTTAGAATTAGCTCACATTTTTTTGAGTGGCATATGCGGAGTTTCGGAGGCAACTGGGAGTGAATATTTGTGTTATTGGATACATGGCATGAATAAGTTAGCATTTGGGAGAATTGCAACCCAGGGGGGAAAATATGCTGGATATAGAAGCTGACTGCATCCAATTTCAGAGATTTCATTTAGGATAGGATATGAAGATGAAATGTGATATGTGAAACTGAATTTTAGTAAATTTAAAATTGCAGTTGGTTGAAAGCCATTTTAAGAATTCCTTATCAGTAACTGATCAGGGATATGTGTATAAATATGGATCTAATTAAAATCTTATTGGAATAATCATAATCACAATCATGGACGTCAATATGATGATGATGATGATCATCATCATAGTTATTATCTGTCATGTATATATTGCTCATAAACACGTGTGCAACTTAACAGTGGGCAAGGTATGTAAGCATATATATACTGAACTACAAAAGAAACGTCGCACATGTATGTGTTTGAAACTGTTTTATTTACAATGAAACATATTCTTTATTCAAGAGTGAAAACTGAGAAAATGTTTTGCTTTGTTTTGATTAACAAGTACAGATGTGCAATAACGACTCTCGTCGTAGATAGCGCCAGTTCTGACGTTGTCGAACGGTGAGGATAGGGCCCCGAGCAGGACGCCGACAAGACAAGTTGAAGCTTCTCAGCCGACGACGAACAGTTGCTGCAGAAATTGGTCTGTTGTGTGTGCCAATAGTCTGTAGAGCCGATTCTGTTGCTCTGCGGAAGCGATCCTGCAAGTGGTCCCGGTGAAGATGGCAATCTTGACGTGCTGTTGTCACCCTGGGACGACCACTGCGCTGACGATCGTTGGTGCTGTTGGTTGCATTGTATCGCTCCCGCAGTCTCTCTAGTGTCCGAACGCTGCATTGAAGTCGTTGGCAATGACTCTAGGACGTTGGCCAGCATGAAGACGTCCGATGGCTTGTTCCCTCTGGTTTCGAGTCAGACGTGGCATGGTGACAGCGCTCAGGAAATGAATGACAGGATGAAGGTTTTGGGTCCCTTTTAAACCCACTGGATAGAGGATGTGCATGTGCATCATGTTTTTCAAAAAGCTGCGCTCGAGTGCACTACCATGTTCACGGAAAGGATATGAGTTTTAATCCTACACAGAAATTACATTTTGTTATGATGATGTGTTATGGACGGTCAATGCCATATCTGTGATGTTAAAAAAGCATAAAACGTGATTTTACGTATCAAATTCCAATATCATGTGTAAAAGATATCAATTTGAAAAGTGCGACGTTTCTTTTGTAGTTCATTATATTATCTTTTGTCTTGTATCCAGGAATTTGTGCATGATATAAGTGATATGTATTCAACTGGGGAAAGATGATGATTCTTATCATCATTATATTCATCATCATTTCCACCACCATCGTCATAATTATCATCATCATGGTTACCACCACCACCTCCACCACCATCATCATCATCATCATCATCATTATCATGATCATTACCATCACCATCATCATCATGATCATTACCATCATCAGGATCATTACCATCATCAGGATCATTACCATCATTATCATCATCATCATCATCATCATCATCATGAACATCATCAACATCATCATCAACAACATCATCATCATCATCATCATCATCATCAACATCATCATCATCATCATCATCATCATCATCATTACCATCACCATCATCATCATCATCATTACCATCATCATGATCATTACCATCATCATCATCATTACCATCATCATCATCATCATCATCATCATCATCATCATCAAATACCATTTGCTTCTTTTTGTTACTTTTCAAGTGATTGCATTTTGTAATGTAAAATCCATCTATACTAGATGGTGTTTTTTGAGGATCAGTTATATTTGAGTGTGGGTAAAGTTTGGGTATTATCCTGTAAAAAATATCTTCCTTTTAAGAACACCAACTTTTTTGTCATTGTTATGTTATCATTCTTCTCATCATAAATTCAACTTCATCCCCTCCACTATAATCATCATCATCATCATCATCATCATCATTATCATCATCCTTGTAATCATCATGATCATCACATTCTCTTTGCCATCATCCCTAGCCATCTTCAGTGTTTATTCCAAGCTTTCTGTATTGATTAAGAAAAAGATTCTTATCAAAAAGATAAAGTACTTATTAATATGATGACAGGACTGAGGAAATTTGTTTAAAAATGAAGGGACATGCTAAAACGGGAAAGCTTGTGTATTGCATGTCCCAAAGTAAATCAAGCTCTGTCTGTAAATAGCCATGGAATGATATAATCTGAAAATAAATAGAATTTTGGTAATTTTCTTTTATCACAGCACAGTATCAGATTTGTCAGGTATATTGTCTTGAGTAGAAAATCAGTAGAAAGGAATTAAAAACAGTCATGAAAGAGGTACATGTCGTTGTCGACACAATGCTTCGCATAAAAGAGGCGGACTTGTTGCATTTTACAGCGCATGTGCCTTCACATGTATATGACCCAATTCCGGGCCAGCATTAGACTTGGAAATGAAAAAGGTGCACAAACTGGCCCCGCTTTTAACGATTTGGCACGGAGTTGGTCAAAGCGCCCCGCATTGTTATGCTGTTTTGGACATGAATGTGATCACTGGAGGGTTTGTCAGGGAGAGAGACTGATAGAGAAAGAGAGAGAGAGAGAGAGAGAGAGAGAGAGAGAGGAGAGAGAGAGAGAGAGGAGAGAGATAGAGAGCAAGGGGAATAGAGAAAAGAATGAGAGGGGGAGAGAGAGAATGTTAGTAAAAGAGAATTTAAAAAAGAGAATGAAAAGAGAGAATGAAGAGAGGAAAAAAAGATAAAGACAGCAATGATTAAAAGCAAGAGAGAAGGAAAGAGATCGATACTATATGGAAAAGAGAAATTAAAGAGTGAAAGTAAAAAAAAAGATAGAAAGAGAATATTCAAAGAGAATAAGAAAGAGGAAAGAAAGAGAGAGACAGAAAATAGATGATTAAAAGAAGGAAAGAGATCGATACTAAATGGAAAAGAGAAATTAAAGAATGAAAGTAAAATAGAGATAGAAAGAGAATATTCAAAGAGAATAAGAAAGAGGGAAGCTGGAGAGGGAAGGTGGTGAGGAAAGGAAGAGAGAGAGAGAGAGAGAGAGAGAGAGAGACGGAAAGACAGAGACAGACAACGTTAGATGTAAATCTAAGCTGTACGTGCGCTACCATATTGAAAAGTCTTCCTTGAGCACAAGTGTGATAACTGTGCTAAGATGTAGCTACTGTATTTCTTTAATTGTAGTCCATAAAGACACACTTCCTCCCGAGAATCTACGAACTAGACCAGCTCTGTGGTCTGCCATTAAACTTGTTCTTGCTCCTTATTTGATCTATTTTTTGTATTTTTGTCTTTCTGATTGTGAGGATGATGTAAACATTATCTTCGTTTAGTAGTACCCCGGAGCGTTGCGGGTCCATTTCTTGTGTTGAAGAGCCCTTGGTCGAGAATAAACACACTCACTCATGCCATGGTCAATTTATTGCAATTGGATGCTGGGGAGAGAGAGAGAGAGAGAGAGAGAGAGAAAGAGAGAGAGAGAGAGAGAAAGAGAGAGAGTGAAAGAAAGAGGGTCAGAGAGATAGAGGAGAGAGATAGAGAATAAAAAGAAAAATGATGGAATTGAGAAGAGAGAAAGAAGAAACAAAAAGGAAAAGAGCAGAAAGAGGGCAAAGTTGATCGCTTAATTTGTGGAAAGCATTCATTAAGGCAGAAATCATGTTTAGACATTTGTCATACACGACTACCCGACCATAGCGCACTTTACAAGCGATAAACTAATTAATTATTATAACTGTTTTGAGTGTTGCTACAGTACTATGGCATGCTGTGAATTAATGCACAAAAACACTGAGTCATCCAAATGGATTAATTAAGTCCACTTTCCCTCATCTTTATTGTAATTCTATTTGTGCATGCGTACATCTCTAAAAGTACATTTTTTATTTGTCGCCAAGTCTCTTAGTACCCGTGCTCATCAGATTTAGACCTAATTACGGTGATTTTTTAAAGGCTCTGTGATTCATATTTCTTTAATGAGGTGGTCTCAAGAATTCATTTACTGAGGCCTAATCTAATACAATTACTTGAAGGGATGACCAGCCATGAGTATTCCATGTACAGACCTGTTAAACCCAATGCACACTAAGCAATCAGACTGCAATCCCATTCTGAAAATGTTAAATATGGGAAATCTTAATGATTGACGTTCTGAATTCTAATATGAGGAATCCAATTAAAATTTGGGTGTTATGGCAATTAAGATTTGTCGGAGGAGGGAAAGCTGAAATGGCTCTGAATCTTAGTCACATCGGAACAGTTGTGCCACTTACGAGGTTTTGAAGCCAATTTGTCCTTTAATACTCTTACAAGAAGTCTCACAATGCACTACAATTTTGATTTCTAGTGTTGATATTATTTTTTATTTATTATTTTTATTTTTTTAGAACCTCAAACAGGAAGATTATATTTGTTAAACTTTCAGTATCCTATTTTATGCATACTTTTTGAACAAAAGTTTCGCTTGACACTCAATAGCTTGCCAGGGTCTTGCCCGACATAGCAACAACTAATGTATGCTACATGGATTCCATCCACAGAGATGCCATTATCATGCATACATAGCAGGCGCACTAAATAGCTGGTAACTAAGGATTATGGAGAGAAACATGCATAAATTGAAATTCATTTAGTTAACAGGTCTATTGCAATATCTCTGAAAACGGATCGCAGACAGATCGCAGACGGATCATGTAGTGCACGAGGGGCCTTGAAGTCTCCATAAATGTCTGTTGAATAAGACCTTGTGAAAAGTAATTTTCCTTAAATATACATTATTTATTAGGTATGTATCAGGAAAAGTAGTTACTGAACTTTATGTTTGCTTTCTTGTCATGTACTAACTGGTGTAAATGATAAATATGGTTAAGAGGGTTAAACAAAATTCATCTGCTTTTTGTGCAATTAGTTGTCTCTGTTTTCCATTTGGATTAATGTGCAGAAAAGTTTGTTTCCCATTCAAATGTGCAAATAAATTACTTTGTTAAAGGCTTTTGTAGCCTGTTAAAAAAACCAGTTAAAAATGAACAGAGACATCGTTGTGGGAAAGTTTCACGACCTGATTGCCCCCAAGTCAAAGACGAGCTGCGCAAACCAACAAGATTGCTTTCTTCACTGAGATCAGAATGCACTGTTGAAACTCGTGGCCCATCATCAGCACCCAAACCCATAGCATGGGAATCACGTACCAGGAATACTTGAGACCGTTTCGAAAATATGTCTGCATGACGTCTAGTTTTCACCAAAAACACTGCCTTACAGGCTGGCCTTTATGAGGCTCGCCATTAATTGTATGCCCAGAAAAGTACAGGCAAGAAATTCTTTTATCGATCTTGATAGATATTTAAGGCAAGGTACTTGTGTTTGAATTTTCAGCTTAATTTTTCGAATAGAGTAGATTTAAAGTTTTTAATGAAGGTGAAGTGTGTGCGGAAATATGTCTGCAAAATGCAAAGAGTTAATTTATATCATAGTGTGTTGGTTCTTGATAAACTAAAGTCCCTTTAACATGCAATCTTGGAATTGAGTCTAAGACCTGCATAACTGTTGCTCCAACCACTGCACTATGCATTTTCGGTCTCTGAAAATGAACGCAATATGGGGTTGTGCGACAAATGCTTTGGCATCAGTTGCTTCGCAATCCTTTCCCTATGCTATCCAAAATCATATGTACATATAATTACCCTAAACCTAACCTTAAACCCAATTGCAATCCTAAACCTAATCCGTTGTCTTTGAGGATATAAGTCATTGAGCAGATCTGCCAGAGAAAATGTTGGATCGACCAACAGCATTCAGTAAAATATGTTTCAGTCATGACGATTAACATGTTTTAAGCCACTCCACTCCTCCCCCCCCGCCTCCGGAAAAGATTTCCTAGAGATCTACCACTTAATCTGTAAAGCCTGGGAGTAAAGTTTCTTAATTCACTTTCACTAAACCTGATGACTTGAGCTTGGAGTCGGCTAGTTGAAATAGGTTCTCTCCTTTCACGTCCTATCTGAGTGATTCCTGGTCATATTTTTTTTCTGTGCTACTTCAGTCAGGCACCAGCTTGACCAGTACTTGCCCTATATACATTCATAATTTGTGAGTGCACTGGTCTGGGGGAGTTCAACTCTTTTTTTTTTTCTGAATCAACTCAAATAACTGTTTTTCTCCGATCACGCTGGTTGCACTTTTGCGATCTTTCTCCCAACGCTTCTCGTATTCTGTCTCTTTTTCCTGTGCAAAGTGTACCCATTCCATCTTCTCTCCCTCTCTCTCTATTTTGACTCTATTGATTATTCATTCAATTATCTCTCTGTCTGGATGTTAGTTACAAAAGTTAACTTTCTTTTTTGCCCCCTTTTCCCACTTTCTCTCTTTCCCCTCTCCTTGCCCATCACCCCGTTCCATAATAAGGCCAAGCTAACTTGGGGTGGAGTGTTGTATTGAACCGATACGACTTGATTTTATCAAATCTTACTCTCTGTGTCATCTTGCTGTCTATATTACAAGCAAACTGCTGTGTATATCTACCCCTTTCCCTCTCCTTTATGCATTCTGGGCTCCGTTTCATAAAACTTGTTATCAGTGACAACTGCCACATTTCAAATTTGCTGTCAGCCAATCAGATGCAAGGATTTCAGTAGCTTATAACAGTTATTGCAACTTATTTGATGAAACAGGGCCCAGGTATTTCCCCTCTCAATGCTTTGCAGTTCAATGCTAAGATGGCCAGTTATGCCATCATGCATGCAAGCAACCAAGGCCCTGTTTCATAAAACTTGTTGCAATAACTGTTATAAGCTACTGAAATCCTTGCATCTGATTGGCTGAAAGCAAATTTGTCAGTAAAAAGCACCGACAAGACACTTGATGAAACGCCTCCTGGAGACCTTCAGCTATACATTGTTCTGTATTTCTCAATCAATCATAAATTTGAGGAAATTTTTACAGATTTTTTTTCTTCTGGAATCATGTTTGTATTTGTTAATTTTATTATTATTTTTTTTTCTTCATTTATTTATTTTATTAATTTATTTATTATTATTATTTTTCTATTTTTTTATTATTTTTTTTTTTGGGGGGGAAAGGAGGTTTACATGAAAACAGACACAACTTATCCATTGTAGGGCTCTTAATTAGCTTTTCTTTGGGTTAACAGCAGATCAAACTCAGTAGTCGCTTCAGCTGGCAAATTTTCATTTATTGAGTGGTTATAATTAACAGTGGACAGTGCAAGATTCACACATTAACCAATGTTATAAAACGGGTTCAAGAATGTAGCCATCCTGATTAGTCAAATAACACCACGTGACCATGCAAAAAAAAAGTGATAACATACGGCAAAAGGCTCCAAACACGGATGAGCAGCGCGTACGCGTACCTCTTGTGCGTGCAAACTTAAAGCGCAATGTAATCGCGTAGTTTAATTGTCATTTTAGCGCAGGGATTACATGCGCGCACTGAAATGCGCATGACTTTTGTTTGCTGCGCTTCTGTTATGTCATCCAGGAAAGCAAATGGCAGCCTCCATGACTGTGCGACTCTTGGCGTTTATATGGGGTTCGTAACCATTTTTATAGACTTCATAATCATATTGCCGACCCGTTTTATAAAACTATTAATACATGGTTTTGAGTTCGTGCGTCAGTGCGATCAGTGCGATCTTTCAACACGCAGGTTTTTACCGTGGTGTCCAACACACTCGGCTTGTGCCTCGTGCGTATAGTACACCACGATAAAAACCTTTGTGTTGCCAGATCGCACCAACGCACTCCCAACCTTGTGTTAATAGTATAATAACAATATTTCTTCTGAGGTATCGAGTTGCCACACCGGCATGCAGGCACCCTGCAATTTCTTAGCCAATTCTCCTCTCCTTTGCTTTTCATGAGAGAAATTATACTGAAGGTAACATTTATGGCTCTTGATATCCTGTAACCTTTCTTCCAATCATATCTCTTTACACACTCTTGACATTTAAATGTGCATACAATGCATGTGTCTTCAGCTCTCTTGTTTCCCATCTCTCTCAAATGAGGGAAGCATCTTACTGTCTGTTCAGTGATCATCTTCTCTCTCTCTCCTTCCTTAATTTTTCTTTCGTCCTGGCTCTCCTGATTTTTTTTTTATTTCTTCTTTTTCTCTCTTCTCTCCTTGAACCTGAAAAGCATTTTGTTCTTTTTAATTATCCCAAGCTCTTTATTTCTCTCCATATTGGATCCTCTGTCTGTCTCTCTGTTTATCATCTGTCTGTCCTCTCCCTCTACTATCTTTCATTCCTTTGCTCTTTCTCCTCTTGAACAGTTAAACCATCCATTTCCCACATTTTCCCTATCTCTCTTTCTATATTCTCTAGGAAGCACCACTCTCTTTCTATCCCTCACTCTGGGATCTAATTTTCTCTGTCTCTCTCCCTCTCCTTTCTTTTGTCTGGATATACCTCTGTCTTTCTCTATTTTTATCCCTGTTTCCCCATTCTTTCCTCTGAACCTGCAAACCATCCACTTTGTTCTTTTCCGTTATCCCATGCACTCTCTTTCTCTTCCTTCTATCAAGCATCCACCTCTCTCTCACTCTCTCATTCTCTCGTTCACTTTCGCTCACTCTTTTCTCCTCACATTCTCTCCTTTTTTCTCTCTTTCATTATTTTTTCTCATTTTTTCTACTCACTGTCTTTCTTTTTTCCCCCATTTTATTAATTTTCCTTTCTATATTTTTCTCTCCTTGATCTCTTACTTTCCCTTTCTCTGTCTTTGTCCTTCTCTTTGTGTCTTTCTCTCTCTCTCCCTCTCTCTTTCTCTTGTTCCCTCGCTCTTTCCTTCCCTGGAAACATAATTTGTGACCCGCTCCGTGGCCGGCCCTCAAGACGCACTTGAATTCGATCTCGCACGTGAACGTCTTCAAGAACGACTTGTTCCACATCTGCGACAATTGAATCAAGAATGCAGAACGTGATAGTTAAAAACCCTCCTCGCTCGGCTCCAACGGCCCGTAGAGTTTTACCCTCCTTCTCGAAGACGGGGGAAAAAAAGAAGCAACGATGTTTCTTTCCTGTTAAAAGAGGCTATTTTTGGCATTTTGCACCTTCTAAACATTTTCCTACCAGCTCTTTATGTTAAATTTCCTACTACGATGAGCTTTGGCAGGGTCTTCCCATGCGATACATTAATATCCAAGTGTTTAAGACAAGATAGCACTGTTCTTTACTTCTTCACATTATATGTAAATGGAACTTGTAAGTACATTGATATGCAGATATTTCTTTGATTTGTTTGGTTTATTTGACCTGACTGCTAAGAAGCCAACTGTATTCTTGTAAGCAAGCAACCGGAGGGACCTGCAACTTTAAGTCCCGTATCCCATGGACTTGGTAATGAGGTTCAAAGCCTTTACAAAGGGCACTGGTGCATCTGCATGGTTTCAAACCTGGGACCTCCCAGTAAGACCATTGGTGTACCACTGAGCCATCGCAAGTAATTGAATTACATAATGTATCAGCACAAAAACTTTTTCTGCCACTGTATATTTTTGTTCAGCTATTACAGTATTTGAAAGAATATCTGGCAATCCCATGTAAACTTATTACCCCTCCCCCTGTCATTGGCAGGTCCAGAAAATTAATCAATACCAGTGAAATTTTCCTTTAATAATTGGATTTGATTTGGTATGGTTTATTGAAGATAAACTTCATAGCAGCTAAAAGCTGAATTGAGATTCTTTTACAAATTTTGAAGTTTAAACAAGATATACATGTACATGATAAATACAAATGTACAACAATAATGAGAGATAATCAACATAGCTTTGTATTCAGATTTCAGATATAGATTTTATTTCATTACATTTCCATTTTTCAAAGTACTTGTATACAACAATATGTATTGTGCAATCAACAATATGCAATATAATTGACAACACAACTTTGTGCAGAAAGTTTTCGATCATTACAAGCAAAATAAAGTGCATTAAAGTTTGAGTTATAAGAAAAAAAAGTAACAGTAATGAAGACTACATTACATGTAGATTAATTTTATGAAAATGAGAATGAAAACAGAGACCAGCATAGAAGCATAGCTTGTAGAAGCGCTGGTCCCTGGCAAAGGATAAATCATGAATTAATATAAAGTAAAATAGTACTAAAGGATGTCTCAAGTTACATTTTGTAATAATACAAATATAATAATAATAAAAACAACAACAGCTCATATTGAACACATATTCATTCTATACCCTGTCAAACAGAGATAAATGTCTTGCCAAAGGAAATTATTATAGTACTGCAGTTGGGAATCGAACCACAAACCATTTGATCCATTACACAGCCCATGAGCTTGGTCACTAGGCAAATCACTACCTCATTATTGAATGAAAATATAGCATAATTCTTTTTATGAAGCTATCTTCTAGCAACAGACATTACCTTTGAAGGTAATATGTTTTTGAATAAAAAATGAACAGAATATGCATGAATCTGTTCAAAAACAAGGCCTGTAGGAAAGTTGTAGTAAAAAAAAAAATATTGTATTGGTGTTAAGAGAGAAATCTGCCTCTTTTAAAAAATTTCTTTGTATTCTGAGTGTATTCTGTATGTGCACCTAGTGGAAAATGCAAAAATTACCAACAACTTTCATATTAAAAAAGCACTTCATTAGGTGTTTTTCTTTTGGTTATGTTGATGCCCAAGTATTTGGATCGATTGTTTGAACCCCCCCCCCCAAAAAAAAAAAAAAATAAATAAAAAATAAATAAATAAAAAAAATAAAACTATAAATAAGTAAAATAAAAAAAATGTAGAGTAGTTTGAGTAATTTTGTCATTGCTAGCAGTGGTTTAAGCCACTGAAGATCATGGGGAAATGGAGGCCATTTAGATTGATTAACTAAAAAGAAAGAAAGGAAAAAAATTGTAAAGCGCATTGAAGTATTCACTTAATGCTCTATGTAAATGTATTATTATATTATTATTATGATTCAACATAATGATCACCAGGATTCGCATAATTTTTTGTTCTTTTGTCTGTCTCGTTTTCCAATACATAATGTTGATCCATGCTCCATTTCCTACAAGAAGACAGCTGCATTGCTGGAAAAGGGGCTTAACTTTCTTAAAACAATATTTGGTGAGTGGTGGCCATTTGGGGTTAATATCTCCATGTACTGTTGCCTCAATGGCATCTTAATCTCTCTAGCGTGTCATGAAAATTTGTGGAGAGTTTTTTTGTTTCGGCAGGTGGTTTGTAAGATTGAGATTATTGTAAAATGTTGGGTAGATAGCGTGACACATTTTACAGAGTTTATAGTCAGATATGAATTCATTTCCTGGCCCAGTTAGCATTCTAGAAGTCATCAGTGATCAAATGGGATATGATACAAATGTATACAGCACCTGAAGCAGGGACTGGAGGCATCTTGAGAATAATCAGTTTCAAATTTTGAGCCACAATAGGTCTTTTTATCTTCCAACCAGGCCTTAAATTCAGTTCATGCATAATGAACTCATGATTAATATCCATGATTTGTCATGTATCTTTCTAAAAGCACCAATGAATGTTTAGAAAACTGTAAAGCTTAAACGAAAATCTTAGTACTTGTAACCCTTATTATTTCAAATTTAAAAATTGGTTGTAAATTGTTCATACATTATGATTTGTGGGAAAAAACCCATAATGGTTAAGTTTTGAACAAAATATCCTTTAATGTGTTAATGAGAGTTTTTCTGACAGAACAGTAGAATAGAGACTATAAAGTTTCATAGGTAGTGATTTAATATTTTGCCTCATTTTCTAGATATTTGTAATCAAATCGTACAAGTTTAATTCAACAAACTTCTTGGTTATTTTGAACAAAGTTGAAACCTTCATTAATATCTTTATCTTGCTGTATTTTGTATTTCCATTGTTTTACTTAGGGCATTAATATCAAAGTGGTACACAACATAAATATTGTGTACTTTTTATGTAAGTTCTATAGCCAGAATGCAGGGTGCACATAACGTCTATTTGGCACCAGAAGGGCGTTAACTCATATCCTTTAACCCCTTCCATGCCACCAGATTTTGAGCAATTATTAAAAATGAACTTTCAAAAATGAACTTTCAAGAATTAAACATTAACTTTCAATGAGAGTTTTCTTGAGCAACTTGGCAAAGATGCCCCAGAATAAGCATTATATTGAAGGCACAGGTTTCTGTATGAGAAAGAAATTTCAAGGCATTCTCAGCCTAAACAAAATGTTCAACACTCAAATTTGTGGGTGGGATTTGCCGCCCACGGCATGGTAGGGGTTAACACAGAATTAATGCCCTTCTGGCTCTGAATAGAAGACAAGCTGTTGCTATGTTGGGAAAGCCTTGTGGTTTTAATAACTTAGGATGACACCTTTGTCCTTCGGCAAGGCTTTTTTATCAGTGATGCCTCTCTCAACCCGGTGTTAATGGGTACCTAAGACAGGGCTTGACACTTTCAGGCACCTGGGACACGTGTGCACCCTAACTTCAAGTCCAGACCCCCCAAAGTTCAGGTTGTCAAGAACAACCTTTGTTTGAAAGGTATGTATAAAACTTGCATACATTACCGAAGCGGTCTGTTGAGGTATGCTATTAAGGTTTCGGACTCACCAAAATGACAAGAAACTGACTCAGTCCTGCTGAGATGCAATTCTCACATGCACTGCGCGGAGAAATGTGTAAATGGGACTACACACAAATGTTCAGCCCGAACATTTCAGCTGTTTCTTGTCATATTTTGAACGTGAGGGCATTTGAAAAGCAATCCTTTTCAGGGGAAATTTCTACTATGATCCTCTTCCAAACAAACATAAAATGAATGAGAAAGCTCACAAATTAATATTTACCTTTCCTAGAACACAACCTCATTTTTAAATAATTTAAGTCCAGACCCTGAATGCAAAGAGTTAGTGAGGATCCCTGCCTAAGAGCATGCAAATCATGTCATTGTGGTTGGATTAAGCTGATCTCTAAAATGACTGCCTGGCTGTGGAGAGTATGCAGTGGTGTAATAGTGTGGTATAATAGTGTGGTATAATAGTGTGGTATATGTACATATGTATTGTATAGGTGACCCCGCCGCAAGCCATGTGCTGCCTGGGACCATGTTTTTTGTGAATGTACATTTCATTTTTTATTTGATTATGAGAAGGAAATGAATGTATTTTGAATCTGTATTTGAATCTGAATAATATACTTGTTATCACTTTTTACAGTGCTTTGATTGGTCGCTCATTTGAACTTAATTTTTTAAAGGCACTGTATAAATCATTTTAAAAAGAATTATTTTTAAGCAGTCATCAGGATATAACATTAACCTTGCTATTTAATAGAGGCTTGAATAAAATTTGAATTTATATGTATCATAACTATTCTATGGTGGGGTTCCTCTGTCTGTGCAGTTATATATCTCCCTTTTTTTTGTGTGCGCATCACGATTAGGATTTAATCTGTGGTAGATTTCTATCTGAAGTTCTTTTTTATGAATGGAAAATACAATGACATAAACAACGCAGAATATTTGAAAGATGTCACGTCGATGGCGAGTGATGGATTTTTGTCCCTCGCTTGGTCGCTGTTGCCAACCTTGTTTTGAAATTCGACACTGGTCACATGACTGCTTAGGAATGCTGCAAACAGGTGCTTGAATGCGAATTTCCCAGATCCATTTACTGGTACCACTTCACATTTGAAAAATAAGTGACCGTTTCTATTCAACTGTGACGGATTACAATGTTTCCTTTCTTTTGTCATTAAGTTGTTGAGTGTTCAGCATATAATGTCTCAAATCTTGATAAATGATTTGAAATAGTCTCACTTGAATGTGAATATCAGTATTTAGTTGCTACAATGCCATTTTTTTTAAAGGGCTACTTTTGAGGGAAATTGACGAGACTATCCCATTTTGTGATGTTCTTTTAAAAAAAATAACAATCCATGTACCTATTAATTTTTTACTTGGCCCGTTTTTGTCACGGGGCTGCTTGCAATGGGTATTTAGCCCCAAATCTCTGTCTATACATGTGCATCCGTGAATTTATGTAATGAAATGTGATCTTCTCTAGACATGGAATTTGATGTAGGGTAAAGGAAGCATGCCATTTTTCTTAGTTATTCTTTATATGTCAAAGATATGAAGATTCTATTTTTGCAAGTGATATTATGTTCATTTTCTTAGGAAAACCATGAATTATTTAAGTTTAATATTACTTTCTATTTTGTGCCTTTCCATAGTACATCTGCTAAATAATACATGTTTGTAAACCTCTGTCCAAGTCATCGCCTGAATGAAATACGCAGATTATTGTCTCGATGTGAACGGATCGGAGCTGGGAAGTCAGTACCCAATTTTTCATAGTGTGGGGAGAAAGTCGAGTCCGATTGCCCTTTTAAGTTATGTATTCTTCAGATTGAGATTCAAGTCAGGTGTTAGAGAAGCGCTCAAGTCCCTTTTTAGCTGGCAAACATCGAGGGCTTAATGCGTTAACCCATTTCAGGTCAGAGAAAAGGGTCTGAGAGAGAGAGAGAGAGAGAGAGAGAGAGAGAGAAGGAAAGAGAGAGAGAGAGGAGAGATAAAGATAGAGATGGATAAAGATAGGTATTCAGAGAGATGAGTGGGAGAATGAAAGAGAGAGAGAGAAGAGAAGAGGGGTTGAGGAAAAAAGCTTTCATATTTTTTGTAATATTGTATTCAAGATTTGGCATTGAGAGTAGAGAAGAGAGAGATTCTAGAGATATATAGATAGAGAGAGTGAGACAGAGGGGAGGGGGACGGTCTGAGGGGTTAAGAAAGAGTGGGATTTCATGCTTTAATGGGAGATAATATTTCTGACATATGGTATTGTGGGAAGTGTTTTATTTGTAGTGAAAAATCATGATTTGCGTGTGTATAAATACTATTGGATCACTATCTGTGTAAACTTTCATACCCAAGTTGATGAGATGGCTATTAAAAACTCGAAATCATTTAATGTATTTTGGGTTGAAATGGGGTGGAAAAATGGAAAAACAGATGGTTCAGAAACAAAATCAAATAATGAGCATCTCTCTTTACAAAGACCACCAGTCCTGTCTAGGAAAATTCAGATTCTGTTAATTTTTACATTTTCTGTGTATTGTATTCAGACTTTTATTACGTAGTCTATCGACAGCTGGAAGGTTTCAAGGTCTAAATTAAGGATTTTAATTTTTTTCCACACATAATAAACAGCACTAACAGGATTGAAAGTTAGTAAAGTTAGGCATAGCAAAGAATCACATTACCACTGGTCCACCCCTTTACACTGCAAAATTGAATAGTTTTAACACAGGTATGTACCAATCATTATATTGGAAACAACAGGAAAGGTGTTAACTCTATGTAAAAAGAATATTTCTGGGTTATTGCCATTATTGTACTTATTTATACCGCATTCTCCACAAACTGAATGTTTTGCTCCTGTGTGATGATGCGAATGGATAACGGGATGAGATGCGAGTGATTTTCCACGGCGAACATTAATAGCGTCACCTGGCTTTAACCTTGCAGCGTGAAACGAAGCGATTCGTCCTAGGCGTACGCATCAGACCATGGCAAGTAATTAGTGATTGATTGTTTTTTATTTGGTGGTAGGCAGTGTATTCACTCTCATGGATTCTGTGAACATTTAAAAGTCAAGGCCTGTAGCTTTATGTTCTGTATCTAAGGAAATGAATGATGTGATGATTTTGCAAACAAGCAATTGTTACCATGAACTCGCTCAATTTGGAGGCTGTATATTTGTCTTTTAAATAAATCATTAATGGATATTAATTTTAGTTTGTTACATGTAAATGAGAAGAATTTCCATATAAAATGAAAAAAATAATAAAATAAATTTACTTACGTGGTTTTCAAGGGAATTTTCAGTGGAAAGCCTCAAGGTTTATTTTACATATGCGTCGCTTCCAAGAATAATTTAAAGAGGTCCTGTTTTGGGGTTTTTTTTTTCATCTAATGTAACAAAGCATAACTGCACAATGATATTTACTAAGATGCTGTTAGTTGGAACATTTTAAAGGGCATTTTCAACAGAAGGCCTCAAGAAATGATGCAATGATTTTGACAAACTAATCATTTTAAAAAATACTGTAAAAACAAGGTCCTGCTATGTTGTTTTTCATCCTAATGTATATCTTTGCACAGTGACTTTACCAACATTATTTTATTATATGTAGCAAAGGAATGATGTGATTTCACAAACACATCATTCCAAGACAACTCAGAGCTTCCTACTTTTTTGTTGTTTTTCATCCATATAAGGAATCATTACTCAGTAATTTTACTTAACACTTTATTTGAGCATTTTGAAGTCCTGGGCCTGTGTCATAAAACTTGTCATCAATGACAAGTTGCAATAACTGTTATAAGCTACTGAAATCCTTGCATCTGATTGGCTGAGAGCAAATTTGTTGGTAAAAATCACAGACGAGACACTTGATGAACCCCCCCCCCCCCCCCGGCTTGCAGATTTGTGTTGTGTCTCATAATGTATCTACTTAGAGCCAGAATGGCGTTAACTTGTATCATTCGACATAGAGTCAACTTCCTTCTAGCTCTCGGTGAACAGAAATTATGCATCTCTTTCTTTCTGGGCACCGGGGAGGGGCGTCGGTTATTGACCCACTGTGTCATGTTGGTGGGGTGGGAGTGGGGGTGGAGTATCCAAATTAAAATTGGATCCATCCTGTGTTGATGTATATATTTCTCAATGGAGAATGGAGTGATCATTTTCTTGACTCCAAGTGGAATAACAATATTGCTTCCCGAGTCAGAGGTTCCCTGTGGCACCTTGTAAGAAGCATTGCGTTTAAGCAAAACTGGAATGCAAAACCTGAATTTGAGATCCTGATAGGAGGAAAATCAGAAAGGTGTTGAAAGAGATAGAAACTGTATGTGAGGGAGTATATGACATTGAGAGATAGCGCAAGAGTATGAGGAGGAAAGATGGAGGGAGAGACTGTGTGAGACAGATACAGATTTAAACAAAACTTGAACGCAAAACTGGAATTTGAGATCCCGATTGGTGGAAAATCAGAAAGGTGTTAAGAGAGATAGAAACTGTATGCGAGGGAGTATATGACATTGAGAGATGGCAAGAGAGTATGAGATGGGAGAGTGTGAAAGAGAAGGAGAGATCGAGGGAGAGACTGTGTGAGACAGATACAGAGAGAAAGGAGGAAAGATTAAAAGAGACCAAGAGAACCCCCCCCAAATCTTCTAGGAAAACATCACAATCTAGTCCATTGATCTTTCCATGCGAGAGATCCCAAAAGCAAGAAAAGCCAAGAACTTGAAATGCACTATGGACAGATAAACCATGCTATGCAAAGTGAATCTGACTTAATTCATAAAGCAATGCCATGTTCCCAAATTACTCCCAATCGGGGTAAACAAACCGTATGGAAAGCATCCCCATACCTCACAATTACCAAACCCATCCATCCCTATATTCCTTCATATCGCCCCGTGATATCTCCTTTATCAATACGCATCTTGGAGATGCCTAAATTCTTAGAGATTTGATAGGATTACACAAAGGTCATTCCATGTGAAAGATTTATCGTATTATGTTTTTGAGAAACCAAGGTACAAGTGGGCCATCCATTTTGCGTCGGATTACGGGATAAACAAGTATGTCTCTTTTGGTTTTCCTCGTATCAGATCTTCCAGAAATGCAAAGAGATTTGTCAAAGAAATATATACCCATCTATCAAAACGGGATCTTTTTGTTGAGAAATAACAAGGAATATTGAAAACGAAGAATAAAAAGCATTTTTATTTTAATGCAATGCTATATTTGTTTTGTTGATTTTTCTTCTTGTCGGGGGTGATTAATTTGATTCTCTAGCAAAAAAAAAAAATTGATTTGATATGTTATTTACTTAAGTGTACAAGATTTAAACATTTATCATATAGTGGATGACATATATGGCATCTTTTAGAACTTGGCATAATAAACTAATGATTGTTTTTTTGTTTGCAGTTGCTATAGATGCTTTATCGTAGGTGTTGGACTAGCTTACCCATCCAAGATATATACATGTAAATGTGTACACATCTACATAAGATGTTGTACAAGTACCAAACAAAATGGCGTAGTTATGTGCTCTATTTCAAACACAATTGAACCCTCATCTCTCCTACCCCACACACTCTCTCTTTTCTCTCTCTCTCTCTCTCACTCTGTTTTCATCTGTGTTCTCCCTAGCTCTCTATCTATCTATCTATCCAAACCTCTCTCTATTGAACCCTCATCTCTCCTACCCCACACACTCTGTCTTTTCTCTCTCTCTCTCTCTGTCTGCATCCGTGTTCTTCCTAGCTCTCTCTCTCTATCCAAACCTCTCTTTTCCCCCTCTCTCTATACCGTTTTCTATGTTGCTCCCTAAACTTTTCCTTTGTCTATATCAGTTTCTCCCTGTTTTTCATTTCCTTTCCACCCAACTCTCCCCCTCCATTCTTTATCTCTTTTCTTTCTTCTCTCTTCATTTCTACCCTTCTCTCTCTTTCTCTCTCTATATATCCTCCTCTCTGTCTCTTTGTTTCTCCCTCTCTTCCTTTATACTTGTTTCTATTTTTCTATTTTTCTCTCTCCATCATTATTTATGTTTCTCCCTTGTCTCTCCCATTTTCTCTCTCCCACCCCCTCTGTTTCTACCCTCTGTTTCTCTCTCCCACCCCCTCTGTTGTCTATGTTTCTCTGATTTCGTCTCTGAAATTGTGTCATGCATTGTCTCTTTATTACATTATCCCTTAACTCTTTATCATTCCTTTATCATAATTTATGCTATATCATTCTTTCTCTCTCTCTCCATCTTTCTCCGTCTCTCTGCCTCATACTTCTTCATCTCAGGATGTTGTTGCCATGCCGACCGATACTTCCCACTGTAACAGATCAGTCCCTTAATAAAGAAAACATACAATGTCTTTTTTCACCACCCCTTAGTTGCCTGTCTTTCAACTCTGCTAATGTCTGTTTTCAGTTAAAACACCGGCCCGCTAAATCGTGTAAATGGCCGGGACCCCCGGATCACTGCTCTGCCCGTCTGTTGATCCACAAACAAGCGTAAATGTTTCCACCGGGGAAACCACTGTTATTCTTGCAAATTCTCTCTCTGGCCCTGTTCCACTCTTAAAGAAGTGGTGGAGTTCTAAGAAATCATGAAAAAATACCACTAAGTTTGGAGTTAAAAGTCAGAAAAATATGTAGTAGACTGTATCTTAATGTAACATTTTGGGAATAGTCGTCTGCTTGGAGCCAGAAAGGCATTATCTCATATACTTTTACATAGAGTTAACGCCCTTCTGGATCTCGACAGACTTTGTGTTGAAGGTATCGTGTGACTCATCTTCAAGTTTTGTTGTCTTATCATAATCTGCAATTCTCAAACCTCTTCTTGAAGCAGTTAAAGGAATATTGGATTGAATGAGCAGCAAAGAAAGTGGATAATGTATGCTTGGCAGAAGGTATTAGCAGGGAAATTAATTCATAATAGCTTAGTTATAATGTAGGAATTCTAAGTGCGTATATACGCTATAGGCATGCATCCATATGCTTTGTATTAGATTTTACGTACAGAAGGAGTATGAGCTCTTCTGCACAAGTCAAGTACGTAAAAGCGACATCACTTATTTGGCTATTTGAAGAAACTCTGGTAGCAAAGCGGCCTCAAGCCTGCATGTCTTTTGATCACTGGTTAATTCTATGCTCTGCTTTATATGGAGCATCCATCTGTTTGGTATTACTTGTGTGGGTGTTAATTTGCAAATGGTTGGCACCCTCTTTAAGAACCATCAGACACAATGTACCCCTTCCAAACACGTCACCCAGATGTGATGATGTGCATGCATCAGAGAGTGCAGCGAGATTGCGACACCAAGGATTTTATCTGGGATTTTCCGTCTTAGCGCAAACTCTGGCAGCCATTGCAACCAGTCCATAGTGACGTAGGTCACGAGGACACCCCTGAAGGGTTGCATGTTAAAGGATACACATTTGTTGCAATTGATTAATATTCATATCAAAGAGCATGGTTTGGTCACTCATTAGGAGTACAGAGAACGTGGGATACTGAGGAGCCATGTTTTTTTTGGTTGTAAAATGCAATAGTTAAGTAATTTTGCAATGTTCAACTCTGTCCTAACTTTCATTTACCCTCTTGTACACTTACTATGTCTCTGTCTCTGTCTCTCTCTCTCCCATGACTTACATGTATTTCCATCTTTCTCCTATGTCACTTAGGGACACTAAGACAAAGTTAAAACAACTCTCCTGTTTTTCAAGATGTTGGAGGGGGGGAGGGGGTGGGAAACTCTCTTCGCTCATGCTTCCTCCCGGGTAGCGTTTCATCAAGCGTTTTGTCAGTGATTTTTTCTGACAAATTTGCTCTCAGCCAATCAGATGCAAGGATTTCAGTAGCTTATAACAGTTGTTGGTAAAAATCACTGACAAAAAAGCTTGATGAAACACTCCCCAGGTATCTTTCACTGTTGTTTTCTCTCTCTCTCTGAATCTCTTTCTCCAACTCATCAGCAAACAAAAAGCTAACATTCTGTTACCTTCATGTCCTTCCACACACATTTTCTTTTGGGAGGTTGGGGGGGGGGGGGGGGGGGGGGGGGTGAGGAGAGGAGGGATGCAGCAATGTCCACTGAATGTGCTGGAACAGGCAGGCCTGCTTAGGCAAGACAAACAATACCAGTATGATACACACTGCTGGCAATAGATACCTCCGCTGTTTGTTAAGACAACACCCTGCATTTGGATGTAATTATCTATGGCGACATCCTGGACAAATTTGTCTACAAATCGAGTTTGTGATGAAAGGATGCTGCCAAAAGTGAAATAGGGATAGCACATAGGTGGAGACAGCGAGAAATAGAAAGAGAGAGAGGGAGAGACAGAGAGACAGAGAGACAGAGAGAGATAGTGGTAAAGGAGAGAAAAAGAAAGACAGAAATAACAGAAAATGACGGAGAAAAATTGACAGAGCGAGAGAGAGAGAGAGGAGGATTAACAAATGCACGTAAGTATCCATTAAGTGAAGAGGATGTGGGAAGAAGTGATCACTTTATTAATGGAAGAGGGAGAGAGAGAGAGGGAGAGAGAAACAGACATAGAAACAGACATGGTTAGAGGAGAGAGAGAGAGAGCGAGCTTGACAAACACATCCAAGTAGGCTATCTATAAAGTGAGATTAATATTGAGGGTGGATTGATCACTTTATCAATGAAAGAACAAAACTGCTTGCAGATTGAATACTTCATCAGATCGTTGACTGCGGTAAACCAAAAGTCATCTCCTCCTACATAGCACGATCAGTTGATTGATCATGCCACAGTCAACGGAATCGCACCAACACTTCCAGTGTATGTATGGAGAAAGGCAGGAGACTCGAAGAGGTCATTGCGAGGAAGGAAAATAGAAATGCCATGGTAGTACTAACTTAACCCTTAGGCTGTTACCTTATTTAAGTATTAATTGATATGCGGGAGTCCCTTCTCTCAAATGAAGAAAAAAAAAAGCAAAAACAACAACTAAAAAACCCCCCAATTGTTGAATATTACAATGAAAAGGATTTCTGTGTTCTACATTTGAAATTGATACAGCTGTGATTCAGAAGTATAATTGAGAGTATAAGGGTGAGAAAAATAAGCCCGGAGGGAAATGAAAAGTTAATCTTGCAATGCATTAAAGGGAAAGTCCACCCTGGTATTCAGTTGATTTGAATAAAAGAAGAAAAATGAGAGAAACAGATAAGTGAAAGTTTGAGGAAAATCCGATAAGAAATAAGAAAGTAATGAATGTTTGAAGTTGACTCTGACGTATCTTGCGAGCTCCTCTCCTATTTGATGAGTACAGAAAATTTCATAAATTGTCATTTTTATTAGTTTTTGATGAAGGAACAGGTTTGTTTCATACAGGTTTTATGTAAAAACATATAAGCAATGATTATATCTAAGGTGCATACATGTGTTTTCTATAGAGAAAATGGAAATTAATGATTTTTGGGGTACAGGGCAAAACGGGAGAGGAGTGCGCAAGATACATCACGGAGTTGCCAATTTGTGTCTGATTGATTATAACTTTAAAACTCCATAACTTTCTTATTTCTTATCATATTTTGCTCAAACCTTCACTGATCGGTTTCTTTGATTTTTCTGCTTCTTTTAAAACCAACTTGTAATCAGGGTGGACTTCCCTTTTAATAGAAATTTCCATGGCAGACAGAGAGAGAGGGAGACAGAGAGAGGGAGACAGATAGAGGGAGACAGATAGAGAGAGGGAAGGAGAGAGAGGGAGGGTAGGGAGAGGGTGAGGGAGAGGAAGTAGCATTGATGTAGAGAAAAGGGGAGACATAAATTAAATGTAGACATATGCCTCAAAAAGGAGAAGTACAAAAGATGAGAGAAAGAGAAAGAGAGAAAGAGGGGGAAAAAGAAACAAAGGAATTGATAGAGCAATGTTATTAAAGAGAAAGTAAGGATAGAATGATAAGAGAGAGAGAGAGAGAGAGAGAGAGAGAAAGAGGGAGAAATAATGAATGAGAGAATAGCAACCAGCTAATAAAGATGTAAGGTATCACAGACTCCTAAGTCACTGTGCTATTAAAGCAAAAGGAAAAAAAAAAGGTACCGTATTTCTTACGGTCATTATAAAGTATTCAGCACACTGCAGAGGGAAATAGAGGTGTTATTTTACGCCCATAAATACTAAATGTGCGACGACTCCCCCGAAAGGGGTCAAATTATCCCCGCTAATTGGCGCACGGGGAGCGTATGCCTGAGCAATGTAATCCTGGTGTTAATTGTGCCAGCGCAAACTATTTCCACTTCATTCACAATATCAGGTTCGTTGTCCCCGCAGCAAAAGAACAAATACGCTTGATGAATCTGGGGGAATGAAGGCATTGATCCGCCAAACAATCCTCCTTAAAGTCCCATCGGAAAATTAAGGAATCCATTGACTTCTGCTTCCGAGAATCTTTCGTGAGTGCAGTTGTCTTTGTTTTCAAAGAAATGCGAAAATGCACTTGTCCCTTTTATTAAAATGTTATTTTAGTTAGTTGTTGTAGGTGTGAGATGAAATGAATTGAGATGCTTAGATAGCACATGTTTTTTGGAGGGTGTACCTCTGAAATAATGTAATTTGATAGTTTAGCTTCCAGGATCCTTTTACAGTTAATTACGTGAACATGGTATCTACCTCGCTTAAGCCATTGCCTACTGGAACCGGGTGATTCCTGTATTTAGCCTATGGGAATTAGAGGATTCAGTGGTCAATGGGTTAAACACTATTTAATAGTAGGTTCTTCTCTTGCTCTCTCTCCCTCTTTTCTTGCCAATCATGTGTGAAAACCTTTCTTCACTCCTATTCCGCTACCCTCTTTTACCCTTTATGATATATTCTTATATCATTTTGTCTCTGCTTCTCCCTACATCTAGCTCTCTGTACCTATTTCTTCATCTTTTTTTTCCTCACCATTATAGCTCTTCATCTTTCTCTCTCCATGCCTTTATTTCTACCTCTATTAAGCTCTCTTTATCCCTGGACAATTTCCATGCTCCTATCCATTTTTCTCCTTTTCTCTTTATCTTTAATCTTCTATATTTTTTGTTATATCCCCCCTCTCTCTCTCTCTTTCTCTGTTATCCCTTTGTCTTTCTCCCATGATCTTGCCCTTGTTTTCCCTCTCTTTCTCTCTTTCTCTCCCTCTCTCCCTCCCTCTATCTCTCTTCCTCTCACACCCTTCACTCACTTCTCTACATTTCTCTCTCCTTTTCTCCCCCTCTCTCCCTCTTCATCTCCACTTTCCCATTTTCTCTTTTCCTTTGCCATTTTGTCTGTCTTTCTGTCTCACTCTATCTCTCGCTCTGTCTCTGTCTCTCTGTCTCTGTCTCTGTTTCTGTCTCTCTGTCTCTGTCTCTGTCTCTTTCTCATAATCAGCTCTCTTTCTTCCTTGGTTCTTCTCTTCCCCTCTCATCTTCCCATCCCCTCTCTTCTTCCCATCCCCCTCTCTCTAGCTCTCTTTCTCCCTTGGTGCCTCTCTTCCCTTCCACCTCATCTTCCCATTATCCCTCTCTCTGTCTGTCTGTCTCTCTCTGTCTCTCTCTCCATGTTACCCTCTTTTGTCTTCTCTTCCATATATATGTCATATCCCATGAACCCAAAGCTTGAAACTGATGGGAAATGGGTGGAAAAGGAAGTAAAAATGCCACTGGCTGTTTCCACAAGTTTCCACAATATTTATCAAAGATTATGACAAATTTAGATAGCTGCCTAGTTCGTTTACATGTATATTACCACAACAATATTGCTGCTAGTGAAGATGGGGGTTCTAGGGAAATACATGCCAACGTACGCCGCCGCTGTTTTCTGCAACTTGAAATGGAGCGTTTATTTGTCCATCAGGAGTTTGAGAATACACCTAAGGGGGATTTGGTCTAAATCCGGTGTTCAAACTTTACTTTGTATCGTTGGGTTATTGTCCAGAAAGAAAAAAGAAAAAATTTGTCTGATATGTACATGTAGCAGAGATACATTCTTGTGCTAATGTTGTTGAAAGATTGACATTGACATTGACATTGAAAATGATTTATTTCCATAAAGAGAATTGATAGTATGTGAAATATTTCATAGGTCATTAGTAGTACAGAAGAATAAAAGAATATATCCAGAAAGGAACTGGAAACCTGAGTGCATTATCTAGAGATAGGGAGGAAAAAAAAGATTGAGAGATTCAGAGATAGAAAGATAGAGAGATAGAGAGATGGAGAGATAGGGAGATGGTGGGATGGATAGGACAGAAAAAGAGATACATCAATGGAAAAAGAGGGAGAGTGAGAGAGAAACACCGGATAGAATATTGAGAGAGAAAGAGAGAGAAAGAGAGAGAGAGAGAAAGGAGGGAAAGAGAAATAAGAAAAGAAAGAGGAGACAGAAAGAGAGAAGAGAAAAAGTGAGGGAGAAGGGGAAAGGAGAGGGGAGAGGGAAAAAAGCTTGGGAGAGAGAGAGAGAGAGAGAGAGAAAAGGAAGATAGATAGATGCTGTAAGAGACTGGGAGACAGTTCAGGCAGTGAAAAACAGGGTAGCAGAGCGATGAGAAATGAAACCAATTATGTTTGAGAAAGCATTGATATTTCAAAAGAGATTTGGAAGATATAAAAGATGATCGATCAAAAGAAAGAAAGGCTATTAACCCACAATACATCATGATGAATTTGGTTAGCAATATTCCCGGAAGCATCCGCAAGTTCGAGAATATACCTTAGGGGGTTGCTGTGCTCTAAATCCAGTCCTCTAAATCCGATCTTCCGAATTTACACTACATCCACAATGTTCATGGACATTACAAAAAGTACATAACCACTCGCTGACATTTCATTGAGAAAAAGGCCACGAAAAAACAAGTTACAAACCGCGGCTTTGAGTTCCGAAGATGTTATTTGATGGCAAGGGGGAAAAACTAGTTCCTGTTGTCAAGCATTTGTCTCGAGTGAAGCAGCTGTGCAGCGTGCTGCAGCTACAATTAGGTTATTGTATTAAACGGTTGAAGGAAAAACAGGTATTTTAGTTGGTTTTATTTTAGAAGAGAAAATGGGTTGAGTTAGGATTATGTCTGGCATCTAAATGTAGCAGAGGGGCTTAAAGGTGTTAGTCTGCTATTTCCCGATAAGAGAAATGGACAAGGTTCTCTGTAAGAAATGGATTTCGGTTGGAAAAAGTGGGAATTTGTTAAGCTTAGGTCTCTAAAAGACAACGGATAGTCTTATGTATTTGGGCCATTCTTTGTAAAGTGAAACTTTCGGTCACACACATGACCATTGAATTTTGCCTCATTGCCGGAAAATCGGATTATATTTTATTGATTTTTTTTATATTACCAGTTTCTTCCTTAAAAAATATTTCCTTTTCTTTGACTAGAAAAAGTCATTACGGTACCCAACCATAATGTTTTTACAGAGACATTTAAAAATGCCCTTTTGTGAAAGGTCACACACTTGACCGACCCAATTTTCACCTCTAAAATAAAAGAATGCTCACTAATTTATGGAAAATAATGGACATAATGTTGACCTCTGAAAGAAAATGATATACTCTCATATAAAATACTTATCCTGCATCTGTTGGGGGTAAGTTTGTTATTCAAATATCCAAAATTAGAGACTTCTACTTCACGACAAATACTGGAAAATGAGGTTTAAATAAACTATTTTTCAGGATTTTGGTCACACACGTGACTGAGAATGGCCAATTTATTGATAATATTATCAATAGTTATAGGAGGGAGCCTTGTCTTTACTAAACTTTCTCACACGTTATAAGTATGTGATATAGAGCATATCGTCTGTTTGGAGCCAGAAGGGTGTTAATTTATATCGTTTAACACAGAGTTAACGCCCGTCTGGCTCCAATGTATGATATCACTGACAATGGGTAATGGCTAATAAAAGTCAACTCATTTCAATGGTTCTTATTGATATTGTGAATAGTAATATTTGTATTAATATTATGAATTTAATGAATTCTGGCCAAAAGTGAAGAAGTAATAAAGTATCTAAAAATACCATTGCACACAGGCATGAATTCAAAGATACATAACCCTTTCTTTTCCTTTGTGTGCATAGAGGCAGTAGCAATGAAGTCCATATGCTAAGAGCCAGCAGGGCATTCAACCATATGCTTTTTTACAAAGTTAATGCTTTTTTGTGTCTCAACAGACAAAACTATAATTATTTTGGTTCCTTGATTTATTGAGGAGGAATAAAAATAAGCATACACTGCTTTAATATCTACTGTAGATGTGTGACTACAGAAATTCCTTGTATTCTAATTTGAAATACACATCAGTGAGCTTGAAGTTCATTCTTCAAGAATATATATATGTACTTGCATCAGAAGAGTGTGTATGTGCATGCATGACCTATAAAGAGAGAGATGGAAGGGGAGGGAGAGAGTGAGAGAGTGTTAAGAGAATGGAGAAAAACAAAAAGAAAGATTGGAGAGAGGGGAGGGACTGGGAGAAAAGCAAGAAGAGAGATGAATGAGGGGAAAGAGAGGGATAGAGTGAAAGAAAGATGAGAGATATAGTGAGAGAGAGAGGAGAGGAGAGGAGAGAAAAGACTGAGAAAAAGAGCGAGAGAGAGAGAGCAAAGAATGAGTAAGAGGTGGAGAGAGACTGGGAGAGTTAGATAGCTTGAGAAAAAGATGCAGAGAGGGTATGAGAGAGATAGGGAGATAGAGAAACAGAAGCTCAAAAGAGAGAGTAGAATATGGAATTACCATCCTTTGACAATAAAAACAATAATGATGATAATATCTTTCAAAAGAAGCCATTGACCTATTCTTTGCCAGTCTGCCCAGACTCGGCACCAAGAATAACACCAGGCAATAACCTGTAGCTACACATTCACTCTGCATACATTGTGCATTCCTCCCATTACACACAACAAATACCCATTTTACGCCCAGCAGAATAAGCACATTAACATTACGGTCGCGGCACTCCACAGCCACGGTACGCCTGCCAAAGGGCCTCCGTGCATGAAAAACGAGCGGCGTAACGCAATCTCCAAAATTTACCCGCAACTACACGGAAGTCATTGAACCTTGGGGTAGGCTGTTGTCGAACTCGGGACGGCTGGAAATGGAATTTAGGGTTGAAGGTTACGGCTACGTGTTGATTAGGGTTAACTCTGCAGCAAAGGAGGCAGTGCTGTGGCCATGAAACTGTTGTAGAGATTATTTTAGGAACGGGAGTGCATTACTGCAATAGAAGACCTTTTATGTAATTTTTTTTTGTTGCACAATTGTATTGTATTTGCTGCATTGTAATTTACAGATGTAATACATTTGAAACATACTAGATGCAATTCACAATGAAAAGAACATCAGAAATGTAATTGATGAAAAGAATATGAGACAATGAAAAATGAAAAGAATTTAAGAAATGGAAGTAACATTGAAGACAACTTGAAAAATGTGATTAAAAGCGTATAGAAAAGTCTGAACACCTCATTTTATATAGTGTCCTACTCCTAGGAAAACACACTGACACTGAAATATTCTTTGGGATATTATGTTCTACATATATTCAAAACGTTGAAAAGAAATGCCCAAAATTAGAGCAAAGAAAGCAATATTATCAACTTGTAATCTTAGAAAGGTTTCAGTGTGGCAAAACAGTGGAAATAGAAAGCCAGGAATAAGCAAAATGCTTTTGGGATGTTACAGAAGGAGTAGTGTACAAGTGTCAAGGATTTTAATATTAAAAGAAAAAATGAATTTGCAAAATGAAATAGGTTCTGGAAAGATGGAAAAGTACAAAAAAAGAAAGAACAGGATGGAAATTATGGCATTGATTACACTAAAAGCTTCAGGATACAGACTGAGGATTAGCCAAAAATCCTTCTTAGGATTTTCATGAAATTAAATAATTTTTCCTACTATGTGCATAAAGAAATACGAGGAAATTTATCAGGGAAAGAAATACGAAAACCTGCTGGGATAGGCTTTGTACAGATTATCTTTGTTTCAATATATTAGATAGGATACAATATAACTTTGCGGTTTGTATTTAAAAAACAAAATCTTGGCGACTGTGTTTTAAGTACATGTAAGAAGGATAGGGAAAGTGGGTAAAAATGTCATTTGAGAGCTACAAGAGCATTACTTCAAGTAAAGTAATAGGAGTTAATGCCCTTTTGGCTATCAACAAATGATTAAATTATCAGTTTGGAGCCAGAAGGGTGTTAGATCTGTAAAAATGATGGGATTTAACGCCCTTCTGGCTCCAAATAGAGGATATGGTCAGATGAACATACATAATTTGAACTGTGGTATTATTAATCCTCTACTTACAGCAAAGTGACATGAGTCAATGGCCTTCTGGCTCTCAACAAATTATTATACAGCAAGGGAAACAGACTGATATATTGTGATATTTCATCTACTGAGAGCCAAAAGGCGTTAACTCCATGTAAAATGAAGTGAGTTAATGGCCTTCTGGCTATCAACAAATTATTATACAGCAATGGAAACAGACTGATATAATGTGATATTATTTCATCTACTGACAACCAAAGGGCGTTAACTCCATGTCAAATGAAGTGAGTTAATGGCTTTCTGGCTCTTGGCAAATGATTATATGGCAAGAGAAACAGACAAAGTTAGTTCTTTGCTATTATTTTGTTTAGTGAGTGCCAGAAGGGTGATAACTCTGTGTACAGTGATATGTATTAATGCCCTTCTGGCTCTCAGCAAGTGATTATGTAGCCAGAGAACAGACATGTAAAGTGATATGCATTAATGTCCTTCTTGCTCCAAACAGACGATATTCTCTGGCTCTTGGCTGATGATTTTTTTTTAGAGATTCATCCAGCAAAAGTGCATCCATTTCCTCCAAGAAGGCATCCTAACTGTCAGAGCATATCCTTGGTAACATCCCACAGTCCAACAGGTTAGCTAGACTTGAACTTAAACAAACAACCTTTACTAATCTCATTCATCCCGGCCCCTTCCCGTAGACAATTGTATATAAATTGGCCTAAATGCAGAAGCGCTTCTTCCCAGCTTGCACCTCAAACGCAGGTAAATTCCTCCAACGAGAACGGGGGGAGCCTCCCGTAAAGCCGATTTGTGCGAAAATTGGCGGGAAGCGGGAGGAGGTAATTTGGAGAGATTGGTTGTTTCTCCACTTCGCGGTCGTTTTTTTCCCCCTCTTTCTTGTCTTTTGTTGCGTTTCTACTCCTTCTCGTAACCTGTGGGTCACTTTAGTACCCCAGGGTATGCAGGAGATATATCAAAACACTTGTCACACTGCATGTGAAGATGGTTACAGGCATGTAGCCTAGCTCAGAGGGACTTTTGGGATGTATTTGTGTAATTTTCTAATGGACAAGGAGAGAGAGTTAAATGGGAAGAGATGGGGAAATAGGTAGATAGATCAGTAGATAGAGAGATAGAGAGATGTAGATGCACAGAGCTCAAGGGGGAGAGAGAGAAAAAAGGGAGAGAGATAGATTGAGAAATTGATACAGGAAATTGGAGAGGGCAAGAGAAAATAAGGGAAAATAAGTGTGAGAGAGAAAGAGAGAGAGAGAGGGGAGAGAAAGAGAAAAAGTGAAAGTGGGGGGGGGGGGGGGGGGGAGGGGGGGGGGGGAGGGAGGGGAGGGAGACAGAAAGAAACAGAGAGAAAGAGCAACAAATCCTAGTTCCCCTGTTGGTGTTATTTCAGTTTTTAAAAACTTGGCCTTTAAAATTTTAGAAATCATTCTATATTTGAGCTTTGGATATTGCCAAAAACCTACACGCCTGCATAACTGGAGCATCAACATTGTCGTAGAGAAATAATTTGACGTTGTGGACTCTAGAATTTCCAGCCTCGCGGGACCCTGCAAAATGAACCCTTTCTCCGCCATTTTTTGACGTTTCAATTGTGCCCCCGTGGGGGGAAAATTGCCGGCAACCTCTCCTCCCGCCGTTACGGTCACGGAATTGATTTGCAAATTATTCATATGCTCATCACTAATGCATCACTAAATCGGCTCAAGCGGCGATGTGGTTATTGTGCCGATAATGCCTGTTAACGTAACTTGACAGATATGATGGATCTGCATCCTTTTTTTCAACCTCGTTTCGATTCTGGTCGTTACTGTCAAACTATTTTTATTAGTCTAGCGTGAGATGCGTATCAATTTCACCAAGGTTGTGCCACCCACGACAATGAAATCCTCATCAGGCTATCAGGGAATGTGTATTGGCTTCTGTGTTATTGTCGTCGGATTTCTATTGAAAAGCAATTGAAATTGTACATTGGCTTTTGTAGGTTTATCTTTTTAATTTAAATGCTGGAGTGCTTCATACATACAATGTAAGCTGTTATTGACTTCTTGCTTTATAATAATGATATTGTCTTCTTGTTTAACACTCGTACCTTCAGCGCAATATGCCCAAGGCCCTCCATTATCATCGCGTCTTCTGCAAAGCTACGGATTTAGTCACACAGCGTTCGAGGAATCACCTGGGTGGAGACTGGCTAATGTAAATTAATGTTTGCCATAGGACATTAGTTTTATGCCAGGCCTACTGAGAGACTAGATGATTGAGGAATGATGCCTTAACCCCTACCATGCCGTGGGCGGCAAATCCCGCCCAAAAATTTGAGTGTTGAACATTTTGTTTTGCCGCAGAATGGTTTGAAAATCCTTCCTCATACAGAAACTTGTACCATCAATATAATGTTTATTCATGTGCAATATATCTTTGCCCAGTTTGCTCAAGAGAAAACGCACTGAAAGTTCGCTTTTGACAATTCCTCAAAATCTGGTGGCATAGAAGGGTTAAAGAAAAAGTTGAGTTTTGTAAAGGTGAAAAATTATTTGTGAGCTTTCTTATTCTTCTCTTTATATCAGTTTGAAAGAATATCATTAAGAAAATGCCCAAGTATTCAAAATAAGATGAGAAATAACCGAAATGTCTGGGCATATGGGGCTACCCACCCTTGCCTGGAAGAGTTAAAGGAATAAGCGTCCTGACGTGGTCCCCAAAGAAGGGTAAAAAAAGTGGCAGAAAAGGGACATTTCATATTTTCCAGAGAATATGAGTATATATTACTTATTAGGAATATGTGACCATATTGGACCAACTACATGTAATTAACATATATATATATATCTAAACTTGAGAGTACAATACTTTCTTGTTCAAAATAGCAAAATAAAGATTGATTAGCAATTGAAAACCTTGCATCTGCAAAGCTCTGATCAATTTGGAATTCGATGTTATAGATCAAAAGGAGATGAAAAATAAATATTTTTTTTGCAATACCAAGCACTGACTTTCCCTAGCTATATACAGTGTATAAGATATTGTTTTACATGACCAAATGAAATCAAGATATTTCCTTGATATATCGGAGTATCATTGCCTTAATACCTTTAAGTAGATCACACTTAAGAAGAAGACAGAAAGTCTATTTCAGTTTATTGTACCTATTTTGTTAAAGTAGATTATGGATTCACCTGAAGCTGATATGCTTTATTGAAGAAATCATATGCATGCAGAGAGCACTTGATTTATTTAGCATTAGCCCCCTCTATCTTTTATTTCCATGTTATCAACCAACCTGTCATAAGCTATGTTGTGCAATACGCATCCATGTGCATGTACCATTATCCAATAATGCTCTGTTGAGAGCCAGAAGGCCGTTAACTGTTTAAAGGATATAAATGAGCGCCTTTCTGCTTCTTACTGGATGATTTCATGTAATGGACTGAAACATTACTAGCATTACTGTCATGTCACAATTAACCCCTGCGTAATCCATTAAAGATTTTAATACCACATTACATGCTTCGCATTGATTTGGGCTTACGTAATCATGTTTTTAGCCCAAGATCGCACTTATGCCTATTTGCACCTTTCAAACACAACATAAAGCTTTTAGAAATCAATCATGCAGATTTCAGATGCAGAAGGTTATAAGTAAAATTTGCCAAGTTTTAGCAATAATTACACATACTTAGTCTTATCTTTTCCTCATGCTCTGTTCTGTATTTATCCTATCATCTGTTTGGAGCCAGAAGGGCGTTAAGTCACATCAGTTGTACAGAGTTAAGGCCCTTCTGGCTTTAAACAGACGGTATGTTTTACCTTTATCCTCTGTCTATTTTCATCTCTTTCATCAATTTATCCGGTTTGCTCTTCATCACTCCTGTTTCTCTATCACTCTGTCTCTCTTTCTCTGTGTCTCTATTTTCTCACTCTTTGTGGTTTTCTTTTCTTGATCTTTCTATCTTTCTCTAACTTTGCTCTTTTCCTCCCTCTTTTGCTCTCTTTCTCTCACCATCTATTCACCCAAACCTTTCTCTATTCTTTCCTCTCTCTCTCCCCTCCCTCCCTCTCTCTCCCTCCCTCCCTCTCCCTCCCTTCCACCTCTCTCCCCCTCTTTCCCTCCCTTCCCCTACCACTCTCCCTCTCACCACTTCCCCTCTCGTTCTCTTTCTCTCTCCCTCTCCTCCCTCTCACCTCTTCTTTGCTTTCCTTGCTATTTCTATTTCTATCTTGCTCTCCCTCGTTTGCTCTCTTTCTCCCTCTCCATGTTAATTCATTTCTTCTCTCTCTCTCTCTCCCTATCACCTCTTCTTTTCTATCCTTGCTATTTCTATTTCTATCTTTCTTTCCCCCGTTTGCTCTCTTTCGCTCTCTTTCTCCCTCTCCATGTTATTTCATCTCTTTTCTTCTCTCTCTCGCCATCACCTCTTTCTCCCCAAAAGGAAATTTGCATCCTGTTCTGAAGCCAAAACACCTTGCTTCCGACTTATTACAGAGAAGGGCCACGTCAAGTCCTATTGATTTTTTGCCCTAGCCTCGCCGAGTTAGTCGGATAAGTGTTTATCGCCAGCATTAACCCCTCCCCTCCCAGCTAACATGCATTCCCCAAAGCCACAGCAGTCAGAGCCTTAACCCCCTTTCCCATGTGCCTAATGTATGTTGGGATGCTATCAGAGCCTTTCAAATTGTTATGATTAACGAAGCTTTATTCTTTGGAGGTACCCAGAAAAAAAAACCTAATGCAAGCCAATTTTTGCAAATCTTGATTTCGTATTTATTTATGACAGAAGGTGAATGAATGGAGTTCTAGTGAATGTTGAATATCACTGGTATGCAAAAAGCAAACCAGGTTTAGGAATGATATAGCCGAAAAGCTATGTGTATTTATGAAAAATACATTTGTGTATTAACTCTTCATTTACTATGGATCGATACATACATACCGGAGACTGCTGCTGTTCACTGTATGTAGTTCGCAGGCACAAACCGTGGTCAGTCGTAAAAGAGTGTCTGCACTGTAAGACTACCATAGGCCCTGTACTATAGCTGCTCCTATATTGACACGACCAGTCGGTAGCTGGTTTAGGTTTCTCTCAAGACAATGATTTTCTTATAAAGTGTCAAATTAGGGTCTGTGCTTGAAGACTACAACGTATGTGTGACAAAAATCAACTGTGGTGGACCAGTGCATGCTCCATTAGTCGACCAATGGCGGAAAAGAGTTAAAAGTTCACAGAAATTTATAGTAATTTTTCTTATTTTGATCATGGTGCATTTAGTTTCATCTTGATACTACTACTTTTGATTATACTTTGTTGGTGAAGGTAATGTTCTGGCCTGCTTTTCAAGTTAAATCAGTGTATTTTCTGCTTTTCATCTTCTCCAGGTTTTTAACGTACTGTAATACTTAGTGGCATTCATGGACTTCTGCACAGAGCCAGACTTGTAAATGATCAGAACCCTGCAAATGAGGTAAGAATGAAACTGTTCTATTTTGTTATATTTCTATCCCTTTTTTGCAAACTGTATGGAGTAAACACAGCGAAGAACATATTTGTTGGAGTTTTGCTAGTATTTACTGGTATATATCTACAATTTTACAATTGTTTGGGCATTAATGTTTATTGAGCATGGAAATAGAGATGTGAAAAGAGGAAGTATGGGAGGAGGGAGATGGGTAATAAAAGAAGAGAGAGAGAGAGGGGGAGACAGGGAGAGAGTGGAATAGAAGAAGTATGGAAGGAGGGAGGGATGGGAGAGAGAGAGGGTATGAGAGAGTGAGAGAGATAGAGAGAGATGTGGAAAAGAGGACAAAATTAAGAGGAAGAAAAACATAGGAAATCGATGAATGGTATTAAAGAGAGAAAGAGAGAAAGAGAGAAAGAAAGAGGGAGAAAGAGAGAGAGAGGGAAAACATGCAAAGGAAACTTAAGGGAAGATAAATGTAGATTTCAAAGTAAACCTAAAACCAAGCGAGCTGAGTCAGTAATGTATGAAATATGAGATTAATCAACATATTTCCTCCTCCAAAACACATTATTAGTATTGGCTTTCATCTTCACTGAATCAAAACACACATAAGACAGAATGTTCCAATCTGTGAGAAAAGAAAATGACCCAATCAATCATTCAAATCTTCTCTAGTTTCACTGATGAGAGAGAGAGACACACACACACGGAGAGAGAAATGGGGGGGGGGGATTAGGGAGAGAAAAGGAAGAGTAAAGAGTGAAGAAGTGAGAAATGAAGGATAAGTGACAATATTTCTTTGGTGGTGATGCAGTGGTGGAGGGGGTCTATTGCATTTTAATGAGCTACAGAAAGAAAAGAAAAGAATGAGAGAAAGGAAAAGAAATTAGAGAAATAGAGAGATAAAGAAGGAGTAAGATTGGAATAAAGGCAAAGGAATTTCTAGAAAGAAAACAGGAGAAAAGAGAAATAGAAAATCAACATTTTCAAGGGGATGGGTGAGGTAAGTTGGTTATTCTTATCTTAAATGAAATACAAAGAGCATAAAAAGGCTAAAACAAAAAGACTAAAAGAAAAAAAAAGAAGGGAGAGCTTGAGATAGAGAGAAAGAAAGTTACAGGTAGAGAGTGAGAAAGAGAGAGAAATATAGAGAAAAAAAAAGAAGGGAAATTGTAAAAAAAGAAAAGGTGAAACATTACTGTTGGGGGGGGGGGGTTCCATTTTGTGAGCGATCATGCTCCTCACTGCTTTCGTCTTATATGTCAGCTTTGCGACGCCAGGCGAAAGAGAACCCTTGTAACGTCTCACCGCGAAGTGCTACAATTTCAACAGCAAAAGATACTTATCGCTTAACCCCAAAAGGGAGAGATAACTCACAAAGTCAAGAGGACGGCTGTTTGGAGTGCTTAATTGCTTGTAAGAAACGGTGTGAAAAAATCTTCTGCTTACTTCTCTCTCATGCCGATCAGTCTTGCATCCAAGCAGTTTGAGTTTTCTCCCTCAACATGAAAATGAATTTGTGACCAAGTCTAGAGTTGCTCCACTATATAATAGCCTTTAATATCTGCTTTCATGAGAAAGATTAAGCAGGGTTAGTCTACTTATTCAGACTTGAGATTCAGTCCAACACTTTAATGGAGAAGAAGGGAAAACTCCTACAGCCTGGACATCAGGCTAATGTTGACCAACTGGAGGAGAAATTGGCTGCAAACCAGTGCAAGTGTTTGTGCAATAGAGACACATGTATGTACCAAGACCTTCTTTTTTTGTTGGTCTAGAAGCGATACCCGAGGCTTATTGCGCCGAAAGTCTGATCATCGATCTGCAAAGAGGAAAGTGGATTTTCATGGAAGTCAACCCTCCATCGAACTCCTCCTTATTTTCTCATCTCTAACACCTTTGCATACATGTAGGTTAATCGCTGTTAGAATTTAATGTCGTATTTTATTACCTGCTATTTTTGGAATTGTGTAAATCGATGTGAGATTGACTGGCATGATTTGAATCTCAAATGTTTTAAGATGTTTTAAGAGATACAGGGAGAGAGAAGAAAGAAAGTGAGAAAGGGAGGAACTGAGTTAAATAAAGCTACAATGAAACCTGTCTATAAAGACCGCTCACTTGAGACAAGAAAAGCGGTCTTTGTATTAAGCAGGTGGTCTTTACGTACAGGTTCATTTAATAGATGTTTCAATGACAAACGGTTTTTAATGGAAACAAAAATTGTAAATCTTTATAGGCAGGTGGTCGCTAAAGCAGGTTGGACTGTAGATATCTACATGTATCTGTCTGCTTCCTGTAACAGCTACGGCAGAAAGAGAAAGAAACAATACCAGAAATGGTCCGTATCCTCCATTTTGATCTACTTCTTGCTCAGTTGCGATCAGAATAATCTCCTTAATCTCCTTCTCATATCGATCTCTCTGCTTCCCTGAGCCTCTTGTATCCTCCCCGGCTTTGGGATGGATT
Source organism: Heliocidaris erythrogramma (assembly GCA_025617745.1). NCBI lineage: Eukaryota > Metazoa > Echinodermata > Echinoidea > Camarodonta > Echinometridae > Heliocidaris > Heliocidaris erythrogramma. The sequence continues at coordinate 58,210,724 of CM046854.1, forward strand.
AAAGACTGATTCTAGCCCTCATCTGAGACACCAGCTATCTGATGGAGACGAAAATATTGGATTCCAGAAATCCAACCCCCGTTGATGACTTCCTCCCAGATTGGATGTTAAAATATCAAATTCTTTGTTCGTGTCTTAATCCCCCTGAAAACGTTATCACATAGATTTATTTTATTATATTAGATTTTATTTGATTTTATTGGGCAAGTAATAATGCGATAAAAACATAAGAAATGTAATTTACTTGGAAAAGCATATACACCAGGGCCCTGTTTCATAAAACATGTTATCAATAACAAGTGGCAATAACTGTTAAAAGCTACTGAAATCCTTGCATCTGATTGGCTGAGAGCAAATAGAAATGTGACAGTTGTTACTGATAACAAGTTTTATGAAACAGGACCCTGTACTTTGACTTAATAATCAATGAAACCCGACTACCTAATTTTCAGGGCAATATGTTTATTGCCTTGACAGTATTTGTGTGAATGACATAATTATCATCTGCAGAGAGCTTGTTCGTTTGGAGCTAGATGGACATTAGTTCATTACTTTTAACACAGAATAATGCTGGCCCATGCCCCCCCCCCCCCTTTGAAAGAAAAGGAAAGTGTGCCCCCTCTTTTCAAAATTGTGTCCCCCCCCTTTGGATATGATAACCTTTTATTTTGCTTTTCAGAATTTTTTTTTTTGTTTGGTCCCTCTTTTTACAAAATCTTGGATCCTGGGGAGCGTTTCATCACGTGTTTTAACAGTGATTTTTACCGACAAATTTGCTCTCAGCCAATCAGATGCAAGGATTTCAGTAGCTTATAACAGCTGTCGCTAAAAATCACTGACAAAACACTTGATGAAACGCTCCCCTGGACGCGACATTCGCTACAGTGAAACATTTCTGCTAGGGATTTGGCTCTGATCCCACGTATATTGTCCTCCATGCCCGACCTAGAAAAGGGGGAAATTCCCTCAAAAGCAATACCACGCTTTATAGACATGAGGCGTAAGTCTGATACCCTTCTCTGACATAAATTTCTTGAATGCCAATCAGGTGAAAATGAGAAAAAAGTCCTGATTATTTCAATAGATATAATCTTGACTCCTGGCTGGTGTTTTTTTTTTGGTGGTTGGAGGAGAGAGTAGACGTATTGGCATCTTCAGCAGAAGATGGTAAAGAACCAAGATGGGATATCAGCTAAAATTGTCAATATCAGATCGCACTCAGACAATGTGTGATATTGCGTTGATGTGAGGGCGCCATGAGGTCTAGGAAACATTGGGTAACTGTCCTCATGTGGCATTCATCCTTTAGTGTGAGGTACCAGGGGTACTAATTAAACCTCAAATAGAAATTCTGAGAAGCCTCAACAGTTTGTTGTCATAGATTTACCTTGCAGTTTATCTTCCAAGTAGTGGTCATATGAAGATTTTGATGTCTTTGGTTGCAGCTTGATGCATGTTTTATTTCTTGCTTCCTAAGGTGGAGTTAAACATATTCTATAACATCCAAACCAAGTGATGTTTGTAGAAAAATATTGGCATACATCATCACTAGGTAGTACTTTAAATCTTTCACTAAATTATTGTATTATGGATAGAAAATTAGACACACAAAACCTGTATTTACTTCCATACTTGTAATTGTGACTACAACATGATCATGTAATAGTTTTATACATAGCTTATCTCAAAGTAAATATGGCAGGGTAATAGCTCTCTAATTACCACAATTTTGACCCTTTGGGTACGGGAACTGGGTGGTCACTGTGTTGGGCCTATGGGAATGGGAAAACCCAGTGGTCAGCGGGTTAAGCAAGTAATTGATTTAGAAACGTGCTATATCTGCCTGTAGTATGTGCAAGGTCAAATGACCATCATGCAAGGAATGCTCTGGTCTTGAAGGGTTAAACAGGAATCTGAAAAGAGCAAGCATAGTATGATTACATTATGGTCCCGTCATAGACATTCTCATTGGCCTGAAGGACTGGCTTGATAGATCTCTGTCCAAGAGTCATTCACCTAACTGCCATTCATAACTGAAATGATCGTTTGAAAATTGCTCTAAGCATTAGATGGATTCCAAAGTGTTTTCTCTCCATTGCCGATTTTGTTTAATACTCTCTTCGTCTAGTTGTGTAATTGAGTTTGTAAATAACAGGCATATCGTCGTATCACTTCAGGTTATGTGGAGATGCTGTCTGATATGAGTTCATGTAGGAAATCAAAACCCATGTGAAATGAAAAGAGTGTCTGAGAGACCTAAAGTTGGGTAAAAAAATGATTTTAGATAATTTGCAACCCAAGGTATTTGATGGTTTATTTTACCTGACTGCTAAGAAAGCTTGTGTATACTTTTAAGTAAGCAACCAGGGGACCGACGGCTTTAAGTCCTCTCCGAGGGACTTGGTAATAAGGATTAATGCCTTACCAAAGGGCGCTAGCGCATCCACTTGTCCTCCAGTCTACCACTGAGCCATAGATATATATCTATGTCTATATCCAGAAAAGAGAGAGAGAGAGGGGTAGAATGGGGAGGGGGTAGAATGGGGAGGGGATAGAGAAAGAGAGAGAGAGAGAAAAAAAAAAGAGAGAGTGAGTTTTGAAATATTACAAGATAAACCCTTTCTCTTTACATTCTCCTCTTGTCGGTGAAGAGCCGTTCTAAAGGAGATACGGCGCCACCGTTGTTTGAGTTGTTACAGAGTTGTTTGCACACAGTGAACATGATCTAAGCGCTACATGAGACGAGACTGCTTTAGATCTCGGCCCTTCATCGAACAAATACCTCCCAGGCAGGACTGGGGTAAATGTGTCTTTTTCCAGTGTTATATGGCCCACCTTTCTTCCATCATGTGGTTTTTCATGGTATTTTTGTTTCGCCAACTATGCAGTCATGAAAGTAGCTAGGCGAGAAGAGTGAAAAGAAACTTAAGAGCTGGCTCATCTATTCACAGCCAGCTTCAGAGGCATAATGGCTCAGTGATCTTGTAACTGGGAGGTTCTGGGTTCAAAGCTAAGTTGATAGCTGCTTAACAGACTAGTGTTAATACTGGAAGACAAATAGAAGGAGGACAGAAATACTGTAAAAAGGGACATTAATAAATGATTGTCAGTTTGCCATCAATAATATTTTGTGTAAACTTTGTAGAGTATATATATATATACATGTAGGTATCAAGTATCTTCTCTGTTTCTAAAGCACTTATTCTATATCTTCAAGAGATAAGTTTTGTTGAACCAGATCTTCAAAATGTCAAGAAGTCAGCTACATTGTTATGATTTAACTGGAACATCCAAGTACCCCAACGTTGACAAGATTACAAGATTTCAGCCATAAACATCCTCCTGACCTCATTCTTATTTTCTTTACAAACAACCCTTTCAAATAAAATCAAACAAGAAAGTACACAAATGTACATATCACTGCTGTCTTCTGGAGTCACCCCATCCAGAAAAAATATCTAGAATACTTTACTTTAAGAGTAATTGTAGAATTGAGTTCAGGGGAGCATTTCATCAAGTGTCTTGTCAGTGATTTTTACCGACAAATTTGCTATCAGCCAATCAGATGCAAGGATTTCAGTAGCTTATAACAGTTGTCGGTTAAAATCACTGACAAAACGCTTGATGAAATGCTCCCCTGAACTCAATTCTACAATTACTCTTAAAACATGAAATGTATTACTGGTACCGTTTTCATATTCATTGCCAAAAATGGATTTAGTGCAGACTAAGACAGGATTGCTAGCGTTCACTCTTACAGCAGAGAGTACATTGCATTTGTAGTTGTACTTGTACTTGTACTTTCCTTTGTTGAAATGCACTACTCTTTTTGATAATAAATGACTTATTGTTTTCATTAAATATTTCTTTCTTCCTGAAAACGAGTTTTTCTTAATTCACAAGAGACACCAGAATTGTTCTAGATTTGTTTAATTTCATTCCATTTCATTTTATGTATTCAGTTCTAAATAGAAAAACAAGTACATAGTATACAGTTTACATGTATGATCACAGAAACTTATTTCCAACAGAACTTAGAACTCCAAGAAAAGCAGAAGCTTGACGCCTTGTGAGCCCTTACAATTTAAATACAATCTTACTGTTGTTTTATATTTTCTGACCTAAACCAGCCAAAAAAGTCATATCTTGTGTATTTGCTATTCACAATTTTATTAAATAGTAACAGAGAATTACTTAAGACAGTTCTATAAAATGAATTCATATATTTTTAAAATTTGAATCCAAAGTGTGATTAAGAACAGAATTTAGAGAGATAAAAACACAGAATTCCACGAGAATTGCTTAAAGTATATAAATTTTCGGTGAATGGTTTGATCACAAGCTTCCCATTTTTATGTTTTCTTGCAATGTGCAGTTTCAAGGTATTTCATATCCTCTGAGCAGAATATAAAAACCCCAACATTTCTGAAAAATTTTAGCCTGATACTACTTTCGCGAGTATAGAATTGCTCAAATTTAAAACCACATACCGAATCCGAATGTAGATATTTTGAAATTATAGACTTGCCATTACAAGACAATTGTAGTTGAAGGCATAGGAGACAATACCCTGACAGTTATTACTGATGTTTATCTGAAATATCGTGTAATCTCAAACGAATATCAAATTATCATGACCACCATCTTCTCCCCTGCGGCTCATAGAGATTTAGCAACAATATGGCCTGAAGGTGGAAACTTTACTGTTCCTGCGGTTCCTCTTTCTCTTCTTTAAATCGCAAGAGATCATCTTCTTGGTGACCTTTCCAAAACCCCCATCTCATTTCCCGTCTCCTATTCTCTTTGGTTAAAAGCATCTAAAGGAGCATCTTTTTATCTCCCTCCCCGTTCGTCTCCGCTCTGTTTGCGTCCTTTCTGCCACCAATTCATAAGGGAACGGAGCTTTAACCTGTAGAACCCATTTAGAAATCGCTACTTTGATTAAAAGACGAGAGTTAGAGAGGCGTAAAGGAGGAGAAGAAACAGGAGTGGGAGCGAACGGAGCGAGACGTCTTGCCAATTTTGTTTCAGCCTTTTAGCAGTGTTTATCCAAGTTGCTGAGGGACTGTAGTTGAAACCTCAGGACAAGCCTACTTTGCGATTTTTGCTCTGATTAAGGAAGCCTTGTGAAACCTACCCTGTTGCATATTTGTTTTGTAACTCTTTTCCTTTTACTTTCCTCTCCTCTTCTTTGGCTAATGTCCGCCTCTGTCCTTTCGTGTTTGCCTTTGCTCTTTGAATCTCTCACAAGTTATAAGGTCCATCCTTCAAAAGGGTGTCCTTGGTTGTAGCTCTGGATTTGTGCACCTGGCAAAGAACTCCTTTTGAGTTCACGTTTTAAACTAATTTCTTTTCATATAAGAATATGGAACTTTGGATTCTATACTTTAATAAATTTGACATATTATCAAGCTAGGATTTCGGCCATCAAGAGAAGGAAGAAGAGTAAATAACATGAGAAGTAGCTCCCTAAAATGATATTTGTGGTTTAATTTGATGCCATATTAATCTGCTTGCTTATTTGCCAAGTGATATATATATATATATATAAAACAAAGAAAACAAAATGGAAATTGTCTATTTTATCCCATCATAATAGTATTACTTTCTAGTATATATATTTAACAGCATGTTGTGGTAGATTTATGCAAAATTAAGTCATCCATTTTCATTGTTTCACTTGAAAACATTGAAATTGTGCTTTTATTTCAAAGAACTAGAAACGAGAGAAAGACTGTGCCACATCTTATGCGATCTGTAGGGTAATATCAAATTCCATTTTTACCTCTGTTGAATTACATCTGCAAATGGAATAGGAATCGGATATGGAGTATTTCCAGAGAGATATTTTTCTTTTACCTTGTGGAAAGGTACCAGATTCATAAAATAAACCCTAAAAGCAGTTTAGTTTCAGGATTACTGGAAGCTGGCTTAGCATAAGGATCATGCTGTTCCTTCTGTAAATTCTGTAAGTTCTGTCCAAAATGATCCAAGTTAATTTTGTTTAATACCCGTCTGACTCGCAACAGATAATATTTTCTAATCAAGAAAATTGCTATATTTAAAGGCCAGTATTTTAAAACGAAATAACAACAACAAGAGCGATTTGCTACATTGCATTGAAATTCATTTGAATTCGTGGTCCCCATCTTCAAACTTGAAAATGGTTTTGAACGTGCATATTTGATTTTCATACTTCCTTCTGCCACAGTGCTGTGCATATCTGTGTTCTCGAGGGAGCTTGATCATTTTTGGTTTATTCTAAGCTACCATGATTTTATATTGAAGGTTTTTTATATGAAGTGAGAGCATTCACCTCACAACTTCCAGTTTCATTGTCATATGTAGGCTTTCCAAGACAACTGATTTATCTTGGGGGGGGGGGGGGTGGGAGTGGGAAACACATGGATCAGGGAGCATATCTTTGATTTGAGTGGGAAGGTTATCGACCCTGTGTTCAAGGATAAGACACATTTCTACCTCTCTTCAGGTGATTGGTGAAGGTGTATGTAATTCTTTGATTATGGAGGGGGTGGGGCGCAGCTGCCCCAGTGCACCCTAGGATCGATATCCTTCCATTTATTTGTAGGAAAGCTAGATTTAGTCGATAAATTCAGGTTGACTTCCTGGAAACTTACACAAATTAGCGATCATAATTATATGAATATTTTGATTATATTACACATGTATGAGTGTAATACTTTCCTGTGATATAAATATTGCTTTGATGTATAAAACTAGATGCAAAAAAAAAGCATTTATTTTCATTTTGAGTTATTGCCTGTCCCTGTGGTTAACCTCTGTATGTACCCCCACCATTAATTATTTAACTATCAGGACCATTTATTAGATTAGTTAGGCTGTCTCCATGCTTTTTATTGCCTATTGATTTCCACATTACCTCACTACTCGGTCCCCTAGACTGGCATTCAGACCTTCGCATTGTAATGCTCTCCTGATTCCGCTAGTGAGGCGATAGCATCATCGTAAAAAGAGATAAAGGTAGTCCCGAACCTCAAACGTTCTAAACCTTCATCAGTGAGCCTTGGTTGGTATTGTTGTCAGAGTATCTTTGGATTTCTGTAAGTTTCATAAGGATTTATTGAAAAAAAATCTTATATAGAGTGTTAGATTATTGCTCTGGTTGCTATTTTCTTTTTAAGGATTGGTTAATAATAGACACTGTACATTTTTATTGTCATAATGATTATCTTATTGACCCTCCCTATTTCGTTGGACGACATACATCAAGGAGGAGGAAAGTGTTATCCTCTTCGAATACATAATTCAGGATAGATAACTTAAAAGCATCAAGTGTGAGTCTGAAACAGAATCTAAAGGGAGTCGAAAACATGCGCTTTGAATGCCTTGTGTCACAGCACTTCGCTTTCCTCGTAAACTTTTGTCCTGACCCTAACCGACAGACGCTGCACCGCCACTCAACGAATCAATTAAACCTTACCCAAATTTAGTGTGACGTTAATTGAGTGCATCGCCTGCGTTTATGAAAGTGCTGTTTTGGGAGAAGAGCGGTGAGAGGATTATGTAACTGCTTTTATGCGTTTGTACAACGCATGCTACAGAGACAACTGTTCTGCATAAATCAGTTTTAACATGTTGACTACTGAATTTTGTTATTCCCATAGGTTTAATACAGGGGCTAGCCGGTTCCTGTAAGCAATGGGTTAACATACCATATACCAAACACTATTCCCAACCCTGACCCTACAGTATATCTTTGCAAATATAGGGGAGCCTTTCATCAAGTGTTTTGTCAGTGATTTTCACCGACAGCTGTTATAAGCTACTGAAATCCTTGCATCTGATTGGCTGAGAGCAAATCTGTCAGTAAAAATCACTGACAAAACACTTGATGAAACGCTCCCCAGGTTACATTGCTGCATCCATGGACAAAACTGTACAAAAAACACTTGATGAAAGGCTCCCCCTATATTTGCTCTCAGCCAATCAGATGCAAGGATTTCAGTAGCTTATAACAGTTTTCGGTAAAAATCACTGACAAAACACTTGAGAAACGCTCCCCAGTCAACTGGACCTAGTCATTAATAAAGCTCCCTTTCGATGCAGCTCGATCTTTTTATCTTGTTGAAAACAATCTTAATCAGGTGACATGACTGTGAATAGAACACTTGACTCTTGGAAAAGGCAAAAAGTCACAACTCTTTAAGTGGACACTTTACAAGTAGAGAACAATTGATAATCTTGTTTGGGGAGTGGCAGTGTAACAATGATGTCCATCATTGAGTTCATATCTTCTTCTCTTTGCTGTATTGTTTGGGAGCCCTTGAGTTGAGGAGGAGAAGTCAAGTTTCAAATAGTTCTGTGGTCTTCCAGCTTTTGTTTGGTTTGATATATTGTAATAGAACGGAAGATGATTGCTTTGGAAAGGGAGAGAGAAAGAGCGAGAGAGAGAGAGAGAGAAAGAGGATAGAGGGAGAAAGAGAGAGAGATAGAGAGGAAAGAGAGAAAGAGAGAGAGAGAAATATAGAATGAGAAGAAAAAAGAGAATAGAGAGAAAGATAAAGAGAGAGAGGGAGAGAAGAGAGTGAGAGAGAGTGACGAGAAATAAAAACAGATATATTTAATTTACTATGTAATTGTTGCCTGTCTTCCTTTGGAGAAATAATGGTAGAAAATAGTGCTTGGTTACCTCATCGACAACATACTCAATTGTCATCAAATTAAGCGTCAAATTAAGCGCTGTCAAATATTAAAATTGGATTAAGCCGCAAGGTCTCCTGAAGTGTGGAATACCTCCATTACAGTGTCATTTCTGCTATTGTGTGATTATTGTGGCATGTGGATCAACCAACGTTTGCTGACACAACCGAACAATACCGGCCACCCTCCCTTTAGAAACATTGCTTAGTCTCTGCAATTCAGACTCCTCTGTGTTGTCTACACATTAGAACAGTTGGTGATCCCTTGTAAAAAAGAACCATGGTACCCATTGTAATTTGACAGATTTACCATCAAATCATGCAAAGTACTATCAAATTACCATGATTTAATGGTCAAATTACTGTCAAATTACCATGGGTACCATGGTACTTTTTTACAAGGGATGCGGTTGTGTGGGGAGGTTGTTCATAAATGTTGGCTAGGTGATGTGTTTAGAAATGATGGTGATTGTGATACTGATGATGATGATGATGGTAGTGATGATGGTGTTGATGATGAGATCATGATGGTGATGGTGATGATGATGACAGTGATAGTGATGGTGATGGTGATGATGATGACAGTGATGGTGATGATGATGATGATGATAGTGATGATGATAATGTTGATATGATAATGTTGATATGATAATGTTGATGTGATGGTGATGATGATGATAATGGATGTTAATACAGTGTAACAGTAAAATAAAATGGGTTACAAGTGACTATTAACAGTAATGATAATGTGATATGCTAATGAGAATGAGTTGTAAGGATGCACTTGGACAATCAGTCATGAGAAATCAGTATAAGAGATGTTGATGCATGTTAAATTAAATGATCATGTTGATTAGAAAGATGGAGCCCAACTCCAGTAGATATAGATTTGGGACTGAAAATCATCATAAAGCCTGGCTATTATCCAGTTCATGTTGATGGCCAACTTTCGGATAAATTTCCCAAAAGCATTTAATTCCTTTCCCATATTAAACTCCATACGACATGCAAGGTACTTCTAAGAGGTCTGCAACTCCAGACTAACCTCCTTCCCTTAGTCCCATCAGTAAGTCATTGAATTAGCGGGACTTAACACCTCCTAATGGCCCCAGACAGTGCCCGTGAATAGGCACACGCTCATCAACTCGCCTCACCCAGGCATCGGCCGCGGCAACAGTTTGGCGCCACCACCTCGCCCGTCTCCCCCGACGATCGGCACACAGGCCGTCGACCGACTGACCGACCATCGTCTTATCCGCTGGCGGACGCCACAGCGTTGGTAGACTGTTATTGAATTTTACTCTCTGTCCAGCTGGTTTCGGAACATCTTGGCCCACACACGCTTTCTCTTTCCTGCTAGCTGTTGCAATCGTGTTTCTTTAATTTGAGGGAGAGGAGGTGAGAACATTTGCTTGTGTGTTTGTTTTGCATTCACACCAACTGAAAGTTTGAAACTTGAAACTTGGATAAAATGAGAAGAACGTTTTGATAAAAGACTGTACATTGGACCAGGGCATGTTAAGAACAAAAAAAATTTCATCAAAATCGATAATATTTTTCGCATAAATAAAATCATTTGCATCTCATGTTCGATTCAATTGGCATATGAATATACAGGTGAAAGACCATTTTGCTTGTTCTATGGGATAAAGAACTTGCGTGTGAACATTAACTCCAGGTTCCATGGTTTAATGTATGTCGCATTGAACTGTGTTCACATTGGATAGTTTAATCCTGTGCAATTCCTACATCTTATATTGACATCTATAGCAAGCGGACACCTCACTGGCCTTCTTAGTTTTGTGAATCAGGGCTTGAATTAATTTCTACGTCATTCTTTATTTTTCTTAACTCTTCGGTCTGGACGGAGCTCTATTTTTCAGCGTTATCTTAATACATAATGGAAATAACCGTATCTTCACTCTACCCTTGAGGATCTGTAATGTAAGTATACCTTGTTTGTGTCGTCGCTCTTTCTTCTTTGTTGATGTAATTTTCAATGACAATGGTTATGTATATTTTGTGTGTTTGTGTACTTGTGGGGTTTTACATACATGTATCAATCAAATGTGATTATTTACGTCTTTAACGTCACCATCTGAAAAGCGTGAAGAAGATACGAACCTGGGTCTGATCAGAGTCAGTATGTAGGTGAATGCAGAGAGCTGAACTGCGGAGGTTACCTCCAGACGAACTCCTGATCTTCTTTCTCTGGTGTCTTTATAGTCTCTTTTTAGCTCTTTCCCCCAATAAAGCTATTGTACAGTTTCTTTATACAGTTTAGTGTATTTCATATCCCAGTATACTCAGGATGTGTTGTACTTCAAATATTATGTCTGTTTGGAGCCAGAAGGGCGTTAGTCCCATCCTTTGTACAGAGTTAACGCCCTTCTTGCTCCAAACAGATGATTATTGTCTTATCTATTGGTATGAAAAACAAGAAAAAGCTATTAATGTACTAAGAGTACTAAAGAGTACCTAAGAGTACCGAAGAATTCTTTTAGAATTTCAGAAACTGTTATCTCAACTATATTTGTGCCTTGCGAGTTCATATATGTCGGAAAGCGTACCGAGTATCCCTTCTGGATTGATGTACGACATCTTTCAGACGATTATTCAATCGTTGAATTCCTATTCCAGTTATTGTCTCCCCAGAGATAGGAAGGCCCTTATGGCGCTGTGTCATGAATAGGCATAAGGCCCCTTCTCCAAGAAAAGAAGCATTATGCGATGGAGAGAAAATCGGCAGTGACCAGTCTATAAATTATCCATTTGTTGAAGAGCTCTGATATTTCAATTGCATGTTTGTGTGTATTATTGACTTGCTAATTTGTGCACTCTTGGGTAATGGCTCATACTTTTGCGATGAAGGGGGGTGGGTAAGGGATTATGCTCCCCCTATTTTAAGAAGCAACTGTCTTTGAATGCAAACTGAGATTTGTTTGTATCCGTTATTTTGATGAAGATCTCTGATATTTCAATCTCATGTTTGTGTGTATCAAGCAAATGTAACTAAGACATTTCCCTGTGTGTATTATTGACTTGCTAATTTGTGCACTCTCGGGTAATGGCTCATACTTCGCGGATGAAGGAAGGGGAGGGGAGGGGGAAGGGGTGGGGGAAGGGGTGAAGCTCCCCTTTTTAAGGAAACAGTGAGGTGGACTGTCTCCGTAATGCAAACTGAAATAATTTTGTCTTGGAAATATCCGTTTGTTGTTGATACAGTACTTCAATCTGATGTTTGTGTTCATTATTGACTTGCTAAAATTGATGACTTGTGGTGAATTTGTGTATTGCTTACTTTTAGGTGACAGTGGGAGTATAGGGATGGAGGCTGAATATTTAGCTTTACCTGTACACTGAAACTTGTAGGTAAAGACCGCTCAAGGGAGACAAGAAGTGGGGTAGTTATAAGCAGCTGGTCTTTATGTACAGGTTACTTTGGGACTTTTAATTAGAAACACTGTTCAGTTGTTTTAGACAGGTGGTCTTTCTTTGCAGGTGGTTGCTAAAGCAGCTGTATTGAAGTAGAAGAGAGAGAGAGAGAGAGAGAGTGAGAGAGAGAGAGAGTGGAGGAGAGAGAATGAGAGAAAGAGCGAACTAATAAGAAATACATCCTTGCTTGAATAGGCATTTCAGATTATGCACACACAGCACAGAATTAAATGAGAAAAGAAGATAATGATCAACAGCTTTAGGGTAGGAAGTATGTTGTGTAGAAAGCTGAAGTTATCAGTAGAGAAGGAAGGGGTACTGGAAAAAAGAAGTAGTGAATAGTGAAAAGGGCTAGAAAAGAAATTCTAGATAAGACCTGTGAGAGAGAGAGAGAGAGAGAGGAGGGAGGGGAACTGGCGGAGGAAGGAACTGGGGGATGGAGAGGGAGAGAGAGAGAGAGAGAGCATAATGAATTCAGAAGAGGATTTAAAAAGAAGGAGAGACTGAACAGGGGAGAAGAGAAGCAAGTAAGAGAAATTAAAAGAAGATGGTTTAGTGAAAGATATTGGCCTAAAGGTAGGGAGAAAGAGAGAGAGAAGGGGGGGGGGGGGGGGGAATTCATATGTAAAATAGACTTTCAATTAGTTTTTTTTCATTAGCACACTGGGCAAAGATATACTGCGTAGAAATTAACATTGTATTGAAGGCACAGGTTTCTGTATGAGGAAGAATTTTCAAACCATTCTGAGCTTAAACAAATTTTTGACACTCACATTTTTTGGGTGGGATTTGTCGCCCTTGGCATGGTAGGGGTTAAACAACAAACGATGCGACATCTTTCATGACCACATGTATAGTACTTTTAAAATGCAGACCCCGGAGCATGACGTACAAAAGCCCCGCTTTATCCTGGCTGAAACCAGCTGCGTTATTTAAACAATGAAAGTCAAAACACTGTAGAGTCTGGCATAAGGAAAAGGTCTTCCCAATCAATAGTACGCCTCTTTAACCGTCTTGTTACCCTAAGTACGAAATGCTGTTGACTTTAAATATTTGGAATTTTGCCTATGGTGGTGCTTGGGTTAACACGAGATCTTTCACTAGATAAGCCAGCCATTGCCTTAACACCACGATTACACATGCCTGTTTTTGGACTTTTTTCGGAGGGGTAGGATTTGCGCTGCGTCTGCTTTACAGTTGAAAAAGGGGTCGGGAGTCGCGCCAGGTTAAAGTACTTTTTATGCAGCTTCATTACACGTTATTTATAGATCCACTGTTATATTGATTCTTTCCAGTGTCTCTCTCGTTCTGTCTCTCACTATTTCTTTTGGTCTGCCTTTCTATCTGCTGTGATCGCTCCAAGCGGGGATAAGTGAAAGTAAGCGTTCATTTTCGGCCTCCATGGCTCTCCTCCGCAGCCAGCACATTAACCCCATCGCCGTGGAAACAGGAATGATGAAAAGAGCGGGGGAAAAATGCGAGCACATTTAGGAATAAAATTGCAATTGGATGACTGAGATCGTCTGTCTCGCTGATGATAATTGATGAAGTGCCACTAGTGATTTGATTATGTCACGAGGGATCAATCAATTAATTTACGTATTGCTAAACTAATGTGCCATGCAAGGTCAATGAGCGTATGGGGCATAGTGTATAGTGTGGATATACATCAAGTGTTTCTATGCAAACTGATAGGTGATTGTTGATTTATATGGCTATATAAACATCTACATTCATTAGTATGAATATGTTAACCCATGGCCTACAGGAACCTGATAGCTCCAGTATTAAACCTATGTGAATCTGAGATTTCAGACATCAATTGGTAAGTACATGCACCTTGTATAAGTGGTCATGTCTGCAATAGAATTTTCTTAATACATGCTGTCTTACATTCAGTCTTAGAGATGGAAATTTATCAACAAGTGAAGTAAAACATTATATTTCATTAAAAAAAAAAATCCACTTGACAGTTCAGATCTCGAGCTCTAGACCCAACTCTACCTAACCCTAAACCTAACCCTAATCCTAACCCTATATCTAACCTATTATGCGCACTAAAATGATGTGCATTGGAAAAAAAAATCATGTTCGTAAACTATTAAAAGCCACATAATAGGAGCAGGATCTTTACAAGTACCTATTCATCCTTCGGGATCTGTGAATTGAAGAAGAAATCTTTGCCCTACATGGTGCGGGAAATCAAATGACCTTTGACCGATATCAGGGTGGGATAATGCGAGATCTGCATTATCTCATTCATAAAACGTAGCATTTGGTCGAAAATGCATGTATTAAATAGTAGCCCCCCAAATAGTGTGCATTATTTTGATGCGGATATATTCATAAAGTCCTGTAATGCCTTTAGTTTGCTCCTATTATGTATTCTTTGGAGTTTATGAGAGGGGTATATCCTCGTGCCATAGGATTAGGTAACCCTAACCCTTATCCTAACCCTATCATCGTGAGGCTGGCGGAAGCTCGTAAGTGCGTTACGCCGTTCTGATAAACTAGGACTTACTAATGCATTAAGTTGATGGTCGTAAGCATTAAAATCCCCCCAATTTTAAAAATATGTTCTTATTTGATACAAAACCACTAAAATTAGGTATAGTTACCATTCATTTTCCTTCTTATTTGTTGATGAAGAGAGAAATTCCTATCATGTTTAAAATATGGTATGACATGTATAGAGCAATCAGTCTTGGAAGCACGTTATCAGAAATTTGTTTTGTGGCATGTGCGTGTGCTAAGGCCCTTCTGCCACACACATAATGATATGATAAGTGGTACAGTAAGGGGGTAAGTTCCCCTTCCATTTTTAAATTCTAATTTCCCGTTTTCTCTTCCTGACACCTCCAATCACTCTGTCTTGTCAATTAAAAGTTTCTAATGAAATAACGATCATGCTCTCTTCAAACCTGTCATTTGTAATTTATTCAATTATTTCATCAATCTTCCTTACATTCATTTTGTTTAAAAGCAGTAAAAATGTGTAGATCAATATTATGACTCACAAGAAAGGAGAGAACAGAATATGCCCCTCCCACTATAAAACTTCTTAGATTAATTTTCGCATAAGTCAAATTTTATGAGCCTTAAAGGAAGATTTCAATAGAAATATTTGTTTTTCGATGTTCACGTAGACTGTCCGTCTGTATGCTGAGTGGCAGAGTAAGGGGAAGGTGCTCTCAGTCAATTTTATTTCTAGTTGTCTCGCTTTGGTTTGACATTTCCAATCAATGTCTCTTGTCATTTAGAAGTTGTAATCAAATAACAATCAGCTCCTCTTTACAACTTGTCATTTTGTGACAAATTCAACTCTTTCATCAGTCTTCCTGTCATATTCTTTGTTAAGCAAGCCCCACCAAAAAAATTGAGGAATATGAATTGATATCACAGAGGTATTAGAAGAACACTGTATGGAATACCATTCCCACTAGGGTTCTTAGATTAATTTTCACGGGAATGAGAACAAAAAGTGATGAAATCAGAGATAATTAGACCAGAGGAGTGATGAGTCATAGAACTCCTAAATGATGAAGGAAGTGGTTATCACTAATCTTTATCTCAAAATCAATATCTGTCAAATGCTCCAGACATTGCAATACATGCTTGGTGAACCATGCTGTTATGAGGGCAGTCTTTGGAGAGGCATGAGAAGCATTATGAAATATACATTTGAATGTCACGCATCAAGCCCTGCATCCATACGGAATCCTTGGCCACCCTTGTCAAAGACCAGACCCCATAATCATAAATCAGTCGAATTTGATGCAAGATTTGACTAGCGACACATACAACATCGCTATGCACACTTGTTCTTTTGTTTGCGCCCGTCCCGGGGGAGCGAAAGCGGAGCCGGCGCACGCGACCCGTGCATTCCGCGACTCCAAGCCAATTTCAACGATCAGGTGGTGTAGCTTACGCTCCCTGACCGACCGGCCGTGCTCCCCGACGGTGGCCTACGATTTCACGCAAAATAATAAATAACGAGCATTAAAGCAGAACGGCTGTGCGTTAACATTGTGCTACTCAATTTTTCTGTCTCATTCCCCATCTCTCTCTCTCTCTCTCTCTCTCTCCCTCTCCCTCTCTCCCACGCTCTATCTCTTTTTGGCCGAGTCACCCGATTGTAATTCTCTCTCCTCCTCCTCCTCCTCTGATAAAATTCTGATCTAATCCTTAGGCGCGAGCCCAGACTCCGCGGCGCCGCAAGATAATATCGCTTAAGATGGGAGCGTGATGCCATCCCAAACGCCCTCCTATGTTTAATTCAACATATCATATTCATCAAGGTTTTGAGTTACACCTGGCAAAGAGAATCCATGCCGCATCTTTTCCTCTTTATCTCTCTTAACTCTTTCTCTCCATCCCTCCTCGCCCCTCTCTCTCTCTCCTTCACCCCGTTATCAATCCCTGACTTTCAATTTTCCTTCCTTTCCCAAACCCCTAACTATATAGTATTCCCTGGTTGTATGCGCTGTCTCCCTGCATTATAACCGTGTTACTTTTATGAACGGTTAATGTATGGAAGTGTGTGCGGTGATTGCAAATTAAGCATCCAATTATGCCTTGAATTCGGACACTCTATCTGGAGCTCAATGTGGGACCCAGATATGACAGCTAATAACCATGCTTGTTAAACCAGAATGGAGCCCTAATGAAACAATTATGTATGCATACTCACAATGCAATTATTCTTCCATGGATATTGTATTGTAAGAATGCCTGTCATGTCTTCTGTGATGGGCACCCCCCCCCCCCCCCCCCCTCCCCCATTCCCTGAGGGTAGCAATTTTTCTTGAAATTGTCTGGTTTCATGCCTTTTCTGGATCATGATTTGAGGTTTTCAGGCTAATTATAACATAATTCCTACGGGACATTGCTTTCTGGGTTAACCCTTTCCTATGTGTTGTCACAAGTTCCAAAATACAGTTAAGTATATATTGTCCATTGAGAGCCAGAAGGGCGTTAACTCTTTGTTAAAGTATATAAGTTAACGCCCTTCTGGCTCCAAACAGACGATACATGGTCTGCAATAGGTTCTGATATTTAGCCTTCTTTTTATTGCTCGTTCTTAAGGGCTGATCACTTTTGTACGATAACAACGCTAACAAGTTTTTCAATTAAAGGTGAACCCTACGTGTGAGCATGCTCGTGTATGTTAATATGGTAGGACAGGTGTTGGGTGAACCTTTAATGGAAAATCTCGTTATCATTATCGTTGCTTTTATCGGACAAATGCGCCCAGCCCTTTAGTTATAGCTGAACTTTAAAAAGTTGGATTCAATTGATTTTGGCATGACATGCATTTTCTATAGATACCTTCCTGGGTTATCTGGGGCTTTAATTCAACAGGTTAAGGTATTTCTCTCAACCTTATGTTGTTACCACCACCATACAACTGAATTTTATTCATATTTCGTATATGGGCTGGATGCTGCTTGGCACAATGACCCTCCCTGGTAAATGGCATGGCATGGTACATTGTATTTTAGTGTGTATGACACGCATTAAGATTTTTATTGCCCAACCCCAGATGCAGTTGATTCATGCGTTGAATTTCTGTGTATGGAAGGGGAGGGATTGAGAGAAAGAGAGAGAGAGAGAGAGGGGGGGGGGGGGGGTTAGGGGTTGGGGGGGGGGGGAGAGAGAGAAAGAGAGATAATGAGAAAGATTAAGGGGAGAGTTTGAGAAATAGAAGAAAACAGAGAGAACAGGAGATAGAGAGAGAGAAAGAGAATGCTAAAAGATTCAGGGGAAAGTTTGAGAGATAGAGAGAAAGGGAGATAGAGGGAGAGAGAGAGAGAGAATGATAAAGATTTGTGGGAGAATGTGAGAGATAGAAAGAGATAGAGAGAAAAGGATATAGAGAGATTGTGAGATTGTGAGATTACGAGAGAGTGCGAGAGAGAGAAAGATGAAAAGGAGAGATAGAGAGATTAAGAGGGAGAGAGATAAATTTAGAGAGGAATTTAAGGAACCGGTAAGAAAAGAGATCATTGATATACAGGTGTGAACTCTAGTTTACCTTCCAGCTGGTGTTGATCTGGATTTACCATCGATCACAGAGAATTCCAAGCCAGAAATATTCTCTGAAAGTCATCTCTACATCCCAAAATGAGCGTTAAATGCTACTGACATATTCAATTAGAATCATATCTTGTCTTGAGGCAATGTCAGGGATTTGAGGATACTTTCTTCTAAAAGTAGACATTTGCAGTGAGAACGTTTACTATTCTGTAATTTTATTCTCCTGTTTTTAAATGCTATGGTCTCATAAGTATGACTCGTTTTTTACTCTTTTTTTTATGAGTAAGTACAGTGAAACCTGTCTATAAAGACCACTCAAGGGAGACAAGAAAAGTGGTCTTTATGAGCAGGTGGTCTTTATGGACAGGTTCCTTTAATACACGTTTCAATGAGAAACACTTTTCAAGGGAAACAAAAATTATGGTCTTTATAGACAGGTGGTCTTTCTATACGGTTGGTCACTAAAGCAGGTTTGACTGTACAACATAATGTTGTAGACATTGTACACATTCTAGAATTATGTAATTATTGTATAAACATGCCTTGGATTTCTTCATGAATACAGTAGTATGCTCCTATAACTGATTAACAGAGTTATGATTGTTGATGTATTTACCTGTATGTTGCCCAGGAGCTTGTTCTAGAGTCTTGGTACAGTGCTACAGATTTACTGTAGAGTCATCACCATGGTAACGTTTGTAACAATGGTAACATTTGTATTTATCCTGCTGCTTTCAGTGATCTAGAGCTGTTACCAAGAATAGATGTGGGAATCCCAAATAGACCCATATGACAAAAAGGAAATTGTGTGGACAAATTCTCAATCATACTTCCTCTTTGCATATTTGTTCTTGCTGCACATGTTGGTCCATGCATGATAAGGAACTTCACAAGTCATGACTGTGTACTGAATTTCCGAATTTCAAAATTGCATGTACATGTACGAGTTGCCGTTTGAGGAAGAAGAAATACAATTCCAAACATAAAATACAACATTACAATTTTAAGGGTTTATTTGTAGAAGAAGACACAGATGTGCCTTTATGCATTTTATATTATTTAGTGACCTACATAAAGTCTAACAGTCTGTTCCAACATTCTTTGAATATTAAAGGATTTCCACAATGTAAATGAAATAATTTCAGCACCTTATATCATTTATTATAACTTGTTCTTGTTAAAACATTTCATGAAACAGCGTCATAAACTCATTAAAGCCTTTATTTTTCACCATGTGAAATTAAAGTCCATGTTAAAGTCTATGTTTGTGCCCTTATACTGAAATAAACACATTTTATTCCACTTTCAAAGTTTGATGTAATCATATTTTCTTAATGTAAATTAACTACCACACGCAAAAATATTTGTTTACAAGAATTCCCGTTTCAAGAGTAAATCATTATACCTCCTTATCACCAGAAGTGCAAAATATGATTGACTATGTACATGATATACTGGAGTGTTATTCTTGAAAAAAGTAAAAGATTTTGTGTCAGTGGTGTTGTACCTATAATGTCTTTCTAGCTCTGGAAGACCGAACAACCATGTACAGTTTTTCTAACAGGTACCGAAGACCATGTACATGTATACCTAAAAACCATGCATGGTTTTATCACTTTCACCAAAATTACCACGCAACCGTGCGTTCTCTTTCTCGATCTCTTTATAGGAGGTCAAAAGAAAGGAAAAAATGACAAATTCATTTTGTTTCAAGAAAACTTTACTAATACATTTCTCATACAGTCACCTGGCGCAGCATATGCAGGTATCAGCCGAAAAACTTCTGTCTGGTTGCCATAACAAGGTCGGCAAACCTTAGTGACCACGGTAAGGTCTACTATTGCATAAGCAAATGGCTAAACCCGACTCAGCCAACTATTATTATATAAGCCTTATTCAGCCGGTCATTACACTGTCGTCCAATTAAACTAAGAAATGATTGTGTTTACAAATGCTACAATTTATGAAACAGAAACTGTAACAATCTTATAGCCCAAACATCCAAAAATCACATGCAACCGCTTATCTTTCCAATGGTTCGATTCACTAGACCAATAACTGAAATAGCTGTTTACGATCAAATCTCTTATATGAATGTTTCTAAGAAATATTTTTGGTCTCTTTTCTATCAAGAAAACTATTCATATCATCTACAAAATACTATTTTGTTACAAAACCAGGTAACTACAAGAAAGAGTTTCATAAGAACATTTGAATTTCCGATAAGCTTACAACATGTACGCATACCTCTACACAATATAACAAAAGTATTACGTTGTATGATAATGCAAGAAAACTATGTATGTAGAAAATAAGCACTTTTAACATTATACATAAAAATGGGTAACTATAAGAAAGAGCTTGGTATAAACATTTTAATTTCTGATAAGCATACCTCTACACGTAAGTAACAAAAGTATTACATTGTATGACAAGCCAGAAAACTATACATGTAAATCAGACTGTATGTAGAAAATAAGCACTTTTAACATTATATATAAAAAACAAGTAACAATAATAAAGAGTTTCATATAAATATTTGAATTTCTGACAGGCATGCATCTGCCAAAAAAAAGCACCTTTAACATAAAGCACCTTTACATTTTTAAAAAAGACATTTCAGTTATCAGTCAATGATTTCCCTTCATGTAGTTTAATTGGGTTACTCAGAAATCCAAAAATATTAATTTACTTTTTTTTTTACACTCCAAAGACTTTAAAATTAACCTGTGTAACATCTATTATTGTTGAATCTGGCTTTGAATATCTTCCATGTGAACAACCTACACAATTTATTTATCTTTTTCAATTTCACTGAAAAACTATTCACTATTAGTCAATGTGTTTATTTTGTAGACTGACATTTTTTGGTGGGCAGGATTTGCCACAGAGTTTTGTAGAGATTGTAGCAAGCATATATAATATTTGCCAGTATAGTCACGAATGCATTCAGAACTCCACATTCAGATTTCTACACATATTCTTTTCATTTTGTATCACTGTACAGGGTGGCAAAAAAGAATTCCCACAATTATTATGTGGAAGGAAATTAGAGAATAATGGCTGCGTAGCTTAAATCAGAGTTCACCAGATCTGTCCTGCCTTTCGAATTTTTTGCAAAGGTTGAAAACCTGTCTCCACCGCGAATCGAACCCGGGATACTGGCTTAGAACGCCATTGTCTTTCCTTTCACATTTTATTTATTTCCACAATAGTCGCCAAAGCTGTTGTATGTATTATTTCTGTACACTTATACATACCTAGATTCAACAAAGGGGTTAGAATTTAACTTATTTTTCAAGCTTTATGTATTGAAAGAGCAAAGGACAAATTTTTAAGGTAATTTAAATATTTTACATTGTTAGGTCTGGTGTAAATGTGGGAAAATTTGATTAGCTGATAAAACCACAATTGGCATAACTTTGTGAAACTTTAAAAATAAATTTCAGTAACAACTTGGATTGGCGTTCGGCAATGCGGACAAAGATTGTTGAGGGAACGTATCTGTTGAAGGCATATGTCGCATAGCATGTGCCCGCATGGATTAAGAGCACATTTCTTTTTTTCAGTCAAACAAACTCCACATGTGATTTGCTCTACTAACTTGTCTTTGCTCCTTCGCTGTTTAGTTTCCAATTGTGTGAGAGCAGCTTCTTTTTGATGTAGCAATGACTGCGTCTCAGTAAGGTTTTGTTCAAGCTCTCCCAGTCGTGTGTTTGTTTCCCTCTCTCTTAAATAAAGCTCTGAAAATGCATTTTGCATCTTCCTCAAGGAGGTCTGAGCCTCGTCAAGTTTTCTTTCACTGTCTTGCAGCTTTGAGTTTGCCTCTCTCTCTTTGGATTCCAAGTATGAGATTATGATATCATTTTGAGTAAGCAAGGACTTGGTGTCATGAAGTTCATGCATACAGTCTTCTAATTGGCTGTTTGTCTCTCTCTCTCTTTCATTGAGTTCTGATAATGCAATTTGACTTTCAGCAAGTTCACCTTTTAGTTTAGAGACTTCAGCATCTTTTGATCTGAGCAGTGACTCTGTCTTAGAAATTTTTCTTCGGCTGCCTTTTAATTCTGAGTTTGTTGATCTCTGCTTTAATAGCTTTTGAAAGTTGAAATGCAGCTTCCTTTTCCCTTACCAGAGATTTTGCCTCTATGAACTCCTTTCTAAGATCACTTTGTTCTTTGATTAACTTTGAGTTTGCTGCTGCCAATTTTTCAAGTTTAGTTTGTTTCTTTGTGAGAGCTATCTCAAGATCAATAATTCTAAGCTTTGCTTTTGTATGCGATTGTATTTCTTGTACAATTGCAATTAGAACAAAAACTACACCACAAATCACAAGACATTTTTCAGTCCAAATGCCTGCATCGAAGTCCGAAATATCCGTCGGTTCTTCTTGACTATTTAGGCATAACATCATGGCGATTTGAACAATGATCCTTATTCTGGTCCAAATCAATTTTCATTCATACTAGTTGCAGGGGAGTGGTTGTATGACACATGCTCAAGAGACAGTCAATTAAAGGTAATGTTTAGTTCTGGTATGCATACCCTCAAAAGCTTTTCATCAGGTTTCTTGGATTTTAGTTCATAATAGCAAGATACTACTAGCAATGCTGAGGATTTCACCTCTTAAAGTGGATTATTAAACAAATGAGAGGTACAAAATAATTTATATACCGGGCCAAGGATACAAACTCCCAACAACAGCAGTGTGTACTAAACAATATAACGTGTTCAAAAACCTATCAGGATTATGTGTATACTACAATGACACACATGCCATCTTAATATGAAGCCCCATGATTAATGAGGGAGAGCTGTTGGGGTGAAAAGGTCCTAGCATAGGCCAGTATGTTGCTGTGGTCTAGCGTTCCTTATAGATATTTACACTAAAATTGCATCGGAAATGGTTGATGGAATACCAAATGGTCTCGTACAAACCTCTTTTGATACAAGAACAACCTGAGAATACATTAAACATGTTTCTTCCAATGTCCATTTTTAACAATGCTAGCCCAATTCCTAACTTTAATTCAACCAACCCTGGACCATACACTATTCTCTATACTAACCGTAACTCTAAACCTAACCTAAAACCCAATTGCAACCCTAAGCCTATATCTCTTTCAAGGTAAAGACCAAAGCGATTGTTGCCAGAGTAAATGTCGGATTACTAGGAAAGTGGATCGGGCAGGCACTGTTTTCAAATGAAGTAATCTTTCTTTAGCCATTAGTAAATGTCTGTAGGTAGGATGAGCTTGGCTGCTGATAGTTGGTTGATTAAAGTGAGTTCTGGACCTTTTTGAAATAGCTTGCTGGAGATTTGTTTACCTGTAGATGTTGAAGGCCTCTAAGTGATGAGTTTTATTAGGAAGATTTATACTTAACAGTTGTTGAAATAAGTTTGCTTTCTGATCATGGCACTTGGTAAGCCTGGCAATGAAACATGAAGGAAAGTGATGATAAGAGACAAGTAATCTAATGGGCAAGTCCAAAGTATCTTCTACACTTTGTTACTGACAACATCAGAGATTTTAGTATACCTGGGGGGGGGGGGGGTGTTTCACAAAGAGTTAAGTTTGACTTACAGTCAAACTTAAATTCCTAGTTGCGTGCGGTATATGACACATCGCCACATTGGTCAGATCATGCTCAGGGGATGCACGCTATTGGGTACCGTAATCTACCAATGAGATTACGCATTTAATACCGTATGCGCATTGGCACTTACGCATGATTTTAAGTCAAACTTAACTCTTTGTGAAACACCCCCCAAATGATTATAAATACCTTACAATAACTGGCATCAGACAAACTATCAGGCAAAGTAATACTTTCAATATTTATTATTTTCTTAATCACATGAGACTTGGTAATGTATAGGACACAGAAAGACCAGATACCTTTGACTTGCCCTAATATTTTGAAGAAAACTTTATACAAACACCACCATACGGTCGCGGCCCTACACTGCAATTAACTGCCTGAAAGCTGTCACTCCGTCCTGCCTAATTTGCATAAAATGAACAATTTGTTTCCGTAAAACCGCTACCGAAGAGTCCCAGCTAAACTGTGAAATCTCGCCCTAGAAACAACCAAATGAAATGAACTAAATGTGAAATTCCAGAATAAGAATTGCTCTAACCCGTAATTAGTATCACTTGTAGTCAAAGCATATTTTATTTTGTGAAAACTTAGAGCAATGAGGAGCCATATATTTTTTTTTTTTAGTATGAAAATGTAGCAGTATTTTTCGCATTTGCTGTCATTGCGCAAGATCAAAATTTTCAGATATAAAAATCAAAGTATATTGAGGGGATCCTCCAAATATCTTTTCATAATTATCCGTCGAATGGTTATGTCGGGGAAAAAAATTGAAGGCAAAAATGTCATTCATTCATGAAACCTCTACTGTTCTTTGCGGAAGTTGAAATGTAGTCCCACGTATAGCGGTGCATGCAGGATGGTTTCTACTGGAATGTATGTACGACCTACCTGCAACACATGCATATACATGTACAGAGCTATAGCAAGGCCAGCAATCATCATGAGGCGCGACAGCGTCTATGGGCAGCGTATACAGGCTAGGCGTATGTACGTACACACGCGATCAAGAGTAAACAGGGGGCGTGTCTTGTCAGCGACAAATTTGCTATCAGCCAATCAGATTGCGAGGATTTCAGTAGCTTATAACAGAACAGCTGATCGACGTGAGCACGAGCCGAGGCAAAAGGATAACATCGGGTGAGGGCATGCGCACAGAGACGAAGCGTCCGATGATAACTTCCAGGCTTTTCATGTTAAGTCTTCGATTTTTGATGGCAGTTTATACACAAAACTACTACTGCGTAAACTTGAAACTGTGCAGGTAGTGAGACTACAGTTTAAAGTCTAGCAATATGTCATTTTGTGTGCATATTCATTTCGTCCCAGACATGTGTCGGGGAAAAAACAAAACCTCTTTTCGCGGTACTCTGCAACAGAAAAATACTCGTATCTCAAAAAATACTCAACCATTTTCAGTTGAAAATTGATACGAAGCACAACAATATCACCATTTCCTATGTACTCCAGAACTTTCATGATTTTTAAGGCCCAAATAAGGGAGATACAAGAAGGTGAATTTTCGAGGATTTTTGCTCCTCTCTCAGCACAGTGCCTCGGCAGCAGTTATGAATTTGAAAGCTTTTACAATTTTACGAGGAGTTAATTGCAGTGCAGGGCCGCGCCTGCATAAATTCTGTGAGTAGGTGTCTCTGTACACTGAAGTTAAAAAAACCATGTGTTTCACACTCCTGAAAGCTGTCAACACTTAAACAATACTAGGCCTACACTCATAATCATTATTTTTAATATGTGTCATGCAGTGGTTGAGCAGAAGGTCTGTTTTTGAATTATTTTGGCCTGTCATTTTTAATAATAATAATAATTGAATTTATATAGCGCTTTTTACAATGGTTTCAAAGCGCTTTACAATGACATAATAGAGACTTATTAAACATATATATGACAGTAATCAAAGAAAAGTTATAATATGAAAAATCCTAGGACAAATTAGAAATAATACATAACTAATTAGTAATTATAATACGAAAAGATGTGTCTTTAGAAGAGATTTGAAGGATTCAAGAGAAGTATATATTTAAAAAAAGAGCCTACCTGATATACTTGTCGATCCTAATGAAAATTCTGTAGAATAGTTTGAATCAAATATCAGAATCTGCCACTTTTCCTTGTTCCTACTACTCTGCTTGTTCCTCTTCGAGAAATACACTCTAATTGATTAGACATCAACGAGTGCATGAAATTTTCTTTCTAATGCTATTTTAGGCTTTTTCGGTGTACAAACTAGATCGTTGTAAATGATTTTCGGGCCTGCTTATGAATTCTAACTGGCAACCCTATGAATGGGTTCACTTGACTGAAATGTATGGATGCATACCAGCACAAACAGTCTAAAGGTCATTATGCACTGTTTTTATATTTGATTTATGAATTATTATTAAAGGTTATCTGTAGTTATGATAGTGGTGAAAAATTTGTCTCACTGAATCAAACAAAATGGGAACTAGCTATTCAAGATTACAAATAGATGATATCCGCTAATCAATTTCGCTCAGTAGAGTTTGATAGCCGAACAATGAGAAAATAAAGATTTCATTTCATTTCATTTAGATTTATTTCATTTCCAACAAAATAAAAATCAAGTAAGTACAGTCAAGTAATTCAAATCAATACGATAAATAACAAAGTGCCGTCATAACAGTTGAGATAAGTTGCTAACAGAAATATGAACATACAATCAATAACAAAACGACTGTGGCATTAATAAATAGAATAAATAGAAAGATAAGGATATTGAGCTACTAAGAGTACTTAGTCTTGATCCTGTTTGTATCAATGCCCAGTTGGTAGTTGTGCTTTTCTGAATTTGATTTTTAGGAAATTTTCATTTTTCGAAAATTTTGCTGGTTCATATTCATCTGCAGTATGATGTAATGATTCATAATAAGCTTAAGCCAGTTTCTCTCAAAATGCAATACCATAGTACAGTGTGAACAAACTAACTTTGATGTCCCCTGCACATCCTTTCAAATCATATTACGAAATCCAGACTTAGTCTGAGTTACAGCCTTTTTTGCATTTTCATCAACAGGTTCTTTGCATCCTTGCAGTGCCAAAACAGTTTAGTCAGCCCTAGTTTTTATTTGGTATATAATCTTTTTGGACAAAGAATAAGATCTCTTTTGAAATCTGAGATTGAAGTCTGATGTCATTGAAGTGCCCAAATTTTGGATATTGTTGATCATATTTCTTCACAAAGTCTTCCTTCTTGACATCTATAACATGTTCATAAATTGTGAAGACAGGCATCGTGAAGCAATGTATCTATCTCTATGAACAGTGGAAAGAAAGCACAAAGATTGAAAACTTGTCTCACAAATTTTCTTTTTAACATGCACCACAAGGGTCCAAAGTGTTACACATCTAGTACGTCAACTATGTTCCCCTCGTGCTTAGCAACTGGTGAACGCTTTTGTTTTGCTTATTTCATTTTCGGCTTTTTTTTACATCGCCTTTTTTTTACTTCGCCTTATATACTAGGTAGCACTGACTTAGATTTTGGCTGAATTCTTTGAGTAACTTAGAAAGATGGATGAAAAACGGTCTTATATCAGACATTTTATGCACAAGCCTCAAAATGTTGTCTTTCACGTCGAAACTCCAGAACTGCATGTAAAATAAATGAGTGCACTGACATGGGCACCATTGTTTTTTCAATGTTGAAATGACACGGCCACCGTTTCTTGCTCTAATTTTGATGAGATTTTTTTCAAACTTACTCTTTAGAACATCAGGAATACTATAAAATAAAGCTTTAGAGGAATATTAAAGAAGTTCTTGTTCATGTCAAAACCTTAGGTGTGCAGACATAGGGCTCTTCATCATACATGTATGTTTGAACCCCTCGCAGAAGACGTGCTGGGGTCTGGTGAAGGGGCAGTGGGCAAAGGGGCCGCGGGGGAAGAGGCAGCGGGTGAAGCTGCTTGCAGCTGCTGGAGACGATGTCAGTGAAGAAAGATTGGACTTGACTTCAAGTCTGATCATTGGAATAGCTGAATCTTTTAGCTTGCTTCTCCTTTTCTTCATGCAAAATTTGGAATACAGGCCAGGATCCTCAAAATCATCTTTGGCAAAGTGATCACTGCAAATTGTACTCCACTCACTTGGCCCTTGCCACTCTGCCCCCGTGAGCTTTACCTTTTTCGACCCACAATTTCCGTAAATTTTCATCTTTAGGAAAATGATGTAGGCTTACATCATCTTTAGGGGTCATGCTACAGCCGGCAACTACACACCGATTTGGCATTATTGATGAAACTGTGTCCCCAAATCGAAGTTATTTGTGAGGATTTAAACACATGAAATATGCAATGCAAATGTCCATGCGGTGAATATCATGCTCGTGCTTGGCACTCTACCACGCTGGACCTGCCGGGCCTGCGGGCATGCACGGTATATAGGTGGGTGGAATATTTTCCTTTATATCTCGCACGTCACAGATCATGTGATCACGATGTCGTTTCGATGGGTTTTTTTAGGGGCGGGGGCTTATGACTCTGTAATTCAGCTAAAATGTACTTTTCAAATGATTATGAAATGCAACTGAATGCATAAAAAACGGTTTGATAGATATTTTTTGGCTTCTAATGATTCCTTCATGGGCAAATTAACTTCCTATTTAATCACCCTTTAAAGTTTGATGATGATGTACAGGTATAGGAATAATTTACCAGTTTACACAAATTTTTTGGAATTGTTTCAAGATTTAAAAGTAGACTTTGGTAACATAATGTAGCTCAGTGCGACAAGTTGGACACAGATTGTTTCTTGCTCGGATCTCTTGGAGGCAATGATAGCAGATCATGTGCCCACAGGAAAGGGCTTGGTCCTTTTCCACCAAACAGCAAATAGGGCAAATGCTTTTCTCTTTGAGATCTGACTCTCTAGCATGTGCTCTTGTGAGTTCAACAGCTTTTTCTCTTAGTTGCGATTCTGTTTCGGCAAGTTTACTATCAGAAATGTTTAATTCTGTGTATGTGATGTTATGAATAGTTTCTAGTTCCGATAAGGCGCTTTTAGTTTCATTGAGCATGCATTGTGACTCTCTGAGATTTCTTTGACACTCCAGTAATTCTGCCTGCATCGCTGCCTGTGCAGTTTTGTTTTCACTGAGCAAGGATCTGTGTTTTTTTTCACTCTCTTCCAACTTTGAGTATGCTTCTCTCTCTCTAGATTCTAAGTTTGAAATTGTATTACTTTGTTCTCTCCTACACTCCTGGAATCGTACCTCTAATTGTGAAAATGCATCCTTCATTTCTGTATTTGAGGCTTGAGTCTTGCTCAACTTTCTTTCACTCTCTTGCAATTTAGATTCGGTTTCCCTTTTTGTTGATTTCATTGACATGATTGTCATACTATTTTCCAGAATTTGTAAGTCACTTTTTAACAATGCATTTTCCTTTGCTCTCAGCAAGGACTTGGTCTCACCATGTGTTTTTTCACTCTCTTCTAATCTAGAGTTTGTCTCCCTCTGTCTAGATTCTAATTCAGAGAATGCAATTTCCTTTGCTCTCAGCAAGGACTTGGTCTCATCAAGTGTTTTTTCACTCTCATCTAATCTAGAGTTTGTCTCCCTCTGTCTAGATTCTAATTCAGAGAATGCAATTTCCTTTGCTCTCAGCAAGGACTTGGTCTCACCATGTGCTTTTTCACTCTCTTCTAATCTAGAGTTTGTCTCCTTCTGTCTAGATTCTAATTCAGAGAATGCATTTTCCTTTGCTCTCAGCAAGAACTTGGTCTCACCATGTGTTTTTTCACTCTCATCTAATCTAAAGTTTGTCTCCTTCTGTCTAGATTCTAATTCAGAGAATGCAATTTCCTTTGCTCTCAGCAAGAACTTGGTCTCACCATGTGTTTTTTCACTCTCTTCTAATCTAGAGTTTGTCTCCTTCTGTCTAGATTCTAATTCAGAGAATGCAGTTTCCTTTGCTCTCAGCAAGGACTTGGTCTCACCATGTGTTTTTTCACTCTCTTCTAATCTAGAGTTTGTCTCCTTCTGTCTAGATTCTAATTCAGAGAATGCATTTTCCTTTGCTCTCAGCAAGGACTTGGTCTCACCAAGTGTTTTTTCACTCTCATCTAATCTAGAGTTTGTCTCCCTCTGTCTAGATTCTAATTCTGGGAATGCAGCTTCTTTTTCCTTCAACAAGGACCTTATGTTATTCAGTTTTAAATTTGTTTCACCCTCTCTTTCTTCAAGCTGTGAGAATGCAGCCTCCTTTTCTCTCAGCAATAATTGTGCTTCCTCAGCTTTTTTTATACTTTCATGCAATTTAGAATTAGTATTCAAAAATTTAGTTTCTAAAATTGAGATTGCAAGCTCTCTATTCTTCAGAAGGTTTTCTTTTTCTTTCAATTCTGAGAGTGTGATTACTTGTTGAGTTTGTAACCGTAAGGTAGCATTTTGTGTTCCCTCAAGGAACAGCACTGTCTCCTTTAGGTTTTGTTCTTTTTCTTCTAATTTTGATTGTGTGTCCCTCTCTCTAACTTCACAATCTGAGAGTGCAAGTTTTGTATCCCTTAGTAGGAATTCCACCTCAGCATTTTTCTCTTGACAGTACCATGTAGCTTGAGAGAGTTCCACCTGTGTATTGTTTAACAGGTCTTGCATCCAATTAAGTTTTTTTTTACTTTCTTGTAATTCTAAGTTCATAAGTTGATTTTCAGTTTGTAAGGCTTTCAGGTTGTCAAAGAGGAATGATTGTGTTGTTCTGAGATTTCTTTCTCTTTTACGCAACTTTGAAATCACCAGTTCCTTTTGTATTGCCCCTGTCTGTACTCTTGAGATTGCAGTTTCTCTTCTTTTGAGTCTGAATTGTGTTTCTTTCAGTTTTCTCCTTTGGTCATTCAATCTTGAGGTTGTTGTTCTTTGTAATTTTGAAAATGCAACTTGTTTTTCATGTAGTAAGTATTGTGCATTTCTAAC
Source organism: Heliocidaris erythrogramma (assembly GCA_025617745.1). Lineage (NCBI taxonomy): Eukaryota > Metazoa > Echinodermata > Echinoidea > Camarodonta > Echinometridae > Heliocidaris > Heliocidaris erythrogramma. The sequence continues at coordinate 58,241,423 of CM046854.1, forward strand.
TTCTAATTTATTCTTGTATGCTTTTTCAGTTGCCACTCGCAATTTACTTTGTACATGTGAGATGGTACATCGTTTTCTGCTGTTAAAAGACTGCGCCTTAGTGAGTTTTCCATCATAGTCTTGGAATTTCAAAAGTGCCTTTTCTTTTTCTCGAAGCAGAGAGTGTGCCCCTTTGAGTTTGATCTGAATTTTTGTGAGTCTACTTTGCACTCCTAATTGGCACTTTATTTTTCTCCACACTAAAGCCACAACAATATATATGCAATATAGCATGATGCTACATGCAAATGCAATACAGAACCATTTTTTAAGGGGTTCAAAACCTTTCCATGAGGCGTAACTGTATAGATCAATCACATAGGTACTGTAAGCCCTGTAATGTTGATTCAAGTTCAAGGCACTTAAATACAGTGGATCCTGGTCTTGATAATAGTCTTGTTGTAGATCACTTTCCTCATGATTGCAGCATGCATTTGCGGTGAAGTTTGCTGGGCAGACATCATTCTGATAGGAGTTGGACAATACTTGTCTCTCACTATCACCAAAGTCTCTATGTGGGACTGTAGAAGCATGTGGCAGCTGAAGGAGTAGTTTGATCATGAAGAACTGCCCAGTCTTTGTGATACACCTGCCCCTTGTCAATGTCATATTGGTAATCAGCCATACCAGCATGTACCACAAACATCTTAAAAAGTTCACCAAGATTGAGTAGCTGATCATTTTATACCTATACAGGATCAAGAAGATAGTAAACATCCAATAAAAAAAAAATAAATAAAAAAATCCTACACTTCTCCATGTGTCAAACAGTATTTCTCTTGTGCATTTGTCTGTCTTTCCCTGTCTCTCCCTTGGATATTTGCCAATAAAAGAGCCATGAAGTGTCCCCAAATGACACCCAAATGATAGCGGCAGATGAACCGATATAATTTTTTCTCCAATTATGGCGCATGGCAAAAACTTGGGCATTGTTTATAAAAATAAGCTTGATGAAAAAGGAATGTTTTGAGGAGTTTATGAGCACATCAAATAGACCTTCACCTTTTATATGAAATTTTTTCAATTGCAAGTAAGGAGGTTCCCCGAAAGTTTAGTGAGATCAAAAACTTTCTATAGCTTTTCTTGTTTTCCTCTAACTTATTCATATTTTCTGTTGAGAGCCCAAAGGACATTAATTGTGTGTAAAAAGATATGAGTTAACATTTTCCTGGCTCTCGACAGAAAAAAAACAGAGAGTTTGATTGATTTCTTGTTACTATAAAGCCAATATTTTTTTGGGCTAGAATACATGCAATTCAATTCAATTTAGATTTTATTTATGACGAAAAAGACATGGCAAAGGTCTGAAGACTAACAGTGTCACATTTACAATAAAACACAAAAGAATGAAACTAGATTATCAGCATGTTAATAGTTGGTCAGTTATTACTTTTTTGAAAAAGAATACTTTTCAACAGGTGAAAATGAGTATGATAAGGTAGCTTAGGTAAACGCAGTGGCACATAAAGACGCAGGAAAGACGCAAGGAGGAAAATTGCTAGTTTTGCTGTGATTCTAAACTAAGAATCAAAGAAATCTGAATAAAAGTTTTCATATTATTTTGCTTAAAAGTGTTCAGAGAGGTAAATACTAATTTTACATCTGAATATTTTGGTTCTGCCTCTATAGAACAATTAAAAAAAAAAAAGTCATTTTGTCACATGCGTCTGACAAGTTTTTACGCGCCACAACGGTTTGCTAAACTACCTAAGGCAACTTGTTAGAATATGCACTAAATTACGAATTCTAAAAGTTAAATGAATTGGACTGGTGAACTTTGATTCATATGGAAAAGTGGCACGCATCTCCTCCATACACCCCGGTGAATCCTGTTTATCACTAGAAATGAACATTGAAAACGGTGCTTTTTGATGAAATGACTGTAATTACGTGAAATAAGTCATGTTTTTCACAGTTTAAAATGTTTTGCTTAAATTGATACCAAATTTGCTATTATTCTAATAGAGAAAAGAGTTGTGCTTTTGACGTTGGAATTTCAGCTTTTCAATGGAGATTGTGCCATTTTCCCTTATTTTGGCGAGTAGTTGGTACAATTTTCTTCGGACGGTTTCTGAAAAAAGATATTTTCAGCTCTATGTTCATTTAACATGATTCTTATTTGTTCAAACTGGAGCCCTTGTTCTGGTTTCAAAGCGGGCCCAAACAGCCAAGACCTTCGTTCAGCTCGCCCACAAGCTTCAGTAGAGTGCGGCGTGCTGAAGTGCTTGTTGTCTCTGATACAATGTATTGCACATAATATATTGTATAGTTTGGACTTTCCCATCTATTTTGTCCCATACGTTACAGACCAGGGGAGCGTTTCATCAAGCGTTTTGTCAGTGATTTTTACCAACAAATTTGCTCTCAACCAATCGGATGCAAGGATTTCAGTAGCTTATAACAGTTGTCGGTGAAAATCACTGACAAAACGCTTGATGAAACGCTCCCCACATCTAAGTTTTTTGTTTATCTGATAGCTTTCCCAGAGGTATGATCGGACAAAATATCAAGTAGAACTAGAACTGTAATTATATCAGAACGATGTGCATGCAATTACGTCCATGTCTTCTATTTTGTTAAGAAGTTGACATGTGAAAAATAAAGATATGCATGGTAAAACATGACATAAAAAATGATGATGGTGATGATGGTGATGATAATGATCTTCACAATGACAATTGTGATAAAACAATAATAGTGACAGTTATCATGATGATGAGTGGTGTTATGATGTTCACAATAGTAATTGTGATAGCTAATGGATTATGATATTTACCGCGTTACGTACCCTTATACAAATCTTGAAAGTATCCATCGCAAGCTTGCCGCAAGCTTGCGGACTAGCTCGCCGCAGGCTTGCCGGCCAGCTCGCTGCAAGCTTGCCGCAAGCTTGCCGCAAGCTTGCAGGGTTCCAAATATTTAAATGAGCTAACAAAAATATTCAAATGAGCTATAAAAATAAGCGTGCCGCAACCTTGCAGGTTAGCTTGCTACAACCTTGCAAGCTTGTAGGCAGTTTGCAAGGTTGCGATTAAGCTGGCAGCTAAGGTTACATTTGGCAAGCTTTTGTAAGCTTGCTGCAAGCTTGCTGCAACCTTGCTGCAACCTTGCCGCACCTTCTGGGCAAGCTAGCGGGCCAGCTCGCCACAGGCTTGCAGCAAGCTTGCAGGGTCCCAAATATTACAATGCTATTACAATGCCACAGCCTTTGCGGGGCTAGCTGACCGGCTAGCTGACCTGCAAGCTTGCAGGAAATTTGCAAGGTTGCGGATAAGCAGGCAGCTAAGGTTACATTTGGCAAGCTTTTTTAAGCTTGCTGCAACCTTGCCGCGCCTTAATCTGGACAAGCTAGCTTATAATCACAACCATTTAATTAAGGTTGCAAGTTAGCTTGCAGGGCCAATGCAAATTATTGGCTGCAAGCTTGCCACAAACATTCCCTGCCAGCTTAATTACAACCTTGCAGGGAAGGTTGCTGCAATAATAATGAATGTAATTAATTGCTCAAAAAGTTCAAACTCGCTGATTGAAGAGTCATGAAACAAGAGCTTTAACTTCTATGATCTGTTTATTCCTTTCTTCAACTTCTTCTGTACTAAAGGTGACCAGAGATCAATGACGAGACACCAAAGTACGTCCATCAGTCAGCGCCCATAGGTTGGCGCCCGTTTAGATCAGCGGTTCACTGAACAAACAAATAAACATAAATACAGTGTTAATATTCATTTGCCAACAATAACATGAATCAAACATGACTGAATACCTAATTAATAACGTCAATCTATGCACACAGAGAATTAGTGTCAACTATACTACTGTGAGTATATTACATGAAATACCTTTATTATCGTTCATTAAATTTGTGGATTAATTGTTCATCCACAAACGACTGTTATTTAATCACCAATTTAATATTAAGTGACCGTATATATTAGAATATACGCCTCTGTATATATCTTATATCAACTTATTAACATATTGTGCATGTATTTATTGTTTAGAACATCATTCTATAATGTCTTGCGGTGAACTGACATGAACATACATGTACAAGCTAACGCAAATTATCACAAACTATTAAGAATTAGACCCTGACTAAATCGTCATCAACCATGATGAATTGATACGTGATTCCTAAACTAATTCAAACAAAAACACTCAAATGTGAATAAAACATATACATCTTAACTTTATAATAACCTACTATTAATGATCTCGTGCATACATCTATGAAAGTGCAGAGATCATCAACAACTCAATACAACATCGCTGATATGTTATACAGCCATTCACAGAATATATATAACGAGAATGGCCCTTATATCTCACTCTCAGATAAAGAATATCCAAGGTAATATTTCTTATTGAAATCAATTAATAATAAGATCTTCTGAATATAAAACACACAATAATATAGAGTATATCTCCTTGTAGCATATCAATAAATCTGACTTCACACGAATATTACTGTAGGTTGGGAGGTCTACAAGACTATTATGTACATGTACTGAATGCCATGCTTGATTGAGAGCAAAGTTCCAAATTCCATCACTCTACTTTGAGCTTTAAATATACAGATATGAATGAGTTACAGAACCAAGTAGTATGGTATAAGTAACATCACATAAATCAACTTTGATAATAATGCAATTTTAACTTACCAACTGTTTGCAATCCTGGGGAATTTTCACAATTTACAGGGAGGAATACTATTCCTTGACTGCTTTCTTCTCAACATACTGCAACTTTGAATCTTCTCTTTGTTCTACTCTTTGGATCATGCTTCATCCCTACCACTCATACCCCCACTAAGCTTCTTGGTAAACAAGGAGCTCTGAAGGACACATACATGTGTGGCATAACCTTGTATGCTTTAATAGCTTGCCTCTGCAGAGGGCATTAACAAACCTAGTCTTGGGCTACACCTTGTTATGGGGATTCTTGAGTTGGCAACTTCGCCAGCCAGCATCTGTGATGTCATAGTGGACAACTCTCCATTCATATTGTACACAGAATTTCACAATTTCTTCATTTAAAAAGAAAATAGAAATTCTTTTTTTTTTGTTCCAAGTATGACATGGCTCCATGAATTCTGAAAGCATTTTGGGAATAAGTTGTTCCGACACAACAATACAATACAATACAATAAGCATTTATAGTACGCCCTTCCCATAAGGCTCGGAGCGTTTACAAAATATTTAAATTGTAGAACACATTATAATTTGTATATAAACACAATTCAGAAAAACTCTTCAATCGTCCATGTGGGAATTACCAGGTGGTTTTATGGAGACAAAGTGTAATGAAAAGTTGAAAAGTTGAAAAGTTTGATAATTTGTTTGAAGTTTGAAATTTCATATACAATATGAAGAGAGTTAGTTGTCCACTGTGATATCATAATATATGCAACCTTGCAATGATTCATTCCATCTTGCAATCTTCTCCGCAACCTTGCAATATACTTTCAATTTAATAGTTTTGCAATCTTCTCCGCAACCTTGCAATATACTTTCAATTAGTTTTGCAATCTTGTCTGCAACCTTGTGATTCTTTCATTTGGTCTCGCAATCTTGTTTGCAACCTTGTGATTCTTTCATTTGGTCTCGCAATCTTGTCTGCAACCTTGTGATTCTTTCATTTAGTCTTGCAATCTTGTCTGCAACCTTGTGATTCTTTCATTTGGTCTCGCAATCTTGTCTGCAACCTTGTGATTCTTTCATTTAGTCTTGCAATCTTGTCTGCAACCTTGTGATTCTTTCATTTGGTCTCGCAATCTTGTCTGCAACCTTGTGATTCTTTCATTTGGTCTCGCAATCTTGTCCGCAACCTTGCGATACATTCATTTGGTCTTGCAATCTAGTCTACAACCTTGCAATTATTTTCATTAATATCACAACCATATTTGCAACCTTGCGATAGTCTGCAAGCTAATGGCAAGTTTGCGGCAAGCTTGCATCAAGCTTGCAGCAAGCTTACCAGGAGAAGGCAAGTTTGTATTATGCTTGCGGTAAGATTGCGAGAAGCTAGCGCAAGCTTGCAGTCATTAATACAAGCTATTTAAGGTTGCCGCAAGCTTGCCGCAAGCTTTCCGCAAGCTTGCCGCAACCGTACGTCCTTAAGATTTTTATAAGGGTAGGTTAAATGTTCATATAATTAGAGCAAGTTGAAGTTGTTTCGGTATTTCCGTAAATATCATGATTTTGAGGAGCAATTTTTTCAAAGTTGGTCAGTGATAAGGTATATATTTTTGATTTGGCTGAAAAGGATACATCTAGAAGTATCTAAATCCAAAAAGGGTACGGATTTACGGGAGGGGGAGGGTGGAGGGGGTAGGGGGGTAGGGGGGAGGGGGAGGGGGGAGGAGGGGGAGGGGGAGGGGGGAGGAGGGGGAGGGGGAAGGAGGAGGGGGAAATCATTGTCAATTTTCTTGACATTTTTTATGCTTGAATGATCATATATTCCATGAGTAACTTCCTTTCTCTAATATGCCATTCACATGCAACTGAAATTTTACGGGTGTAAATTCTTGCAGATTTATCATGTTGCTTTCCATATTTTGTTTACGATACAGATAAATATACCAGATAAATATGCCAGATAATAAGAAAAATATATAAACGTTTACCTGACCAGTTCTTCTGGAGTTTTGGTGAGATTATTTTTACCTTCAGTGAATTATTGAAAGTAAACTGCACAGATTCGTTGTTGTTTATCACCTCCAACGAGAGAGGTCCATTGTACACATTTGTCACTATAAAGAGAAAAACAGTAAATTCTGTGAGCTTGAAAACATCTGTTTAGCTGTCAGTTGTTGACAAACTTCCTTAAGTTCATATTAATTTAGATTGGTCTGTAGGTTAAATACAGTTGATAACAAGATTCTTTACCTTCACTGAATTATTCAAAGTAAACTGTGAGCTGGAAAAGCATCAGTTTAGCTAGTTCCTGCTGCTGAGTGGTAGGCCCAACCAAAAACGAGCTGAATCATATCCACTGGGTTTGATAAGCTGTGTACCAAACCTTTGATTGTATGTACGAATCAGGAAGTTCTCTTTGTACTTTATTCTTCTTTGTACTTTATTCTTCTTTGTACTTTATTCATAGCCACGAGGTCTTGCATTATATGGCCGCATGACTGTAATTAGATCCAGTCATTTTTGGTTATTCCTCCGCGACCTGTACCAAAGAAAAAAAATTGATATAAAACCAATGATACAATTTTGAACTCATTTTTTTTTTCATGTGTGTCTAAAGAGGGATTAATACTGGTTAATATCAGTCCCATAAGAGAGCAGGAGTTGGTCCAATGGACTGCTTCGGTAATGTATGCAAATTTTATGCATACCTTTCAAACAAAGGTTATTCTTGACAACCTGAAAGCTTGCCGGACATAGCAACAAATAATGTATGCAAAATGGATTCCAAGCATTGAGGCTCATTTATAAAAAGCATGTTCATGGAATAACTCGTCACTAGGTGCTCAGAGAATATATGTGCATAAATTTGTGTGCATAAATTTGTATACATTACAGAAGCGGTCTATTGGAATTTTATGGGGACTACGCAAGAAATCTCATAACCTCTGTCGCTTAGACCAGGGGAGGGGGGTGTTTCATAAAGCTCATAAGTTTTAATGGTGCCATTGCTAGCACTTATTTTACATGATATTTTTTAATTACTCATTTTTAACCATCAGCCTACAGGGAAAACAATTACATGTGTGGGACCATATGGGGTATCCCAGACATTAGTTTGGAGATGTTCTTATTGTATCCCATGGATACTTTGGATTCAGCGTTGTCTTTTATAGGGTAAAAGGCCGTATTTTTGGGTTTGCGATCTGGCGGTCACATTTCTCAACGGATTTTGTTCAAATTTTGCATGAAGGTGTAGCTTGGTATATAATCTAAAAGCCTATAGATGTTGGTGATGCTGCCTTTAGTGTTCAGACTTTTATAGGGTCAAATTTGATAGATGTCTTGTGTGCGCTCTGACGGTCACATTTCACAATGGGATTTTGTTCAAATTTTGCATGAAGGTGTCTCTTGGTATAATCTAGTAAACATTATAAAACGGGTTCAAGAATGTAGCCATCCTGATTAGTCAAATAACACCACGTGACCGTGCAAAAAAAAGTGATAACATACGACAAAAAGGCTCTAAACCACGGCTGAGCTGCGCGTACGCGTACCTTTGGCGCCTGAAAACTTAAAACGCAGTGAAATCGCATAGTTTAATTGTCATTTTAGCACAGGGATTACATACGCGCACTGAAACGCGCATGACTTTTGTTGGCTGCGCTTCTGTGATGTCATCCAGGAAAGCAATTGCAGCCTCCATGACTGTGCGACTCTTGGCGTTTTTCTATGGGGTTCGTAACCATTTTTATAGACTTCATATTGCCGACCAGTTTTATAAAACTATTAATACATGGTTGTGAGTTCGTGCGTTAGTGCGATCTGGCAACATGCAGGTTTTTATCGTGGTGTCAAAGGTATAGTACACCACGATAAAAACCTTTGTGTTGCCATATCGCACTTACGCAATCCCAACCATGTATTAATATTATAATAACACACGGCTGTGAGTGCATTGGTTAAAAGTAGCGCACACGATAAACTTTAGAATTGTATGAAGCCACGACGTGTAGCAGACAATTCTGAAGTTATCAAGTGAGCTAATTTAACGAGAGCCGGGTGTTATTTGTGTAATTATTAGAATCTAGATCTATACAGTTAATCTAACTAAACTAACGTTAGGTCACTATCTAACTTAACCTTAACTTAGATCTAACTCCCGGATCTAACTTACATGAAGGTTCTAGATCTAACCATGACATTACAACTCTATCAATTTCTGTGAGTACTGGGTACTTACCAGGAGGTGTTATGTCCACGGACCACAAGAAAAGCAGTATCTCTGGTTATAAACACTTTTATAAGTAAGATATTTGAAAAAATTGTAAATATAAGACTGCTACATTTTTTGGAAACAAATAAGATATTGTATTGGCCTCAGTATGGCTTTAGAAAGAAGTACGGTATGAAGCTCCCAGTGATTAATTTGATTAATAATACATTACGATCCATTGATGATGGGCAATGTACACTTGGAATATTCATCGATTTCCAAAAAGCTTTTGATACAGTTAAAGTATTTTTTTACATAAACTGTCACATTATGGTATACAAGGTTTGCCTTTGCAGTGGTTCCAAAGTTGCTTTCAAAATTGATTCCAATTTGTTAAAATCGGGGATACATTATCAGACAAGAGGCAAATCAAATGTGGAGTTCCGCAGGGGTCTGTTTTAGGCCCTACTCTATTTTTGATTTATATAAATGATTTACCACTAGTCACAGACTTTTTTAACTTGGGCTATTTGCTGATGATTCAAATCTATTTCATACATTTCCACCTCACCATGAAATTAATGCAAATTAATTAATACATCTGGTTCAAGAATGGTGTTTTGCAAATAGACTTACAATCAACTCCGCGAAAACAAATTTCATGCTTCTAAGCAGTCGCAGGATGAGGCCCTTTTTAAGAGGAAGACTAGAAATATTTGAGAAGGATATACAAGAGGTTGATGTTGCTACTTTTGTTGGTATACATATTGATAAACACTTGACTTGGAAACGCCATATTCAACAGGTAAATAGCAGCATAATGAAAAAAGTTGGTATCTTGTTTTGGCTAAGGCATATCATATTGTTGTATAAAGCTCTAATACAACCGCATATTACATACGGTATTGAAGTATGGGGGAGCACTTATAAAATTAACCTTCAATGTATACTCTTTTCCACAAAAGATGGCAATACGTACTATTATATCGACTGTTAGAAGCTAGAAGGGCATTAACATTTATATTTTAAGACAGAGTTAACGCCCTTCTGGTTCTCAACAGACAGCATACTGGTTTCGTTGGTGTTGTCATTTCATTACATTTACCATATTTAATGTTTGGAGAAAAGCCATGTATTATCGTATACCGTAAACATGGAATATTTCGCGGTGTGGAAATTTTCGCGCATTTCGCGCAGCATGAAATGTGCGCGAAAATAAAAACATGCAAATATTTTTGTTTATGTATTCTTTTGCCCATGAGCCTAGCGCATCGGCAAAATTTAAAACACGCGAAATTCATTTTACTCGGCCGAGCGCGAAAATTTCCACTTTTATAGTACCTAGAAATATGTTTGAAAGGAAGAAGTTGAAAAAAAGAGGAAAACAGCCAATCTGCAGGTCCCCTAAAAGCGCGCTATTTTATTTCTTGTTCTGCCTATGAATACATAATGAGCAAGAACAGCCAGGAACATCTCATTTGCAAACTATTGAATAGACTACTTATCATTCACCCATTGTCATGAGTTGTACATCAAATAAAAGAAGGGGGATCAGAGATTTGTGATAGTGTTCCTTTTATGACAAAAAATGGAAATGAAATGAAATATAAATCTGGCCAAAACTACCATAGTTTTATTGTGAGCCAGGGCAAATTTGATATGAGCGTAAAGGGCATTTTCTGTACTTTCCAAAGATTGAAATAACATTAATGTGCACTTCATGACAGGGTCAGGATCCAGCAATATGTAACCAATGTACACACTTTGTCTTTAAAAAAGTCAATTCCAGCATTCCGATTGGTTACCACCACGCAAGATGTTTTCTCACAGCCAGGCAATGCTTTGAATGTAACGATGAAAAAGATGAGATTCCAGCGCTTCCATACATATGTGTCTTGATGGCGGCTCATATACTTTTTATATGTCTTTTAACAACTTGAAATCTTGTGAAAAAAAGGCTTTTGTATGACTATTTCATCAGTTATTTTAAACAACTTATTTCTAAAATTCTGACTGAAACAAAATATCCCTGTGTTGGTAAACTATTCATTTATTTTTGCAGAAAGTCTAATGAGCACAGCATTAATATTTATTGAAGAACATAACTTTAAAGATGACCATGCGATACAGCCGACTGGGTGCAGGGAGAGAGTCCACTTCGGGCACTGGAAATAAAATGCGTGATTTTTGTGCATTTGCACACGGTTAGACTGAAAAGATGAAGAGTTTTAATTAACGATCTAAGGAAGATGTGAAACCACTTTTAGAATTCGCTCCAAATTTAAATGAATATTATTAAATTATTCAATTTACTGCTATAAATCATATATACCTTTAGTTTTTTCAGATCCCACTCGAGACCATTATTCCAATCTGTGAGAATCTTAAAGTAGATCTTTAATGATTTTAAATATTGGCTTAATACTTATTATTGCATAGATGGCATAAATTAAACAAGGTTATCCAAATTCAACGCTTGGAAACATCTGAAGTAATGATTATTATCAATTATAAAACGGTAAAATACAGCCCCCGATATAGCAGCTGAAGAGCTCCTCGAACGCTGCTGAGATATGTGACGACACACCATGGACCAGTCCTGTCTAAGCAGACGATGTCCCATAACATCTTACACATTTTTCAGAGCCTATTTTGTCATCTCCTCTTCACTTATTTCTCTTCCTTCACTAGCGTCAGTCTTAATGTTAGTCTGTTGCCTCACTCTTAACTTCGTGTATGGTATTATTTTGATGAAAAATGCAGCGTTAAAAAAATAAAGGAATCAGTTACTTGTAAACAAAATAAGACGCCATTGTATTTTCAGCTGCTTGCACCGGGGCATGTTCGGCGTTTCGAGAGGGAACGAATACCATCCTGCTATTATTCGGAGGGCTTTATTTCATTGATCATTGACCCTTCTCCTGTGTATTTACAATCAAACGGTTTTAGCTATCAGAATCAGTTTCACTTTCCCTTTATAATGGTGTGAAATAAGGTCATGTTTAAATACACCAAACTCTTTATAATTTGATAAATAATTGCATTGCAATTACGTTCATTCATTATAGGACGTCGTCTGCTTAAGCAGGATCGATCCCGAGTGTGACGACATCAAAACATCGCTATATTTCTGGCGAATCCTCGGATATTCCAGATGCTGAGAAGAGCTTTTATTTGTGTTGTTTTTATAATCATCAGATACGCAGTTGACATAAAACTTATACGATTGCCATCTGTAAGCTTCCCAGTTTCTAGTGATACATTAATTGCCATATTTGTGATTTTCTTTGAATATCTACTTTAAAAGTGTTTGAGTTACATCATCTAGCAGTAGCAACTTTTATGTTTGATTTGGTGCATAGAAACTTACCTCACTCCCTTGTTGATTATTGCAACATCATACAACAGTTATTCAACGAGACAAACGGTAGGAGGACAGTTGCACCTTCCACATTTTAAAACGACTCATGGTAACTTTTCAATGTCATTTGTAGGTAGCAATTGTTGGAATAAACTCCCTTGTGGTATAAGACTAGAAAATATAAGAACAGGTTTTCGCAATGCTGTAATGCAGTTGTTGTTAAATGATAATCATTATTGTTAAAAGATAATTTAATCATATATTAAATTCTACAATCCACGTTTAGTTAGCACTTAATATATACAGTATTAGACTGATGGAATTTTAGTTAGCTTTGTAAATCAGTTTTTTTTTGTTGTATTTATACATTGTTTAATGTGATAACACATGCTGATATATATAGAATGATAACTTGCATTTTCATGAGCAAATCTTAAAACTGGGGCCGGACCTGACTAGCACTTGTGCTATTTTCAGGTTCCATTTTAGCATATTTTTTCTTGTTTTTGCCATGATTTAATTATATAATGTTCTGTAAATATTGTAAATATTATTATGTATTGTATCTTGATACTGGTAAATAAATAGTCATGTTATATATCATATTTTTGATGTCTTGTTTCCCTCTGCAGGCCATATTTGTTGACAGATTCCTTTCAAATTATGTATGGAGATGTATCTTGGTACAATCTACAAATTTATACTTTTTGATAATGCTGCACTCATTGTTCTGTCCTTTATATGGTCAAAGGTCACATTTCTTGACAGATTTCTTTTGAATTTTTTATAGAGATGCATTTTACTCTAATCTACACACATTGTTTTGGTGATGCTGTTTCTAGTGTTGACAATAGTCCAGGCTACCGGTGGCAATTTCTATGCCATCCTTTTGTTGCCAGTGCCGGGGGATACATTCGCATTGCGCGACAATGGACATTTCTAGTTATATTTTGATCAACAGGTGCCTCAACCTTTTGAGTGTCATATGAGGTTTGACCCAACCAGTTTTTAAGTTTTTACCTTTTTTTGCACCAATAAATGCCTGTCTTTCTTCTTGAAATTAAAAGCTAGATCAGCTTATCTCCCAATATATGTACACTGAAAAAGATTTACTATAAACTTGTCTCAGAAAATTTTCTTTGTGATACATGAATGTAAACTTCATGGCACCTAAGGGTAAAAGCGACTAATAATGACCATTCACAATGACTGGACACAAAAGGGGTCCAAAGTGTTAGATGTAGCATGCCCCAAAATACAAAAATATTGAGGAAAGAATGACATTGACACTTATGCAACATAACCTGTGATGCAATTAACTGAGGATATTCCAGGGAATTGTATTGTATCGCCGGTTTAATTCCACAAGATTAACAACACTGTTAGCGTTGGGTGCAAGCACGCTCATTGTCTTGGGTGGTTTAACATTGCCTGTCTATGTGACGTTTTTTTATTTATGCAAATTATGCAAATGCTCAAAGTTGCTGAAATTGTTGGGAGACAACATGGGACCACTAATCCACAAAAAAATTTCAATGGACAAAACTTTTCTAGGTTCATAGAATGTCATCATGCAAATTAAAATTAAAAAAAAAAAAAAAAAAAAAGTAAAATATGTAGAGATTGTTATGCATTCTTTATCACGCAATATTTGGATTGTTAAAGATAAAGCTGAGTTCTGATCAGGCGATTAAATTGTGAAGGAAACTGTCTCAAAACAATAGTAATGTATGCACATTTTTTACAAACCTTTCAAACAAAGGTTGTTCTTGACAATCTGAAAGCTTGCCTGAGGCTTGCCAGACATAGCAACAAATTATGTATTAAAACTGGATTCCAAGCATTGAGGCTCATTTATAAAAAGCAGGCTAATGGAACAGCTCGTCACTAGGTGCTCAGCGAATATATATGCATAAATTTGTATACATTACAGAAGCGGTCTATTGGGAAAGGTTGATCATGTCTGCATAAGAATTGATGTGTTCTGTGAGGTTGTGGAATAATCAAAATGATAAGAAATTGACCCAATCTTGCTGAGAAGCACATCCACTTCATACAGAAATGGGTATATGGTACTGCTCACACGTGGCAAGACTGTTCAGCTAAAACACTTCAGCTATTTCTTGTCATACTTCACATATTAGGGCATTTGAAGAGTGATCCTTCTCAGGGGCCATTTCTGCTGTGTTTTTTCAAACTGACATAAAAGGAATAAGAAAGCTCACAAATTATTTTTCACCTTTCCCAGAACTCAACCTTCTCTTTAAGCTTGTAAGATGTGAACTGTAAAATTTTGAAAAATTGATCATTGGTCACATGCACTGAAAGCGAACAAAGTAAGAATCTTGCATTCCACTAAGTATCAGTAATTTATTCGGAAGAGTACTATACCCATGACACAGATGACACAGGACATTCTGCCATTCCACAACATCTTATGGCCTTTTCACATACGTGTAATTATTACCTGTTTGGAGCCAGAAAGGCGTTACTCTCTCTTTAAATATATGAGTTACCGCCCTTATGTCTCCAAACAGACGATATGACATGGTAAACTGCCGCAGTTTACCGCAGGTTTAAAAATAACAACACAATGCACTTTACATTTTTGTATTTCATAAACAGAGATAAGATAAGGGAGTATGTGTAGGACACTGTAGCAAGCAGCTACTTTTTTTAATGTCCACTTGCCATAGATTTACATTAAAAAAATGTTTCCCCATGTCATATCATGGCCCCCAGTCCATAAAACTTATCAATAACATGTCACAACACAATGCACTTTACATTTTTGTATTTCATAAACAGAGATAAGATAAGGGAGTACATGCAGTTATAAGCTACTGAAATCCTTGAATCTGATTGGCTGAGAGCAAATTTGGCATAGAAATTGGGCAGTTGGTATTTATAGGGAGTTTTATGAAACAGGGCCCAGATTTGGTCTAGAATTATTTCTATGGTGATGAACTTTACAAAAGACAGCACCCATGTATGAGCCTGGATGCTTTATACCTCAGTTATTACTACAGTTATTACTACTCACTTCCTGACTGTCCCAGCCCACCTTTAGGGTAGCTTAGCGAAAAGTAATGGCACATAAAGATGCGGGAAAGGCGCAAAGAGCAAAATTGCTGGTTTCGTCTGCATCTAAAATTAATATCAGACTTACCTGAATAATTTTTTTATATCAATTTTGCTTAAAAGTGTTAATTGAGTTAAATACTAATTCTACATCCTAATAATTCTGCCTCTCTGGAGTGAAATTATGATTTTAAATGATCGTGTCATTTGCGTCTTTCCTGCGTTTTCAAGCGCCACCACGTTTCGCTATAAATCTACCTTATAGTTGTACTTGTTCACCTCTAGTTTTTTTCTTCATCTTTATTCTAGAAAATAATGTTTTTATTATTTGGGCTTATACAAATTCATGGAAATGTAGTAAACTCTAATATTACACCATTTCAGGGTGTTACTTGATGCTTGTGGGTCAGTTATAAATTTGAAGTTCAGAGATTTTGCTATTTTAGTTCACTTTTATATTTTTTACTTTTAAGCGAAAGTTCAGAATTTTGTCCGGTTTCATTCTTCATTGAAAGATGAGACAGCAGATGTTTGAAGTTTTAAAATTATTTAATATAATTTATTAAAAAAAAGTTTTGAAAAGTTTAAAAATAAATTTTAGTAACAGCTTGGATTGGCGTTCGACAAGTTGGACAGCGATCGTCTCGAGAATGGATCTCTTGATGGCATCTGTCGCAGAGCATGTGCCCGCATGGGCTGAGAGCAAATTCTTTTTCTGCAAGGTAACAAATACCACAATTTATTTTCTGTCTTACATCGTCAGTTGACGGGCTTGCAGCACTTGCGTTTGTGTTTGGATCTCTCCCAGTCTCTCTTAGATCATCTAAGTCTGAATATGCAACCTGCATTGCACTAAGAGAGAGCTGAGCATCTTGCAATTTTGCATTTGTTTCTCGCTCTCTGGCTTCCAATTCTGCAAATGCTGCTTGTGTATCACCAAGTATAGATTGAACCTCGATGAGATTTCTTTCACTTTCTTGTAATCTTGCATTGGTCTGTCTTTCTCTTGATTCTAATTCCTCAAATGAAGTTTGCATCCGAGACATCTCGACAGCTTGTAATTGTGAGTTTGTTTCCCTCTCTCTTAAATCCAATTCTGAAAATGCATCTTGCATTGTGCGGAGAATGTCCTCGGCTTCATCAAGTTTTCGTATAGTCTCTTGTAATTTTGAATTTGTCTCTCTTTGTTTAGCTTCAAGATTAATGATTGTCAGCTTTGCTTTTGTATACAATTGTATTTCCTTTACAATTGTAGCTAAAATGAAAAGCACACCACAAATCAGAAGATATCTATCATAGGAGATACTTGCCTCTTGGTGTGACATAGCCATCTGTTCTTCTTGACTATGTGGGTATGACATTGTGGCAACTTTAACAGTGATCACAATTCTGGTTCAAATCAGTTGTCCTTCAAACTGCTTTCAAGGAGGTGGATTGGAGATACACTGTGTAGTAGAGCAGGAACAAAGTTGAACAGTGACGAGAAATTTTATCTTGCAATCACCCAGTGTCTGTATGGATGTAGAATAATTCTTGTCTTTCCCGTATAAGCTGTGCTGCTGCTAGTAGATTGATGACAGGAGTTCTAGACTTTGTGAAAGAATCACCTTGATTGACAGTTAAATGGTTACCTGTAGAAGATGATCATGGAGACTTTGAAGCAGTTTGTCCACAATACCCAGAAATCTGTCATTGAAAAGAAATCTCTGTATTCAAATGCTTTGATTTACCATTTGTATATATGAGCATTAACATAAATTCTGTGAAAAGAGTCTGCTTTTGTAATAATTTGACATATCGTCTGTTGAGACCCAGAAGGGCGTTAACTCTATGTGTTAACTATGTGTTAACTCTATGTGTTAACTATGTGTTAACTCTATGTGTTAACACCCTTCTGACTTCATACAGGCGATATGTTCTTTTGGGTTACAAAAGACATATTTCTGACACCACATTATCTCAGTAAATTATATTGTTTCTTCAGTCTTCATAATCATTGTGTTAAACACGCAAACGGGTAGCAGTGTATTTCTGTATTTTTGCCTGTCCTTTGAGTAGCTTATCTTAACCCTAAAAAGACTCGACATGAACTGCGATATTTTGTAATGCTTAAAGATTTCGCGCAGCTGTTTCATGACTTTTTTCTTTAGAGTTTTGCGCAACTTTTGATACCAAATTTGCATGCCCCCGTGTACGATAACAGAGTTACGTAATGTTTTCACAAGGCATGTCAAGAAAAATTCGATATTTTGCATTCGTTTGTGTGTAAAGTCAATGAGGACTGGAATGAATATTACAGATGTTTTTAAACTATATTTTCATATTTTCAAAAATAAGAATAATAAGATTAATTTGACTCTGCATTCATGTAGAAAACATAATGAACTATGTGTAAATTTGGTTGCAATCGGACAATCAACAGCCGAGATCTTGGGGGGGGGGGGGGGCTAAAGGGCCAGCCTCCAAAATACCCCAGTCTTTTTAGGGTTAAGTATTACTTATACATACCTAGATAGTTGATTTCAAGTCTAATGAAGTTCTAGTAGAAATGTATGAAAACTTCTCATCTACTGGTATCCGAAAACCATTTGAGATGCACTTATACAGCCTGATTTCTCCTGTGTTAGCTAGATCGCAATGTCCTTTACAATGGTAATAATGGGTTAGGCTCATATTACACATCTACCATGCACATGCAATCATGTTGAGTCAATACGTGATAACTTACTGCACAATTGTCTTGCTCCGATTGGCTGGACTTAAATCAGATAGTGACATTTAGGTCATTAATAATTCATCACTTGGCCCACACTATTCGTAATAAGAAGTAATGATTGCTTCATCACTATAACAGAAATATCTCACACGCATTCTTAAGAAATAGATAACTTTATCTTTGAATGCTTATGATATGCTTATACTACAATAGATAGAGCAGACAAAAAAAGGTAAAGAATTTTAATTTGGGTGTCAGTTTGTTTACCTTGTCTGTACTTTGTTCACAATAATGGTACATGTGAACTTGTCACTTTGTAAGAAATTTTCTGTTTATTGGAGAGTTCATATTGCTTGAACAATACTTGAACCAGTATTGGAGTTTGTTCTCTGTTTACGTATTTCTGATTAGAGAGCAAACACCAAGACTGATTCACGTATTACTTTTTTGTTTGTTACACCAGGGGTTAATATGAACTATATAAGCAGTACTGTTACTGCCTTATGTGTGAACTCCTTTTCCAGGAACCTTATCAAGATAGCAGTTCAGAGAATAAGACACAAAAGAATATTAAACTATTCTATCTCGCAGGGCTGTGAAGCTCAGGCTTTAATCTGATTTCAGACTTTTTTGCTTTTCCCAAAACCCCATTTTCAAACCTTTTATGCAGTTGGAATGCATTGAAAAGCACATCTTTTCAGACATTTCAAATTTTTTCAGACTTTTTCTCATAGACACTCTCACACATTTAATCTAAGTCATCACCTGTTATCTTGAGAGGGACACCATAATAGAGTAAATAGTGCACTTAAGTTTTGGTTGTCGAGGTGCAATCAAATTGTATTTCTGTAATACGCAGTTGTCTGTGGCCATTCTACACTGTTTATCATGCAATATATGGATATTTTTACTTGGAAAATGAATTTTAGATAACAAAAGCTTGGTGGTGATAATCACATGCACTGAAAGATACAAGCACGTGAGAGTCGGAATAGGCCTACTAATTCTACAGGCAAAGTCAACTAGCTTGATTTTTTTTTAATTTTCAATTTTTTGTCACCAAGTCATTTCACAGATACGGAACCCAACATTAGTTGTTTTCTTGTTGGACAACCCCCAGACAAGCTCCCGAAAAAACTTTCAGGCCAATTAAAACAAATTTTGAGAAGTAGGCCTACGTGTATTTGAATACAGTGAGCGAACCGGTCTGTACTGTATCAAGATCCGACTTACTACAAAAATAAAAAAAACTTTTGCACGCACATTCAGTATTCACGGATTTGGAGAGTGGTTCAGCTATAGGCTCGTGACGGTTTCATTATGCAAAATAATTGAATCTCCACTTATACAACACTTATTTTTTGGTGCAATTTATGAAAGTTTCTTGCTGTGACAATGGCTGTTGTTTGCAATTCTTGAAAGTTTCATGTTGCGAACATTTCTGGTTTTAGCAACCCCCTAAAATTATGTTACGTCATTTACAAATTTAGGGTTGTTGATTACTTGTTACGGTCAATAAATGATTTTTAGGTTTATTATCTCTTATACACCCATGCTTAAAAGACATCAAGCTTTCACTTTTGTTAGAAATAAATGCTCTTAGACTTTCCTTTCCCCCTGATATTTCAGTATGAAAAATGAGGGCCCTTTCTTATAACATCCTATAGTCCCAAATTGATTTTTGTTCTTTTCTGTTTAAGATTTTCAACAAGATGTTGTATTTAGGAATACTTGTTGGTCCAGCTGTTTCTTCATATTAGAGTATTCTTAAACAATAACCTGAAATAGCTTCCAGACAATTTATCTTAAACCATGATTTCAATTCCAGTGCATTTCACAAAAAATGTTTTTAATTTATACAACTACCACATTTCTATATCTCAAATCTGCTCACAGCCAATCAAATGCAATAAATTCAGTGGCTTATATCTTTTCTTGTCCTTGATAAACTGTTTCATGAAACGGGACCCTAAACTCATCAAAATCAGGGCCTTGTTTCATAAAACTTTTTATCAATAACAACTGCCCCATTTCTAGGGCAAATTTGCTCTCAGCCAATCAGATTCAAGGATTTCAGTAGCTTATAACAATGATTGTAACTAGTTGAAACAGGGCCCTTATGGCATTCTCCATATCATATCAAAGTCCACAGTACATGCTTACACTCTGACACTGAAATAGACACACTTCCATGGAATCATATTTTTAAGATAGGAATGAATTATTACAAGCAAAAAGATTTATTGACAATAATTTTTTTTTTGCTTTAAAAGTAAATCACTTTGCCTTTTTATTATCAGAAGTAGAAAGTATATAATTGTACATGATATCACCTGTTTGGAGCCAGAAGGGCCTACACTCTCTACAAATGATGGGACTTAACTATCTATTGTAACATGAGTATATTGAAAAGTGTAACACATTTTTTGTACCAGCGGAATGGTGGTGTACCTATATTTTCTTCTGATTTTCACAAGTTTAAAACTGCATTTAGGTAACAAGCTTGCATGAACTATTACCGAGTAGCTTGCAGCAATCTACAATATTATTATCAGAAATGAACTTTCAGTAGTCCTTTATGTTTTATGCTTTGTTTCTTTGTTTAATTTGTCTTTGAATATCTTCCATGGGAACAACCTTCGCAATCTAAATAATCGTCATTATTACTCAAAATTGTATGTAGAATATATTTACAGTTTTGGATTTTCCACATAATGAGTTTCTTTAAAATTGCAGCTGATGTGTGAAATATTTGCCAATTAGCAAAATTGGAAAAAAGATTCAGACTTAAACTCATTACTTTCAGTGTATTGTTAATAATACAAAATAAAAGTATATATTCACCATAACACACAAGGTATTTTCATCTATATAAACACAATAATTTCTTTTAGGAAACACCTTGAAACAATCATGAGAAAAGTATTACATTCTATTATAACACAATACAATACATCGATGTTTGCATACTACATATGACAATTAACAGAAAAAAAATGTCTTTAAGATTTTGGTAGAAAACATTTCAGGTATCGGTCAATTTTTTTTCTAGCTATTTAATCATCTGGAAATTAAAATTTATTGTTAATAATTCTTTACACCTATTAGAAAATTTTAATCATATGTGTCATATCTATAAATTCTTTAAAATATGAACTACATGAATTAATATTTTTTTTTTAATTTTGATTTCAAAATATCGCCTGGGTATATAGGTGCATCACAATTTTTTTTACTGGTGAAATACAAATCGAAACAGTTTTCATTTTGCATAACAACAAATTCAAATATGCACAGACAGTTCATGGTGAGGTAATGTAATAACCATGGCAAGCAAAGATTTATGAATTGACATACATATGTTTGTTCCAAGATTTGGTTCTTGCAAACCATCATTTTTTTTTCTCCTTCAGTATACAATTAAATGTTCCTTTAATGGATTAATGAATACTTTGAAGAGAACATGCAAACTCTAAATACCACCCTCTTTACCTTAGATCAACTTGTTGAATACTAAGACCAAAGTATCTCAGCCTGGGGGGTGTTTCATCAAGTGTCTTGTCTGTGATTTTTTACTGACAAATTTGCTCTCAGCCAATCAGATGCAAGGATTTGAGTAGCTTATAACAGTTATTGCAACTTGTCATTTATGACAAGTTTAATGAAATATGGCCCTGGAGTCTTTGTAAAGGTGTGTTATATGAAAATCAAATTGTATCCAATGGAACCCCAAACTAAAAATTAGTCATTATGTAATTCAAAATTCCTTTGAATTAGATTACACAGTATGAGAGAAACAAACAGAGACATTTGTTATTGACTTTAGAAGCATTAAGCATATGTGTGTGCTTCTCACACAGTGTTTTGTTTCTGAGTTATAGCAATTCATGATTAATTTCTATAAAAAATATGTATTTTCTCTTTGCATTTTACCATTTCAGTGACATAAAAACTAGATTATTTTTAGTAATTTCTTCCATTTGAGTCTAGAACATGTTTTCAACTAATTATACTCCTTGACACATATGCATTCATTTTTTTAATGCTTATGATATATACAATGATAATCTGTATGACAAAGATCTTTCATGATCATATTAAATTAGCTCTAAAATAAGTTCCGAATATTTTGTCTGATTGCATTCTTTAGTAAAATTTTAACATGTTTCTATATGTGAATGAAAAAAGTGAGCGAAAAATGTGGTCGCTTTAATAATAAGCCCCAAGATGTTTGAAATAGTCAAAGGTTGGTGAAAGTTTAAAAATATACTTTAGTAACGGCTTTGATTGAGGTTCTGCAAGTTGGACAGGGATTGCTTTGAGAAGGTGAACGGATCCTTTGAATGCATCTCTCGCAGAGCATGTGCCCGCATGGGCTGAGGACATGATCTTTTTCTGCATTGTAACAAATGCCACAGGTAATTTTCTGTCTTATGTCATTGAGGGATGGGCTCGGGGCACTTGTGTTTGACTCACTCTCACCTTCTTGATCCTGCTGATCCAAATCATATGCAACTTGAAGTGCTCCAAGAGAGGCTTGAGCCTCCTCAAGTTTTTTTGTACTGTCCTGTAATTTTGCATTTGTATCTCTCTCTTTAGATTCTAATTCTGAGAATGCATCTTTCATTGCATTTAGAGAGCGCTGAGCATCCTGTAATTCTGATTTGGCCCGTCTCTCTTTAGATTGTGATTCAGCGAGTGCTGCTCGCGTTTTACTTAGAGTTTGCTCACGCTCCTGTAATTGTGAGATTTTTGTTTTCTCTCTGGACTCCAGTTCTGAGTAGGCATTTTGCATTGATTTGAGATACTCCTTAGCCCCATCTGCTTTTTTATTACTTTCTTGTAATTTTGAATTTGTCTCTCTCTCTTTAGATTCTAATTTTGAGTATGCAGTTTGTTTTTCTTCTAAAGAGGACTGTGTCTTTTGAAGATGTTCCTTGCATTCTTGTAATTTTGAGTTGGTCTCTTTTTCTTCAGATTCCAATTTTGAGTATGCAGCTTCCTTTTTACTTAACAAGGATTGTATCTTTTCAATGTTTTTTTCACATACTTGTAATTTTGAGTTGGTCTCTGTCTCTTTAGATTCTAATTTTGAGTATGCAGCTTGTTTTTCTTCTAAGGAGGACTGTGTCTTTTGTAGATGTTCCTTGCATTCTTGTAATTTTGAGTTGGTCTCTTTTTCTTCAGATTCCAATTTTGAGTATGCAGCTTCCTTTTTACTTAACAAGGATTGTATCTTTTCAATGTTTTTTTCACATACTTGTAATTTTGAGTTGGTCTCTGTCTCTTTAGATTCTAATTTTGAGTATGCAGCTTGTTTTTCTTCTAAGGAGGACTGTGTCTTTTGTAGATGTTCCTTGCATTCTCGTAATTTGGAGTTGGTCTCTTTCTCTTCAGATTCTAATTTTGAGTATGCAGCTTTCTTTTTACTTAACAAGGACTGTGTCTTTTCAAGATTTTTCTCACATTCTTGTAATTTTGAGTTGGTTTCTCTCTCCTTAGATAACAATTTTAAGTATGCAGCTTCCTTTTTTCTCAACAAAAATTGTGTTTTTGCAAGAATTTTCTTACATTCTTGTAATTTTGAGTTGATGTCCGTCTCTTTAGATTCTAATTTTAAGTATGCAGTTTGTTTTTCTTCTAACGAGGACTGTGTCTTTTTCAGATTTTTCTCACATATTTGTAATTTTGAGTTGGTCTCTTTTTCTTTAGATTCTAATTTTGAGTATGCAGCTTGTTTTTTTTCTAAGGTGGACTGTGTCTTTTCAAGATTTTTCACACATTCTTGTAATTTTGAGTTAATCTCCCTCTCTTTAGATTCTAATTTTAAGTATTCAGCTCGTTCTGCTTCGCATGAGGCATGCACCTTTTCAAGATATTTCTCACATTGTTGTAATTTTGAGTCAGTCTCTCTCTCCTTAGATTCTAATTTTAAGTTTGCAGCATCCTTTTTAATCAGCAGTGATTGTATCTTTTCGAGATTTTCCTCAAATTCTTGTAATTTTGAGTTTGTCTCTATCTCTTTTGATTCTAATTTTGAGTATGCAGCTTGCGTTTCTTCTAAGGAGGACTGTGTCTTTTCAAGATTTTCCTCACATTTTTGTAATTTTGAGTTTGTCTCTATCTCTTTTGATTCTAATTTTGAGTATGCAGCTTGCGTTTCTTCTAAGGAGGACTGTGTTTTTTCAAGATTTTCCTCACATTTTTGTAATTTTGAGTTGGTCTCTATTTCTTTAGATTCTAATTTTGAGTATGCAGCTTGTTTTTCTTCTAAAAAGGACTGTGTATTTTTAAGATTTTCCTCACAATCTTGTAATTTTGAGCTTATGCCTATCTCTACAGATTGTAAAGTTAAGATTGCTTTATTTTTTCGTGACAGCAATGTCTGATTCTCACCAATTATTTTAAAACTCTCTGTTAATTCCCATGCACTCCTTTTCTGTTGCGTTTCTAATGTACAGATTTTATTGTCTGTCATGTTGAGTCGTTGTTGTAACTCAAGCATTTGTTTTTGAGCCTCTAGGACTTCTTTTCCAAGATCCCTTTTATTCAACATTATCTCTGAGTTTGCTGCTTTTAGTTCATCAGGTGTAGTTTGTGTATTTTTGAGTCAAATCTCAAGATGAATAATTCTATGCTTTGCTTTCGTGTTAGATTGTATTTCGTTTATAATAGCACACACACAAAATAAAGAGTATCTGCAAATCACAAGGCACCTTTCAATGACACTATCTGCATGCAGGTCTGATATGTCCATTGATTCTCCTTGGCTGTTTGGGCATGAACATCATGGTATCGTGGCAACAGGGATCACAGTTGTAGTTCAAATCAGTTTTTCTTCAAACTAGGGGGCATTTGATCGGCAAATTTGCTCTCAGCCAATCAGATGCAAGGATTTCAGTAGCTTATAACAGTTATTGCAGCTTGTCATTGATGAATCAGAAACATTTATGAAACAGGGTCCTGGTTTCAAGGAAGTGGATTGGAGAGACACTGTGTAGTAGAGCAGGAAGAAAGTTGAACAGTGAGGAGAAATTTCTCTCGCAGTCATCAAGTATCTGCCTGGATGTAGTGAATGGAATAATGATTGTCTTTGCCTGATGAGCTGGGCTGCTGCTAGTATGCAGCTGCTTGCATACTAGTTGATCATGGAAGTGACAGAGCAGTTGCTCAAAAAAGTTTGCTGTGTGACCATAACACTCAGAAATCTGTCGGTGAAAAAAGTATTTCAGAAAAATAAAGAATGATACTTCAAATTGTTTGAAAGATGGGAACAAGCACTAGTATATTAAAGTTTGATTTATTTTCTATATCTACCTACTTACATAAAGAAAGTGATATTGAAAAATAGAATTGGTGCACAAGTTGCAGCTTGGAGCATATGGTACTCCCTCTTGAGAAAAAAAGTAACTGAAATGAGGTGTTTTCATCTACTGTGTGATGTTTTGGTATGTTATAAAATTCAAAATGACATGTTTTGTATTATACAATACAATACAATACAATAAGCATTTAGTATGCCCTTCCCATAAGGCTCGGAGCTAAAGGCGGTCAGTCTTCATGATTAGCATTTAATTACAGATACCATCCAAAAATGACCTGATTTTCCTGTGTTTTTGCCTGTCATTTATGAACATTTATTAGAAATTATATAATGAAATGTATGAACATTAGTGAAGGGTACCTGAGACATTCAGAGGCTATTCCAGATCTGCTAATATCCAGTTTTTGCTGCATCAGATTACAGCGACTCCATCCGTCCTCCCCAATGATTGAAATCTGTTCACACCAAGCTTTTATTATACCCTTATAGATTAGATATCAAAAAGTGCAGTGCTGTCATATTTAAACATTGTAATTGTCTAAAGGTCAATCATGGTATTTGTATTATGATTTCCCAGAAACCAATACTATAAAAGCGTTGTTTGAGAACCATTTCCTAAAATAGATTTCATGAAGCAGTCCTACAATTTTCTATGATTTGAAACTGAGTTGGCCCTTATTCTGGCTATACGGCTGGCAGTGCACCAAAACTTTATGTTTAAGTATTTACATTATTGTTCATAACCTGAATCGGGTAGATTTAATTTCTTGAAATGCGCATATTTAACACTATTAATTTCAAAATTGTTCTGCAGTTGATCGTGCAGTGCGGAATGGGCTTGAGGCAAGCTAAAGCCAGGAGAAAAACATGTAATACAGTGCCAGGTAAGCTCCATGCGAATGAACAAGGCTGAAATCACTTGGTGAAATTTGGAACATTTTGAATTTTGTAGTAAGTGCTACATAGACCTGTGTGACTGCCGTGCGTATGCTGTAATTGCTACATGATAGCCACATCCTACCTTGTTTTTAAAGAAAATGGCCTAACTTGGCCAGCACGTCTAAGAAATGCATAAATGTGTAATTGTAGCATTATGTCGCATCACCTCTTTCTATCCAAATGGTTATTTGTGTAAAATCTTTTACAGTCTTTTTTATTTACTAAAGGTTTTGAAACCCTAGACTTAACCCATAGACTACAGGAACCAGGTGGCTCTTGCATTAAGCCTATGAGAGTTAAAGAATTCAGTAGTTAACGGGTTAATGAGAGTTTTGTATTCACCATAAGAAACTGGATCAGTGGACTGCATTGAAAAGTTCAATTTGATGATCATGCATCAGCAGTGTCACTTACGGGGTTTAGATATTAATTGTCAACTCACCAGGAATATTACATCGTTAGCACTTGAATTATACTGTTCCTGGAACTTTATCATGATAACACTCGCAATATGAATGGATAATTGTATGTAGGTCAGCACTTATGATCTTCATATTGGAGGAACACCCTAATAGCTTAGATTAGGGTGTACTCAAGTTCTTGACTTTGGTATCAAACAGAAGTAATGTCTAAAGGTTGTTCAAATGTCATGCAATATGTGTGATGAACTAGTACAATGCAAACAAAATTTTGATAAATTCCTGAAGAGCACATTCATTGAAAGGTCGAAGGACAAATATAAATTGGAACTATGTCTTCTTGTGGCAAATCTGACAAGCTTGATTTCTTTTTTTTTCTTATTTCATTATTCAGCTAATATTCATCTTTATCCAAACTTTTTGGCAGATGATATTAGCATTATTAGTTGTAATATTTCTTGTATTCTTTGAGAATTGAAAAAAAAAAAAAAAATTGAAACGGTTGCTTTAACAGTTACAACTAACATTTTGGATATTGGATTGCCCTTAAAGCAAGCTTGTCTAGTCTGTATCAGTCTTGAATGACCCCCCAAGAATCATCTTACAATTTTAACCAATTGTTGTCGAGACTTTGTAAACTGGTCATCTTTATCATCTGTTGTACTCCCATGCTTATAACATCAGCGTAAGCACCTTCATCAGCCCAAGTTTTCATATAATATTGTAACACTTCACAAATTCACACTAAAACACCCCACAATCAATCATCAAAGAATCAAACTCATAGCACCAAATCAGTAGCAGAAGAACCTAAAAATAGTTTGGTAAAACAGAAGAACTTACGCCCCAAAATGCAAAAATAGAAAGAAAAAAGAAAGAACAAGTAGAAATAATATTGACACATATGGTGCCAACATACATACAGTTTGCATGACAGGTCTTCAATATTGCTTTGTCATCATTCATGTTGAAAGGAACATCTTCCACTACTCATGATCTACTACGAATTAATTATCAATGACACATATTTTCTGAAATGAAAGAATCTTTATTTGAAAATATTAACAGAAATCTTTGATCTTGAAGGCATTATTTCTGCTATTTTATGATGTAACCCAATATATTAAAGATTTTAATGTTACAAAGATAACCAAGACCCAGAGAAAATGCAGCAAATCAAATATTTATAATAAACAAACCAAACAAAATAAATATTACATACACAGCCCTGGAAAAAAATTATTTGACCAAGTTTCTGTAATAAGGGTACTATAATATGCAAACAAAATTATAAAAATGATTTGTCTTTGTATTTCATTGACTGAATACCAAATTGCAGCAATTATACCTTGCTTTTATGATAGTGTTATTTTTGTGGTGAGAAGGAAATAAAATATCAGTAACCATTCTTGGTCTAATAATTTTTTTCCATGGCTGTAGATGGTTAGATATATTTTGTTTACATGTGCTTTTCAGATATATAAAGATACATATAAAAACAGGAAAACAAAATTGGCAGATTTAGTATAAATTTGCTAAAACAATAATCAAATCGCTTGAAACTATGCATTTTCTTCCAAGCACTAGTGCTTTTATACTTGAAAAATGTGTATCATATGAAAATGTATATTAATAAAGAAATACATGCACATGCGATAAACCCAATTCATATTGATTTTGAAATCTTCTTTACACATGATTGCCTTGCTCCTGTACTACTTTTGGCCCAGCACTACAAAACCACCTAAATGTCACCAAATATGACTTTTCCGTTTAGGTGTGTTTCAGAAAGAATAGATTCTCTGTTTTAATACGATATTTAATTCATAAGAATCAGATCTTCCTAATAAACTAAAAAATAAAGAATGTCCATGCCTGAGGGCACACTAAATTTTAGGCACATTTTGTTCATTATTATGTTAAGTATCAGTACAGCAGCGTACTCTACTTTAAAGGAATGCAAGATCAAAATGAGATCAGTCGCCAGGGTCATAAAGATGTGAACAGCGACAGACCCCTGATCAGACAAACATTGGTTTACAAAAATGGCCAAAAATAACATTTAAATGTTGTTTAGTGCTTCCAATATATAAACGAAAATACATGTATATTCTTGACAAAAATACAAACTAAAATTTGTCAGTGCTGACCAAATATCACCGTAATTGAGCTTTAAAATTGTACTTCTCAGTGGTTTTGTGGCCAGGCACACAGTCACAATTATAAATGTTGATTTTTTTAAAAGCACTACACTATTAACTCTACTTAACATATAGTTTAAATTTAACTAAGTATTCAAACAGCCATTAATCCATTAATCATAGAAAAAATACTGGACATGTGTGGATTATATCAGAATACCTATACAAGAAAATTTTTACCAGACATGAATTACTCCATCCACAAATAAGACAGTCAAAAATTATTCAAGTTTTAATAGACCAATAACATTTTAGATTAGTCACATAACAGATCAATGACAAATAAAAGTAGTTACAAATTGCACCAATCCTAAATCTATTGATCTATTCCTACTGAATTAGGAAAAGGGCTTAAATTTGCATACAGAGATACTGCCCAATCGACGGATTGATGATTTTGCCGCATAGACACAACCTCGGAACAACGTTTTGATGCACTACTGATGCAACATTGATGTGAGGTCATTCATACTCATGTACTGATTAAGACTGTTAAGGACTAAAACTGTACCAAGTTTTAACTTGGTTCTCCATGCTTTTTAGGAGATATAGACTTACGGTTGGAACAACGTTTTGACACACTTCTGATGCAATATTGACATGACATCATTCATACTCATAGAACTGATATATGACTATTAAGGACTAAAATGTACCAAGTTTCAAAATGTTTCACTGTGCCATTTGAGATATAGATATAACATTGGAACAGCGTTTGGACGTTCTTCTGACGCAATGTTGTTGTGACATCATTCATCTTCATACATGTTTAAGTTTTAATAAAGTAACATTTTGCCAAATTTGAAAATGTTTCACATTGCCATTTGTATTAGATATGACCATGTGTATATATTTGCAATAAAATGTCTATAGAAAGACACACGCGTATGTGCGTGTGGCTCTTTTTTTGAAAAATGCTTAAAATAGCCTGAAACTTATCAAAATTAATCTGTCCGTGACAGACCACCTGAAAAATATACTGAAAAAGAAAAAAATTTGACATTACCCGGGTTCGAACTGATGCGTGGATGTACGTGAACGCGCGTGTTTAATGACTTGACATTGACAGCAGTGACCTTGACCTTGACCATGCCAAATATGAATAAGAAATGACCTTTTGTTAGGAAGTTTCACAAAATGGAGCCTTGATGTTTGATTATCTAAAATTGTATCTTTGTAATATAATACAAAATACAAGTAAATACGCATCGTATGGAAGGAGGTGATTTTGCCCTACATAAACACAGGATATCTGTTAGGAACACCTTAATACAACAGTAAGATCAGTATGACATTGCATGATGATACAATACATTTATATGTACATACCACAGAAGTAAATCAGAGTATACAGACAAGCGGCAGCGGGATTGAGAGTAAACGAGGGCGTTTCATCAAGTGCTTTTTAACGCAACAAGTTTGCTCTCAGCCAATCAAATGCAAGGATTTCAGTAGCTTATAACAGTTATTGCAACTTGTCATTGATTATAAATTTAACGAAACAGGGCCCAGGAAACAGCTAATCGACGTGAGCGCGAGCTGAGGCAAAAAGGATGACGTTGGGTGAGCGCATGCACAAAAGGGCGAAATCATTAGATGGTAGATGCAGTATCCCAGTCTTTCATCATTAACTCTTCAATTTTTGATGCCAGTTTTACAAAAACTACTAACTGCGCAAACTTGAAACTGCGCAGGGAGTGAGACTTGAGTTTAAAGTCTAGCAATATGTAAATTGTTTGCATATTCATTTCATCCCAGACTTGTCGGGGGAAAAAAACAAAACCTCTTTTCACAGTACTCTGAAACAGAAAAATACTTGTATCTCAAAAAAATACTCGACCGTTTTCAGTGAAAAATGGATATGAAGCATAATATCATTTCAATAAGGAAGCAAGTGATTTTTGCGCTACATAACCACAAGACTTTTGTTAGGAACACCTTTACACAACAGTTATTAAAGGAAAGTATTATATAGCATGATAATACAATACATTTGTATTTACATAGGCCTGCCACATAGTAAATCAGAAGTAGAAAACAGGCATTTTAAGAAAAATCATATCACAAAATATGTTGGTTATAAGTCAATCTTCTAGGCATTCAACTATTTAGAAATTAAAATATATTCAGTGATAATAATTCTTTGCACTATTAAAGATTTTAAACCTATCCTGTGTAATATCAAAGTTGGCAGTCTTGCCAAGAATGTCTATGTTCCAGTCGTGACGCACCATTTTTACAACACACAAATCATGATGTGGGCAGCCCGACAAGCACTTTACACAGAGTGCATCCACAATCCTACAAAGACAGTGTTTCAGACAGTGTGAAAGACAGCTAGCTTCCTGTGTATGTTTTCGTAGTGTGTTGTGTACTTAGGGAATATTTTTTACAACAGTCATTTATCTTTAAGAGATTACCCTTCCTTTGCAGTATCATATATGAAGGGTGCAATGTGCACTGAAGCTGCAGAAGCCCTGCAGAAGCCCTGCAGTAGCGTTGCAGTAGCGCTGCATTAGCGCTGCATTAGCGTTGGCGCCATAGGAGCAAGATGCATTGTTTTAGGTGGATTCTATTTGCAAGCATTTTCGGCATCGAATGGCGGGTTTTTTCTGAAAACTATCAATCCAAAACTGTCAAACCCTCCATGACTGGTGACATTACAGTATTATGAATATCGCAAATCCTTTGTTTATGTAGGTTTGGGAAAATATCATTAGCTTATAAAACCCCAATAATTTAAGTTATTTAAACAAAAGTTGTTGAAGCTTTAAAAATAAATTTTATTATTAGATTGGATTGGCGTTCGGCAGTTTGGACAGCGATTGTTGCGAGAACATATCTGTGTAAGGCATCTATCACAGAGCATGTGCCCACATGGATTGAGAACACATTCTTTTTCTGCAGTATAACAAATACCACAGGTTATTTTCTGTCTTGCGTCATTCTGCGTTGGGCTTGTAGCACTTATGTTTGTGCTTGGCTCTCTCTCAATCTGTCTTAGATCATCTAAGTCTGAAAATGCAACTTGCATTGCACTAAGAGAGAGCTTAGCATCTTGTAATTGTGAATTTGTTTCTCTCTCTTTAGATTCTAATTCAGCAAATTCAGCTTGTGTGGCAATTAGAAGGGACTGAACATCATCCAGATTTCTCTCACATTCTTGCAATTTTGCATTTGTTTGTCGCTCTCTAGCTTCTAATTCTGTATATGCAGCCTGTGTGTCATCTAAGATAGACTCAATCTCGACCAGATTTCTCTCACTTTCTTGGAATTTTCCCTCAGTCTCTCTCTCTTTAGTTTCTAATTCTGAGTATGCACCTTGCATCGCACTTAGAGAGAGCCGAGCATCTTGCAATTTTGCGTTCGTCTGTCGCTCTTTAGCCTGTGATTCGGTAAATGCAGCATGTGTGTTTTCTATTTCCCTCTCTCTTAAGTCCAATTCTGAAAATGCATCTTGCATTGTGCTGAGAGAGGCCTCAGCCTCATTGAGTTTTCTTTCAGTCTCTTGTAGTTTTGAATATGTCTCTCTTTCTTTAGACTTAGATTGTGACAGTGTAGTTTCCATTTTCACAAGGAGCGACTGACTCTTTTTAACATTTTTTTCACTTTTTTTTAATTGTGAGTTAGCCTCTCTTTCTTTAGATTCTAGTTGTGAGTATGCATCTTGCATCTCTCTTAGGGAAGACTGTGTCCTGTCATGTTGACTTACACTTTCATATAATTTTAAGTTGGTTTCCCTCTCTTTAGCTTGTACATTTGTGAATAGACCCTGCATTTCTTTAAGGGAAGACTTCTCCATTTGAAGAATTTGTTCACTTTCATATAGCTTTGAATTGGTCTCTCTGTGAGTAGATTCTAGTTTTGAGTATGCAGTTTGCATTTCCTTAAGGGCAGATTGTGTCTTCTTTAGATCTTTCTCACATTCTTGTAATTTTAAGTTTGTCCCTCTCTCTTTATCCAATTCTGAAAATGCATCTTGCATTGTGCTGAGAGAGGCCTCAGCCTCATCGAGTTTTCTTTCAGTCTCTTGTAGTTTTGAATATGTCTCTCTTTCCTTAGACTTAGATTGTGACAGTGCAGTTTCCATTTTCACAAGGAGTGACTGACTCTTTTTAACATTTTTTTCACTTTTTTTTAATTGTGAGTTAGCCTCTCTTTCTTTAGATTCTAGTTGTGAGTATGCATCTTGCATCTCACTTAGGAAAGACTCTGTCCTGTCATGTTGATATATATGCTCTTGATATTTTAAGTTGGTTTCCCTCTCTTTAGCTTGTACATCTGCGAATAGAACCTGCATTTGACTAAGGGAGGACTGCTTCGTTTTAAGAATTTGTTTAGTTTCATTTAATTTGTGACTGGTGTCTCTCTGTGTAGATTCTAATTTTAAGTATGTAGCTTGCATTACCATAAGGGTGACCCGTGTCTTTTCTAGATCTTTCTCATGTTCTTGTAATTTTGAGTTGGTCCATCTCTCTTTAGATTCTAATTCTGAGTATGCAGCTTGTTTTTCTTCCAAGGAAGATTGTGTCTTTCTAAGCTTTTTCTCACATTCTTGTAATTTTAAGTTTGTCCCTCTCTCTTTAAACTCTAATTTTGAGTGTGCAGCTTTTTTTTCTTCCAAGGAGGACCATGTCTTTTGAAGATTATCTTCACATTCTTGTAATTTTAAGTTTGTTTCTCTTTCTCTAAGCTCCGACCGTGAGTATGCAGCTTGCATTTTACTTAACAAAGACTGTGTTTTTTCAAGATCCTTTTCAAATTCATTTAGTCTTGAGTTGGTCTCTCTCTCTTCAGATTGTATTTTTGGTAGTGTAGTTTGCATTTTCCTATGAGAATATGCTTTCCGTTCAAGATTTTGTTCATTTTCTTGTAATTTTGAGTTTGTAATTTCTTTCTCTTTAGATTCTAATTGTTTGTATGCAGCTTCCATTTCTTTCAAGGAAGACTGTGTCTTTTCAAGATTGATTTCACATTCTCGTAATTTAAAGCTTGTAACTCTCCCCTTAGCTTGTAATTTTGTGATTGCAGTTTCTCTTTGTGAAAGCAAGATCTGTGTCTGAGCATTACTTTTCTTGCTGCTTTCTAATTTCCAGTTTGTAATCATTTGTTGAGTTTCCAGATTAGCAATTTCAGCATCTTTCAAATTGAGGCAGGAGACTTTCTCAGCAAGCTTTCTTTGACTCTTTTCTAATTCTGAGTTGGTCCATTTCTGTTTAGATTCTAATTCTGCAAATGCTACTTGTGTTTCTCTAAGTAAGGATTGTGTCTCAGTCTCTTTATCAATGAGCAAATTTTGTTCTGAGGTCAGTTCCGAGTTTTCTGTTGATTCTGTCTTTCTAGGTTCACCGTGAATTCTTTTGATTATTGGCTGAGAACACAGACGCCCTTTTATTTTTTCTGCTAAAAGAGAAAATATGAGAGATACCACAATACATAAGCTGACTGCTAGGCAAGCCTGGATCACCACGTAGATGAATTGTCTTGAATACGGGCATGTTGAAGGATGATCTGCAGTGAAGTTTGCAGGGCACATGCCATCTCTGTCGATGGATGCTTGCGTTGAGAAAATCATTGTGGAGAAAAATGTACTCTTACTTTCATCAGATTCCAAATGTGGGACTGCTTGAGGTTTTCGTTCTTTAGCTGGACTGCTGCTTGATTGATTTGGAGGCCCCCACATGAGTTGGTTGATGGTGCAGAATTTAGCCGTTGCTGACGTATGTGTATTGTCTGTTAATTTCCATATTGACAAGTGACCATGTCAGGTCAAGTAGAAAAACATCCTTAGGCCTGTCAATAAATCATAAACACTCTTAATAATAATGATGATGATGATAATAAAGTAGAAATAATTCTAATAATGATGAAAAAATAATGTATAATACAATTTATAATAATGGTAATTATTATAACTCTAACTGCGACTTAAGGCGAAACCTTTTATCTCATCCTATTGTTAGGATTCGCACTAACCCACGTTTGTTTCGCCCTAACGTCAAATTTCTATGGTGACAGAATAAACCTATTGTTATTAGTGGTTACATGTCATTTTTGTGAAGGTTTGTTGTTCCGAAGATTTATTACACCGACGGTTCGTAATTCTGAAAATGAAAAAGGGTTCATATTTCCAAAGGTTCGTAATTCTGAAAAATTATGTAGGGCTCTATTGCATTTTCGGAATTACGTACCCTATTTCATTTTCGGAATTACGAAACTTCTTAGTAATGCATCAGATGTTCGGAATAAAGAACCCTTTTCATATTCAGAATTATGAACCTCCTGCTATGGGTAATTTGTGTTTTGGACGAACCTTAAGAAAAAAACGATTTTACCCCCCCCCTCCCATACTGTTGCATCAATTGACATGTATTATGCTATGCTAACGTGCGTATTTAATTTGTTTTTTAATTTAAGGTTTACATATCTAAATTGACGTAATTTTAAATTGACCAATCCCATTAACTTCAATTCCAGAAATGAGTTCATTCAGCCAAAGAGAATACTCCATTATGTGTTGTTGTGACATTATGTGTCATTGTTACATTACTAGTCGTCGCAACTCACACCAAAATGAGTGCCTGGGACTATATATACATAATCCAATCAAAAGCAAAGGGCAACTCCAAAACAAGTGTGCAGAATGTCATCATTAAAGACACTGATGATCCCCAAAAGAGCAGGCAAAAGGTACATTATTATTCCAACTAATTCCTTATTAAAGTCCACAAGGAAAATGAAAGCGATGTATAATAAACACACATTTGTCATTTCAAAGTAGTCTGCACAGACCTGTAGTCATTTTGCTCCTTTAATGAGAGAGGTCCGTTGTACTAACTATAAAAGAGAAGAACAGTAACTTCTATGAACGGTAGCTTCCATTGTACTGATTGGTCACTATGAAGAGAAGAGCATTAACTTCTGTGAGCAGGAAAACTATTGGTTTAGCTAGTTACTGCTGCTGAATGATAGATGAAATCAGTATTAGAGGTGTGTAGCATCATTGCCTGGGTGTGATAAGCTGTGCACCACACAAGCGATCATTTTGTATGAATGATGAAAAGATTTTTGTGCTGCTGTGTAGTTTAGTTATGCATGCCCTTGGACTTGTTTTTGGACTTGTTTTTGGACTAGGCCTTTGTTTTTTCATGGCCACTAGGTCTTGCGCCATCAGCAGGGAATCTTAGACCCCATTCACATTTCCAATAAGACCGGTCTAGAGGGACTTTTTGATTCCCATATAAGGTTTGACCCATTCAGCTTTTAATTTTGTACTTCTTGCCCAAAGAAATGCCAGTCTTTTATCTTGTAATCCCGAACCAGTTCATTAATGTTGAAGTTAGACATCATGAAGCTATGTATCTCTCCATATGAACAATGAAAAGAATTACTATGATATAAAACTAGTCTCACAAAATTGTCTTTGTGATACTCCTGTGTAAACTTTGTGGCGCCATAAGGGTGTGAAAGTTGCGAATAAACATTCAAAATGCCTGGACAAACAGGAGTCCAAAGTATCAGGGACAGCATGATTACCCAAAAATACAAAAATAGAAAGAGAAAAGAAAGAAAGAAAAAAGAAAAATAACATTCACACTTATGGTGCCAACAAGTTTACTCTTTGCATTACAGGTTTTCAAAATTGCTTTGTTCATCATCCATCTTGAAAGGAACATCGTGTACAATTAATGGTCTACTATGAATAAACCTTTCTGAAAGGAAAGAATGCATATTTTTAAAAATTCAATTGTATCAGAAATGTTTTTTTTCTTGAAGGCATTATCAAGGGTTGGGTGGGTTTAGTACTAACATATTAGTAATGGGCAAGTCAAATCTATTTTGTCCCATTCGTTACCAACCACATTTAAAATCTTAGTGTATCTGATGACTGTATCAAGCTGATAGGTCTCCTAGAGCTTGGATCAGACAATCAGGCAATAAATCAATGTATCTACCTATTTGCTAGTTTCCCGAACTATGCTGTCATTCGAGAAAATTAAGTCAGGAACACGCATGCCCCTGCCCGTGCGCGTGCTCCCCGTCCACCAATCATGATCGCGCAGCCACGATGCTCTTCCTCATCCTTTCTTGCCCGTCAGAGAAGTGACATCTATGAGCTAAGTCTTAGCCTAAATTGCGAGATTTTTACCTCCAAAAGCGTTTTTTTGGTTGCTATTCGCAATAAAAATTCCGTGCACCAAGCTTTTACACACATTTTGGTCTATCAGACTTTTCCTAAGTCAACCTCCTTCACGGTATTTTAATCAAATTATTTTGCCGTTTTTCTTCCCCTTCTGGGCATTACTCACAGACGGTATACTAGTACGCTGCATCGGGCTCTTCCCCCGTGTCTGTAGGTGGTTGATTCAATGCGCTTAGACAAGCGGTTTAAACAGAACGTTGTGTTCTCCGTAATAGTAATAGAGGTTACATCTCGCACCAATGTTATCTTCCCCGGAGCTTCGACTGTAGGTAAGTTAGGGCCTACCTCGTGTGAGGCTCGCCCCGTGATGAGTTCGTCGTCTGTATTGACAACCAACTCATGCGGGATAAACCGGGAGAGTGAGTGCCTCACTAGGCCAATACCTCTCGCCGATAAAACTGCGGGCAGTACCCCAGCCCGCAGTTCGTCTCGCTCGAGTGACACTTCTCGCTCTCTAGCCACAGATGTGTTCGCTCAGGGGTCGGCTCCTTTTGTCTCTCTGCACGCTTCTAATCCAAGCAAGGCGGGTAAGAGTAAAAGGAGTCGTGATCTTCCTAATGTACCCAGTGCAGGGCTTACTACGGAAGCGGCGCCCGTTTCAAAGGGTAAAGGGAGCAGTAATCATGCTCGCCTGCCCAAGAAACGTAAGCGCCAGGGTCCTGCCCAGCCGGCCGGCGGGGCGTACTCTCTCCCCTCGACATCGACCGAGTCTTCACCAACTGTGTCAGGGGAGGCCAAGAAGAAGCGGGTTAGCCCTCCGAGGGCGACTACTTCTTCTGAGTCGGGCGTCTCCCATGCACTTCTGAATTATCTGAAGATCATTGTGGAGAAGAGTGGTTGGTCGGACTCTATGTCCGTACCCCCCACCACGCCTGACTCCAACCCCTCAGTCCAACCCCCCCCCCCCTGGGGGAAGGGGGGATACCTGTACCCTCCCAGTTCCGGATACGGTTTCGGATCCAGTTCGGGTACGTGTTCCGGTTCGGATACCGGTTCCGGTCCCGGTTCGGTTTCTGGTTTCTGGTTTCAGATACCGGTTTTCCGGTTCCCGAATCTGGTTTTACCGGTTATCCGGCTAGGAACGGCACTTGATGCTCCGCCTGAGGAGGAATCCTGGGACTGCCTAAACCGCCCTTCTTGGGATCAGGCTTCGCAGTCGGGATTCTCTGAGGATGATGCCTCTTCACAGGCTGAGGTTACGCCCCAGACCTTTCAGTCCCTGGCGGTAGATGCTCAAGCCCTGCTGGAGATATATCTTCCCGACACGTTTTTGCCGAGTTGGGTCGATTTGGGACATCCGTCTCTCCTTTTCAAAGGTGAGCGTCCCTCCAAGGGCATCCCTCTTACGGAGGACTTTAAGCGAGTCTACAATGACTTCGCTTCTCAGCCTCCTTCCCTTCTTGGTAAGGCTCGTCCCTTGGCCAGGGATTTTACCTTCTCCCAGCAAGACACTCTCGATTGTTTACGAGAAAGTCTTGTTCCAGTGACCTCATTCATGAGGTGGAAGGCTTGGTGTCAACTTAAGAGTACAAGTTACACCAAAGCGGAGAAGTTCCCGAACCTGATGGAAGCCCATTCCAGGTCTGGCCTGAGACTGACTGCCTACTTGGGTATGCTCATTTCCCTTCGGGCTAGGGGCCAGGAACCAGGAACTCCAGATGTCTGATTTGGACATTCTGTTGTTAGAGGGACATAACTGCCCTTTTGGCCAGTGTTCCCCACTCCGGTCAACACCTCTTTGGAGGTAAGGTGACCGAGGTGATCCAACTTGAAGTTGAATCACGCAAGCAGGCGGCGGAACTGTCCTAACGCCTTAAGTCCTCGGCTCCGAAGTAGCAGGCTCAGGCTAACGTTCCACCTCCTAGACGCGGTGTCACTTCCGGCTATCAGCCCACTCGTGCACTCCAAGTTCAGCCCAGTGCTCCACGCTCGTTTGGAGCCAAGGCGGAGCCTTCTCCTCGTGGTAGGAAGAAGGCCCGAGGTCGCGGTCGGGGCCGTGGTTCGGCCCACGATTCGCAGCGAGTTTGATGACCGAGCATTGGAGGAGAGGGTTGGAGGCCGTCTTCAGGACTTCTTCCCGCCTGGGAAGAAATTACTGACGACAAGTTCGTGCTCTCCATCGTGCGAGGAGGCTTCTGCATAAAACTCGCAGAGCCCCTCCCACACAGAGCCATCCGCCGCAACCCTCCTACACTCTCCGCCCCTTTTTCTAGAGCACATCTCCACAAAGATTCAAGAGCTGCTGGAAAAGGGCCCGATCGAAAGGGTAGGAGACCACCCCCATCTATGTCTCTCCCCTATTTTTGTAATTCCCAAATGCTCGGGGAAGCTCAGAATTATCTTGAATATGAAGGTCATGAACACCTTCATACCTAGGGAGCGTTTCCGCATGGAAACCTTGGCCTCGATTCTTCGGGCTATCAGACGGTCAGACGTGGCCATTTTAGGTGTACTTGAAGGATGCTTACTTTCATGTACCGATACACCCTTCTTCAAGGGACCTACTAGATTTCACCTTTCAAGGCGAAACTTTCCGGTTCAAAGCCTTACCTGCACTAGCCGCTTTCCTCTGAGACTTTTCACTTACCTGGACGACTGGCTCCTGGTGGCGAGCTCTGTGTCCTTCAGTCTCACATTCACCTACTTCTCTGTACCACACAGAGAGTAGGGTTCATAGTCAACTGGGACAAATCGGGAGAGGGATTGTCGAGCGATTGTCTTACTAGCTCGATCTCTTCATCTCTTACGTCGAGTTCGGGCAGGCCGATGGCTCCATTTCTTGGGCCACTTATCGAGCCTTGTCGGCTTCTTATGAGGCCATTCCAACTTCATCTTCTGAAGTTTTTCAAGACTGGTAGATGCATAATTTTGAGCTTTATCATCTGTTAAACACCATTGCTTAGAATCAGCGTTTCAATTTTATAAAAAATAATTGCTTGTGGGGTTTTCCCCCTGGTATTTCAATAAAAAAAAAGATTACTTCTACCCAGTCCTGCATGTAGTGATGTATTATGCCTCTGACTGTTCCGTATGAATCATAAATTGATATTTGTGCCACATGGAAGACCTTACAAAACTTGGAAGGATCCATAAGAAGAAGATATGAAAGCATTTGACCGCACCCAGGAGGATAATAAAGACTTGGAAGGCTTGAAAAGGAAATGAAATGTGTAAAGTGGGAAAATTGGACATTTGAACGATGATGAAGATAATAGGAAGGTGCAGACGACAGTCCCTAAACTTTTAAGTTAAGCTTGTGGAACATAAAATATCTTAAAGTTCAGAGTGTGCAGATCACTAATGGTTTAGTATATTTTAGTTTACTTAAAGCGGGGTGTCCTCACTCAAAGTTATGTGCCGTGTGGACGCAACTAACTTCGAGATTACGCCCACATGTTGTTAAGATCAACCTCTCTGACCATGTTATATGTAAATTGAAGTACCTGGTTTTAACAATGACCGCTCGGTGGCCTTGTAAACCCCATGGCCCGTATTCTGAACTCCGGTTTAACTTAAACCCCAGTCTAAATTAAACCAGAGTCTAACTAAACCCGACTTAGACTGCATGTCAGGTTTAACTCCATTTCTGTTTCTGAAAGTCCAGTTTAGTTAAACTCGAGTCTAAGTTAAACTGTGGTTTAGTTGCCATGGAGACGTAGTCTGCTGCTACTGCACATGCTCAGTCGGAGCTCAATTTATCTTCAAGAAGGCTGAACTTTGCTTATTCCTTTCATTTTTAAGATGTTTAATCAAGAAATGTCATGAAATACTTTATACACACATTAAAGGCATACCATTTGGCACTTCATTTGTCATGATTAGCCTACTGGAGTTTTCTGGATGTTAAATGAACGACTATTTAAGGTTAGGTTGGTCGGTTTATCCTACGTTATTGCTATTAGTAGGGATACCTACAGGTGTAGTCCTAGATCCTAGGGAAGATACTGATCGCAGGCACTACGCCTCTATATTAAGCACCTTCTTAGCTTCCATCTCAATATGGCTGGATCACTAGCGTAGGCCTAGATCTATAGATGTCAAAGTAGATCTAGCGTTAGTCTTGTTTACTTGCATTCAAATTGCAAATACTGCTAGGGGCAAACCCAGCGAGAACCCCCCCCCCCCTTTTGGGCTTGTCAGATAATTATGGAGGAAAACATCTGATAACCTCTGCCCCCACTGGGCTGGCGCAAAAACATGGCAGACTCTAGATCTGAAAGTTATATAAATTATCTAACAGTTGGGCCTGCAATGTCCATCATGTGGGAGCGGATCAAGGATTTTGTATTTTGAAAGGGGCTCAAGCAATTGACACACAACAAAGACATAAAAAGCATCAGATTTTTTCGTTTTTTTGTTTTTTGTTTGTTTGTTTGTTTTTTTTGGGGGGGGGTTTGATGACTTAGTTACGTCTGACATTTAAAGCAAATTAAAAAAATTTAAAAATGTGTGTGTGTGGGGGGGAGGGGGGGGGGTGGTGTCCGGACCTCGTGATCCCCTAACTGCCCCTGATTGGTGAGGCAATTAAACGCAACACCGTCACTTTGCAAATTTGACTAGATTCAAAGCAAAAGGAAAGGACCCTGGCTATAAACATCTTTACACTAGCCTGAGAGATTAGATATCTATTATGTTATGAGGCACAGGGGGCATTTTGAAAACAAAAACAAAACAAACAAAAAATAAGATATACAGTATATAGATCTAGAGGTAAAATATAACCGAGCTAGGCCTATACCTATACAGTACTTTTAGACCGAAAACAAACTTGTTCGTTTCATTTCATTGAAAAGTCAATTCACTTTACCAGGTACCATATGAAGGGCACATTCGGAGATAAATTTGCAATTTGAATGCAAGTAAACAAGACTACAGCTAGATCTACTTTGACATCTATAGATCTAGGCCTATGTCATAGATGTATAATAAAGAAGGGCACTGTGTTACTTTAGAACATGACGTTAGCTGCTACTAGCTGCTGGCCTACAAAAATAATCTGGTGACAATGTATTGCCATTGGTAAGTTCCTGGACTAACTTTGTTATTCATGTGTCTCTATTTTCCAAGACAGCATCTCGACTCTAGACCTAAATAGATATTCTAACGTTAGACATAGTGTAAGTTGTAAAGACTAAACAACGTTTGTTACTAGTCTAAGACTAAGTCTTCTGTACTATATATATTCTAAAAGTTAGACCCTATTTTACTAACGAAGGTTGAAGTTAGATATTGGCTATAACGTTAGAGGTCGAGGAGAGTTGAGTTTTTAACGTTAAATCTGAGTGACTCAGCTGTCAAATTTTGAAATTGCAGTCGGAATTGCAATAATCTCTGGAGCTGAGCTTTTAATGATCTATTTGTTTTGTAGTTTCGTTGAATGTTTTTTTCTCTGTAGCTGTAACTTCGGAACCCAACTTCCCAACAGCAGTCAGCTCCGACCTACATGTAGCCTGGCTTAGCTAGCTAGCTAGCTCAGCACTGCGTGGGATGGGATGAGAGGGTATCTGTCGCGTCGGCTGGGCCGGCCGGCCCGGCTCGGGTCAGGGTGTAAAGAGCTATGCTTGCTCGCGCGCGAGCGCGAACGATTGTTGCAAAGTCAGTTCTGCGATAATGACAGCGCTTGCCATGAATACTGCCGTTAACGTTAGATCCAACTTCGATCCGAGATCCAGCTAAAAAGAAAAAGAAAAAGAAGATTTTCCTCTTTACGGAGGTAAGTTTACCTTTCTGTTAGGTGGTGCCAGCAGACTTTAAAACCTTTGTTAATATCACTCTTCGCCTCAGTTGCAAACATTATCCTGCGGTGGCCGTGCATGAAGACAAGTTAAACCGGGCTTAAACTACCCCTAGCTGCAGTCTAACTTTCTGTACAAAGTTAAACCACGCTTAGACTGGAGTTTAAGTTAAACCAGAGTTCAGAATGTGATTTTCTTAAACTCCGGTCTAAAGGGCAGATTTAAACTACACTTAGACTCGAGTTTAAGCTAAACCGGAGTTCAGAATACGGGCCCATGACTTTGAGCAGTTGTTGTTTCAGTCCTGTGTGAACCCTCGATGATGTTAGTTGGTCGTTGTTTACTATGACCCGTGCGAACGTAGCTGATATGTACTTGAGTGTATGTTCTTTGATCAGTTTTTGTTTGTGTTCACCCACCTTGTTATGAATACCAAGCTACGTTGATTGATATAAGCTACTAAAATCATTGCATCTAATTGGGTATTATAGTAAAACATGGCCTTGGTCTGGGGAATCCCAGACTTTGTAGTCATAGCTAGCAGGTCCGTGATCAGCCCAATTTTAATTTGAAGTTACCATGAAACAATTAATCTTTCAATATGAACGGTTGTCCTTGTGATTCATGAATGTAAACTTTGTGGCACCTAACTTACAAAATGACTGGACACAAAAGAGGTCCAAAGTGTTACAGGTAGTATGCCCCAAATACAAGAATGGAAAGAAAAGAAACACAAAAGCATAACAATATTCACACTTTATATGGTGCCAACACATTTACAGTTTGCATGACAGGTTTTTAATATTGCTTTGTCATCATTCATCTTAAAAGGAACATCGTACAGAACTCATGTTCTACTGCTAATAATTAAGCATTACACACATTTTCTGGTTAAAGAATCTTTATTTGAATTTTTTTAAACAGAAATGTTTATTTTTGAATGCATTATATCTGCAATTTTGGACTGTGACCCAAAATACCAAGGATGTTGTTTTCATAAAGATAACCAGGACCCAGAGAAAATGCAGCAAATGAAATATTTATGCTATTAACAAACAAAACAAACTATTACGTATAGATGGTTAGATATATTTTGTATACATATGCTTTTAAGATAGAAATGTAAAAACAGGAAATAAAAATTGGCAGATTTAGTATTGACTACAGTAAAAAAGTAATCATTTTGCTTGAAACTATGCATTTTCTTACAAGCAGTAGTGCTAACACATATATATGATTGACTTGCTCCTGTAATACCTGTGGCCCAGCACCACACAACCACCTAAAAGTCGCCAAATATGATTTTCAGTTTAGGTCTGTTTCTGAAAGAGTTGTTAAAATTCATCAGAATCGGATCTTCCTGAACTACTGAAAAAAAAGAGCAGTCATGCCCGAAGG
Source organism: Heliocidaris erythrogramma (assembly GCA_025617745.1). Taxonomy (NCBI): domain Eukaryota; kingdom Metazoa; phylum Echinodermata; class Echinoidea; order Camarodonta; family Echinometridae; genus Heliocidaris; species Heliocidaris erythrogramma. The sequence goes on from CM046854.1 coordinate 58,285,689, forward strand.
CACACTAGAATTTAAGGCACATTCTGTTCAGCAGCATACTCTAAAGGAATGGGAGATCAAAATGAGATCAGTCGCCAGGGTCATAAACATGTGAAAAGCAACAAACCCCTGATCATACAAACATTGGTCTACAAAAAAAAAAGCCGAAAATAACACTTAAATGTTGTTTAGTGCTTCCATTATATAAACAAAAATACATTTGTATTCTTGACAAAAATACAAACTAAAATTTGTCAATGCTGACCAAATATCACCTTTACTGAGCTTTAAAATAGTACTTTTTGGTGGCTTTGTGGCCAGACGCACAATCACAATAATTGTTGATTTTTTTTTTAAAGCACTAAACTATTAACTCTACTTAACCGCTATAACTTAACTGCTATTGGGCTTATTGCACATTGATAGCCTGCCCTCTGTGCTACAGCACTTTTTTTGGTATTACAGTATTTTCACATTTTTTATGTTTTGGAGTTTTATCATAAAAATTTGGTTATTTATTGATTATAACATTAACAATTGTTCTAGCTATTGTTCAAACCCTGTATATCATAACAGCAGTGCTACTGGCGTAAGGGGGCAAATCAATCGGCAGTGCTATCATTCTGAGAGTGCAATAGCCTAAGCACGTACATGTACGTGGCACGCACCGTGAGGTGAGATTGAGAGCACGTACATGTACATGGCACGCAGTCAAGTGGCTACTACATGTATGTATATTCAAACAGTCATTACTCTATTAATCATAGAAAAAGTACTGGACATCTGTGGATTATATCAGAATACCTGTACATGAATAATTTTACCACACTTGAATTATTCCATCCACATATGAGACAGTCAAACATTAGTTCCACAAATTCCACTAGTCCCAAATCTATTGATGCCTTTCCCCCAAGTGCATAAAGTAATTAACCATTATCTTCACCTGTTAGAGATGATATTTCAGTAGTGGTAACAGAGATTCCAAACATCAAATGTTGGAATATTTGACAATTCTAGGATTACAAAAAATCTATTTTATTTGAAATGGTCCTTTAAAAAAAAAAGTTATCATTCAAGAGTTTTCAGTGTTCAATTTTCATGACAGTGTATTTTTTTTGTCTTTTAGTTTTGTTCATTTGGTACAAGTTTCTTCAATTTCAATTTATTTTATTTATTCACAGATCTTACATCAGCCAGAGGCTGTTTTACAGAAAGGCTGAGTAAGAAAAACAAATATTATATAACGCAAGATCAAAATACTTGGTAAAAGAAGACTAAGTTAGCAAGCTAAAATTGACATAGATAAACATAAAATCATATTTCGTGACAAAAACAAAAAATCATATTTCGTGACAAAAACAAAAGAACAAAAAAATTATAAATCTATTAACCCACTCAAAATAATAACAAAAGTAAGACAGGTCAAAAATTAGACATAAAAGATTGTAAGATTGGCAAGATAGTAAGTCATAATGTCTACTATTGAAAAGAGAACAGACCTTAACCCCCGCCCTTCTTGCTCAATTGTTTCCTAAATACACTCCAAACCATTCCCCTTCTTTTCACACTTGGTAAATGGTACTGCAATTTTGTCCCCAATAGCAAAAAGTGTTTTTCATGAAATAGGTTTGCACTTTGGATAATTTAAAACTATATAATTGTTTTCTTAGATCATGTGAGTAGTGGTTGTATTCAAATTGACGACATATGACATTTGCTAATTCATTGATAATTTTCTATATAGTCTGTATACAACTATTATTTCTCCTTATTTCAAGTTTGTAAACATCCAGTCTTCTATAGAACAAGGAAACTCCCAGTTTACACCTAAGACAGTCTGTAGTTTGTGAAGCCTCTTTGCCAAAATACTACATGTACCTTGATTGAAACCTAACTGTATTCTTCTCAAAATGTCCAAGAAATATTGAATTTCAGCATGACATTATCAGAGTGTAAGTATACATTAATGGAGCCAACAAATATAAACAGCTGGTCATGGTTGGCCCCATTCAATTTATCCACTTTATGACCAGGAATTAATCATTAAGGATAATCATTGAATCACTGACCAGTCTTGAAAGGACTTTGCTTAACCCTTTTGAGACAATTGTTCACATTTTGTGGTTTGGCTCAATAAGTTCTGATGTAGAACCCATGAAAATGTATAAAATACATGACCAGAAAGAAATTACTCCACACAATGTATCAATTTGTCTACCATGACATCAAACATTGTGTCAACTGTCTATGTCAGGATTTCTAAAAATGAGAGTAAGCTTTGAAATCCTTCAATTTCCAACATTTTGAGATGTTCAAAAGCACAATTTTGTTTTATACAAATTAGCAAATTTTAAACTTATGTACCCCCTACGCTCTTTCCATCGAGCGTAGGGGGTACATCCATACCAATTCCATCGTACGCTATAATGGATGTAGAGAGGGGCTATATGTGAGATTGTTACTTTGCTTCGACGGGAGCCCGGATAGCTCAGTTGGTAGAGCACTGGTCATGTAATCCAGGGTCCCGGGTTCGAATCCCGGTCGGGGCATTGTAATTTTCTCACATTTCTTTATGATATATTAAATTTACTTCAATCCTATCAATTATGATATTTAATTACAAATTTAATTGTCCTCTATAGAAATTCGTTGGCATGGATTTGCCCGACTTTAGAGGGAAGACCTGTCTCATTGGTAGGCCATTATAGCGTACGATGGAATTGGTATGGATGTACCCCCTACGCTCGATGGAAAGAGAGGGGCTATATGTGAGATTGTTACTTTGCTTCGACGGGAGCCCGGATAGCTCAGTTGGTAGAGCACTGGTCATGTAATCCAGGGTCCCGGGTTCGAATCCCGGTAGGGGCATTGTAATTTTCTCACATTTCTTTCTTTATGAATTATAACCAATAATGCTTTTCAGGTAATTAGGTAATTTATTCCATGCTTTTGCACCTCGATACTGGAGACTTATAATTAGTTTTCATTTTGGGTAATTTAAATTTATACACTGAGTTTCAAATCCCATTTGCAGTTAAAAATTGGGCATGATCCCGACATCTGATCAGAAATTGGAGACCACACTTGTAAAAGCTTATAGTCTTAGCTACAACATATTAAAATCTGGAAGGAAATAAACCAAAAATAACTGAGATACTGCTCACAGAACAATGTCATGTAGATTCATGATTAGACAAAAAAATCATCTTCCATAGAAAATTGAAAATTTCACTGTGATGACGTCAAAAATGGTGGTGACTGAGCACGTAGAGGATTGTATCAGCTAAAACATATCAAAATTTGGAAGAAAATCGACCACTTATTACTGAAATATCAAATGAATACAAAAATGATGACGTCATTTCTTTCAAAATCATTTTTTTGAGTTCATATGCAAATATGACGTCAGAACATGCGATCGGAATATGTAAAGAAATTGGGGGGTATCCAGACATTCTGACGAGCTATGGCGGATTCTAGATAGGCATGTTTTTACCACTTTTTACATTAGAATGCCCACTGACGCGCACGAATTTGAAAGTTTGACGCGCGCGTGTGGCATTATTACATGTCAAGAATGACTGAAACTAATTGGAAATTGTCAAAAATTTTATCAGGAATCGATACCATGCAAAAAAACGGCATTTCTACCTTCCGTATGTGCTGCGCAGGCGCAAAACACGGACGCGCATGGACAGAAAATTTTGAAATGCTTAAAATGACCTGAACCGTACTCTAATTTGATCAAAAAGTAATTTTGAGCATTTCTAAATTTTGACGCGCGTAGACTTTGACGACATGTCATGTTGACCCTCGACCTGAAGTTTATGTGTACCAAATATGGTTGACTTCGGATCACCTGTAATGAAGATATGAACGATAATGTCATTTTACAAAATGGCGTCTGGATGACGTCATGATGACCTGATGACTTTGAAAAAGATTTTGGAGCTTGACCTTATATGACCTGATGAATGACGGAAATGTCATAAAAATTGAAAAGTTTTTGAGATTTCGTGGAAACAAGAAAAGTGGGAGAAAAATAAAAATAAATAATAATAAATAAATTAATAAAGAAAATTCTGTCAAATATAAGAGGTGATCTGTCGACTACGATCACCTAAAAAAGCTGATCAATTTATCACTTGAATAATTCCTGTCCAGAAAGGGTGGTGGTGTTGTATGAATTTGGGTCAAGTGTGGGCAACTTTGATCAGACAATAAAACAGTATCAGTCAGAGTTTTTGAAACTTTAAGAAAAGTAGAGTTTGATAACATCCATGATTGGCTTTCGACAGTGTGGACAGTGATTGTTGGGAGAACGACGTATCATTTTAAGGCATCTGTCGCAGAGCATGTGACCACATCTGAGAGCAAATTTCTTTTCTGCGGCAAAACAAACCCCACATTTGATATTCTCTCCCATCTCAGGTAATCCTGTACTCTGTTGGGATTGCAAGTGAGAGAGGGCAATTTCTTTTTGACGTAGCATTGTATTTGTCTCAGTTAGTTTTCGTTTGAGCTCTCCTATCTCAAGTGATCTTGTACTCTGTTTGGATTGCAAGTGAGTGAGGGCAGCTTCCTTTTGACGTAGCAAGGTCTTTGTCTCAGCTAATTTTCGTTTGAGCTCTTGCGATTGTCTTTCCATCTCTCGTGAATCTAGCTCTGAATATGCATCTTGCATTTCCCTCAAGGAGGTCTGAGCCTCGTCAAGTTTTTTTTCACTCTTTTGCAGCTTTGAGTTTGTCTCTCTCTCCTGGGATTCTAAATATGAGATTTTTCTATCTTTCTGACAAAGTTCTCTTGTACGCTCGTCTAATTGTACTTGCAATTGTGAGAATGCATCCCTCTTTTCAGTGTATGCAACTTGCATTTCCCTCAGGGAGGTCTGATCCTCTCCATGTTTTCTTTCACTCTCTTCCAACTTTGAGTTTGTTGCTCTGTCCTTGGATTCCAAGTTTGAGATTATGTTATTTTTATGAGTAAGCAAGGACTTAGTCCTATGAAGTTCATTCAAACAGTCTTCTATTAGTCTATTTGATTTTTTAATTGTAACTTCCTTTTCCCTTACCTTAGATCTTTGCTCTGTGGTCTTGTTTTTTAGATCATTTCGTTCTAAGAATAACTCAAAGTTTGCTGCATTTTGTTCATCAAGTAGAGCTTGTGTAGTTGTGAGTGCAATCTGAAGCTTATTGGCTCTAAGCTCTGCTTTTGATTGCAGTTTTAATAATGTTATGATTGTAACTAAAAGAAAGAGAAAGACTATACCGCAAATCACCAGATATTTTTCATTTCCAGTGACTATGTCTAGGTCTGACACATCCATGGACTTTTCGTGACTGTCTGGGTATGACATCATGGCAACTTGAACAGCAATATTGATCTTCACAATCCTTCTTCATTCATACTAGTTGCAGGGAGTAGGTTGTACGACACCTGCTCCACCAACAATCGCTCCGTCGTCAATTATCTGCACTAACCCAATTCTTAATTTCAACTCTGGATCAAGCACTATACAACAATCCTAACCCATAAACTTAACCTAGAACCCAATTTCAACACTAAGCCTATATCTCTGACAAGGTAAAGACCAAAGCGATTGTCCCCAGAGCAAATGTCGGATCACTTGGGAAGGGGATCAGATTGTCAGTAGTTTCAACCGAGGAGCGAATTTTTCTCAAGCCTTTTTATGTCTGTAGGTAGAACTGCAGTTTCAGTGCAGTAGTTATTGTCATTTATTGGTGAGCTTGGCTGCTGCTAGTCGGTTGATAGAGTGCATTTTATAGCTTTGTGAAATAGTCACCTTGATGGACATCTGTTGACCTGTAGAAGTTGGAGGCCTCTAAGTGATGAGTTTGATCAACAGTTGTTGAAATAAGTTTGCAGTGTGTTCATGACATGTGGTAGGTCTGGCAATGAAAATGACAGAGAGTGATATTGAGAGATAAGAACAGTAAATGAGCCAGTCCAACATCAAAGGTTTTAGTGTACCAAAGAAGCTTTCATTGAAACATGATCATTTATTTTGTTTATTTAAAGGTACTGTATAGTTTTGGTAGGGTCAAAAAATAAATTTCGTCCATTTTTTGTTATTCAACTCCGTTTGGGGTACACAATCAAACCTCCATACCGTTCGAATTAATTTTGTTGCATTTTCGAGATATTTAATTTTTTATCATATTTTATCGGAACCCCGATAAATCCTGAAATCACCAAAAATTATACATATCCGTTATTCATTGGCCGATCTCCATGAAATTTTCGGAGTATCTTCCTTTGACACCCCTTTATCATAATGTTTCATAAAATAATGGTCTGTTTATGTTAAACCATGATTTTCAAGGAAATTGTTATTTTTTCGCCGGTGAGGGCGCTATTCAGAACCATGACCGATTTTTGACCGCGCCAACGGCAGTTATCTTCTTCTGAATGTCCACTGATCTGAATAGAACACATATTTTCAAAATCAGTGATCCTTGCCAAAACTATGCAATACCTTTAAGGTGGAAAATAATTGCATTTGATGGATTTATTAGAATGATGTATAAAGAGAATGCATTTCATTTAGAAATTAATTGTGTAGGATGAAGGTAAAGTTGGATTAAATAGGGTGAAATCTGCATCAGATTTCAAGTCTTGTTTTTTGCTATTTATGGGTAGCCAGCCATGGGGAAAAATGGTACAGAATAGGCGGCAGCTTGGTACTAGCCTTACAATAGTTGAGATCAGAGTAACCATCAAGCAAAGTGATACATATAGTATCAATACTTTTATTCTGAATTCAATGATACCTGGTAAAGTATAGGACACAGGAAGACCACATACCTTGAAAATTTTAAACGAATACTACTGTAAATTCTGTGAGCTGGTTTCTATGCACTGTAATGAAAATTTTACAGAGGTTTTACACTTCTCTAGAGTGTCGTGCAGTGATGAAAGGGGATTCTACTTGGATTGAGTTAAAAGGAGGAAAAAACAGAGAAAGAGAATAGTTAAAGTTTGAGAAAAATCGGACATAGAATAAGAAAGTTAAAGATGTCTGTTTCACCGTAAGAGTTGAGAAAAGGGATACTGAGTAATTTATGTGCAAAAAAAATTGGAAGCTTCTCCATGTATGACATCACGTATTAGAATTCTGTGTTACCATGTTAGATACTTTCATTTTTAAAGGGAAATCCCTTTCAAAGTATGTCCATATTTCACACCGTGTCACACTGTTCTTTTTCATAGGCATGGCAGAACAGCTTCCTTTCATGCAAATATTTGAAATACTGCAATTGCCATCGTTTCTGTAGTTTTGGAATGTTCTTCCTTGAAGTATATTGTAGGTGGCCTTACATTTGAAGATATTTCAATCTTTCAATATTTTCTATTTAAATTAAGAACTACTAGTAACTTTAAGCCTTAGAAAGGTAGGTTTTGTCTTTCTTACCTACCCCTAGCCCTCTTTTCATTCTGTTCCTTGTTCTGTCAATTTAGATTCTAAATATGAGACTGCATATTTGCTTCTCTTAAGCAGCTCCTTTGTTTTTTCTAACTCTATGCTCAAATCCCTTACTCTAGATTCTAATTCTGACTTTTCAACTTGCAGTTCCCTAAGGGAGGACTGAGTCTCTACAAATCCTCTTTGGCTTTCTTCTAATTCTGATCTTGTGTCTCTCAGCCTTCTGTCAAGATCTACGTTTGCAGCTTGAATGGCACTAAGGGAGGACTGTAGATCACCTAATCTTCTCTGGGTTCCTTCTAGGTTTGAGACTGTCTCTCTGTGTGTCATCTGAAGTTCTGAGAGCATAACTTCTTTCAATCTCAGCAAGGACTGTGCCTCATCATGTGTTCTGATGCTTTTTTGCAGTGCATTTCTTGTCTCTGTTTGTCTTATTGCCAATCTTGAGAGTTCATCTTCTTTTTCCCTTAGGAGAGACTGTGTTTCTTGAAGTGTTTGAACAGTCTCTTGTAGTGTCCTATTTCTTTGTTGTAACTCTGAACGGTTGCGTTCCTCTGTACGTTGTAATTCAGAGAATTCGAATTCTTTCTCTCTTAGGTCGGACTGTATCTTCTCGTACTTTCTTTTCATCTCTCCAGAATTTGTGATCGTGTTTCTCTCCCTCAATTCAAATTCTGAGATTGTAATTGTGTTTTGCTCAAGCAGTGACTTAGCCTCACGAAGTTCTTCATTGGCTTTTTCTAATCTTGAGTTTGTGTCTCTGTTTCTAGATTCTAAGTCTGAGTATGTAACATGCATGCTCATAAGAGAGGACTGAGTCTCACCCAACTCTCTTTGGCTTTCTTGCAATCTTGCAGTTGCGCTTCTCTCTCGAGACTCCATCTCTGAGAAGGCAACTTCTTTCTGCCCTAGCAAGGACTGCGTCTCTTGAAGGTTTGTTGTACTCTCACTCAGTGTAACATTTAGTTCTGACAGTGCAGTTTCTTTGTCACTCAGCAACTCCTGCAACTCACAGACTCTTCTGTTACTCTCTTCCAATCTTGATTCTGACGCTCTTGCGATAGTTTCCAATTCTGAGAATGCAAGTGTGCTACCTCTCAACCTGGACTGGGTCTCCTCAAGTTGTCTTGAACACTCTTGTAATCTTAAGTTTGACTCCTGTAATCTTGAGTTTGTCTGGCTCTCTCTAGATTCTAATTCAGATAATTCATTTTCTTTTCTCCCGACCTGGTCCAGTGCTTCTGAGAGTTTTCTCTGACTGTCTTCCCATTCCGATAGTATCATTCTCTCTCTTATATTTAACACAGATAATTCTCCCTCTGCTTCATGAAGTCTTCTTTGACATTGTTCTAACTCCAATTTCAGAGCTCTGGTGGTAATTTCATAAGAGGATACTGAACCCTGAGCGTTTCTGAGTAACGAATGTGTGTCTTTGAGTTTTCTTTTCGTTTCTTGAAATTCAGAGTTCAGAGCTTGATTGTCGGTTTCTAATTTGGAGAATGCATCATTTTTTTCATTGAGTAACAGTTGAGTCTTTCTAAGATTTTTGTCACTCTGGTGTAATCTTGAAATTTGTGCTTGCTGCCTTTCCACAACTCTTTTTCGTTGTGACACTGCAGCCTTTCTGCCTTTCAGGAGGTTTTCTGCTTTTGTAAGTTTGTTTTTAGTTGTCTTTAATTTTGAGGTTACTTCTTTTTCTTTACACTGTGATTCTAAGAAAGCAGCTTGTTTTTTACCTAGTAAGGATTGTGTCTTTGTAAGTTTGTCATCACTTTTGAGGAACTTTTTAGTTGAAATCTGCACTTTGTGCTGTAATCGCAAGACTGAAAGTTGTTTACCCTTGCATGAAGATGGTGTTTTGCAGAGTTTTCTTTCATAGTCTTGTAATTTTGAGAGCGTTGCTTTTTTCTCTCTAAGCAAGGACCGAGTCTCTCTGAGTTTATTCTGAATACTTGTGATTCTAGTCTGTACATGTGCTTCTATATGCCATTTTATTTTTCTCCACACCAAACCTACAGTATGAAATATGCCATATATCAGAAGGCCACATGCAAGTAAAATATTCATCCAGAATTGGGGAGGAATTGAAGTTTCACAAAACTTGGAACCAAGGCAGCTTGTTAGGTCAGGCAAGTAGGTATATTCCATTTTTACTTTTTCATTTTTATTTCGAATAGGAGCAAGAAAGTTGAGTGCATGAATATCTTGGTGTAAATAATAGTCCTGGTCTTGATTTCCTTCCTCATCTAAACTACATGTACATGTAGCTTCATCGAAGTTGACAGGGCAGACATCATTCAGAGTTAAATTAGACGGTGAGGATGATACTTGCCTCACGACATCACCATTTCCAATATGTGGGACTGCATGGACACCAACGTCAGTATCTAGGACTGCATGGATTTGTGTATCCTGTTGCTCACTGCTACTTGGGGGTTGGCTGGTGTGGTCTGGAAACTGTATGAAGGTAACAGTTTCTTGAAGTTTGTCCTCTTTGGTTGCAGAATAGGAAGGCAGCTGGATGAGAAGTGTGCTGATTATGAATAACTGATGTGAAGTTGGTGAAATAAAAGACGCATTGACAGCAAACAGCCATAATAGGATGAACCCCAAAGAGCTTACAGAGTTGGAATAGATAAACATTTGTTCTGCAGAAAAATGAAAGTAACAAGATAGAGAGAGGGAAAAAAAGGCATCCAATTAACCCTCATGTGGCTACCAAATTGATATACATGTACGTCACAAAGTCTGTCAGACAAAACTTCAATCATAGTATCTTTTTTTCCATTAGTTATCTTGACACAAATAATTGATAATAATAAAATAATAATGGTAATGATAATAATAATAATATCGAGATGTGACATATTTGTGAGTATAGGTCTATAACTCCTGTATGTCTGTCAGAAATTGTTTTTCTCTTCATGTATCTCTCTCTTTCTCCCGTACTTGTCACAATCACATGCCACATAACTTGACTGGCATACACAAAGGAAAGTACTCGTCTCCCAAACTTTTCTTTACACCCAAAATAAAAGCAGCAGATAAAGAGAATTGTGATATCATGTTTTGATCCATGACAAAACCTTGTGCACTCTTTGCAGTTTAGTTTCCCCTTTTTAGAGGTGTTTTTCACTTTTTTTTTAAAGCAAATATACTTTATTGTTCAAATTGAGCGAAAACATATTTACAAACATGGAGTGACCTATAGGATACTTTCTGCGGTTCAAGAGAAATACAAGATGATATGAATATAAGAATGGTAGAAAGAAACACACTATATAATACAAGAATACCAACAAGCATACATCGTCAAAAAATAGAAAATTAAAGGACATAAAATAGAGGTAGTAACCATGCATGTAAAAGGAAACATCCAGGCAATTTATTTGTGTGTAGTCGAAAACGTGCTACTAAGATAATTACATAACTAATTGCGTGGTACAGTACTAGTGGTGGATGATTTTAGTAAACGTGATTCAGAAATTACATCATCTACTGAGTAGTAACTGTATGCAAATGAAACTAAATATATATGTGTATTTGGAGATTAACAACAAAACTACTTAATTAGGACAACCCAAATTTGGATATGATAGAGAAAGAAAACAGGAAGAAGAGACCATCCAAAGGAATTGTCATGCTGTTGCCAGCTGATTCTTTTCATCCAGAATGCCATGAATTACATATCATATATGAGCAGAGAGTAAAAATTATAGAAAAATTTAAGTTCATTTCTGTTTTATGATGTTGTGCCATTCATGAAAAAGAACAATTTAATTGAAAATAAGCATTTAATTTCTTAAAGTGGCAATGTGGAGTGGAATTGGTAATCTCTATTTTGGTGTACATATTGGCAATTTTTTTGTTGCATTCTGGAATTTTTATTCACATTTCAGTTGTTGAATATAGATTTTGATTTATCTTATACTATTTAATAGTGAAAAATAAGAATAATTGATGACAATTTGGAGAATCAAGGTTGATTATTTAGACCTTCAGGAAATTCTTAATTAACTCTTTCAGTGTCGATGTCACATATAGGTGACATTCACCGATTGCTTGACCACAGGAAAGGTTTTTGGTGGTCAATGTATAAATCAAGCATTCTAAATGTACGATTATAATTATATGCTACCATAGAAATTTTCAGAGAAAATAGCAGATTTAAAAAAAAAGTAATTACCTTATTTCAACATTAAACAGTAGTAAACAAATGAGGAAACAAAAAGTAATGGACAAAAAATAAGAAAATTACATTTTGGTTTAAGTAATAATAGCTTCACATAACACCATGTAGGCTTGACATCAGTTGACACAGATTACTTTTAGCACCATATAAACCCTGTAATTGCCATGTAGCCTTGTAACTATGATGCAAATTCTGTAATTGCAATGTGATATTCATGTCTCATCCCCCCTAAAAATAGCTTTCTCTGACCGCCTCATTCCTTTAAAAAAAAAAAGAGAAGTGGAGGCCCCACTGATGGGCAAGGAATTCTGAAGTTTTCTATGGCCAAAATAATTTCATATCGAAAACAAGCTGCTGAAAACTGCTTATCCAATAATAGCAAGCCAATGGAGTAAAATGGAGTCAAAAGGGGCCTAAGCTTTCGATCCTAGCAGAATCTTCGTCAGAGGCAAAAAGTCTTTTTGCCTCTGACGAAGATTCTGCTAGGATCGAAAACTCAGGCCCCTTTTGACTCCAAAATAATTTCAATTAGGGCAGTAAAGTACAAGTAGACCGTTGCTAGAAATCAGTAATGAACACTAATTTTTTTGTGCATACCTTCTCCATCATGAATTAAAGATACATTGATTTTATTACTCTTAAGAAAAAATTTGTTTTCATGTTATTATTATACAGAAAAGCACAATTGACAAGAAAACATAAGATTCCTACCCCTTTTTCAGTTATTTATGGAATCGTGTAAGCATGAGCTGGAAGATGTTCTTCTGTAGTCCAGATATATGGTTCTGGAGTTCTTCTGCCCTCCTACCTCCTGTGACTCTCCTGGACAAAGTGATGATTAGTTTTTGTAGTGAACTGTCCTACTGTTGGAAAGCTTGTGTAAAAGAAATCACAGATGGGTGTCCAATCATTTATGTCACCACTTTGAAGCAGGTACGGGCAACATTTTCTGTTTGTAAATGCTCTCTGCTCACCAGAAGTTATGCAGTGTTCTGAGTCTAAAGTAGCATGTTCACAGTGTAGAGTCCATGCTGGTTAATGTCTGTTTCCATTGTACACCAGGGTGTGGCTTTACTCAACTAACGGTTCACTGCTTTGGAATAATCCATGCACTCAAATTTTGCCACCTCATCAGAAAAAATTGCTCTAACGCATTAGGGGTGTGGTTCCATTCACTGGTTCATTATACGTGCAGTGCTATGTAGCAAAATTGTATATAGATTTTTTTGGCGTACATTCAGCTTGATTTTCATGGACACATTTCTCATCACAAGAGAGAGCAAAGAAAAAAAATATTTTGTAGACATGTTAGAGTTATATTCATATTTACATTTAAACCAGTGTATTTGTTGCAAAAAAATCTCACATTCAAGTACAATATAATATTCTACAGATTCATTTTCAACTTTTCAGGTAAATTATACATTTTTAGTTTCCTTTTCTCTTTTACAAGGGCAGTATTGTTGACATTTCGTGTTTTAAGTTCCTTCGAAAAATAAACCAGAATTTTCCCTTCCCTTTCATCTTTTCCTCTTTCATTTCTCAAAAGCAACATTTTGTATAAATTCCATAAGGCAATGGTAGGATATCATCAGTACTTCTTTCCGGATAATTTTTCAACAAGTATTAGTGTTAAAATCAATGTCTACATTATACCACAAGTCATAATGAGGAGCTAACGTTTGTATATGAGTATGCATGTATGGGTGTCTAAAGTAACCTTACACCTTACATCTTACAACCTCTTTCCAGAAATTTTATGTGTAGCTAATATTCAGAATATGGTATATCTCTATGAAACCCAAAACATTCAGAGCAAAATCTGTTTTTGTTGAGTTGTCAGCTTTAACAAGTATAATTACATATTGACAATATAATCATTCAAATTAATTGTCTCAAATGAAAACTTTCAACTTTATCTTCAAGTTTTTATTCTTCAGTGAAAAAGAGAAATGAATGTTTCAGGTAATTAAAGTATAAGCTATCATTTTGATAAAAAAGTGTTATTCAGATGATTTTTAGTGCACAAAATAACAGCAATTCTTACTGGATAATTTTATATGGTATTTGTTTGTTTTTATTATGTGCTTATTCAGCCTTGAATTAGTGGATATTGTTTGCAATATCAGATTGGCAATGTATGGCATACATGTACACTTTAAAAAAGGATTGGTCCATCAAAATTACAAATCTTTTCACTTACAATCATCAAATACACCGAGGAAATAGATATTTTATAGCAAATAGACCACTGTCCCCTTGAAATGTCTAAAATAGGTAGGCCTAGACTCCATACATCAGAAACCATTGTTATGTATATAATGACCTTTGACCTTGAGACCCCAAAATCTAATCAGTTCATCGTCCCTCCCATATATATACATGGGCCAAGTTACAAACTGATCCGGCAAATGGTTTTGAAGTTATCGCAAGAACGAAAAGGGGACGGACGGACGACCCGGAAACATAATGCCTCCGGCACCACCTACGGTGGGTGGAGACATGAAAATTTACCACAGGAAAAATGTTAAACTGAAGTTTTGGCAATTTTCACCCCATGCTCACTCAACCATGAAATTTTGCGCACAAGTCACTTTGGTATGTTATGAAAACACAAAGCATTTGTGACTTGCGTTCTGATGCTTAAAATGTGAAATTTGTTGCGATACCATTGAATCAAAGTTATGACACTGGGCTTGTGAACTTTAAAAAGTGGCCATTTTTGCTTTAGGGTGTGTTCACTGAAGCGGGACCTAATGATTTTGACTGAATTGTACATGAAAGGTAGCTGAGAAATACAGCTACATGTCTCCTGTATTCATATTGAGTGTTTTGACCAAATTACTGTCAAATCATGGTAATTTGATCTAGTACTCTGCATGATTTGATGTTAACTTGGTCAAATTACCCTCAAATTACCATGGGTACTACAGTACTTTTTCACAAGGGGAACCCTATTTCATTTTCGGAATTATGAACCTTCGGAGCACTGCATCAAATGTTCGGAATAAAGAACCCTTTTTCATTTTCGGAATTATGAACCTCCTGCTATGGGTAATTTGTGTTTCGGAATTATGAACCTTGAGAAAAATGATTCCCCCCATACTGTTGCATCAATTGACATGTATTATGCTATGCTAGCATGTGTATTTAATTTTTCTAATTTAAGGTTTACTAATCCCATTAACTTCCTTTCCAGAAATGAGTTCATTCAGCCGAAGACAATACTCCATTATGTGTTGTTGTGACATTATGCGTCATTGTTACATTACTAGTTGTCACAGCTCACAACAAAATGAGTGCCTGGGACTGTACATACATAATCCAATCAAAAACAAAGGGCAACTCCCAAAAAAGTGTGCAGAATATCAGCATTAAAGACATTGATGACTCCCAAAACAGCAGTCAAAAGGTACATCATTATTCCAACTAATTCTTAATTAAACTCCACAAGGAAAAATTAAAGCAATGTACAATAAACACACATTTGTCATTTCAAAGTAGTCTGCACAGACCTGTTGTTGTTTTGCTCCTTTAATGAGAGAGGTCCGTTGTACTCATTTCTCACTTTAAAAGAGAAGAACAGTATTATTTCTATGAGCGGTAGCTTCCGTTGTACTGATTGGTCACTATGAAGAGAAGAACGTTAACTTCTGTGAGCAGGAAAACTATTGGTTTAGCTAGTTACTGCTGCTGAATGATAGATGAAATCAGTATTAGAGGTGTGTAGCATCATTGCATGGGTGTGATAAGCTGTGCACCAAACAAGCGATCATTTTGTATGAATGATGAAAAGATTTTTGTGCTGCTGTGTAATTTAGTTATGCATGCCCTTGGACTTGTTTTTGGACTAGGCCTTTGTTTTTTCATGGCCACTAGGTCTTGCGCCATCAGCAGGGAATCTTAGACCCCATTCACATTTCCAATAAGACCGGTCTAGAGGGACTTTTTGATTCCCATATAAGGTTTGACCCATTCAGCTTTTAATTTTGTACTTCTTGCCCAAAGAAATGCCAGTCTTTTATCTTGTAATCCCGAACCAGTTCATTAATGTTGAAGTTAGACATCATGAAGCTATGTATCTCTCCATATGAACAATGAAAAGAATTACTATGATATAAAACTAGTCTCACAAAATTGTCTTTGTGATACTCCTGTGTAAACTTTGTGGCGCCATAAGGGTGTGAAAGTTGCGAATAAACATTCAAAATGCCTGGACAAACAGGAGTCCAAAGTATCAGGGACAGCATGATTACCCAAAAATACAAAAATAGAAAGAGAAAAGAAAGAAAGAAAAAAGAAAAATAACATTCACACTTATGGTACCAACAAGTTTACTCTTTGCATTACAGGTTTTCAAAATTGCTTTGTTCATCATCCATCTTGAAAGGAACATCATGTACAATTAATGGTCTACTATGAATAAACTTTTCTGAAAGCAAAGAATGCATATTTTCAAAAATTCAATTGTATCAGAAATGTTTTTTTTCTTGAAGGCATTATCAAGGGTTGGGTGGGTTTAGTACTAACATATTAGTAATGGGCAAGTCAAATCTATTTTGTCCCATTCGTTACCAACCACATTTAAAATCTTAGTGTATCTGATGACTGTATCAAGCTGATAGGTCTCCTAGAGCTTGGATCAGACAATAACATCAATTAAAATGATATATTTACAGCAATAAATCAATGTATCTACCTATTTGCTAGTTTCCCAAACTATGCCGTCATTCAAGAAAACTAAGTCAGAAACGCGCATGCCCCTGCCCGTGCGCGTGCTCCCCGTCCACCAATCATGATCGCGCAGCCACGATGCTCTTCCTCATCCTTTCTTGCCCGTCAGAGAAGTGACATCTATGAGCTAAGTCTTAGCCTAAATTGCGAGATTTTTACCTCCAAAAGCGTTTTTTTGGTTGCTATTCGCAATAAAAATTCCGTGCACCAAGCTTTTACACACATTTTGGTCTATCAGACTTTTCCTAAGTCAACCTCCTTCACGGTATTTTAATCAAATTATTTTGCCGTTTTTCTTCCCCTTCTGGGCATTACTCACAGACGGTATACTAGTACGCTGCATCGGGCTCTTCCCCCGTGTCTGTAGGTGGTTGATTCAATGCGCTTAGACAAGCGGTTTAAACAGAACGTTGTGTTCTCCGTAATAGGAGTTTATTCCCACTCCGTATTGTGAGTTGGTTGTTGTCATATATAGTTCTATATTTGTTTGCTTGTCTTATTTTCAGCCATGTCGAAGTCTCCGTCTAGTACGGCTAATGTTTCCCCTGTGGGGACTCGCCTAGCCTTGGGAGGGTTGGTTGCGAGAGGTTACATCTCGCACCAATGTTATCTTCCCCGGAGCTTCGACTGTAGGTAAGTTAGGGCCTACCTCGTGTGAGGCTTGCCCCGTGATGAGTTCGTCGTCTGTATTGACAACCAACTCATGCGGGATAAACCGGGAGAGTGAGTGCCGCACTAGGCCAATATCTCTCTCGGGGATAGAGACTTGTATAACGGGGAGAGTGAGTGCCTCACTAGGCCAATACCTCTCGCCGATAAAACTGCGGGCAGTACCCCAGCCCGCAGTTCGTCTCGCTCTCTAGCCACAGATGTGTTCGCTCAGGGGTCGGCTCCTTTTGTCTCTCCGCACGCTTCTAATCCAAGCAAGGCGGGTAAGAGTAAAAGGAGTCGTGATCTTCCTAATGTACCCAGTGCAGGGCTTACTACGGAAGCGGCGCCTGTTTCAAAGGGTAAAGGGAGCAGTAATCATGCTCGCCTGCCCAAGAAACGTAAGCGCCAGGGTCCTGCCCAGCCGGCCGGCGGGGCGGACTCTCTCCCCTCGACATCGACCGAGTCTTCACCAACTGTGTCAGGGGAGGCCAAGAAGAAGCGGGTTAGCCCTCCGAGGGCGACTACTTCTTCTGAGTCGGGCGTCTCCCATGCACTTCTGAATTATCTGAAGATCATTGTGGAGAAGAGTGGTTGGTCGGACTCTATGTCCGTACCCCCCACCACGCCTGACTCCAACCCCTCCCCCCCCCCCCTGGGGGAAGGGGGGATACCTGTACCCTCCCAGTTCCGGATACGGTTTCGGATCCAGTTCGGGTACCGGTTCCGGTCCCGGTCCTGGTTCGGTTTCTGGTTTCAGATACCGGTTTTCCGGTTCCCGAATCTGGTTTTACCGGTTATCCGGCTAGGAACGGCACTTGATGCTCCGCCTGAGGAGGAATCCTGGGACTGCCTAAACCGCCCTTCTTGGGATCAGGCTTCGCAGTCGGGATTCTCTGAGGATGATGCCTCTTCACAGGCTAAGGTTACGCCCCAGACCTTTCGGTCCCTGGCGGTAGATGCTCAAGCCCTGCTGGAGATATATCTTCCCGACACGTTTTTGCCGAGTCGGGTCGATTTGGGACATCCGTCTCTCCTTTTCAAAGGTGAGCGTCCCTCCAAGGGCATCCCTCCAAGGGCATCCCTCTTACGGAGGACTTTAAGCGAGTCTACAATGACTTCGCTTCTCAGCCTCCTTCCCTTCTTGGTAAGGCTCGTCCCTTGGCCAGGGATTTCACCTTCTCCCAGCAAGACACTCTCGATTGTTTACGAGAAAGTCTTGTTCCAGTGACCTCATTCATGAGGTGGAAGGCTTGGTGTCAACTTAAGAGTACAAGTTACACCAAAGCGGAGAAGTTCCCGAACCTGATGGAAGCCCATTCCAGGTCTGGCCTGAGACTGACTGCCTACTTGGGTATGCTCATTTCCCTTCGGGCTAGGGGCCAGGAACTCCAGATGTCTGATTTGGACATTCTGTTGTTAGAGGGACATAACTGCCCTTTTGGCCAGTGTTCCCCACTCCGGTCAACACCTCTTTGGAGGTAAGGTGACCGAGGTGATCCAACTTGAAGTTGAATCACGCAAGCAGGCGGCGGAACTGTCCTAACGCCTTAAGTCCTCGGCTCCGAAGTAGCAGGCTCAGGCTAACGTTCCACCTCCTAGACGCGGTGTCACTTCCGGCTATCAGCCCACTCGTGCACTCCAAGTTCAGCCCAGTGCTCCACGCTCGTTTGGAGCCAAGGCGGAGCCTTCTCCTCGTGGTAGGAAGAAGGCCCGAGGTCGCGGTCGGGGCCGTGGTTCGGCCCACGATTCGCGGCGAGTTTGATGACCGAGCATTGGAGGAGAGGGTTGGAGGCCGTCTTCAGGACTTCTTCCCGCCTGGGAAGAAATTACTGACGACAAGTTCGTGCTCTCCATCGTGCGAGGAGGCTTCTGCATAAAACTCGCAGAGCCCCTCCCACACAGAGCCATCCGCCGCAACCCTCCTACACTCTCCGCCCCTTTTTCTAGAGCACATCTCCACAAAGATTCAAGAGCTGCTGGAAAAGGGCCCGATCGAAAGGGTACGAGACCACCCCCATCTATGTCTCTCCCCTATCTTTGTAATTCCCAAACGCTCGGGGAAGCTCAGAATTATCTTGAATATGAAGGTCATGAATACCTTCATACCAAGGGAGCGCTTCCGCATGGAAACCTTGGCCTCGATTCTTCGGGCTATCAGACGGTCAGACGTGGCCATTTTAGGTGTACTTGAAGGATGCTTACTTTCATGTACCGATACACCCTTCTTCAAGGGACCTACTAGATTTCACCTTTCAAGGCGAAACTTTCCGGTTCAAAGCCTTACCTGCACTAGCCGCTTTCCTCTGAGACTTTTCACTTACCTGGACGACTGGCTCCTGGTGGCGAGCTCTGTGTCCTTCAGTCTCACATTCACCTACTTCTCTGTACCACACAGAGAGTAGGGTTCATAGTCAACTGGGACAAATCGGGAGAGGGTTCAAGCGATTGTCTTACTAGCTCGATCTCTTCATCTCTTACGTCGAGTTCGGGCAGGCCGATGGCTCCATTTCTTGGGCCACTTATCGAGCCTTGTGGATGTCCTCCAAGACTGTCGGCTTCATATGAGGCCATTCCAACTTCATCTTCTGAAGTTTTTCAAGACTGGTAGATGCATAATTTTGAGCTTTATCATCTGTTAAACTCCATTGCTTAGAATCAGCGTTTCAATTTTATAAAAAATAATTGCTTGTGGGTTTTCCCCCTGGTATTTCAATAAAAAAAAAGATTACTTCTACCCAGTCCTGCATGTAGTGATGTATTATGCCTCTGACTGTTCCGTATGAATCATAAATTGATATTTGTGCCACATGGAAGACCTTACAAAACTTGGAAGGATCCATAAGAAGAAGATATGAAAGCATTTGACCGCACCCAGGAGGATAATAAAGACTTGGAAGGCTTGAAGAAAGGCCATCAAGGAAATGAAATGTGTAAAGTGGGAAAATTGGACATTTGAACGATGATGAAGATAATAGGAAGGTGCAGACGACAGTCCCTAAACTTTTAAGTTTAATAGCTTGTGGATTTAGGCTTCAAAATATCTTAAAGTTCAGAGTGTGCAGATCACTAATGGTTTAGTATATTTTAGTTTACTTAAAGCGGGGTGTCCTCACTCAAAGTTATGTGCCGTGTGGACGCAACTAACTTCGAGATTACGCCCACATGTTGTTAAGATCAACCTCTCTGACCATGTTATATGTAAATTGAAGTATCTGGTTTTAACAATGACCGCTCGGTGGCCTTGTAGACTCCATGACTTTGAGCAGTTGTTGTTTCAGTCCTGTGTGACCGCTCGATGATGTTAGTTGGTCGTTGTTTAAAAACTTTGAGGTTTCAAACTACGATGAACCGTGCGAACATAGCTGATATGTACTTGAGTGTATGTTCTTTGATCAGTTTTTGTTTGTGTTCACCCACCTTGGCCTCGTTTCAGACAACTTGTTATCAATACCAAGTTACGTTGATTGATATAAGCTACTAAAATCATTGCATCTAATTGGGTATTATAGTAAAACATGGCCTTGGTCTGGGGAATCCCAGACTTTGTAGTCATAGCTAGCAGGTCGTGATCAGCCCAAGTTTAATTTGAAGTTACCATGAAACAATTAATCTTTCAATATGAACAGTTGTCCTTGTGGTTCATGAATGTAAACTTTGTGGCACCTAACTTACAAAATGACTGGACACAAAAGAGGTCCAAAGTGTTACAGGTAGCATGCCCCAAAATACAAGAATGGAAAGAAAAAAACACAAAAGCATAACAATATTCACACTTTATATGGTGCCAACACATTTACAGTTTGCATGACAGGTTTTTAATATTGCTTTGTCATCATTCATCTTAAAAGGAACATCGTACAGAACTCATG
Organism: Heliocidaris erythrogramma; assembly: GCA_025617745.1. Lineage (NCBI taxonomy): Eukaryota > Metazoa > Echinodermata > Echinoidea > Camarodonta > Echinometridae > Heliocidaris > Heliocidaris erythrogramma. The sequence continues at coordinate 58,306,561 of CM046854.1, forward strand.
TTCTACTGCTAATAATTAAGCATTACACACATTTTCTGGTTAAAGAATCTTTATTTGAATTTTTTTAAACAGAAATGTTTATTTTTGAATGCATTATATCTGCAATTTTGGACTGTGACCCAAAATACCAAGGATGTTGTTTTCATAAAGATAACCAGGACCCAGAGAAAATGCAGCAAATGAAATATTTATGCTATTAACAAACAAAACAAACTATTACGTATAGATGGTTAGATATATTTTGTATACATATGCTTTTAAGATAGAAATGTAAAAACAGGAAATAAAAATTGGCAGATTTAGTATTGACTACAGTAAAAAAAAGATCATTTTGCTTGAAACTATGCATTTTCTTACAAGCAGTAGTGCTAACACATATATATGATTGACTTGCTCCTGTAATACCTGTGGCCCTGCACCACACAACCACCTAAAAGTCGCCAAATATGATTTTCAGTTTAGGTCTGTTTCTGAAAGAGTTTTTAAAATTCATCAGAATCGGATCTTCCTGAACTACTGAAAAAAAAGAGCAGTCATGCCCGAAGGCACACTAGAATTTAAGGCACATTCTGTTCAGCAGCATACTCTAAAGGAATGGGAGATCAAAATGAGATCAGTCGCCAGGGTCATAAACATGTGAAAAGCAACAAACCCCTGATCATACAAACATTGGTCTACAAAAAAAAAAGCCGAAAATAACACTTAAATGTTGTTTAGTGCTTCCATTATATAAACAAAAATACATTTGTATTCTTGACAAAAATACAAACTAAAATTTGTCAATGCTGACCAAATATCACCTTTACTGAGCTTTAAAATGGTACTTTTTGGTGGCTTTGTGGCCAGGCACAGTCACAATAAATGTTTTTTTTTAAAGCACTAAACTATTAACTCTACTTAACCACTTAACTGCTATTGGGCTTATTACACATTGATAGCCTGCCTTCTGTGCTACAGAACTTTTTTGGGTATTACAGTATTTTCACATTTTTTATGTTTTGGAGTTTTATCTTAAAAATCTGGTTATTTATTGGTTATAACATTAATAATTAATAATAGCTATTGTTCAGACCCTATATATCATAACAGCAGTGCTACTGGCGTAAGGGGGCAAATCAATCGGCGGTGCTATCATTCTGAAAGTGCAATAGCCTAAGCACGTGCATGTACGTGGCACACACCGTGAGGTGAGATTGAGAGCATGTACATGTACGTGGCACGCAGTCAAGTGGCTACTACATGTATGTATATTCAAAAAGTCATTACTCTATTAATCATAGAAAAAGTACTGGACATCTGTGGATGAATAATTTTACCACACATGAATTATTCCATCCACATATGAGACAGTCAAACATTAGTCCAGTTTCAATAGACTAATCACGTTTTTACATAACGGACCAATGACAAATAACAGTAGTCGCAAATTCCACTAGTCCCAAATCTATTGATGCCTTTCTCCCAAGTGCATATAGTAATTAACCATTATCTTCACCTGTTAGAGATGATATTTCAGTAGTGGTAACAGAGATTCCAAACATCAAATGTTGGAATATTTGACAATTCTAGGATTACAAAAAATCTATTTTATTTGAAATGGTCCTTTATAAAAAAAAGTTATCATTCAAGAGTTTTCAGTGTTCAATTTTCATGACAGTGTTTTTTTTTGTCTTTTAGTTTTGTTCATTTGGTACAAGTTTCTTCAATTTCAATTTATTTTATTTATTCACAGATCTTACATCAGCCAGAGGCTGTTTTACAGAAAGGCTGAGTAAGAAAAACAAATATTATATAACGCAAGATCAAAATACATGATAAAAGAAGAATAAGTTACCAAGCTAAAATTGACATAGATAAACATAAAATCATATTTTGTGACAAAAAACAAAAGAACAAAAAAATTATAAATCTATTAACCCACTCAAAATAATAACAAAAGTAAGACAGGTCAAAAATTAGACATAAAAGATTGTAAGATTGGCAAGATAGTAAGTCATAATGTCTACTATTGAAAAGAGAACAGACCTTAACCCCCGCCCTTCTTGCTCAATTGTTTCCTAAATACATTCCAAACCATTCCCCTTCTTTTCACACTTGGTAAATGGTACTGCAATTTAGTCCCCAATAGGAAAAAGTGTTTTTCATGAAATAGGTTTGCACTTTGGATAATTTAAAACTATATAATTGTTTTCTTAGATCATGTGAGTAGTGGTTGTATTCAAATTGACGACATATGACATTTGCTAACAATTCATTGACAATTTTCTATATAGTCTGTAGACAACTTTTATTTCTACTTATTTCAAGTTTGTAAACACCCAGTCTTCTATAGAACAAGGAAACTCCCAGTTTACACCTAAGACAGTCTGTAGTTTGTGAAGCCTCTTTGCCAAAATACTACATGTACCTTGATTGAAGCCTAACTGTATTCTTTTTTATGTACTCGCTACATTTCCATCATATTGATTCTTTTCTTATGCAGCAACATGTTCACCGTAAAATATTCTCATCAAGTTTTACATGTTCCTGCCTAATTGTACTGAAGGTGCTAAAACAACATATGCAAATATGTTACAAATTTTCATTTGACTTATTTAACAATATATGATATAATCAAATCATAAAATATAACCAAAGCATATTCAACCAATCAACTTATCAACAAAATAATATCTAGATTACAAAAGGAAACAAATGAAAACAGTTACAAGCATCAATCGGTAAGGTATCTAGTACTGTAGCTTGGAACCAGTCTCAGACTCACCAGACGGAAGGTTTTGAGCCAAGCCACACATTATTTGAGGTTAATAACACATCATGTCAGCTCAGTAACAAAGGTCCGGTAGAAAAGAGTTGTGAAAAAGCTCATTATAAATATCACCTTTGCTTACCAAGATTTTTTTTTCCTCATCTACATTCATCTATGTCCATTCATTCATTTGTAATCAAAATGATAAAAATGTCCAAGAAATATTGAATTTCGGCATGACAATATCAAAGTGTAAGTATACATTAGGTAAAAGGAGCCAACAAATAAACAGCTGGTCAAGGTTGGCCCCATTCAATTTATCCAATTTATGACCATAAATGAATCATTAAAGGGATACGCCACCAGGCGGCGGTGGGGGAAAGTCAGGATTGCGTAACCCCCATTCACTTGTACACAAAGTTTGTGCGTCGAGCGCGTCCGTTGGACTACCAGGATTACTTTTCGGACTGCACGAAGCCAACTGAATCTCGCACAAGAGCTCAAGCTCAAGCGGAGCGTGCATGTTGCGCGGCGAACAGCCTGTTCGAAGTTTGCTCCTGCGGGGCAACGGCATGATCAGGTAACGATCACGTGTGACCTCTTGCGGCATAAAAACCTCCACAATCTGCATTTGAGTATCCCTTTAAGGATAATCATTGAATCACAGACCAGTCTTGAAAGGACCTTGCTTAACCCTTTCGAGACAATTGTCTACATTTTGTGGTTTGGCTCAATAAGTTCTGATGTAGAACCCATGAAAATGTATAAAATACATGACCAGAAAGATGAAAAAAATGACTCCACACAATGTATCAATTTTTCTTCCATGACATCAAACATAATATTATTGTGTCAACTGTCTGCGTCAGGATTTTAAAAAATGAAAATAAGCTTTAAAGTCCTTAAATATCCAACATTCTGAGAGGTTCAAAATCATTGTTTTTAAATAAGCATTGAAATCCTTAAATTTCCAACATTTTGAGATGTTCAAAATCACAATTTTTAAAATACAAATTACAAAATTTTTAACTTATTGACATAGTTCCTGCCCATTAACAGAGACGTGATTTTTTTTATTAGAACAATGGACAAAATTGAAAAAAAAAAGCTGACCAATTTATCACTTGAATAATTCCTGTCCAGAGAGGGTTGTGTTGTATGAATTTGCATGTAGATATCTTTTGGGTCAAGTGTGGGCAACTTTGTTCAGACAATAAAACAGTATCAGTCAGAGTTTTTGAAACTTTAAGAAAAGTAGAGTTTGATAACATCCATGATTGGCTTTCGACAGTGTGGACAGTGATTGTTGGGAGAACGACGTATCATTTTAAGGCATCTGTCGCAGAGCATGTGACCACATCTGAGAGCAAATTTCTTTTCTGCGGCAAAACAAACCCCACATTTGATATTCTCTCCCATCTCAGGTAATCCTGTACTCTGTTGAGATTGCAAGTGAGAGAGAGCAATTTCCTTTTGGTGCAGCAAGGACTTTGTCTCAATTAGTTTTCTTTTGAGCTTTCCCATCTCGGGTGATCTTGTACTCTGTTGAGATTGCAATTGAGTGAGGGCAGCTTTCTTTTGACATAGCAAGGTCTTTGTCTCATCTAATTTTTGTTTGAGCTCTTGTGATTGTGTGTTTCTTTCCAACTCTCTCGAATCTAGCTCTGAATATGCATCTTGCATTTCTCTCAAGGAGGTCTGAGCCTCATCAAGTTTCTTTTCACTCTTTTGCAGCTTTGAGTTTGTCTCTCTCTCTCTGGATTCTATATTTAAGATTCTCCTAATTTTCTGACGAAGTTCTTCCGTACGCTCGTCTAATTGTACTTGTAATTGTGAGAATGCATCCCTCTTTTCATTATATGCAACTTTCAACTCCCTTAAGGCGGTTTGTGTCTCCCCAAGTTTTCTGTCACTCTCGCCAAACCTTGAGTTTGTCTCTCTCTCCCGGGATTCTAAGTATGAGATTCTTCTACTTTGCTGAAGAAGTTCTCTCGTACGCTCGTCTAATTGTACTTGTAATTGTGAGAATGCATCCCTCTTTTCAGTGTATGCAACTTGCATGTCCATCAGGGAGGTCTGAACCTCTCCAAGTTTTTGTTCACTCTCTTCCAACTTTGAGTTTGTCGCTCTCTCTTTAGATTTCATGTATGAGATTATGTTATATTTTTGAGTAAGCAAGGACTCGGTCCTATGAAGTTCATTTAGACAGTCGTCTAATAGTCTATTTGATAGTTGAATTGTAACTTCCTTTTCCCTTACCTGAGATTTTTCCTCTATGATCTTGTTTTTAAGATCACTTTGTTCTAAGAGTAACTCTGAGTTTACTGCATTTTGTTCATCAAGTAGAGCTTGTGTCATCGTGAGTGCAATCTGAAGCTTATTGATTGTAAGCTCTGCTTTTATATGCAATTGTATTACCTTTATGATTACAACTAAAAGAAAGAGAAAGTATACAACGCTAATCACAAGACATTTTTCAATTCCAGTACCGGTGTCTAGGTCTGACACATCCATGGATTCTCTGTGACTGTCTGGGTATGACATCATGGCAACTTGCAATACTGATCTTCAAAATCCTTTTTCATTCAAATGAGTTGCAGGGGGAGGTTGTACGACACCTGCTCCAGGGACAATCGCTCCATCGTCAATATCCTGCACTAACCCAATTCTTGAGTTCAACTCTGGATCAAACACTATACCTTACGCCAACCCTAACCTTAAGACTGAACACAACCTGGAACCCAATTTCAACCCCAACCCTAAGCCTTTATCTCTGACAAAATCAATAACGAAGTGATTGTCCCCAGAGCAAATGTCGGATCACTTGGGAAGGGGATCGGATTATCAGTATTTTCAAATGAGGAGCGAATTGTTCTCAAGCTTTTTTTATGTCTGTAGGTAGGACTGCAGTTTCAGTGCAGTAGTTATTGTCATTTATTGGTGAACCTGGCTGCTGCTGCTAGTCGGTCTATAAAGTGCATTTTATAGCTTTGTGAAATATTCACCTTGATGGACATTCGTTGACTTGTAGAAGTTGGAGGCCTCTAAGTGACGATTAACAGATGTTGAAATAAGTTTGCAGTGTGTTCATGACATGTGGTAGGCCTGGCAATGAGAAATGACAGAAAGTGATATTGAGAGACAAGAACAGTAAATGGGCCAGTCCAACATCAGAGGTTTTAGTGTACCAAAGAAGCTTTCATTGAAACATGATCATTTATTTTGTTTATTTAAAGGTGCTGTATAGTTTTGGTAGGGTCAAAAAATAAATTTCGTCCATTTTTTGTTATTCAACTCCGTTTGGGGTACACAATCAAACCTCCATACCATTCGGAATAATTTTGTTGCATTTTTGAGATATTTAATTTTTTATCATATGTTATCGGAACCCTGATAAATCCTGAAATCACCAAAAATTATATATATCCGTTATTCATTGGCCGATCTCCATGAAATTTTCGGATTATCTTCCTTTGACACCCCTTTATCATAATCTTTCAAAAAATAATGGGTCTGTTTATGTTAAACCGTGATTTTCAAGGAAATTGTCATTTTTCGCCGGTGAGGGCGCTATTTAGAACCATGACCGATTTTGATCGCGCCAACGGCAGTTATCTTCTTCTGAATGTCCACGGATTCGAATAGAACACATATTTTCAAAATCAATGACCCTTGCCAAAACTATGCAATACCTTTAAGGTGAAAAATAATTGCATTTGATGGATTCATTAGAATGATGTATAAAGAGAATGCATTTCATTTAGAAATTAATTGTGTAGGATGAAGGTAAAGTTGGATTAAATAGGGTGAAATCTGCATCAGATTTCAAGTCTTGTTTTTTGCCATTTATGGGTAGCCAGCCATGGGGGAAAGGGGTACAGAATAGGCGGCAGCTTGGTACTAGGGGATAAGCTGATGGCCTTACAATAGCTGAGATCAGAGTAACTATCAAGCAAAGTGATACATGTAGTATCAACACTTTATTCTGAATTTAGTGTTACCTGATAATGTGTAGGATACAGGAAGACCAAATACCTTGACTTTGCACTTATTTTTGAAGAAAATTTTATACAAATAATACTGTAAATTCTGTGAGCAGGTGTCTATGTACAGTCATGAAATTTTTACACCATGTGGTTTACACTTGCTGTCAACCTTTAAATACCAGTAGGCCTACACTCATCATACATGTAGGTTTCTGAGTGCCATGATTAAAGGGGATTCAACTCTTCATGAAGGAGGAAAAACAGAGAAGGAGAATAGTGAAAACTTGAGAAAAATCGGACAAAGAATAAGAAAGTTATGGATAAGAGTTGCGAAAAGGGATACTGAATAATTTATGTGCCAAAACAAATTGGAAACTTCTCCATATACGACATCACATATTATAATTTTGTGTTACCTTGTTAGATAATTTTTGAGGGAAATACCTTTCAAAGTATGTCCATATTTCACACCGTGTCACACTGCTCTTTTTCATAGGCATGGCAGAACAACTTCCTTTATGCAATATTTGAAATACTGTAATTGCCATTGTTTCTGTAGTTTTGGAATGTGCTATCTTGAAGAATAGGTGACCTTACATTTCAAGATATTTAAATCTTTCTATTTAAATTAAGATCTACTAGTAAGACCTAGAAAGGTAGGTTTTGTCTTTCTAACCTACCCCCAGTCCCTCTTTTCATTCTGTTCCTTCTTCTTTCAATTTAGATTCTAAATATGAGACTGCATATTCACTTCTCTTAAGCAGCTCCTTTGTTTCATTATGATTTCTCACACTGTCTTCTAACTCTGTGCTCAAACCCCTCACACTAGATTCTAATTCTGACTTTGCACCTTGCAGCTCCCTAAGAGAGGACTGTGTCTCTCGCTCTTTTCTTTGGCTGTTTTCTAAATGTGAGGTTGTGTCTCTAAGTCTTCTCTCACATTCTAAGTTTGCAACTTGCATGTCACTAAGGGAGGACTGTAGATCACCTAATCTTCTTTGGGTTCCTTCTAGGTTTGAGACTGTCTCTCTGTGTGTAATCTCAAGTTCTGAGAGCATAACTTCTTTCAATCTCAGCAAGGACTGTGCCTCATCAAGTTTTCTGATACTCTCTTGTAGTGCATTTCTTGTCTGTGTTTGTCTTATCTCCAATCTTGAGAGTGCATCTTCTTTTTTCCTTAGGAGAGACTGTGTTTCTTCAAGTCTTTGGACAGTCTCTTGTAGTGTCCTATCAAGGTCTCTATTTCTTTCTTGTAACTCTGAACGGTTGCGTTCCTCTCTACATTTTAATTCAGAGAATGCCACTTTTTGCTCTCTTAGTAAGGACTGTGTCTTGTCATATTTCTTTTTCATCTCTCCAAATTTTGTGATTGTGTTTCTCTCCCTTAATTCAAATTCTGAGATTGTAATTGCGTTTTGCTCAAGCAGTGACCTAGCCTCACCGAGTTCTCCATTGGCTGTTTCTAATCTTGAGTTTGTGTTTCTGTCTTTAGATTCTAATTGTGAGTATGCAACTTGCATGTCCGTAAGAGAGGACCGAGTCTCACCCAACTCTCTTTGGCTTTCTTGCAATCTTGCAGTTGCGCTTCTCTCTCGAGACTCCATCTCTGAGAAGGCAACTTCTTTCTCCCCTAGCAAGGACTGCGTTTCTTGAAGGTTTGTTGTACTCTCACTCAGTGTAACATTTAGTTCTGACAGTGCAATTTCTTTGTCACTCAGCAATTTCTGCAACTCACAGACTCTTCTGTTACTCTCTTCCAATCTTGATTCTGACGCTCTTGCGATAGTTTCCAATTCTGAGAATGCAATTGTGCTACCTCTCAACCTGGACTGGGTCTCCTCAAGTTGTCTTGAACACTCTTGTAATCGTGAGTTTGACTCTTGTAATCTTGAGTTTGTCTGGCTCTCTCTAGACTCGGATTCAGATAATTCATTTTCTTTTATCCTGACTAGGATCAGGGCTTCTGAGAGTTTTCTCTGACTGTCTTCCCATTCCGATTGTATCATTCTCTCTCTTATATTTAACACAGATAATTCTCCCTCTGCTTCATGAAGTCTTCTTTGACATTGTTCTAACTCCAATTTCAGAGCTCTTGTGGTAATTTCATAAGAGGATACTGAACCCTGAGCGTTTCTGAGTAACGAATGTGTGTCTTTGAGTTTTCTTTTCGTTTCTTGAAATTCAGAATTCAGAGCTTGATTGTCAGTTTCTAATTTGGAGAATGCATTATTTTTTTCATTGAGTAACAATCGTGTCCTTCTAAGATTTTTATCACTCTTGTGTAATCTTGAAAGTTGTGCTTGCTGCCTTTGCACAACTCTTTTTAGTTGTGACACTGCAGCCTTTCTACCTTTCAGGAGGTTTTCTGTTTTTGTAAGTTTGTTTCTATTTTTCTTTAATTTTGAGGTTACTTCTTTTTCTTTACTCTGTGATTCTAAGAAAGCAACTTGTTTTTCACATAGTAAAGATCGTGTCTTTGTAAGTTTGTCATCACTTTTGAGGAACTTTTTAGTTGAAATCTGCACTTTGTGCTGTAATCGCAAGACTGAAAGTCGTTTACCCTTGCATGAAGATGGTGTTTTGCAGAGTTTTCTTTCATAGTCTTGTAATTTTGAGAGCGCTGCTTTTTTCTCTCTAAGCATGGACCGAGTCTCTCTGAGTTTATTCTGAATACTTGTGATTCTAGTCTGTACATGTGCTTCTATATGCCATTTTATTTTTCTCCACACCAAACCTACAGTATGAAATATGCCATATATCAGAAGGCCACATGCAAGTAAAATATCCATCCAGAATTGGGGAGGAATTGCAGTTTCACAAAACTTGGAACCATGGCAGCTTGCTAGGTCAGGCAAGTAGGTATATTCCATTTTTACTTTTTCATTTTTATTTCGAATAGGAGCAAGAAAGTTGAGTGCATGAATATCTTGGTGTAAATAATAGTCCTGGTCTTGATTTCCTTCCTCATCTAAACTACATGTACATGTAGCTTCATCGAAGTTGACAGGGCAGACATCATTCAGAGTTAAATTAGACGGTGAGGATGATACTTGCCTCACGACATCACCATTTCCAATATGTGGGACTGCATGGACACCAACGTCAGTATCTAGGACTGCATGGATTTGTGTATCCTGTTGCTCACTGCTACTTGGGGGTTGGCTGGTGTGGTCTGGAAACTGTATGAAGGTAACAGTTTCTTGAAGATTGTCCTCTTTGGTTGCAGAACAGGAAGGCAGCTGGATGAGAAGTGTGCTGATTATGAATAACTGATGTGAAGTTGGTGAAATAAAAGACGCATTGACAGCAAACAGCCATAATAGGATGAACTCCAAAGAGCTGACAGAGTTGGAATAGATAAACATTTGTTCTGTAGAGAAATGAAAGTAACAAGATAGAGAGAGGGAGAAAAAGGCATCCAATTAACCCTCATGTGGCTACCAAATTGATATACATGTACGTCACAAAGTCTGTCAGACAAAACTTCAGTCATAGCATCTATTTTCCATTAGTTATCTTGACACAAATAATTTACTACAATAAATCAATGTACCTACCTATTTTGCTAGTCCTCCGACTACGCAAGCCATTCGAGTAATTAAAGTCACGACAGTGCATATACTCCCCACCCCCCCCCAGGATCCAGCCTTCCTCTGTGCACGTACGCATGACGCGAGCACACAATCCCCCTCTTTCCTTCTTGCAGCCTAAAGAGTTGCAGCTAAGCCACTATCTTGCGCCAAAATTCAGAGTTTGCTACTCTTTTAGCGTGTTTTCTGGTGACTTTTGCCATTATTTACATCCTAGACTTGTTTTAATATCTGTTTAGGGTCGGTTTATGTCTGTCACATATTTATTTTGGTGATATTTGAGCTATAGTAGCCCCGGGCATTCGCTTTGGCGTATTGCCGGGCGCTCAGCCCTGTTACGTTTCGTTGGTGTTTCGTGTGTGTGGCTGTTGTGTGCATATACCCTTGCGAGAGTGTTCTTTTGTTCGCAGTGCGTGAATGGAATTTTCCACACACTATGCTGGAAAATTCCATTCCGTTTCACTCTCGCTTTTTACGCCCTTTTCTTTACACTTGTTTATTGTTTGACTCCTTTATATCTCCTTACAGGTGATAATGATTTCTTCGGAGGAAGAGCAATCGAGGTCTTGGTTGTCTCCATGCTCTTCCAATTCTTCTTCCCTCCCTTCCACTACTCTTACTTATAAGGGCGTCAGCCCAGTGAGTGTGATGGAGACCTCTGTGTTTCGCTCGCCTACCAGCGAGTCTAACACGATGGTCAGGGGAGGTAAGGGCGTCAGTCTGTAGGCTTGCTCTGGTATTTTTGTAGCGGGAGCGTCAAGCAAGACAGGCTTTATAGGTAAGTTAGGTGTTCATAAGGTTTCGGACCGAACACCGGTCATTAGCAATTCTAGCTCCCTCCAACTCACGACCACCGCGTCTGCAGTTGGGGGGGGGGCGGTAGCTAGTATTACCGGGTCCTCTCGACCCCCGACCACCGTCAGGAGCCTGGAGGGGGCATTAACTGGTAAGACCGCTAAGCGGTGAGCTAATGATGTTACAACGTCAGGGTGCCTAGCGAGATTTCACCCAGTGTTACTGGCTTCCCCCGACATCCGACCACCGACGGTGTGTCTGGGGGAATTACAGCCGGTATCGCAAATCCGCACCCCGCTAAGAAGACCTCCTCCTTGAGCTGGCTTTCGCAGCGGAAGACTGCTGGTTCCCGCCAGCCCCTGACCCACGTCAGTGCTCCGGCTGCTAATTCCAGCAGTGCTGCAATGCAGCAGCCCGTCCACCCCCCCGGCAGTCAATGCGAATCGGGGCTCTGGTCGGGGAAGCACAGTCCCTAGAGTTGCGGCCGAATTGCTTCTCCCCACTGGGGAGCCCGGCCCGGACAATTTGGTCAGTGAGGCTTCTATACTGCAGCCAAACACTTCCCATGCTTCTAAACGGCCTTCTGTTACAGTGGCTCACACCCCCGCTAAGAAGCTTAAAGTCAAGAAGTGTAAATCCAAGGATAAACCCAAGTCGGGTAAGAAGGCTCAGCCCTCTCTTCCCCCCCGACTCTCAATCTGAGTTGCTCAGATTAATGAGACTCTTTGCTGAGCAGCAAGGTTGGGATAATAATCCCAGACGCTGCCGGCTACTGAGATGGGTTCTCCCCAGTCAGTTGTCACTGTGATGGAGGATGTTCCCGAGTCGGACCCCGGTGTTCTCCCGGTCTCCAATATTCATGATCAGAGCCTTGGACAATTTTGTCCGAAGGCGGTATATCGAGGAGTTTGTCACTGGTCCGTGGGCATATCCACCCCCGTGGGATTTTCCCCACCGGACTACTTCTCCCGAATTTGATTCTGTCTCGCAGGTTTCTACCCCGTCTGTTTCAGAATCTCAGGCCGGCTTTAACCCCCAGCCTTGTCAGGCTGTGGCGGCAGATGCCAAGGCCCTGTTAGAGAAGTATATGCCAGAAATTTTTCCCGAAGTACAGTCGGACAGTGATCAGCCATCGCTGTTATTCAGACAGCATGGCCCATCTCCTGGTATTCCTCTTACAGAGGACTTCAAACAGGAGTATGGGGATAGGGAGGCACTCGCCGATGCGGGTCGGGCTACGCGACGTCCCTATGGTAGTGCCTTCTTTTTATATCCGGAGGATACCCAGGGCTTTTTTTCTGCCAAGGGTTTATCCCAGGAAATTATTGGTATGGGACAATGTCTGAATGTCAGCTTCAAGTCTCAGTCCTATAGAACCGCCGAGGAGCCCCTAGTGAACTTTGAAACCAAAGTCAGGTCGGACTTAAGACTATCGGCGTACTTGGGTTCACTGTTACGCCTTCGGGCCAGATCAGTTGAACTGAATGTGACCGAGGAGGACTCCAATTTGTTGGATGAACTCCTGCTTTTGTTAGCTGGACTTCAGTGGTCTCAGCTCTCATCAGCGGCGATTGACATTACACATCGACGCCGCAAGTTGGCGCTCTCCACACTGGGAGTGCTAGAGAAAGACATCCCGCCTCTCTTGCGGGGTATCCCTTTCTCTCATCCCAACCTCTTTGGGGGGCCAGTTTAACGAGGTCTTCCACAAAGAGATAGAGGGTCGCAAACGGGCAAAGGTGATGGCCAGACAATTCTTGCCTACTCAGCCTGCCCGGCCCTTTCCGGCCCTTTCCGAAGTCTAAGTCGGTCTTGACAGGCGCTAACCGCTTAAATCGTCGAGTGACTGTGACTATCCCTCGGGTTGAGACCCCTACCCAGGCGCCATTGTGGGGCAATCGTGGTAGAGGCTCGGCGAGAGGAAGAGGGGGGGCGTAAGACCACCGCCAAGGCCCTGGTCTTACCCCTTACCCCGAGTGCTTGTGGACAGTGTAGGCGGGCGGCTCCGGAGATTCCTCTCAGTTTGGGAGGCAATCTTCGGCGACGTCTTTGTGTAAAATCTGTCGTGCGCGACGGCTTTTACATAATTCTGATAGAGCCGATTCCAAACGGTGTCCGCCCTTTTCCAGCAGCACATCTCCTCAGAGATCGCCATGCTGCTGAGAAAGGGCGCCATAGAAAGGGTGAGAGATCATCCTCATCTCTGTCTCTCCCCAATTTTTGTCATTCCCAAGCGCTGGGGAAAGTTTACGTATGATTCTAAACAGGAAAAGGATCAACAGGTTTATACCTCCAGCGCACTTTCGCATGGAGACCTTGGCATCTATTCTGCCCTTGATCAAGCGGGACGACCTTGCGATCTCCTTCGATCTCAAAGACATGTACTTTCACATTCCCATTCACTCTCTGTCGAGAAATTTGCTGGGATTCGCGTTCCAGGGCGAAATGTTTCGATTTCGTGCCCTGCCCTTCGGGCTGAGGCCGGCCCCTCGAGTCTTTAACGGAATAGTGTCGGTCCTAGCCGCGTTTCTACGGAACCGCGGCCTCCGACTTTTCGTCTATCTAGACGATTGGCTCCTAGTTGCAAACTCAGAGTCTCTCCTGTTGGATCAGTTATGCCTTTTACTGCGGCTAACGCAAGACTTAGGCTTTCTGATAAACTGGGAAAAATCGGAATTATCTCCCACACGTACCCCGGTGTACTTAGGTGCGGAGATAGATATCCTGAATCAGCTTGCCCGCCTCAGTCGGGACAAAATTTGGACTATCACCATGACCGCACGGTCATTGCGAGTGGCCCGCAGGGTCAGAGCCAGACAATGGCTTCAATTCCTGGGCTATCTGGCCAGTCTAGTAGACGTCTTGCCGGACTGCAGGCTGTTGATGATGCCTTTTCAGAGGCACTTCCTCAAATTTTTCAGACCGGGCAAAGATTCTCCTTTGGGGTGGATTCCACTCCCAAGAGATATCAAGCTCCTTCTCGCCCCCTGGTCGAAAAGTTCGTTTCTTGCCCAAGGCAAGCCTCTATGTACCCCTCTTCCGTCAGTTTCTCTGACGACAGACGCCTCCCTTCTCGGTTGGGGCGGTCGTTGCCGGGGCGAGATGATTTCAGGGGACTGGTCTCACTTGAGAGTTATGCCCCATATCAATGTTTTGGAAATGATGGGGCTCTTCATCATTTCAGACACGGTCTTGTTGGTCGCACTGTACTCGTTATTACGGACAATGTCACAGTAGCTGCCTACATCAATCGCCAAGGCGGCACTCGGTCTTCCTATCTGAACACCAGTTGTGGAGGTGGTGCCGGTCTATGATCGTTATTCCGATAGCCTCCTACATTCCCGGTCAGGACAATCTGATCGCGGATTTTCTGTCTCGGGGCAAATGCCTCCCGTCAGAGTGGACTCTTCATCCGGAGGTGTTTGCTCTTCTCCAAGAGCTGTGGGGTCCTCTGGAGATCGAAGACCTGCTGAGTCTCCTGGCCGGCCAGCCGTTTCCCCTTCCTCTCAGGGAGGATTTGATAATTCGACCCCTCTCGGGGATTGTTCATCAACGCCCAGCGGTCCTCCACATGACTGGCCGTTGTTGGGGAAGACGCCAGAAACTCGGGGGCTCTCCGAGAGGGCCTCCCAGTTTGTGATGAGAAGCCGTAGAGACTCCACTAGAGATCTCTACAACTCTCGTCTAGGGGCCTTCTTTTCTTGGTGCGAGAATCAGGGTGTCTCGCCGCGTGAAGCCCCCATTGGTGTTATTGCCGATTTTTTGATCTCCCTTTTCGATAAGGGTAGATCGATTTTCAACCGTACGTGGCTATCGTTCGGCTATTGCCGCCATCCATGTTGGTTTTGCTGATTGTTCGGGAGTCTCCAACTCCCCTCTTTTTGCAGCGTCCATCAACTCGTAGCCTGACTCCATCTCGGAGTCTACCCAAGGTCCTTGACGTGCTTGCGAAGCCACCTTTTGAACCGTTGGGTAAAGCGTCCCTTCACCATTTAACGGTTAAGACGCTGTTTTTAGTTGCTATTGCTTCTGCAAAGAGGAGGAGTACTCTTCATGCTCTGTGTATCACACCGGGTCACATCCGTTGGGAGAACCATGGTGTGCGACTTATACCTAAGCCCTCCTTTATTGCCAAAAATCAGACTGCTTCCTCTGGACCAGTTGAGATTTTTTCTTAGACCACTGTCGGACCATTCCTCGGTGCAGGAGGATAAGGTCTGGTGTCCGGTGAGGGCCTTGAAATGGTATTTAGATAGGACTAAGACTCTTCGTAAGAGTGATCAGCTTTTTGTCATCACTCGAGAGCCCTTTTCCCCCGCTTCCAGAGAATCCATTTCTAGATGGATAGTTGAAGCGATCCAGGCAGCTGGGCCGGAGGCCCTAGTGAATGATGGGAAGCCCCGTGCTCACGATATCGGGGGCATCAGTGCCTCTTGGGCTCTTTTCCAAGGGGTGCCCCTAGTGGACATTATGAGGGCAGCTTTTTATTTAAAAGATGTTCTGACAGTTGAAGAGTCTTTTTCTAACAAGACGTTGCAAGCTGCAACGTCATCCTTGGGTTCCTTTTGACCTTCCTCTTGGTACATGCCCCCCCAGTTGAATCTGTGCTGGTCTAGCAAAATAGGTAGGTACATTGATTTATTGTAGTAAATCAATAAAATCAGAAGTGATTTTATTATTTGCTAGATAAATCTATGTACCTACCTATGTCCCACCCTCCTACCCCACTCCTTGCCTAGCAACATGTCAAAGTTCCCTTGTAAAAAAGTACTGCAAAGTAATGCAGTAGTACTGCAGTAGTACTGCAGTACTTGGGTCCAATTTACTACAGTACTCGCAATATTTTGAGGAACTTGCAGTACTCATAGTACTTTTGCAGTATTACTGCAGTAAGTACTGCAGTACATTGCAGTACTTGTGGTACTTTTGCAGTATTACTGCAGTACTTGTGTTCAATTTACTATGAGTACTGCAGTAGTAATGTAGTACTTGTACTGTAGTAGTACTGCAGTACTTTTTCACAAGGGTTTGTCTGAGGCTGCTCGTAAAGAGGAGGATTGTGTGCGCGCGTCATGCGTACGTGCACAGAGGAAGGCGGTGTCCTGGGGGGGGGGGGGTATATGCACTGTTGTGACTTTAATTACTCGAATGGCTTGCGTAGTTGGAAGACTAGCAAAATAGGTAGGTACATAGATTTATCTAGCAAATAATAAAATCAGTTCTAATTTTACTGTTTGATAATAATAATAAAATAATAATGGTAATGATAATACCATTACTACTAATAATGATAATAATAATAATATCGAGATTGGAAATATTTGTGAGTATAGGTCTATAACTCCTGTATGTCTGTCAGATTTTGTTTTTCTCTATATCTATCTCTCTCTTTCTCCTGTACCTTTCACAAACACAAAGGAAAGTACTAGTCTCCCAAATTTTTCTTGACACCCAAAATAAAAGCAGCAGATATACAGAATTGCAATATCATGTTGTGGTACATTCCAAAACCTTGTGCACCATTTGCAGTTTAGTTTCCCCTTTTTAAAGGTGTTTTTTACTATTTTTCTTTTCATCCAGAATGCCATGAATTACATATCATATATGAGCAGAGAGAGTAAAAATTACAGAAAAATTTGAGTTTGTTTCTGTTTTATTATGTTGTGCCATTAATGAAAAAGAGCAATTTAATTGAAAATAAGCATTTAATTTCTTAAAGTGGCAATGTGGAGTGGAATTGGTAATCACTATTTTGGTGTACATATTGGCAATTTCTTGTTGCATTCTGGAATTTTCATTCACATTTCATTTGTTGAATATAGATTTTGATTTATCTTATACTATTTAATAGCAAAAAATAAGAATAATAGCAAAAAATTAGAATAATTGATGACAATTTGGAGAATCAAGGTTGATTAATTTAGACCTTCAGGAAATTCTTAACTGCTATAGGTAATTAACTCTTTCAGTGCCGATGTCACATATATGTGACAGGTAGACTTGTCATTTTCATTTACCGATTGCTTGACCACAGGAATGGTTTATGGTGGTCAATGTATAAATCAAGCATTCTAAATGTACGATTATAATTATATGCTACCATAGCAGATTTTTAAAAAGATATTACCTTATTTCAACATTACACAAATGAGAAAACAAAACAGTAATGGAGAAATAAAAAACCCAAATGTAATTTTGGGTTAAGTAATAATGTTTGATATCTTCTGCAAGTTTTGTACACAGTATTTTGTGAAAAAGTAGATGGTTAAGGAATTGCAGGTGTTTGAAAAGTAAGCATTGATCACATTTTGGTAGAATTTTGAAGAGAGCTAAAATCCTTGGCACAGTAGAGTTCTGGGGAAGGTCCACCCTGATATTCAACTGAATTTACTGCAATAAATCATATGTACCTACCTATTGTGCTAGTCGCTTGACTACGCTAACCGTTCAAGAATTTTAACACAAATGAGTCACAATATTGTGCGCACCCCCCGTAATCCCATTGTTATCCCCTTCGCCACTCACCCGCAGTAATGTGCAACGGCCATCTTCCTCTTTCTTGCTCGCTCCAGTCGAGTTAGGTTGTCGAGTCACAGCGCTCCTGAATTCAGGTCATTTCGTATCTTTTCAGCGCACTTTTTCGCCCTTAAAGATCACATTGCAAGAAAATTCCATCAAAAATAAATATTGGCTTAATACTTATTATTGCATAGATGGCATAAATTATACAAGGTTATCCAAATTCAACGATTGGAAACATTTGAATTAATGATTATTATCAATTATAAAACGGTAAAATACAGCCCCCGATATAGCAGCTGAAGAGCTCCTTGAACGCTGCTGAGATGTGTGACGACACACGAAGGACCAGTCCTGTCTAAGCAGACGATGTCCCATAACATCTTACACATTTTTCAGTGCCTGTTTTGTCATCTCCTCTTCACTTATTTCTCTTACTTGACTAGCGTCAGTCTTAATGTTAGTCTGTTGCCTCACTCTTAACTTCGTGTATGGTATTATTTTGATGAAAAATGCAGCGTTAAAAAAATAAAGGAATCAGTCACTTGTAAACAAAATAAGACGCCATTGTATTTTCAGCTGCTTGCACGGGGGCATGTTCGGCGTTTCAAGAGGGAACGAATACAATCTGTGATATTATTCGGAGGGCTTTTCAATTTGAAAGTGGGGTTTATTTCATTGATCATTGACCCTTCTCCTGTGTATTTACTATCAAACGGTTTTAGTTATCAGAATCAGTTCACTTTCCCTTTTAGAATGGTGTGAAATAAGGTCATGTTAAATATACCAAACTCTTTATAATTTGATAAATAATTGCATTGCAATTACGTTCATTCATTATAGGACGTCGTCTGCTTAAGCAGGATCGATCCCTTGTGTGACGACATCAGAACATCGCTATATTTCTGGCGAATCCTCAGATATTCCAGATGCTTAGAAGAGCTTTTATTTATGTTGTTTTTATAATCATCAGATACGCAGTTGACATAAAACTTATACGATTGCCATCTGTAAGCTTCCCAGTTTCTAGTGATACATTAATTGCCATATTTGTGATTTTCTTGCAATGTGATCTTTAAAAGCACTTTTCTGCCCTTAAAAGCACTTTTCTGTACTTATTTTCGTTCTAGATTATAGTACTCTTGTGTTTTATGTCACTTTTGCCAATTGGCAAGGGATTTTTTATGATCCTTTCCAGGCAGTTATTTTCCTTTTTACGATCAGCCCCACGTAGTTATTTCTGTGTGTCTTGCTGGTGTTTCCATTTGACCCGATGCTGTTAGTTTCGGTGTTTATATTAAACGGTGTTTATATTAAACGGTGTTTGTAGAATTTTGTGCGTATCCCCAAAATTTTAGGTTTATTATTACCTGCTTGCTAAAGTATTTCATATTTTTGTATACTTTTATTGTCTGTTTTATTGCAGCAATATGAGTTCGGAAGAAGAAGCAGACCCGTGGCTGTAGCTTTTTGCTCAGCCAGTACGGAGTGTGCGCGACTTTGGGTACATACCCTCAGCGTACTTCTCCCCTAGAGGGAGGCGGGCATCCCCCCGATGGGGGTTTGGCTCGTGTTTCCGAAGTTATTTCGGAGAACCGCCCGAAGTCTGTCAGACGCCCTAAGAAGCGGGTCACGGCTTCGGCTCCTGTTGAGCCAGTTAAAAAGAAAGCTAGGAAGGTCGCATCTAAGGGGACTAAGAGAAGCAAGGCTTTGCCTGCTGCTGCCCCATCTGATCCTTCTCAATCTGAGATTCTCAGCATGATGCGGGTTTTTGCTCAGCGGCAGGGCTGGTCCCTCTTACCAGATACCACAGCCCCTGCTTCTACTCCTCTTCCGGGGTCTGATGCTGAGACTACTCGGCCGTGTGTGCTCGATACCCCATTGTCTGAGACGGGGTCTCTCGCGTCTCCAATACCCGCAGCTCTCGGGGCTCCGCCGGGTGAGGAGACCTATAGTGGCCCATGGGAGTATCCGTCTGATTCAGCTTTTGTTCGTGGGCCTTTGTCCGAATCAAATCAAGCGGAACCAGATTTGGAATCTGCTTCTCAGGTTTCTGAATCGACATCGTTTGAGCAGGCAGAGCCTCAATCGCTCCCCCTTTGTGGGGTGGAGGCGGTCGCTTTGTTGACCAAATATCACCCTGAATTTCAATCAGCCCGCGCGCAGGGTTCGACATCAGGTTTCCTCCGAGGGTATTTCCCTTTCGGAGGATTTCATTGCGGAGTATGACCGCATTGAATCTGGGCTTCTTGTTAAGCGCCCTGTTGTGATTAAGGGTAAGACCTTTGCCTTTAACTCCCAAGATCAGGATAGCTTTTTCAAAGCTAAGTCTCTCTCTCCGGAGATTTTGGCGGTGGGTCAACGTTTGCGTTCGCCCAATCCGCTTACTTCCTTTTCCTTTAAGGCTTAGGATAGACGTTTGAGTAATATTGGCAGCCAAGTCAGAGCCGGTATGCGTTTGGCCGCATTTCAAGGTTTTCTTTCCGACCTTAGAGGCAGGGCGGAAGAGTTGAATGTCAATGATGCCGATAAGTTGGTTATTGATGACCTGCTGCATACTCTTTCTTCTCTGCAGTGGTCACAACTCTCTAGTGCGGCTGCTTCGATTACGATCCGGCGTAGGGTTTTGGCCCTCTCCGCCCTCGGCGTTAAGGAGACTGACTGGTCGTCACTTCTCCGAGATGTCCCGTCGTGGGACCCCTCGCTCTTTGGCGGACAATTCGCTACAGTTTTTCAAAGGGAGATTAATGCGCGGAAGCAGCTCAGTGAGATGACTAAGCAGTTCCGCGCTCCCTTTAAGCTGACGCAGGCTCCTTCCCGACAGAGGGCTGCTGCACCCACTTTGGGACAGCACAGTCAGGTTTCTGTGGCCTTGCCTGCTGAAGCTCAGCCATATCCCCCTCGCGGGAGAGGTGGACGTGGCAGGGCGTTTTCGAGAGGTAGCCGTGGCTCTCTGCGGGGCAAGGCGACTGGTTCGCACAAGGCTAAGCCTTGTCTTTGACGGTCTTCCCGAGCGCTTGTTCAGTCCGACATGGTAGGTGGCCGACTTCATTCATTTCTCCCGGCTTCGTGCCTTCCGTAGTGTGAGACGGATTCTTCATAGATCTATCCGTCACGCTGCCCGGAGGGGCTATAAGATCTCGTTCACCTCCCATGTCTGCCCAGGCTCATTGTCACGCTTCAACAGAGATCAAATCTCTGTTGAGCAAAAGGGCTATAGAAAGGGTGAAAGACCAGCCGGGTCTTTCTCTTTTCGTTATTCCCAAGCGCTTGGGAAAACTCTGTTTGATTCTGAATTTGAAAAGAATAAACAAATTCATTCCTCCGGTGCATTTTCGGATGGAAACTCTCGCCTCAATTCTCCCGTTGATCAAGAGGAAGGATTACACGATCTAGATAGATCTCAAAGATGCGTATTTCCATATCCCTATTCATCGCCTTCTGGGATTTTCCTTCCTTTCAGAGACGTTCCACTTTCGCACTCTTCCCTTTGGGCTGCGTCCAGCCCCTCGGGTGTTCATGCGGGTAGTTGCCGTCTTGGCAGCCTCGATGAGGCGCCGCGGCCTTCGGCTGTTTTGTTATCTGGACGATTGGTTCCTCTTAGCAGAGTCGCAAGATCGTCTTTTAGACGAGGCACGCATGCTCGTCAAAGTCACTCAATATTTAGGTTTACTAATAAATTGGGAAAAGTCAGTTGATTCCTACACGCCGACCAGTTTTTCTGGGGGCAGTGTTACATATTCGGAATCAACTGGCTCGGCCCAGTCGAGACAGAATTCTCACTATTGCCTCAGTGGCTCGCAGGCTGATGTTGGCCAGAAGGGTCAGGGCCAGGCAGTGGCTTCAGTTCTTAGGTTATCCAGCTAGTCTGGTCGATGTTCTAGAAAGGCATCTCCTCAGGTTTTCCAAACCATGCAGGGATTCTCTCTTGGTCTGGATTCCAGTTCCAGTAGAAATCAAATCCCTTCTCTCCCGTTGGACGAATGCGGAGTTTCTCGCGCGAGGCAAACCCTTCCGTACCCCCCTTCCGTCGATCTCGGTCTCGACAGATGCCTCTCGGCTAGGATGGGGCGGGACATTGCAACGGCAGTACGGTTTCGGGGGATTGGTCTCATCTCGGGACTCTACCTCATATCAGTGTCCTGGAATTCATGGCAGTTTTCTTAACTCTGCTTCACTTCAGGAGACGACTTTTCAGTCGTTTCAATTCTGATTCTTACGGACAATGTCACAGTTGCGGCTTATATCAGTCGGCAGGGAGGCACTCGTTCTGTCACCCTGTCTTTTCCCTTTTGTACAATTACTGGGGTCCGCTAGAGGTGGACCTATTTGCGTCAGCTCTCAACCACCAGCTTCCGAGGTACTGCTCCCGTGTTCGGGACCGGGAGGCTTGGGCCCTGGATGCTGTCTCTCTCAGTTGGGAGAATCTTCGAGCGTTTGCCTTTCCTCCCTTCCAGCTGATTCTGGGAGTCTTGCAGAAGATCAGGGAAGATCGGGCTCGGGTACTTGAAATAGCTCCCTTTTTGCCCAGGAGGGATTGGTTCCCGGAGTTAGTGAGCCTTCTGGTGGCTCAACCGTTTCTTCTTCCGTTGAGACCGGATCTGGTGTCGCAACCCCTTTCGGGGATTCTTCACCACAGTCCAGTGTCCCTTCATTTGACTGCCTGGCCCCTATCAGGGAATCTGCGAGACAGTCGGGTCTTTCTGAAAGGGCCGCAGATTTTGTAATGTCCAGTCGTAGGGTTTCTACGAGGGAAATTTACAATTCCCGTCTTTCAGCCTTTTCTCAATGGTGTAAGGCACGGGATCAAACCCCGTCTAAGGCTCCTATTGGTTCAATTGCGGATTTCCTAATCTCGCTGTTTGACAAAGGAAGGTCTATCTCTACTATCCGAGGCTACCGGTCTGCGATCGGTGCCATTCATTCGGGGTTTCCGGATGGTTTGGGGATTTCTAATTCCCCGCTGTTCAGTGGATTATTTCGGTCTTTCTTTCTGAAACGTCCTCCTCGTACTCAATTAGTCCCGTCTTGGAGTTTGCCTCGGGTTCTAGAAGCCCTGGCTAAGCCTCCTTTTGAACCGTTAGGTGAAGCTGTGCTTCACCATCTTACGGTAAAGACGCTCTTTTTGGTAGCCCTTGCCTCTGGTCAGAGGCGCAGTACCCTTCATGCCCTCTGTCTTACTCCCGGTCATGTTCATTGGGAGAGAAAAGGTGTTAGATTGATTTCTAAAGCTTCTTTCATTGCCAAGAACCAGACGGCTTCTTCTGGCCCTGTTGAAATTTTTCTTTGTCCACTATCTGACTTCTCGTCAGTGCGCGAGGGCAAGGTTTGGTGTCCTGTTAGAGCTCTTAAA
This sequence comes from Heliocidaris erythrogramma, assembly GCA_025617745.1. Taxonomy (NCBI): domain Eukaryota; kingdom Metazoa; phylum Echinodermata; class Echinoidea; order Camarodonta; family Echinometridae; genus Heliocidaris; species Heliocidaris erythrogramma. The sequence continues at coordinate 58,329,553 of CM046854.1, forward strand.
TGGTACATTGATAAGACTAAGACACGTCGCAAAGATGATCAGTTGTTTCTGATCACTCGAGAGCCCTTTTCTCCTGCTTCTCTTGATTCCATTTCTAGATGGATTGTTGAAGCTATTTGGGCCGCTGGCCCAGAGTCTCTCTTATCAGATAGTAAGCCCCATGGTCATGACACTCGTAGTGTTAGCACTTCTTGGGCCCTCTTTCAAGGTGTAACGCTTAATGATAGTGTGAGGGCTGCCTTTTGGCGTTTGCCCAATTCCTTCATTTCTTGCTACCTTAGGGATGTCCCTGCAGGTGAGGAATTATTTGCATCAGCCACCTTGAAGGCGGTGGTGTCTTCTTTGTAATCCTGTTCCCTTCTTCACTTAAAACATGCCACCCGGTTTGAATGGGTGCTAGTCTTGCATAATAGGTAGGTATATATGATTTATTGCGGTAAATTTGTAAAATCAGCACTGATTTTCTTATTTACTAGATAAATCTATATAACTACCTATAGGCTTGGGAGCGAGAGTCAACTAATTGATTCTACCCGACTCCCGTTCCGAGGAGTCGACTCCGTGATGTCCAGAGTCGAGTACTCGTGCCCGGCGGTTCTGCGGTTCCGAGAGTCGATTCTGTTTTGTGATAATACATAAGGGCCTCGGAATCGGCCCCGAGAGTCGATTCTATCGCGTGATAATACATAAGAGGCTCGGAATCGGCCCCAGAATGAGTGAAAATTTGAACTTCCAGTCATATCAGCGGCGCTAAAATCTCCGCAAAAATCTATCAGTACAGTGTGTGTATACGTAGGGGTATGTGTGTGTCATGTCCGACTGCCTCTGTGTGTGTGTGTGTGTGTGTGTGTACAACGCTGTTAATAGCGCACACTTCATTGTATGAGCAAGACAGGGAATTAATTCACGCGGGAGAGCTTGGAAGAGAGAGAGAGAGCGTGAGCGTGGGAGCGAGATGAATATTTAGGGGGCAGGGCTAGGGACAGAACATAATATATCATTGCTGGTTTGCATATCTAAATCCGGTGTAATGATATAAAAATTAAGGAAACAAATCAACAAAATTTACTCCGGAATGGAAACTCGGCGTTCAAAGAACTAACAACAACACCACACACACAAACACACACACAAAAAAAAAAAAAAAATCACGGAAAAAGAAAGTCTGAGAAGAAAATATAAAATGAAAAGAAAGAATTCGAGGCACAAATATATTAATTGTTAGAGTACTTCAGAATTAAGAAATATTAAGATAAGGAATAGTAATAATTTTCTTTAAAAGTAGGCCTACCGTAAGGGGGAAGGACGAAGAAAAACCTAGATCAAATATCAAAAGCAATGGTCAACAATTAAGCCTGCCCCTCACTTAAAAATATAAGACATGGAAGAACTATAAAGGAAAACCCCCTCCAAAATTTGAGGAAACAAATATTATTCATACCACAGTGACGGCACAAAATAATTATTCAAACTAGGCTACCAATCGGAAGAAAAATTATTGTTCGTGAGAATCAAAGAAAAAAAAATGGCGCCTGCAGATCACATGTAAAATAGAAAAAGGAAGATGCCAGAGCCCGTTGATAAAGAGAGTTGTAACACGCGCATAATAAGCCTGCACGTAGTACGCTGTTGTTTAAAACATGGCGGATCAGTGTAGATACTCTCTGTAGATATAGCTCAGGAACATGCCGCATAGCGCGCGCACGCCACCTCTTGGTTATACCACGCACAGTCATCTAAAGCCATCTTGCGAACAAATGAAAAGGACGATCTATTTTCATCATTATAGTCGCGAATTCAATCTGGTTTTCGTCATTACAGTTATGAAATTGAAGCTTAGACTAGAATTATACTGGCCATGTATGTAGAATTTCAATAATTGTTTTATAAAGCAGAGTTTTTAATATAAAAATCAGACAATTGTCGTTCAACTGCACACTACCCCGATACAGTGCAATGACATGGTGAAGCCACCGGTGCAACGTACAGCGTATTGGGCCGGGGCCGGGGCCGGGCCCGGGGCCGGGCCCGGGCCCGGTGGGAGTCGACTCTGAATGGAATCGAAATTGAGCATCTGGCATGCACTAGTGTAGGCAACGTATGGCTTTGCGTGTGATGCGGCCTTGGAGTCGACTCCCTTTGGAACCGAGACGTTGCGTCGGAATCGGAATCGGTTCTCTCTCATAGCAGAACGTACCTATGACCCTCACTCCTTCCCCTCACTCCTTCCCCTCGCCTTGCAAGCAACATGTTTTATTACTTGGGGTTGCTCGCAATAGAGGAAGATGGCCGTTGCGCATTACTGCGGGTGAGTGGCGAAGGGGATAACAATGGGATTACGGGGGGGGGGGGGGGGGTGCGCACAATATTTTGACTCATTTGTGTTAAAAGCTTACGCCAATTGCTTGGTGTCAATTTTGTACATTAAACGAATACTTCAATTAAACCCTGGACCAAACTCTAACCCTAACCCTAAACCTAATCAACCTAAAACCCTACTGCAACCCAAACACATAAAGCCCGTAGCAATTGTTATCAGAGCATGTCATAGCACAACCTTTGGCAGACTTTTCCTGGTTGCTCTGTAGTTAAAAAGGTTTGTATTTCCTACATAAATGATTTATCCGCATCCTACAAATAGTCATTGCATTTTTTTACACAAACCCTGTATTAGACAGATCTACTCTTTCATCAACAACCAAAAAGAAAGAAAGAAAAAAAATGCAGACATTTCTGAAGTTTTCTGTATAGACTAAAAGGGAGAGGTGCTAAAAAGTTATGTCACAGTGTTCCAAATTGGGTCTGATCAGTTACAATTTTTAAAAGAATTCATAATTTCTCCATTATCATTAGATTTTCCTTAAAATTTCACTGTTTCCTTCATTATTCTACTTTTATTAATCTAAATTAACAGCAAGGTAGACTTTCCCTTTAAAGATCATGTAGAGTTTTGGTAAGACCTCAAAAACTATTAATCAGATTTCTTTAATTTTTGTTGATAAATAGCAAGATACTGTAAAGATTTCACCTCATAAAGTTTAATATTAAACAAATAAGAGGCAAAAACTAATTGATGTGCCGGGACAGGGACGTAAAATCCCAACAAAGGCAGCATGTGCTATACACTGTAGACACACATGTAAAGTGATCGAGCATTCTTTTAATACTGATATTTACATCAAAATTCACCAGAAATCATAGATGGAATACCAAATAATCTCTTACAAACATCTTTTGATTCAAGGAGAACAGTATGAGAGTATGTTTCTAATTTCCTTTTTGCTACCAATACTGTATATGAGCTTGAATGTAAATTATAGATAATGGTCACTTGGCTTCACATAACACCATGTAGGCTCTACATCAGGTGACACAGATAAAATTTTTGAAATTTTTGAAATTCCTTCTCTACTTTTTAGCACCATATAAACCTTGTAATTGCCATGTAGCCTTATAACTGTGATGCAAATTCTGTAATGGCAATGGGATATTCATGGCTCATCCCCCCTCAAAAATAGTTTTCTGTGACCCATATTAAGGCTATATAGCCTTTACTAGGTTTTACATGGAAGTGTGACCACATCATTACTTTAAAAAAAAATTCTTTTTAAAAAGTGGAGGACCCAATGATGGGCACCAAATTCTGAAAAGTTTTATGGCCAAATTAATTGGACCTAGGGCAATAAAAAATTGCAATTAAATAATTGCTAAAAATTAGTAATAAACACTTATTCTGTGCAATATTTTGGTGCATAACTTCTCTATCATGAATAGACCCGTTTACTAATTTTATGCATACTTCTTGAACAAAAGTTTCTCTTGACGACTCAAAAGCTTGCCAGAGGCTTTCCCCGACATAGCAACATCTAATGTATGCAAAATGGATTCCATCCATAGAGATGCCATTATGCATATAAGGTGCACTAAATAGTTGGTAGCTAAGGATTCTGGAGAGAAACATGCATAAATTTAAATACACTTAGTAAACAGGCCTATTAAAGATATTTCTATTTTATTACTATTTTCATGTTTTCGTTATAATACAGAAAAGAATAATTGATGATAAGAAAATATAAGATTCTTACCTTTTTCAGTTATTGATGGAATTGTGTCAGCAGAGCTGGAACATGTTCTTCTGTAGGCCAGATATGGTTCCAGAGATCTTCAGTCCTAATATCTCCCCCTGAACAAAGAGATGATTTAGTTGTTGAAGTTAACTGTCCTACTGTTGGAAACCTTGTTTAAAAGATATCACAGATGAGTGTCGAATCATTTATGTCACCACTTTCAAGCAGGGAGTGGCATCCTTGAGAGGGTACAAAATTTTCTGTTTGTAATTGCTCTCTGCTTGTGAATAATTACTATGATCACCAGAATTAACACTGCCAGTGTTTGAGTCATGTAGCGAGTTCACAGTGTGGAGTCCATACTGGTTAATGTCTGTTTCCATTGCTTGTATACCAGGGTGTGGCTTTACTCAACTAACACGTCACTGCTTTAGAATAATCCATGCGCTCATGCTATCCCTCCTCCCCAGAAAAAAAGTGCAAGGTTGTGAGTCCTCAGAATATAGAATGAAACCATGAGAAACAGAGAAGAGTTTGAATCCCACATTCATTGTTTGCTGTCCTTTTTCATATCTAGCCTTCTCTAGACATGTTTACTCTAACACATCAGGGGTGTGGCTCCAATCACTGGTTCATTATACATGCAGTGCTATGTACGTAGCAGGCCTGTATAGATAGATCTTGTTGGCATATTTAGTCAGATTCTCAGAGACACTGTTATTATTACAAGAGAGAGCAAGAAATTTTTTTTTTTTTTTTGGGAGGGGGTGTAAATTTTAGAGTTTTATTTTTTTTTTTCAAATTGAATTTATTTAAATTCAATTATTTTTTTCCCCTTTCACCCTTTCACCCTAAACCGGTGTATTTATTGCAACAAAACATCTCTCATTCAGTTTTAATTTAACAAAAAAGTACAAGGCAATATAACATTGTACAGATATATTTTCAACATTTCAGGTAAATTATACAGTTTCAGGTTTCCTTTTTTTTTTTTACAAGGGCAGTATTGTCAACAATTTGTATTTTAAGTTCCTTCTAAAAAATAAACCGAAAACTTTTCCTTCACCTTTTATCATTTCCTTTTTAGTTACTCAAAAGCAAAATTTTGTATAAACTCCAAAAAGCAATGTTCAAGATATTATCAATACTTCTTTCTTGGTAATTTTTCAACAAAGTATTATTATTAAAATCAAGGTCTACATTATGCCTCAATTCATAATGAAGAGCTAACATCTGCATGTGTGTATACATGTATGGGTGTCTCAACAAACCTTACATATCCATTTGACCTTTATCTAGACTGTATTTATGCTAAGCTTGCGCTATCTTTAATTTATTTCACCCGTGGAAGATTATCATGTAAAACTACAAATTACTTATTTCTTATGGAAAGGATGTCTAGGTATTTTATTAATTTTGGTTCAATCATTATATGGTTGGTTCATGTTTTATTTTGTCCCTTCATGTTTTTGTTTGCCCCTTCATGTTTTTGTTTGCATTTTGTTGGTTCACATTTATGTATTATGTTGTATAATATCTATATGTGATTTTATTCAGGGCTCTAAAGAATAACAGTGTTTAACCACTGACTAGGTCACCCTGGGTAAATAAAACAAAACAAATAAAATTTTAGAATTTCTGAATGAAAACCCCATACATTCCAGAGCAAAATCTATTTTTGTGAGTTGTCAGCTTGAACTCGTATAAAAACTTATTGACAATAATATAATCTTTCAATTTCATGGGCTGTAATTAAAGCTTTCAACTATATGTTTAAGCTGCTATTCTTCTGTGAAAGAGAGAAAAAAAGAAAGTTTCAGGTAATTACAGTATAAGCTATAGTTTTGATCAAGTGTGAGAGTGGGAAAGTTTGATTAGCCAATAAAACAACATTAGGCAGAAGCTTTTGAAGACTCATTTTTATTGGACTTTGGCAAAATTGTTCTACTGCCTTCCTGAAATAATGTCTCCTACAAACCTTAAGGTAACAGTGTTCATATCGCTCAACATATTTATGATTGTTGATAAATTATGAATTTAAATACTTTGCCGAAATGAAATGAAATTTTATTGGCTCAATGCAACGATGTAAGTCTTATGAAATATTTTGCTGAGGTTATGTGCCTTTGTCATCGTGTCAGAAATATTGGTTTTCACTAAAAAACAAAACAAAACAAAACAAAACCAAACCAAACCCGGAAGGAATAGTAATATCAAAGGGAATTTAACAGATTGCTTAAACAAAACAGCGATGAAGAAAAGTGGATTTGTTTGATCATATGCGGGCCCTAATGACAAGCATGAATTGAGAATGAGACTGCTGTGATGTTAAGCAAAGCAAATACCCATTAACAAAGGTATGAGTGAAGGAAGATGTTCTCAATGAAAGGTTCTCGTACGGAGAAATGAAATAATTAGAAAAGGGCTTTGTCAAAAAGAGAAAAATGGGTGAGGGATCAAGGGCAGGATTTTTAATTAAAAGAAATATTCAAACATCTATTAAAGAAATTTTCATATGAAAATAATATTGAAGGGGGGGGGGACATTTTGCTTTGTATTCTGAATATTTGCAAACACATATATATTTGCGATTCTTTAGCAAAATTGAGAAGAGCTAAATGCCTGTTAAGAATGATTGAGTAATTCCAGAACAAACCGTTTCCATCAGGCATGCCCTTTCTGATATATCCCCCTCAAAACACATCTTTAAACGTGTGTGCATATGGGCAGGGAATAGAATTCTCGAACGCTATAGGTCAACAAGGAGTAGGGAGTAGTTAGCAAACAATGAAATAATAATAGTAAATGATAATAATAATAGTAGTAGTAGTAGTAATAACAACAAACATAATATAAATAAATAAATACTTAAATAATAGGCTTAATAATGTTCCATATGTCCCAGAATTATTTTGGTTTTGACATTAATTTTGTTGAAATTCAAGGGAGATCAGTTAGTTGAAATCACCAAAATGTGGCTGTGCAACTTATCTCTTATTATATTCACGAAATGCTTTCTTTGTGTTAAATATATGGTATTATGCAAATTAATGCAAATAGATTCATATTGGTTACTTTCATTTGATAGTTAAAAAAACACAAGAACCCTGTAAAAAACAGCTTTAAAACTACCAGTAATAATCAGAAAGATAACTTCAGCTAGCTTCCTTTGAATTTGTACACGTTCTGATGGGGGGAAAAATGAGAGCAGACCATATAGATTCACATAGTCTATCAATAGACTATGACACATCAGCTAATCAATAGGAAAACTCATAACTCACACGTGTATAGCGTCACAACAAAAGTAATATAGCGCAGCCATTGCCAACTGTCTTACAGCTCTTGGTGATCCCTCGAATTACCTCTTGTTAAACTAATTGAATTCCTAACTTCAACATTAGACCCCACACTATACTTTATCCGAACCTTGACCCTAACTCTGTATCTTTGAAGAAATAGAGCGCGGATATGCCGCAGTACCAAATTTCTTGTTTTTACACTCTCTCTGGATTTATAGAATGAGTTTGCGTGTTGGTACCTCCTTAGAAGTGCCTTGTTATTGCGGAGTTCTCTTTTACATTCCTTTAATTTGGAGTTTTTTTCTCTCTGCGAATCTTGCAGATCTTCAAGACGTGACTGTGTCTCATCTAACTTTTCTTGGCAATCGTTAAACTGTGCTTCTTGGTTTTCTATGGCCCTCTCCAACTCAGTGACTCTTCTGTTGCTCTCTTGCAGATTTGAGTTTGTCTCTCTTAACCTAGTTTCCAATTCTGAGAATGCAACTTCTCCAGCCGTCAATATGGACTGCAACTCACTGACTCTTCCGTTGCTCTCTTCCAGATTTGAGTTTGTCTCTCTTAACCTAGTTTCCAGTTCTGAGAATGCAACTTCTCCAGCCGTCAATATGAACTGCAACTCACTGACTCTTCTGTTGCTCTCTTCCAGATTTGAGTTTGTCTCTCTTAACCTAGTTTCCAATTCTGAGAATGCAACTTCTCCAGCCGTCAATATGGACTGCAACTCACTGACTCTTCCGTTGCTCTCTTCCAGATTTGAGTTTGTCTCTCTTAACCTAGTTTCCAATTCTGAGAATGCAACTTCTCCAGCCGTCAATATGGACTGCAACTCACCGACTCTTCTGTTGCTCTCTTCCAGATTTGAGTTTGTCTCTCTTAACCTAGTTTCCAATTCTGAGAATGCAACTTCTTCAGCCGTCAATATGGTCTGCAACTCACCGACTCTTCCGTTGCTCTCTTCCAGATTTGAGTTTGTCTCTCTTAACCTAGTTTCCAATTCTGAGAATGCAACTTCTTTATCCCTGAGCTCTGACTGCAACTCCCTGACTGTTATGTTGCTCTCTTGCAGTTGTGATCTGAGCAGGGATTCTGCCTCAGAAATTTCTCCTGGACTGTCTTCTAATTCTGAGTCTGGTGAGGTGTGCCCAGCCTGCAATTGTTGAATTGTAGCTTCCGTTTCCAGAAGTGCCAAAGATTGTTCCCGTTCGACTTCATTCCTGAGATGATTTCGTTCTAAGATTAACTCTGAGTTTGCCACTTGTAGTTGATGAAGTAGAGCTTGTGTATTTCTGAGTTTAGTCTCAAGATTGATGATTCTATGCTTTGCTCTTGTATGCAATTTTATTTCCTTTGTAAGTGCTAATGAAATTAAGAGGATACAGCAAATCATAAGACACTTTTCAACGTTGATGCTTATGTCCAGGTCTGACATATCTATTGGTTCTCCTTGACTATTTGGGTAGGGCATCATGGCGAATTAAATAGTGATCCTCATTCTGCTCCAAATCCTTTTTCATTCAGACTAGTTGCAGGGAAGTAGATTGGGATGACAGCAGTCTGCAGAGCTTAATTGTTGTACAGTCAGAAGGAAACTTTCTCTTGCCATCACAAAATGTTTGTAGGTGGGACTGCATGGTATAGTCATTGTAATTTCTTGATGATTAACCCCTTGACTACTGAATTATCTCATTCCCATAGGCTTAACACAGGGACCTTTAGTAGTTGATGACTTTAAGTGGTGATTTTGATCATGGTGATGAGCTGAAATAAGTCTGCAATTCACCCACCCATAAATCTCTGCTGTCCTATCAGTGAAAAGAAATCAAAGAAAGTGACATTAAGCCATTGGATTGGATTGGATTTTTGTATTTCAACACACACTTTCAGTAAACTAGCTAGAGATACATGGTTAAACCGATTAATGATGATGTACAGGGAGAGGGGGTCTGCTCGCTAGTCATAAGGACCGCTATTCATAAAAAAAAATTATTCATGAGGACCGCTATTCATAATAAGACATAAGGATCGCTATTCATAATATGGAAAGAGGGTCGCTATTCATAATACCAAATCAGGGTCGTTAATCATAAGGGTCCCTATTCATAATACGAAAATAGGGTCGCTATTCATAAAGGTCGCTATTCATAAAGGTCGCTATTCATAAAGGTCAATATTCATAAGGGTCGCTATTCATAATCGAAGAAGAGGGTCGCTATTCATAATAACATAAGAGGGTCGCTATTCATAATCGGAGAAGAGGGTCGCTATTCATAATCGGATAAGAGGGTCGCTATTCATAATCACAAAAGAGGGTCGCTATTCGTAATCACATAAGAGGGTCGCTATTCATAATCGGAGAAGAGGGTCGCTATTCATAATCACAAAAGAGGGTCGCTATTCATAATCACAGAAGAGGGTCGCTATTCATAATCGGAGAAGAGGGTTGCTATTCATAATCACTAAAGAGGGTCGCTGTTCATAATCACAGAAGAGGGTCGCTATTCATAATCAAAGAAGAGGGTTGTCATTTAAATCAAATAAGAAAGGGATATGGAGGAAGGACAACCCAAGGCCCAACGGTATTGTATTTAAGAAAGCTCTATACAATGCATTTCCGGTTTTTGTCAAATATATCCCTATTTTCTAAAAAAGTGAACTATATTTATCAATACTCCCCACACTTTGAAAGGCGCTTTGCCAGTGCCTTAATAATTAAAAAAACGACGTCTAATCCATACATCTACGTGGGAGGAGAGGACCCCCCCTCCCCCCATCCCCATCCACACACCCACATACACGCAGACATGTGCTTTGTTTTGAATATTGGAGTGTCATTGCCACACCTATTTTAGAGTTAGGGGAAGTACTGGTTGTCTATTTATGTACCCTTTTCGTTCTTTCTTTTTTCTTTTTTCTTTTTCCTCCTCTCTCTCTCTCTCTCTCTTCCTCTTTCCTTCCTTTTCCAGCTTCTTGTTTCTTTGTTTCTGCATGGTTTTCTGCAAGACATGGACCTCTTGCTTGTACTCCTTTTGTATACTGTTTACGTAGATTTATCATGGAATAATTATTGTCATGCCTCTTTCTCAATGTGTTAATATATTTTTGATACATGTGCATTAATATATTTTTCTGTATTCATTCTTATCCATCACGTGCAATTTTTTATGCTTGAAATTGGGAAATCAGATTGTAACACAATTTGTATCCTTGTTGCATGACAATAAATGAATCACTGAACCATCCAGATCCTCCCGTTTCTCAACTCCTGTGAAGACCTAATCCTTAGCCTTTATCTCAAGTTCCAGCAATCGTCCATTTGGGGGGAGATGAGGGGAAAGTTGGGCGGGGAGGAGGGGGGGGGTGGGATTCTCGTAGGGGGTATTTGTCCTGGAGCTTACTTGTAGGGGTAGTTGTCCGGATACGGGCTTAGAAATTGCCGCGAAAAATTTGTTTTCGTTTTTATTTTGGGGTGGGATAGTAATATTTTCATAATACGTGATTTTAGTAACGTACAATTCATTGGCATCTACCGTTTTTACAGTGTGACCCTGTTTATGGGCATGGATGAGAATGAAGTATGCCCTCCCACGGTTGGGACTTTCAAATTTCCCCGAGTTAAAAATCACCTCTCAGAGCATTTGAGTGCATGTTCTTTCATGGTAATTACTAACTTATTTATTTCATTATATTCTTTGAAATCTTTATTTCGGTCTTCCTTATCATAATCTTAACAAAAATCATGACAAAAATTATCACCATGTTGATCGATCGTGATCCTATGAATAATAATCATCGTGGTCATCCTCCTCCTCCTCCTGATCATATTATTTGATCATTTCATTTATTGAAGGTGAATTATTGCGGGGGGATGATACAAGACAATCCTACAGGCCACCCCCCCCCCCCCCCATTACAAGGGCATGCGCATCATGTATTTTCTATGTTTGTTTGATCTTAATTCAATTCTATCAAATTTATTCCCATTTCTTTATACTGTAAATCATATTGGTTGTATGTAAACAACCACAGGACCAACGGCTTTAACCCGAACAGAGCCGGGTTATTTTAGACCCATCTCACAGCCGGGGGGTGGGGTGCTGATTCCGCCCCCTAAGATCTCGGCCGTCCACCGCGCATTCGCAACGAAATTCGGCACACACGTCACCGACCACGTAATCTACAAAACTGTATAGTCAATTTCTCCGAAAAATTTAATAGCTAATTAATTATGCTAATTTATGCATAAAATTAATTTGCTCTAATTAATTAATTAAAGCCCCAAAACTGCTAATTTTTGGTACAGAGACTCTTTGTCAGATTCTGATCAAATAAACCGGTAAAAATCCTTTTTTTTCTTATGTTTTTTATTGTTTTTTCGATGGAATTTGTCGGCGACACTATTTTAATCCTAAACAACATAAAATTAATTGTTTTTAAACAGTAAAAGTAAAAATAATGAAACATTTATGAATTTTAGCTGGAAACACAATTTGGATTGGATTTGTACACAAAATCACGTTTTTGAACAATTTTGGGTCTGACATGCACTTACGAAATGTTGGGTAACTCCGGAACCGCACGCGCGGACATCACAAATTTGGTCTCAAAAGTTGCGCAAGACTTGAAAGAAAAAAGTAGTGAAGCGGCGTGGTGACTGCTTTTCGCAATGCGAACATATTACGCGAAACGTCGAGGGGGGGGAATCCGCCCCCGGGCCTATTAGGGTTAAGTCCTCTCCGAGGGACTTGAGGTTAATGCCTTACCAAAGGACATGAGTGCATCCTGGTTTCAAACACGCATCCTTCAGTTACAAAGCCACTGTTCGACCTCTGAGCTATCTCGCCTATCTCTGAGGATTATGGACATGATAGAACAACACCTGGTGGCAACACCTACTACAGCACCCCCCCCCCCCCCCCCCCCGCCACCCGCACACAGACTATGCCATTTATGAATTGCTTTGACGAAAATTGTCAGTACTATGTGCTTGTACCGAAACAAGATGGGTAGAATAGCGCAACGTGATCGGACTGATGGGGGGGGGGTGACACAGGCGTAGCCAGGATTTTTCAATATGGGGCGTTTGTGAGCCCGCGAAGCGTGCCATAGAGTTGTTAGGGGTATGTAACTATATGGTTTTCCCCCTCCCGTGCGAAAGCTCTGACGTTTTATAGCAAATCTGAGATAAAGATAATGGCTCGTCGCAATACTGCACTGTATGTAACAGGGGTGGGTGCATGGAGAGGGGGGGGGGGGGGTCCCTCAGACGTTTTGTAGCAAATTTGAGAGAAAGATAAAGGCTCGTACATTTAGCACCTCCTTTTAGGCGGAAAGTTAGTTCGACACCCACGCAATGCTGCACTGCATGTATCCGGGGTGGATGCATGGATGGGGAATTACTTCCCCCTCCCCACGGGAAGCGCGAATACTGACGCAAATTTCGTAGCTTTTATCGTTCTCTTCCTCCGCTTCCTCACGCTTTTTCGCTCTCGCCTGTTTTTAAGGGGTGTATTTGTTTCATCGCCCGTCCCCATATTGGCTCGACACAGCCGTGGGGTGTCTAGATCCCATCCAATATTATTATTTTTGTTCTTTCATATTTGAGTGTTCATTGAACAATGGAAATCATATTATAATATTTGACAAATAATCCTAACCCTAACCTATTCTTCGATTATGAACAGCGCCCCTCTTTCGTGATTATGAATAGCGACCCTCTTCTTTGATTATGATTAGCGACCCTCATCTTCGATTATGAATAGCGACCCTCTTCTGTGATTATGAATAGCGACCCTCTTCTCTGTTTATGAATAGCGACCCTCTTCTTTGATTATGAATAGCGACCCTCTTCTGTGATTATGAATAGCGACCCTCTTCTTCGATTATGAATAGCGACCCTCTTTTGTGATTATGAATAGCGACCCTCTTCTTTGATTATGAATAGCGACCCTCTTCTGTGATTATGAATAGCGACCCTCTTCTCTGATTATGAATAGCGACCCTCTTCTCCGATTATGAATAGCGACCCTTATGAATATTGACCTTTATGAATAGCGACCCTTATGAATATTGACCTTTATGAATAGCGACCCTTATGATTAACGACCCCGATTTGGTATTATGAATAGCGACCCTGTATCTGTATTATGTATAGCGACCCTTATGACTTATTATGAATAGCGGCCCTTATGAGTAATGACCCTTTTCTTCGATTATGAATAGCGACCCTCTTCTCATATTATGAATAGCAATCCCTATGAATAATGCTCCTTATGAGTTTATGAATAGTGACCCCCTTTTCGCTTTATGAATAGCGACCCTACAGGTATAGGAAATTACACGTTATGACTAGCGGTCCTTATGAGCCACTGATCCTTATGACTAGCGGTCCTTATGACTAGCGAGGTTACCCCCAGGGAGAGAACACGTTCTGCAAGTTAGTGTAGGGCAGAGTCAGCTTTAACCCGTTGACTACTGAATTATCTTAATCCCATAGGTTTAATACAGGAACCATCTGGCTCCCATACATAAGGGGTTAAAGCAAACTAAAGTAAGCAAATTTACAGCAAAAACTTGTTCTATTAAGTCTGCATATGTTAGGTATTCCTTCCCGTTGTTTCTACATTGCATACTGCAATATTGATTTAAAAGCAACATCTGGGCCCGTTGCATAAAACTTACCATTAACGGGTAACTTTGCCATCAATGGTAACTCCCATGGTCGTTACCATTGATAGCAGAGTTACCATTAATGGTAAGTTTAGGCAACAGGGCCCTGGATAGAACCTGGGGCGGTATTCTGAAAACTGTTATATTTTATGTTAAGGAAAACTATGTTAAAGGGAAAGTAACCTCAGCGTATGAATTAGCTTATTTTGAATGGTGTAGTATATGCCTCTTATTTGATACATGCAATTTCATGTAAAAACACAGGATATAGATATAAATCACTATTTTCCAGCCAAGTTATCGTCTGCTAGCAATAATAAGGGGGCTGCCATTACTTTATGTGTACACGAACATATTTTTCATCCCAAGTAAAATTTCCTTCATCGTTAACTTGTAATTGATTTTTAGAGGACAAATATATATTAGATAAAGTCACATATTCTGAAATGTAAGTTTAGTTTTATATATTTTTTAAAAGGTCTTAATTTGTTCATAAAAAATATACTTCATAAAAAATATACGTCAAGGACGGAGAATTGACGTCAAGGACGGAGACAATCGTAACAATACCAAAATAAAGCGAGGAATCTGCTTTACAGGATGGCTATTAGAACTCATGGGTCGTCAATTATCTAGGCCCATGGCCAATAACAATCGTAATACAATCAGAACAAAGCGACGTATCTGTTGTAAAGGTAGGCTATTATCAATGCATATGGTACCTAATGATCCGTGTCATGCACAAAATGGCAGCCTCCATGGAAAGACGTAGCAGACAATAGGTGCATCTAGAATATCACGTGGGGTTACTTGTCCTTTAATTGTCATAACATACAGAAATTGCGTGCAATAAACACTGATCATTGGTGCTTTATGCGCAGATGTCTCTGTTAACTTTACACGAGCACAGCCATCTTTGTGCAATCATTGACCAATGACTTGTCCCGATTTTGATTTGTTATGACAATTAACATTGTTTTACTAACATAAAAGATAACATCATTTTCAGAATAAGGTCCTTGGGTTCTTAGAGAATCATTAGGTGTATTAATTTAATCTAATATTGAATGGCCTTGGGTGGGATACCAGGGTATATTGCACAAGCTGATTAGCATATTTTGGCACGTTGAGCGAAATATTTTAAAAGTGAGTGCGTTATGTGTGACCTGTCACATCAAGATGAGACAGAAGTTTTTTTTTTCAAAATTGTTTTTTCTAATTGATTCATATTTTCTGTCTCTTTGATTTGGTGCATAACTCAACACTAGGGAGCGAGTATTAGTAGAGATGGTAGCTTTTGAAGCTGGAGAAGAGTAGGGTTCTCAAAAATATTTCTGCAAGAAAAACACTTCCAAATTTTGATCCACAATACTTGGTAACATGTGGAACATACCAGTCCCCAGAATTGCCTTTATAAAAAGAAAGGTCTTTTTCATGCAGCCAAAATGTTAATTGATCCTGATGATCCTGATGATGATTTTCAAGCTCCTGACAGTTGCTGTAAAACCCAGACCTGGGTCCTGTTTCAGAAAAATTGTTATGAGTAACAACTGCCTCATTTCTATGACAAATCTGCTCTCAGCCAATGCAAGGATTTCAGTAGCTTAGAACAGTTATTGCAACTTGTTCATCGGAGAAGCTAGGCTGAGCAGGGTAATAAACCAAGGCTCTTTGGAAGTGCACAGAGACGATAATTATGTGATATGCGTTGTACAAGAACTGAGATTTATAACTACATTAATATATTGCTTGTTTTCTTTTATAAGCCATACAGATAAATATAACAGATACAAGAGTATAAGTTGATCTATTGTCACACGAAGGAGCAAACAAGGGTTGCGACGTTTCGACCGCTAACTGCTAGTCTTCGTCAGGCAATGTGGACAATCGCCGCTGCAAGCGCCTTTTATAGCGTAAGCTGTGTTCCGAGGGCGCCGGAACTGCCGCGCTGCTATTGGTCCGTGAAATCGACCAATCAGAAGCCGCGGACGGTGCGATCGTTGGGCGGGATGCGGACGTTGGGGAAACCCCGTCGGTGATGGGCAGTGCTACTGGCGGGCGAAATGTGGACGTCGAGCGGAGGGCAACGGAAGGGGGTGTGTGTCGGCGGATGGTGGGAAGCCATTCCTCCGGGATGTCAATGCCGTTATCTCTATTGATATTATTATTGGGAGGGTGCTGTGCGCTCCAAGCATGCTCAGCGACTGCCGAACTATGCGACGGTGCTTGACATCTCTGCGGTGTTCTAGCATTCTTTCCACATTGCCTGACGAAGACT
Organism: Heliocidaris erythrogramma; assembly: GCA_025617745.1. Classification (NCBI taxonomy): domain Eukaryota; kingdom Metazoa; phylum Echinodermata; class Echinoidea; order Camarodonta; family Echinometridae; genus Heliocidaris; species Heliocidaris erythrogramma. The sequence goes on from CM046854.1 coordinate 58,345,866, forward strand.
AGCAGTTAGCGGTCGAAACGTCGCAACCCTTGTTTGCTCCTTCGTGTGACAACAGATCAACTTATACTCTTATTGTACTATCACGATGATCAACATCTTCCGCACTATAACAGATATATATAAGAGATATAAGGAGAAAATGTAGAATTTTCACCTGACCAATTCTTGTGCAATTTGGGTGACCTTTGCGAGGTCTTTTGCCTTGTCCTTTTCTCCTTGCTTTAATAATCGGTAGAAGATAAGACTAGTGTTCAAAGTGATCTCTCTTTCTCTTGGATGTGTCCAATAGGAACAGTTAAGCCTGGCTCACACGATGCATCTTCTCTTCTTCTTCTTGTAAAGTACAGTCCACCATCGGGTGTATTATATCGTACTATTTGGCAGGTCTGGTGTGGTGTATGTACAGTGCCTTGTCATTACCTGCGCTAATGAAGTCTTCAGGGCAATTGAGCCATACGTCAGTTATTGAAAGAATTGTTTGCAGTGTTCACATTTCTGAACAATTTCTCTCTTTTTTTGACACGCAAAAGACCGTACCAGTCACTGACATGGTTCTTACGTCAGCAAATGATGCCACATGTTAAGCCAGGCTCAACGGCAAGTTCCTAGCAGATACAGCTCCAGCCTTTTGCTATTTTGTAATGACTGATTGTACGCAATACATTTATGTGAAAATGAAAAACAAAAGAACATCTGTTTCAATTTAGTATAGCTAGCTATATTTCTCACATAACAATTGATGCTATTTTTTCCCTTTGCTGTGACAGAGTAGGCTAACCTTGGACTGTCTGCAGGAGTTCCGGAGGATTCAGAACATCAAAGTGGACCAAACCATATGGCTTTAAAGGTAAACCTGATATCTCTGTTGGCAATGCCACTAGAAATAGTTGCACAAATGTTCCAAGTAGTTTGAAAGTTTTCTCTCCTTTCACAGATATTTCCAGTCATTCAAATAGAGATAATTATGATACGTATACTCTAGTGATAACTCTAAATGTTATCAGCAGCATATCCATTAAGGTTTAGCTTAGCAAAAGGCAGTGGCACGCGTCCGGAGTGCAAAATGGATATCGTTGAAAATCATAGTTTTATTGCATTACAGTAGAAACATATGTGACCAGGTAAAAGTTTTTAATTCACAGCTGTGTGCATCTGGACTTGTCTTTTTGTCTTTTTAGGCCACTTTGTTTCCATAGGCTACTTTAATGGACAAGCTACTGATAACGTAAAATCAAGTAGAGTTCTGGTCATGTAATTACTTTGTGAAAGAAACTGTCGCAAAGGACTTGGGAAAGGTTGACCATGTCTACATAAGCATTTGTTTTATACTGTGTTTTGGAATCTTCAAAATAGATAAGAAATTGACCCAATCTCACTGAAAAGCACATGTACTGCAAACAGAAATGGGTATATGGGACTACACACACACAAGTGGCATGAATGTTCAGCCCGAACATTTCAGCTATTTCTAGTCATATTTCGATTACAAAAGCATTTGAAGAGCAATCCTTCAGGAGATGTTTTTACTATGATTTTTCCAAACTGACATAAAAGGAATGAGAAAGCTCACAAATTATTTTTCACCTTTCCCAGAACTAAAGATTCCCTTTAAGAGTTGTCACCAGCTGTTAACAGCTAAATCATTCATACCCCTTGCAATGTTGAAGTCTTCTGTGTTTCTCTTAAGAATTCAAGGTGGACTAGTGGAATTTGGACATTGGTTGAATACTTTCGATTTACTACAATAAATTAATGTATCTACCTATTATTTCTACTATCGAGAAACTAAAAAATCACATGCGCGAGCGCACAACAGCCATCTTCCTCTTTGTCATTCTCGCTGTCAGATAAGTCACTGCACTCAAATTGAGATTTATCTCTGTTATTGCGTTTTCTGATCTGTTTTAACAAATTAATTCCTTCTGCATTTTAATTCTTAGTAATTTGGTGGTACGGACTTTCCAGTCACTTTTTTTGCTAGACAGAAAATTATTTCAATTTCTGTCTCGCCTTTCTTCCTCTTTTGTTCCTCCCGGTGACATAGCTTTACGCTCGTTCGCTGGGCTAGCAATCCACGGCTTAGCGCTTGGCTTTGGGGTTTTCCTTCGTTAGTTTTCGTGCATAGCCCTCGGGGTGTTTAGTGTTCTTTCGTGGCTACTTTCCTCGCATTTAGTTGTGCTTGTATTTTCCTTTTAGAAATACTGTGAGCTCTTTATTGTATCCCCCGGCAGTATGCCGGAGGATACTTTGGATTCAGCAGCGTTTCGCCGGCGCCGGCGCCGGCGAAACGCTGCTGAATCCAAAGTATCCTCCGGCCGCCGCCGCGTCACATTCTTGTGTGCGCTCTAGCGGTCACATTTCTCGACGAATTTCTTTCAGACTTCCTGTGGACGTGTATCTTGGTAAAATCTGGACCCCTATAGTTTCTGGTGATGCTGCCCCCCGTGTTCCGTCTTTTATAGGGTAAAAGGCCATATTTTGGGGGATAGTTTGTGTGCGCTCTAGCGGTCACATTTCTCAACAGATTTTGTTCAAATTTTGTATGAAGGTGTCTCTTGGTAAAATCTGGAACCCTATAGATTTTGGTGATGCTGCCCCCAGTGTTCCGTCTTTTATAGGGTCAAAGGTCATACTTCAGGGCATGGCGTGAGTGCACTCTGCAGGCCACATTTCTTGATGGATTTCTTTCAAATTTTGTATGGAGATGTATCTTGGTATATCTCTCAACACATTTCTTTCAAATTTTATATGAAGATGTGTCTTAGTGAAACCTACACATCTAAATTGTTTGCTAATGCTACCCCCACTGTACCACTTTCTATACAGTCAAATGTCATATTCAGGTTGTTGTTAGGGTCAAATGTCATATTTTCGTTGCATGCATTCTGGAGGACACATTTGTTAACTCATTTCTTTTAGATTTTGTATGTAGGTCCATTATAGATTACACCTCTACAGTTTTTGGTGATGCTGCCTCTAGTGTTCCGTCTTTCATAGGATCAAAGGTCATATTTTAGTGGATGGCTTATGTGCGCTCTGAGGTCATATTTCTTCCGAATTTTTTATAAAAATGCATTATACTCTAATCTCCACAAATCGTTTTGGTAATGCTGCTCCTAGTGTTGACAATATTCCGGGCCACTGGCGGCAATTTCTACACCATCCTTTTGTTTGAGGGAGGGGATGAGGGAGGGGATGGGGGAGGGTCTTTGTCCCTCCTTCAAATCGCTGCCAGTGCCGGGGGATACATTTCGCATTGCGCGGCACCAGCAATGCACATTTCTAGTTTATTTACACCCTTACGTGCTTGTCTCTTTTTCTTATTGGTTCAGTATGAGTTTTTCTGTTCCTTTGAACCCTGCTACCCTTTTGACCCCGACAGCGTGCAGGCTGACACGGCGGGAGCCGTGTCACTGCTTCATCTTCGTTGAAACGCAGTACACTAGCTACCGGGGGTACGGGCGTGAAACCGTCGACTCGGTCAGGGATTATCCCAGGCTTGTCTACGATAGGTAAGGTAGGGACCCCTGCTGACAGTGGGTCTTGGACAAGGACAAGCACCTCGTTGTTTGCTAGCTTTACAACAACTGTCCCCCACCTGAGCAAAGACACTGGAGTCTCTCCATCCAGTGATCTATACACTCTTAGTGACTCGGCTAGTGCTGACTCAGCCTAGTCACTACGGAGACGACTGCCTCCCGTTCTAAACGGGCCAAGCGTAGCCGTGAGAGATCATCTGAGCGCCCTGCCAAGCACGGCCTCTCGAGTAAGGCCAAGGTGCCAACTTCTTTGCCGGAGGACTCTGCCCCCTTGCAAGAAGTCCAAAAGGCATGATTCGGCAAAGTCCCTTTCTAAGTCGGGCAGGGATTTTCTTCCCAGGCTTGTCGACGAAAGGTCAAGCACCTTGCTGTTTGCAAGCCCGGCCGCTGCTGGGCTTGGCTTTACAACAACAGTCGAGACTCGCAATCCCGGGGGGTTGTCGCAGAGCTGCCAAGCAGTACGGATTTACCGTATTTTGACGGAATTCAGACACAAATACGGAAGTACGGATTTCCCCTCTAAACTACGGATTTGAAGAAATCTGATTATGCACTATTCGTCTTATACGTTGCGCACATGTATTTGTTATCACTCATATTTTCACACTCATATTGTATTATTTTCGCTGTTCCCGGAACTCCGTACTGTGTATGTACCTAAAGTGCGTACAGAAAGGAGACTGCGAACGTACATGTACTTTCACTGCACACGCAAACTTCTAGCCCTAGCTATGAGCTCAATCGCTAGCGGTGCGGCTGCTCTTACACACTGAGGCGTTAGGCGAAGCCGGCCAGCCTAGCTCGCGGGCGGCGCGGCGCGGCTGCCACTTGGTGTAAGGCGGCAGTATGTGGAGCTGCTCCGTAGTGGAATTGAAAGAATGAATAGGGAATGTGAGTTTTCAGCTGGTTTTTTATGTTTCTAGATCTAGATAATTATCTTATTCCCAATGATAATTATTGGGGGTTGTCATAAAGAGTAATTTTAGGACATATTTAGATCTAACTTTCACAATTTTGGTGGCAGTTGCAGTTTAATAATAAGTGTGAGTATCTGTGTGAGTATTCAAAATCTCGCACCTGTAACGTGCACCACCGATGTTTCAAAAGCAGAGTGAGCTGAAGGAGGTGGGAGGCAGCAGAGATATTGGCAGAGAGAGGAGCGGGGGGGGGGGAATGGGGGAATTGATTCATTATGACAATGATCATAAACGGATACTCACTTATCTCACACCCATTTCATTACCGGTATTGCATGTCCTAATCAAAGCTGCTAAAAGGGGGGGGGGGGGGAGGTGGAGGGGGTGAGGATGACCAGGGATGGAGTGGATGATTGGGGTGGAGGTAGAAGTGTGGTGGTGCATCATGGATATTTACCCTGAAATTTGAATCAATACCAACAATCTCACAATCCTTGAATTTTTCACATTTAATGCTACAATAATCAATACAATTAATGTTCGTTCATGCATAAATTTCTTATTCAATAATCAAATAAAAATATTAAGAAACAAAAAGTTGTCATAATTGATCATGAATATCTCATATCACCTTATTTTGTAAGCTACAAATAACTTAGCTGTCCAAAATTGTAAGGAAAAATCCTGCGCAGGCCAATTTTCATACCTCTAACTTAAGTGAGCACTGCTCATCGATGCATGAATTTTTAAATTTTTTTCATATCATATGAAAGGTGGGTCCTTTAGCTTTCGATACATATCAACATTTTCCCATAAAAATATATATGCTTAATTTGGCAACAATTTCGAAAGTGTAACATTTTTTTTGAGCCACACGGTATATGTTAACTGACATTAAAAGACATACCATATGAAAGAGTAATTAATATTATTTCCAATGGTAACTTGTTTATGTTTCCAGGGTCTTGCATCACAGAACACCATTGTCTTCAAATTTTTTTGCAAAATCCTATGTGGTTCACTTTCTTGTAAAACACAATAGGCATGATGTTAAGGAGATGCCAGTTTGTGAAATGGCCTGATGCTGCAATTGTTATTGTGGATGATTTTCTTTTTCAAATTTTTGTTAATGAGATGTTATTCACTCATGAACCGTGCGTTTCGTAGTGCACGGCGGATTCTTTATAGCTCTTTCCGCCCCCCCCCCCCCCCCCCCCCCCCCGGAGGAGCCACATGAACACCATCCACATCTTTCTCTTTCTCTGATATTCATAATCCCCAAGTGCTTGGGGAAGCTACGTATGATCCTGAACATGAACAGGATAAACCAGTTCATTCCACGGGTCCACTTCCGGATGCAAATACTAGCTTCAATACCTCCGCTGATCAGGAGAGAGAATTACGCAATCTCGGTGGATCTCAAAGATGCGTATTTCCATATCCCTATACATCCTGCTTCAAGGGATCTTCTGGGATTTTCTTTCCTATCCGAAACCCTCTGGTTTCCTGCTCTTCCTTTCAGGCTTTACTTGGGGAGTGGCTGCCCTGGCAGCCTCACTGAGGAGTCGTGGCCTTCGCATGTTCTGCTATCTTGATGATTGGCTACTCTTGGTGGAGTCCGAAGCTCTTCTCACAGACCAAGTACACACACTGGTCAACACGACCCAAGAATTAGGTTTCCTAATAACTTGGGAAAATTCGGAACTTATTCCTACACGCCAACCATTTTCCTTGGGGCAGATAGACATGCAGAATCAGTTAGCGCGGCCCAGCCGAGACTACTCTTGGCCAAGAGGGTTAGGGCCAGAAAATTGCTTCAATTTCTGGGCTCTCTAGCCAGCCTGGTCGACATTCTCGAGGACTGCTGGCTTCTTATGAGGCCTTTTCAGAGGCATCTTCTCAGATTTTGCAAACCGTGCACTTGAGGTGGTGTCGTCGCATGGCAATCATGCCTGTTGCCTCCTTCATCCCCGGTCAGGAATATCTCATTGCGGACTTCCTATCCAGGGGCAGGTGCCTTCCGTCAGAATGGAAGCTCCATCCAGAGGTATTTTTCCATCTTTCCAATCTTTGGGGCCCTCTGGAGGTCGATCTGTTTGCTTCAGCTCTCAACCACCAGCTTCCGAGGTGCTGCTCCCGAGTTCGCGACGGAGGCCTGGGTCCTGGACGCATTTTCCCTCAGTTGGGAGAATCTTTGGGGGTTTGCATTCTTGCCCTTCCCTTGATTCTGTGGGTCTTGAGGAAGATCAGGGAGGATCAGGCTTGGGTTCTTTTGATAGCTCCTATTGGCCCAGAAAGATTTTCCAGAGCTGGTGAGTCTCTTGATGGCTCAGATTTTTCCTCTTCCCTTGAGAGCAGATCTGGTGTCTCAACCCCTTTCAGGGATTCTACACCACAGACCAGCGTCCCTTGATTTGACTGCTTGGCCCCTTGGCCGCAGAATTTGTAGTCTAGTCATAGAGATTCTACTAGGGAAGTTTACAATTCCTGTCTTTCAGCCTTCTTTCAGTGATGTCAGGACCGGGCTCAAATCCCGTCTAATCTCTCTGTTTGAAAAAGGAAGGTCTATCTATCCGAGGCTACCGTTCAGCGATCGGTGCTATTCACACAGGCATTTTTGGACGGTTTGGGAATTTCCAAGTCACTGCTTTTGTGTGGACTAATTTACTGCAATAAATCATATATACCTACCTATTATGCCTGTAGTCTTGACTACGGGACCCCTTCAAGAATTTAACACAAATGAGTCACAATATTGTGCGCACCCCCCGTAATCCTATTGTCCCCTTCGCCACTCACGCGCGTCAACACGCTACGGCCATCTTCCTCTTTCTTGCTCGCCCCCGACGAGATAGGACGTATAGTCACAGCGCTCCTGAAATCAGGTCGTATAGTATCTTTTAGGTGCGCTTTTTCGCACATTTAAAGCACTTTTAGGTACCTATATTCGCTTAGATTATAGTACTGTGTGTTTTAGTAGTCACTTTTGCCGATTGCAAGGGATTTTTGATATCCTTTTCTTGGCATTTATTTTTCCCTTTCACGGTCAGCCCCACGTAGATATTTCTGTGTGTTTGCGGGTGTTTCCGTTTGTCACCGAGCCTTTGGGTTCGGTGTTTGTTTTTACGGTTTTTTGGCTGTGAAAATTCTTTTGTGCGTATCTCCCAAATAAAATTTACCCTTATTTTACTGCATTCAGTTGAAGTATTTCTTATTTTGAAAAGTATACTTTATTGTCTGTTTTATTGCAGTGGTATGGATTCGGAAGAAGAAGCAGCTAGGTCAAGGAGACCTGCTTCTTCCGAAGAGTCGTCTAGCAAGACGACTCGGCCTTCCAGAACTCTCCCGAGTACTTCGGTACATGGGGGAGGGAGGAGGGCTAAGGGTAAGTTGCCTAGTGGTGTTTCCTTGCAGAGTTTGCCAGTCTCGGAGCTTGCGGCTTCGGGACGGGTGGCGTTAACTGAGTCGGGATTGTCAACTCCGAAGCCCGTGGTTTCGGGGTGGGTGGCGTCAGATTCTAGTGGTTTGGATATCTAACGAATCCAATCCCCCGGTCGCTGAGACCAGAGAGGGGGCGGTTGTTTCCCATACGGTAGCGTTCACTCGCTCTGATCCGTTAGGGGAGACGCGCCCCACTACTGCAAGGCAACCCACGGGCTTAGTCCATGTTGGTCTGGGTTCTCAAACCCTAGCCCCCGGCAAACGCCATATGGGGGAACGAGTACTTCCTGGGCTGTCTACATTGCCAGCTAATGGGAATGCTCGAGCTAACAATTATGGACGCTCTTCAGAGCAACAGGTGTTTTCACCTGAGTGCGTGACTACTAGTGCTCCCCTATTGCCGCTTTCTAGCGGTCCAATAGCGGGTTCACACGCCTTTAGTAGTCATCGGGCACATACCGAGTCATCTCGGTCTGCCCCCGCACTGGGAGCTTTTAGCTCCCAACCCATGGCTACTGCATCTTCTTGCTTAGCCAATATGGGTGATTTGGGCGATTCTCTAGGCTTACGCCATGAGCGCTCCAATCCCTTTATGGGAAGTGAACGTTCCTCCGCGGAGGGATCGGTTCGTGTTTCCGAAGCGGCTTCGGAGATCCGAACGAATCCGATTAAGCGTTCTAAGAAAAGGGTTTCGGCTACGACTCTTGTCGAGCCAGCCAAGAAAAAGGCCAAGAAGAAGGCAAAAAGTGGCAAGGCTTTGCCGGCCTCTTGCCCGTCTGGCCTGGCTAACCCAGCTAGCTCCTCTCAAGCTGACATGTTCAGCATGATGCGGGCTTTTGCTCAGAATCAGGGTTGGTCATTTGTACCGGCTACTTCAACCCTGACTTCTGTCCCTATTCAGGGGTCTCGCTTTGAGTCTAATCAGCCTTTTGTGATTGATTCGTCTTTGTCTGAGTCGATTCGCATGTGCCTCCTATTCCCGTGGCCCTTGGGGCGCCGCCGGGCGAGGAGACTTTTGTTGAACCATGCGGGGCTCTGCCTGCTGAGGCCTTTGTTAGCGTTCCTTTGTCTCATTCCACTCGGGTGGAACCAGATTTGGAGGTGGCCTCTCAAGCTTCGGTTTCTGAATCGCTTGGGCAGGCGCTTTGTTGTCCAGATATCTCCCTGAATTTCAGTCAACCCGCGCGCAGGGTTCGACTTTGCGTTGGTTTAAGCAGCAGGATTCCTGCTGAGTCCTTTGTTGGCGTTCCTTTGCCGGGTCATCCCGGTCCGCCCTTGCACTGGGCGCCTTGGCGCCCGGCCCATGGCTGTTGCATCTTCTTGCTCAGCCGATATGGGTAATTGGTGCGCGTCTTTGGGTTCAATACCCTCAGCGCACTTCTCCCATGAAGGGAGGTGAGCGTCCCTCAGCGGAGGGTTCGGTTCGTGTTCCCGAAGGGCTTCGGGGATCCGAACGAAACCGAATAAACGCTCTGAAAAGCGGGTTTCGACTTAGGCTCTTTTTAGGGCCAATCAGAAGCCTAGGGAAGGGGCTAAAAGAGGCAAGGCTTTGCCTGCCTCTTGCCCATCGGGTTTAGCTAACCCTCCGGTCTCTCAAGCTGAGATGTTCGGTGTGAGATGGGCTTTGCCCAGACTCAGGGTTGGTCCCTTGTACCAGGCATCACATCCCCTGCTTTTGTTCCTTTTTTGAGTCGGACATCGAGACTAATTAGCCTTTTATGGTTTATTCTTCTTTGTCTGTGACGGGATCACATGCGCCTCCTATTCTCGCAGCCTCGGGGCTCCGTCGGGTGAGGAGGCTTATGGCGGTTCATGCGTGAATCCGACTGTTTCGGCCTTTGTTCGTGATCTTTTGTCACGATCATTTCAGGCGGAACCAAGTTTGGAAGCGGCCTCTCAAGCTTCGGTTTCCGAATCGCTGGGGCAGGCAGAGCCTTAGTCGCTCTCCCTTCGTGGGGTAGAAGCGATTACTTTGTTCTAAACTTTCCCTGACTTTCAGTCAGCCCGCGCGCAGGGTTCGACTTTGCTTGGGTTCAGGCAGCGGGATTCCTCCGAGGGTATTTCTCTTGCGGAGGATTTCAAGCTGGATTATTGACGCATTGAAGCTGCGCTTCTTTTAAGCGTCATGTTTGGTTTGCAGTGGTCATAGTTTTCCACTGCAGCTGCCTCGGTCATGTACCGTCGCAGAGTCTTGTTTCTTACGGCTTTGGGTTAAGGAGTCGGACATCGCACTGCTTCTCGGATGTTCCGTCTCGGGCCCTTTGCTTTTTGGCGATGCGCGATAACAGGTCTCTGTCTTGTTTACATGCTCATCCTAAGTCGATGCGAGCCTCTGTCCGCGTCTTGGTTGGTGGCTGTCTTCGTTCCTTTCTTCCCGCTTGGGAGGCCATCTCCGGGGACGCTTTTGTTCTCTTTGGCGGACGAGACGGATTCTTCATAGATCTGTCCGCCCCGCTCCCCGGAGGGGCTATAGGAACTCGGTCACCTCACAGGCCCTAGCTCGTTCTCGTGCCTCATCAGAGATTGAATCTCTGTTGAAGAAGTGGGCTATAGAAAGGGTAAGAGACTGGCTGTCTTTTTCCCTTTCTCCGACTTTTGTTATTCCCAAGCGCTCGGGAAAACTTCAGTACATTTTCGGATGGAGACTCTCGCCTCCATTCTCCTGTTGATCAAGGAAGGACTACGCGGTCTTGATAGTTTTCGAAGATGCGTAGTTCCACTTTCCCATTCATCGCGCTTCGCGCGATCTTCTGGGGTTTTCCTTCCTCTCAGAGACTTATCGCTTTCGCACTCTTCCCTTCGGGCTGCGCCCAGTCCCTCGGGTTCTTACTCAGGTCGTAGCCGTGCTGGCAGCCTCTCTGAGGCGACGCGGCCTTCGGCTATTTTTTGCTACCTGGACGATTGGCTTCTCCTGGCGGAGTCGCGCGATTGTTTGTTGAACGAGACTCGTTTGCTCGTCAATCTTACTCAAGACTTGGGTTTCCTAATATTTTGGGAATAGTCAGAGTTAGTTCCTACTTGCAGCCCAGTTTTTCTGGGGGCTGTGTTGGACATTTGGAATCAGTTGGCTCGGCCCAGTCGAGACAGGTTTCTCACCATTGTCTCGGCAGCTCGCAAACTCCTGCTGGCCAGAAAGGTTCTTGCGCGAGGCAAGTCCTTTCGTACCCCCCCCCTTCCGTTGATCTCGGTTTCGACGGACGCCTCTCGGTTTGGGTGGGGAGGACATTGCAATGGCAGCGCGGTCGCGGGGGATTGGTCTCATCTTGGGACTCTTCCCCATATTTAATGTCCTGGAGTTTATGGCAGTTCTTTTAACCCTGCTTCATTTCAGAAGTCGACTTTTCAGTCGTTCAGTTCTGATCCTCACGGACAATGTCACTGTGGCGGCTTATGTCAATCTGCAGGGAAGCACTCGTTCTGCTATCCTGAATGCCCTAGCAGCACAGCTGTGGAGGTGGTGTTGTCGCATGGCGATCACACCTGTGGCCTCTTTCATCCCCAGTCTGGAAAACCTCATTGCGGATTTTCTGTCTCGGGGTAGGTGTCTTCCATCGGAATGGATGCTCCATCCAGAGGTCTTTCGCCGCATTTGCGAAATCCACTGGAAGTGGATCTTTTTGCGTCGATTCTAAACCACCTACTTCCTTCTTCCGTTAAGAGTGGATCTGGTGTTGCAGCCCCTCTCGGGGATTCTTCACCACAATCCAGAGTCCCTTCATTTGACTGCTTGGCCCTTGTCGGGGAATCTGCAAGACAGTCGGGTCTCTGTGATAGAGCCGCGGAATTTTTATTGTCCAGTCGTAGAGTTTCTACTAGGGAGATTTATAATTCCCGTCTTTCGGTCTTTTTCCTTTGGCGTAAAGAGCGAAGTCAAACCCCTTATCGGCTCCTATTGGTTCAATTGCGGATTTTCTAATCTCGCTATTTGACAAAGGGAGATCCATCTCTGCTATCCGAGGCTACCGTTCGGAACGATCGGGGCCATTCTTTCGGGTTTCTCAGATGGTTCGGGGATTTCCATTTCCCCGCTGTTAAGTGGTGTGATTCGGTCGTTCTTTTTGAAGCGACCTCCTTGTTCTAGGTTAGTGCCGTCTTGGAGTCTGCCTAAGGTCCTGGAGGCCTTGGCGAAACCTCTTTTCGAACCGTTAGGTGAAGCTCGCTTCATCATCTTACGGTTAAGACGCTCTTTTTGGTAGCTTTTGCCTCTGGGCAGAGGCGCAGTACTCTTCATGCTCTCTTATTTACTATATAAATCTATATACCTACCTATGACCCTCCCTCCTTCCCCTCACCTTGCAAGCAACATGTTTCTACTTGGGATTGCTCGCAAAAGAGGAAGATGGCCGTAGCGTGTTGACGCGCGTGAGTGGCGAAGGGGACAATAGGATTACGTGGGGTGCGCACAATATTGTGACTCATTTGTGTTAAATTCTCGAAGGGGTCCCGTAGTCAAGACTACAGGCATAATAGGTAGGTATATAGATTTATATAGTAAATAAGAAAATCAGTGCTGATTTTACAAATTCTTTAGTTCTTTCTTTCTGAAATGTCCCTGCTTTTCTCAATTGGTTTCATCTTGGAGTTTGCCACAGGTTCTAGAAGCCCTGGCTAAACCTCCTTTCGAACCTATGAGCAATGCTTCGCTTCACCATCTCACGGTGAACACTCTCTTTTTGGTAGCCATTGCCAGGTCTATCTGAATGCTCTAGCATAATAGCATCCTAGGGGCTGGCATTCTAGTACTGATTCAAACATTTGTTAGGTGATCTGTCGTACATCGACAGATCACCTCTTAATTTCGTCAAGATTTTTCTTCTTTATTATTTATTTATTTTTATTTTTCGCCCCTTTTCTTGTTACCATGATTCCTCAAAAAGTTCATTCTCAATTTTCTTCAAATTTTCGTCACTTATCAGACTTGTTAATGTCAAGATGTGGCATCTTATTCAAGGTCATCAGGTTATCATGACGTCATCAAGACGCCATTTTGTAAATTTACAAGATCGATTATATCTTCATAATCGATCATCAAAAATCAACTATATTTACATCACATAAACTTCACATGACGGGTCATCAGGTCATGTCCTCACAGGTCATCTAGAGGTCAGGACGTACGCGTACGCGCGCGTCAAAATTTTAAAATGCTCAAAATCACGTAGGATCAAGTCTGCACACGTTTCAGGTCAGTTTGAGCATTTCAAAAATGTCCGTGCGTCAGCGTCCGCGCGCGCGTTTTACGCGCGCACAGATCGTAAATAACGTTAGAACGCTGTTTTTTTTATTGATTTGCAATCCTGACACTTTTCTTCATCATTTCCATCAATTTGAATCAATTTCAATCAATAATAAGGTCGTACGGGCGCGTCAAAGTTCGAAATCCGTGCGCGCGTCTATGGCGAAAATAACGTAAAAACGTGCAAAAACATGCCTCTACAAAATTCATTGTAGCTCGTTAGATAGTCCGTTGACCCCCCAATTTTTTGTCATCATCAGGTAGGGTATGAATCATAGATTTCATTTCATGTATCATTTCATCCATATAAACATTATGACGTCATCAAAATGGCACCAGAAGTCAAAATTTCCATTTTTCATGTTTTGACGTCATCACATTTATGCAAATTTGGCTCTAGATTCGTAATTATTGGTCGTTTTTCTCCCAAATTTTGATATGTTATAGCTGCAACAATTCTCTACGAGACATCTTGCCACCATTATTCATTTTGATGACGTCATCACACTGAAATCTTCAATTAAAGACGACATGTCAAATTTTTCCCTATTTGCGTGTTATGTCTATGGAAGATGATTTTTTTTCGAATCATGAATCTACATGACATCGTTCTCTGAGCAGTATCTCAGTTATTTTTGGTCTATTTCCTTCCAGATTTTAATATGTTGTAGCTGAGACTATAAGCTTTTATTAGTAAGCCCTCCAATTTTTGATCAGATGTTGGGATCATGCCCAATTTTTCAGTACCAAATGGGATTTGAGAATCACGTTTTTCGTTTACGTGTTATCTCTATGGGAAATATTTTGGTCTATCGGTAAAGCACATGACTACCATAGTCAAGGTACCTGGTTCGATCCCCGGGCCGATTTTTTTTTTTTTTTTTTTTTTGCTTCTTTTTACTTGTCATTTTACCATCCTCTACGACTATTATAACATAAACAATCACAAACCAAGTAATAAAATGCCTTATTTTGCATGTTATGTCTATTGCAAAGTGCTGTGCAGTGGTTTATGTATATCCCTATGGAAAATCTGTTTCACTGACGTGTATTAAAGCTATCCTACAATATCATTAGTCCTATTAGATATCACAATTTCTCAAAATTGGCTTAGTCAATTATCTTAATTATCTTATTGTGACGTCATCTAGACGCCATTTTCTACAAATCAACTTATGGTCGTATCTTCATAACGAAATGTGATTTCTCGTTCATATTTGGCATGGTTAACGTCACTGTCATTGCAGTCATGATCCTTACCATTATCCCCATCATTATCATCATTATCATTATCATCATTATATCATCAATCATCTTCAAAATCACCAACACCATAATCATCATGAATATCATTATCATCACCATCATTATATTATCATCTTCATCATCATCATCATCACCATTATCATCATCACCGTAATCTTTTTACAATGACCGTTTCACACATTTTGCTACATTCCTGTCCTCAAGAAGCATCTCCATTCATGGCATTCTTGACTTCCTATCTTCAGTTTAGCATTTCCCCATTATTATGATCATCCTGATTACAATCATGATCGTACAAAGTGAAAGACAGATCACCTAATTCGTCATGACGAATTAAACTCTTGTTTTTTTTGTAATTGCTTCTGCTTTGGAATAACCCATGTGTTTGTATTTTTCCTCAGGATGAGAAATATTGTAGTGTTAAAAGTCTTTCATAAAATATATAGAAGCCATAAGAAAGAGAGAGGAGTCCAAAATCATATATTTACTTTTTGCTGCCCTTTTTTGTGTCTGGTGTATTCTGTATCAGTCCTGAATTATACGTGTCAAGAATGCAAACAGCGAAATTATTGATCATACATGTAGTATTGAAAGAAAAGTTGTAATTTGACATATGCGATTACAGTTTGGGTGATATTGAGCCTAATAAAGTTAGTAGAGGTATGTTTACCCACTCTTTGGCTTAAAGATATGCTTCTACCTTAATGCAATAGAATTATTATCTTCAGCGGTATGCATTTTGCTTTCCAGACACGTCTTTTCGCACCACTACATTTCGCTAGGCCACCGAAAATCATGTAACATATTTTTTTTGTCCCGGTTGAAGGTTGTTTGTCAGTCGTTGAAAAAAAGAATCAATACGTATTTTTGAGCTATCATCTGTTACACTCCAATACTTCAAACATCAGTTTTTCAATTGGATTGAAAATAATTGCTCCTGGTTTTTTTTCCTTTGAACATAAAACGAAGAGTTGTGCCTACTATATCTTAGTTCTATAGACTAGGTATTAATCTTTTTCTGTGTCTAATTTTTTCAACAAGATTTCATATTTCAGAAAATTGATATGAGGTGTCGTAGTCAAGTGGTTTAAACACTTGACTGGAGATGCAGAGGTCGTGGATTCGAACCCCGGCATGGCACTAGTGTTCTTTGGCAAGACATTAATCTACATTTGCCACTCTCAACCGAGGTGTTAAATGGGTACCGGTAGGAAGGAATTCCTTGAATGCTGTGAGCACTGAATTCGGTAGCCTAGCTAGAGCCTGGGTAATATTTGAGGGCCTTGAGCCCCTTATACGTGGTGGATATGAGCACTATAAAAATACCCAATATTATAATATGTAATATGCTGATTGCTCTGTAAGAATCATAAATTGATTTTTATATGGCACGAAAAAGAGACATGATAACGAAGCTTTTCGACGTGCACTCATCAGGTTATCATGCAGGTATGTACCCGGACGCCGTAATTTCAGAACAATCGCCAAGCTTGGACAAACTCCTTTTGTCTACACAAGCAAGGATGTACTACCCACCTCCCACTTGAGTAATGTTATTTACCAATTTCAGTGCCGGTGCGATGCCAGGTATGTGGGCCGTACTTCTCAGCGGTTGGCTGATCGCATTAAACGAAACGTCCCCTCGACTATTCGCAACTGTACAACCAATCAGCACACGCAGCCCGTCCATGCCTGCAAATCTGAAACGCACGCTAACAGACCAAAGACAGCCAAATGCGATTCAGCGATCGGTCTCCATTTGCTGAACAATCCAGCTTGCGTATCAAATCTCAATTATGTCCCGGGCCAGAAGCGCAGCGCATTTACGCTTTCTGGAAACCAATCGCACGAACCCCTTTTGTGTAGCCAAAAGGAGTTTGTTCAAGCTTTGCAATTGTTCTGAAATTACGGCGTCCAGGTTGTGTCCGGGTTCATCGAGTATAATATAGTTGATTTCGAGTAATTTGTTACATACCTGCGTGATAACCTGATGAGTGCAGGTCGAAAAGCTTCGTTATCATGTCTCTTTTTCTTGCCGTATTGAAATTTTGTAGTACCAGGAAATTATTTGTGTAAATTGATTTTTATGCCACGTGACAGAACTCTTTAAAATTAGGAGACATTAGAAGAAAACAGAGTATCTGGGTTCTCCCAGGTGAAGGCTGGAGGAAGGCCATCAAGGAAATGAAACATTGAAAATATTAAAAATTGAATGATAAGCGCCGCATAGCACTTCATTGTCTTAAAATTTAAATTAATCAACTTTCCTTCCTCAAATTGGCACCAATTATTCTTATTTTCCACTCCTACATAGTTTAAAAAAAGTATATTACATGTACTGTTGTCAATGAATATCGCAAAATTGCCAATTTCCACATGAAAATAGTGATTATAAATTTTTCGCTGCATTGCCAGTTTAGAGAGCTTAAAGGAGAATTAACACTAGAATATAAATGTACTTATGTTCAAAGGTGTAATATATTCTTAATAATTGACCTGTATCACTTTAGAAATAAAATAACAGAAAAGGGTTTAAATCAAGACATTCTAGCTCACAGTATCATCTGCTAACACTTTACATGGGGGCTGCCATTTTCTTGATGACATGGAGTTGTACATGAACCGTTGGAAACCGTTGCGGTCAGGAAGATATTTTTAATCCTCGAGCTAAATTGCTTCACTTCATTATAAAACATCCCCATATTTGATTGAAAATACATAACAGGTCTATACATATATTCTAAAATTTGAAATTAATAGATTTCTTTTTAAATTCTCTCGTTTTGGAAACTAGAAATCGTTTTCTTTGGCTTGCCTGGCAGAGCAGAACATAATTTATACAACACGCATTCTGACTTTTGAAGTCCATTATCTCAAAGCAGGTGAATGCATGGTTTGTCACTATTGACGCTCGGGAAAGTCATCTGGCATAAATTTGAATTAATTTGCTCCGTCGCGTACGTCATAGCATCAAGAAAATAGATTTATATTTAGTAAAATCGTAATTTTCAAAGAAATATAAAACACATTGTCGTTTTTAGAATATATGTATATATCTGTTAAATATTTTAAATCTCAAATGGAAAAGACAATTTTGCGTTCGGATAAAAAATATCTTTATGTACACATCAAGAAAATGGCAGCCCCCGGGTATCTCTAGCAGAAGATATCTTGATTTATACCCATCTCATATATTTGGATGCAAAAAACTATGTAGGACAACAAGAAGGAATAGATTACATCTTTGAATATAAGCACATTTATATTATGAGGTTAATTCCCCTTTAATAATTAGTTTAAATTAAATTGCTCTCATTCATAAACTGTACATTGCACTGGATTAAAAATAGACTAAAAATTCTCAGTGATTTTTGCTCAGTTTGCTCATGTATAATGTGTGATTCCTAGCATTCTGGATCAAAAGATGCAAAAATGTCACTAAGAGGAGGCACTAACCTAACAAGAACAATGTCCAACCCTACAGCGTGGGAAAATGATGATGTGTACTTTATTTTGTTTTCTTTGTGCTTAGCTACCTTGGCCTTGTTTTTCTTTGTACTATTTATCAGTCAAATTCAATAGCTACTGAAATCATTGCATGCCATTGGATATAAGCAAATCTATGACAGGTGTTTATTGATAACAAGTTTTATAAAACATGGCCTTGTTCTGGGGAATCCCAGACTATAGGTGTGTCTCCATCAGCCTGAGTTTGCTTAAGCTCGAGATTCGAGCCCGATCAGCGCTGTTCGCGAAAAAAGTTAGTTTGAAAAACCCTGTCTTTCTCGATTCCCGCTTGTTTTTGGAATAAACTCGGCTTCAGAAGATGGAAAATTTAGAGAAATACATAGGATGAATGAAAAGAAAAGAGTGAAGAAATGCATAAGGAAAAAAGAAATACATCAGGAAATATAAAGGAAAGAGAATACGTAGAAAGAAAAACAAAGAAATACATATGAATAGATAGAAGAGTAGAATGAGAAAACAAAAACACAAAAGGAATGGATACAAATATAGAAGGGAAATAAAGAAATAAATAAAGAAACATGAAGGAAATTGGATAATAAGAACAAAGAAATACATAAGAATTGAAAGTAGAATAAAATATTTATTGTGTTTTCTCCATAACGAAAAAGATAAGAAAACATAAGGAAATATGAAGACAAGAGGATAGAAAAAAGAACAAAGAAATACATAGGAATAGAAAGAAGAATAAATAATGGGAAAAACAAAGAACTGTATTAGAAAAAATGGAGAATGAAAAACAAAGTAATACATAAGAAACAAAGAAATACATAAGGAAAAAGATAAAATAGAAAAACAAAGAAATACATGAGGAAATATAAAGAGAAGAGGGCAGAAAGAACGAAGAGATACATAAAGAAAAGAAGATAGCAAGATCGAAGAACAGAAAATGGGAAAAACAAGAACTACATAAAGAAAGGATAGCAAGAAGAACAAAGAAATACATAAAGGAAAGAGGATAGCAAGAAGAACAAAAAAATACATAAAAATGAAGATAGCAAGAAGAACAAAGAAATACATAAGCATAGAAAGAAGAATACATAAGGAAAATAAAATATCTGAGATTGGTGTCATGAATTAAGTCTCATATCCAGTTGAAGATACTTTTATTAACCTATCAATGTTTACAACGGCTAGCTCCATCTTATCTTAATACTGGATTGTTAACTCCATATAAACCAGATAGAACGCTACGTTCACGTGCCAAGTCTCTGCTTTGTGTTCCACAAACCATGGCAAAGTCATACGCGCAAAGGTCTTTCTCATACGCAGCAACTTTTTTGTGGAACAAATTGCCAGAACAACTCAAAACTATAGTAACCTATGATACTTTCATCAGTACCTTGAAAACATTTTTTTTTACCACTTATGAGTAGTCAGAAACATGAACCTGGTGCATTTTTCCTTTTCTTGTACAAACATCTTTTTTTTTATTCTTAAAGTGCATAGAAACATGCAATTTTTGCCCATATGTTATGCGCTATATAAAAATGTTTAATTATTATTATTATTATTAAATTAACCCGAGTGCGTCTTCACCTGCCATTTAGTGGGCTAAATCGCCAAATAGCGCGCTATTTCACAAAAAAACAAACCCTGAGTTGACTTGGGCTTCTAGCTTGAGCTTAAAATGCACGAAATAGCCAGCTAATTGCATTTCATTACAAATTAGCTTGAGCTTGTTCTGATCGGTTAGTTTACCGAATCAGAATTAGCGGGCTATTTTGGAAACTCGGGCTGATAAAGATGGGCCTTATGTGATAGCTAACAGGTCCCTGGAATCCTGGTAGTGATGTGAGCAGCCCAAGTTTCCCAATGATATGTAATCTTTTTGCACAAAGGAAAAGCTCTTTTTAAAAATCTAAACTGGTTTGTGAAATTTGAAGTTATATATCGTTTAACTGCCCAAATGTTAATATTGTTGGTAATATTTCTTGACGCCTAAAACAGGTTTATGAATGAAAAACATGAAGCAATGTATCTCTCAATATGAACAATGAAAAATTACTATTATATTAAACTTGTCTCACAAAGATTTCTTTGTGATACATGAATGTAAACTTTATGGTACCTTAAGTGTGAAAGTTGTGAATAAACATCCAAAATGACATGGCAAAACAGGGATCTAAAGTGTCAGGGACGGCATGACAACTGCAAAATATAAAAATAAATATAAAAATAAAAAGGAAAACAAAATAAAAAGAAAACAATATTCTCACTTATGGTCCCCAAAATTTTACATGACAGGTTTTCAATGTTGCTTAGTTCACCATTTATCTCGCAAGGAACATTGTCCATAGTTCATGATCTACTACTAATAATTACTCATTAGACATATTTTCTAAAATGAAAGAATCTTTATTTAAAAAAAAAAAAATCTTATCAGAAATGTTTATTTTAGACTACGACCCAGTATACCAAAAATATTATCAACATGAAGATAATCAATAAGCGAAGTAAAAGCAGCTATTCAAATATAGATACATTTCTATATACTTGTACTTTTCAGACATACATAGAAAAACAAGAAAGCAAATCGGCAGATGAAGCATCTACCTCAGTAAATAGTAATTTGGCTAAGAAACCACTCACACACAGGCAACAGTACTTACATGCAAATGTATATTATGAGCATGCATCAACATACCCTGTCTATTTGATTTTGAAATGTTCTTTGTAATTTATACATGTACTTGAATACTAATTGCTAATTTTGATTTTTTTTTTCTTCATACCTAGTTTGAATCTCACTAATTAGTCAAACAGCCATTAACCCAATTACCATAAAACAAAATATACTACATCTTTGTATGATATCATAAGACATACACTATAAGACCAGATACATATTGGAATAACAACAAAAAAGACCAATTATAAATTTAACCAATCACAGAATAGACTTGATTAAAAAATCAACCCTGTCACAAATTAGACCAGTCAGATTTTGTCGCAAATCATATCAATGAATGCTTCTTTCCCAAGTGCTTAATAACTGCACTGCACTATACTTACCTATATCATCTCATCAAATTGCTATTCATTACCCACAACTCGAATAGCCACCGGTAAAAACTCGTCGAAAGAGTCTTATTCTAAAACTGCCCTCGGCGCACACGGGAAACCCGTCTGCCTGCAGAGCATATAATGCCCCTACATTCCGCATATACTTCCTCTTTCGTTACCGCGCTGAAGTTGAAAACAGCCACAGAAAGCCACTATGTCGGAAAATAATACTTCCGCCAAGAAAATGGACAAAAATGGTTCGGTGATTGATAAGCCGACCACTAATGATCAAACCCCAAGTCCAAGGATAATAAAGGGGAGAAAACCTCGGTGAATGCGAAACCGAAGGCAATAAATGACTCTGCAAATGCTAAGCCGAGAAATCAAGACATTCGGTCTACAATGACACCCAAGACCAATACCAAACCCAAACGGAGAAAAACTAGAGATAATGAAAATTAATCCAAGGACGATAACCCTCCCAGGGACATCAGTAGGGAAGGGGATGAGGGGAGTTTCTGCTCCTCCTCTAGATTGAATAAGACTCGCAACAAAAGACAATCTGATTCAAATGTCGATCTCTCAGAGGCCCCCGCTGTTCCTTCAAAGAAAAGTCGCAGGGGGGAGCCCCAAGCTCATGCCACCGCCTCGCTACCAGACCCCGCAGAGGCAGGGGATTGGATTATTGAGGCCTTGCAAGCTATTCTGCCCCCGATGTCACGCGAAGGATTAATGCAACAATCTTCGCTTCAGTCATCACCGGGCCTCCGGTCGGGGGATAATGCTGGCCCCCACGGAGCTACTCGCGCAATCTCAACCCACCCAGACCCCGACCCGCTTGACCAGCGGAGCCCAGCGGAGTTGGAGAGACGAGGCCACCCGGGACATCTCTCTAATGATTACACGGCATCTCGTCTAGAAAAGGGAAATAACAGGAGCCCTTGGCCTAGCCCACAGAGAAGGGATATTTCTATAATTGGCGACTCCGATTCCGAATTCGACAACCATCGCTCAATCACCTCCCGGGGGAGGAATTGGGGGGATTTCTCTCTGTCAGACTCACAAAGCTCCGTTGTGCATTCCCTCCAATCGGTACAAGGGACGTCCACCGTATATGATCACAGGAAACGCTCACGAGAACAATTACGGGACGACAACGCGCTTCACTGAGAGACGGCTTCAAGACATCAAGCCGCTCGTCTTTTGACGAAATAATGCCCTCAACTGCGGGCTGAGGACAGTGAGCCTGGCGATAGTGAGCAGTCTATTTTCCGGCTGGATTCCACATTCAATCACCAAGATGAGGCTTTACCGGGTGTTAAAATGGACGCCCCTTATAAGGCCCGTCATCGGAGTTTGGACAGACAGCGTTCGCAGCTTAAACCCGCTGGTAAGGACGTTTCAAAGGATTATCGTTTTGCTACTCAGGATTTTGAAAAGTTCTTAGCAACTCCTTCGGTCCATACATAGCTTATCGCGTCGGGGATGCGGGGCGAGGAAATCCAGAGCGGGAAGCAGCCACAACGCCCTTCGCGCCAGGAGCTTCCGTACTGCCGACTGGCACATCTCCGCCCTCGATCCTGCCGCTCGGAGTGGTATGAGACTAGCAATGTATCAGGGGTGCCTACTAACCGCCCTTAACGAGGCTGAGAGACTTGGTCTTTCCCCCAGTGACAAGAAACTAGTGTTGGAATCACTTTCTAAAATTGCTGACCTACAATATGAACAAGCTGCACGATCACCTCTCCTTTGCACAAGATTGAGGAGATCCAAGGTACTCGACGCCCTCAAGATTGAGAAAGAGGCCGCTAAACTTATCTGCAAACTACCATGTGAAGGTAAGGACCTTTTCAATAGCCATTTTCAAGAGGTTCTTGAGGAGTCTATTTCGGCCAGTGCTACCGCCGATAAGACCTTTTACAAGCTCTCATCTAGACCTAGTTCGTCTGGCTATTGACCGACACAATCCCAGACAACCTCCTACTCTAACTCCAGACCCCAGTCAATCAGAGTGGGCCATCATTCCCTAACCGCCCACACCCTTATAGTAAGGTGAGGCATGAAGGGGCTCGTGAAGAGAGCCGCAAGGGTTTTCGCGGCAGAACTAAGGAGGCGAGGCATTACTATTTTTGTTACCTCGACGACTGGCTGCTCCTCGGTCCATCCAAGGCCGTCCTTGCTTCCCACGTGAACACAGTAATTTCAGTAGGTACAAGGCATTGCTCCGCCTCTTGCTCGCCAGCCGGAACCTGGCTGACTTTCCTAGGCTTGGTAGATCTGATTCCTTAGTGTAGGCTGCGGATGAGGCCCATTCAACTACACTTCCTGAAGCACTTTAGGCCCCAAATTCATTACAGGGACCATTGCATTCCCATGCCAGACGAGATATCCTTCGGTGGGTCTCACACAAATTTCTGAACCAAGGAAAAGAAACACAGAACCCCAGACCAAACCTCACACTGACTACAGATGCTTCCAAGCAGGGCTGGGGGGCCCACATGGGGGACCTCAAGGTCTCGGGCCTATGGCAGGTGAAAGAATTAACCCAGCATATCGGTATCCTGGAGATGAAAGCAGTTCAGCAAGCACTACTTTCCTTCCGTCCACAAGTTGCCAACCAAAGCGTGCTGATAAAATCTGACAGCACTGTGGTCTCCTACATAAACAGGGAGGGAGGAACAAGATCTCGGTCCCTCTGTTTTGGCAGAATCTCTATTGTCAGATAACAATCGTATAGTTCTGAAAGCTCGTCACATTCCCGGGAAAGACAATCACATCGCAGACTTTCTCTCTCGGGGAAGCTACCTCCCCTCGGAATGGCAACTCAATCGCGCCATCACGGAGAGGATCTTCAGTCAGTTCGGGCAGCCGCAAATAGACTTGTTTGCATCAACTTTGAATAAACAAGTCCCGATCTATTGCACGAAGCACCGCGATCCTCTACCCTTTGCAACGGATGCTCTATCGATTTCGTGGAAGGGGATACTCGGCTACGCCTTCCCACCATTTCCCATCATATCTCATGTACTGGAGAAAGTGAGGGAGGAGAAGGCAATCATTCTCCTCATTGCGCCATGGTGGCCCAGGAGACCATGGTTCCCAGCTCTGACAAATCTCCTTGTGGGGTTTCCAAGAACACTACCCCTGTTAATGGACCTTCTGAAACAGCCTGGGACGAATACGTGTTACCCGAACCCAGAGAGACTTTGCCTGACACTTTAGCCCATTTCAGGAAATCCGCAACTGACGCAGGCCTTTCGGAGAGAGCAGCAGATGTGGCCTCTAGATTTCTCCGTTCCTCCACCAGGAGTACTTATGATTCAAGACTCCAGCGATACTTGGTGCACCAGTCTGCAGATTGATCTGGCCTCTGCCTCTTTAGGTAAGATCGCTGATTTCTTATTCATCCTTTTTGATGAGGGCTTACAGGTCAGCTATAGCAGCTATCCATTTGGGTTTCTCTAATGGGGAATCTATTTCTAATTCCATTTTCCTCTCCAGATTAACGAGATCATTTTTCTTACAGAATCCTCCAAAGCGGAAACTTATTCCTAGATGGGATCTCCCCAGGGTTCTACGGGCTCTAGCCAAGCCGCCCTTTGAACCCATGTATAAATGAACCCTCCTCGATCTCTCAGTAAAGACGGCCTTTCTTATAGCAGTAGCATTAGGCCAGAGACGTAGTATGATTCATGCCCTTTCTGTAAAGTCGGGTCATATCCGTTGGGAGAAGGACAGGGTCCGCGTGATTGTAAAACCCGGGTTTCTAGCCAAAAATCAGAAAGAATCCTCTAAGCCTTGCGAGATTGTCTAACCGTCTATAAGTAACATCTCAACAGTATCTGAGGATAGGTTATGGTGCCCAGTACGAGCTCTCAAGTGGTATATCGATCGGACTAAGGGCATTCGCGCATCCCACCAATTGTTTGTCAGTTCTGTAGAGCCCCATGGGCCAGTGAGCCCAGATACCATTTCTCGGTGGTTAGTGCAAGGGATTAGGTCAGGGGGAACAGCTCTTTTGATGGATTCTGTTAGAGCTCATGATACAAGGGGAATTTCAGCTTCTTGGGCTCTTTTTCAAGGCACTTCTATGGAAGAGATCCTTCAGGCGGCATATTGGGCTAGCCCAACACATTTGTATCATACTGTTTATCTGATGTAATTAGTCGGGACACGAGGTTCGCTTCTGCAGTCCTGTTGTGTCCTCATCGTTCTTAGGCCAGTTATTAGTATATATGTATGCACCTCCTAGTAGATTGGCTATTGATAAGATTTGGATTATATATGTGATCCCTATGTCTGTGGGAAGGGCTTCCCGTCTTTGCCCTCCTCCAGATCTTCTGTGGGAATCTAGCAATTTGATGAGATAGTATAGGTAAGTATAGGTAAGTATAGCACATTGCAGTAAATCAGTATGCTCAGTAGTGAGCATATTATTTACTAACAAGCTATACTCACCTATAGCTCCCCTCCCTTTCTCCCCTGAAGACTGTCGCCCTTCTCTTGATACGAAAGAGGAAGTATAGGCGGAATGTAGGGGCATTATATGCTCTGCGGGCAGACGGGTTTCCCGTGTGCGCCGAGGGCAGTTTTAGAATTAGACTCTTTCGAGGAGTTTTTACTGGTGGCTATTTGAGTTGTGGGTAACGAATAGCAATTTGATGAGATGATATAGGTAAGTATAGCTTGTTAGTAAATAATATGCTCACTACTGAGCATACTAATCACCCATTGTCTTCATCTATTACAAGTAATTGCATTTTAAGAGACCAAATGAATGCTTAAATAATGTAATATAAATCAAATTCTGGAGTCATAGAAAGTAAAGATTTTATATGAATGTGTCTTAATACGCAGATTACATAACAAAATGCACAAATTTTATTAACAAATATAACTCTGCTGTCTTTTATGTTCTGTATTCATGACTTTTTAATACCTGTATTAAAACCTTATTGTATAGTCAATACCTTGTCCTTGCTAAATTTATATTACATTGCTACTTTACTTTTGCAACAGCATGTTTGTCATGAAATATTCACATTAATTTAAACATCTATCTGGCTAATTGTAGAAAAGAAAGAAAAACAAACAAAAAACACATGCACATGCATGATCAACAAGAAATATGCAAATGTCACAAATATTGTGTTGAATTACTTATACATTTAACAATATACGATATAAGGAAATATACATTGCTCCTTCACTGTTGCAGCAACATGTTTACCATGAAATATCCTGCTTAATTTATACATTTATCTGACTAATTGTAAAAAAAAAGAAACAAAAACAAACTAAATAAAAGCAAAAAAAATAAAAAAAATACAGATCCAAGCATGATCAAGAAGAAATATGCAAATATGTCACAAATTTTCTATCGACTTACTTACACATCTAACAATATAGGATATAACCCAATTTATATTACATTGCTCATATATAGTACTTTTGCACCAACATTTTACACTGTGTGGTGTAGTACGCCATAATGTGGCTATTTACAGACAGAATACGAGTGTATGTTCTACAGGGTGATGAAAAAGTAGGTTAGGAACAATTAATTTACACTGTGGCCAATATGAATAGACTTTTCACACTATCACTGGGACGAATACCATTTTTACTATTCGAATATTCAAGTTAACATGTATTCGATACTTCAAATATTTTGAATACCTAGTTTCTTTTCATTAAGTTTATTGTACACCTCTAAGGAACATTCAAGCCACATTGCGCATGCGCCAAAACAGGCAAAGCAGCTACGAAATTGGTTGTGTTTATGTTTAAAAACCAATGATTCAATAAAGTATTGATTCAGTTGATAGATAGTGGTTGTGAAGGAGCAGTAGGCCTATAGGCTAGCCAGACATTGCAATACATTAAATAAGGTAAAATATTGAGTTGTACAGTAAAATTAAAATATGTTCTGGAAAGAAGTGGCGCAGTTTGCTGATGACACCAATATTCCTTGATATTCTGTTTGATATGGCTAGTACATATGTTCATTCCATGATAAATGTTGATCTACAAAAACTCCTAAAAAAATTGTGGATTGCACACGTTTAATGATTACATTATTCATTCTTATAGACCTACTTAGATTGCTTAATTTATCGGTAATTGCACTTTCATTATATAGTGAAAGTAGATCTATATAAATCTATACGTTGAAGTGTTTGGGAAAACTTATTATATGTTTCTGCTGGAAGTAGTTGATTTGAAGGATTAAAACTGCCATCAACGAACCTTTACATGATTTAAATCCGCCTTTTTTCTTTTTTTGCTCTCTTAAAATTTTGTGATTGTGTTTCTCTCCCTTAATAAAGACCTATGGAATGCAAGGACATGTTGATCTTTGAAGATGTGTATTGTTCTGTTCATCACAAAATTGTTTGGCTTGTTTTAGGTGACTGATGATTGACTGATGATGTTATGTGAAGAATCAGACTCCAAAGGATGTTTTAGGGGTGGGGCTTAGCAGGTAAAATAAAATAATTACAAAAAATATTTAAAAATATATGACACATATTCAGATCAAATGGTTGTAAATTTTGTAATGTACAGAACAAAACACATCATCAAAGATCAACATGTACTTGCATTCCATAGGTCCTTTAACTCAAATTCTGAGATTGTAATTTTGTTTTGCTCAAGCAGTGACTGAGCTTCACCAAGTTCTTTCTTGGCCTTTCCTAATCTTGAGTTTGTGTTTCTGTCTCTAGATTCTAATTCTGAGTAGGCAACTTGCATGTCCCTAAGAGAGGACTGTGTCTTGCCTAATTGTCTTTGGCTTTCTTGTAATCTTGTAGTTGCTCTTTTCTCTTGAGACTCCATGTCAGATAAGGCAACTTCTCTCTCCTTTAGCAAGGACTGCTTCTCTGAAAGTTTTGTTATACTCTCTCTTAATCTAACATTTAGTTCTGACAGTGCAATTTCTTTATCATTCAGTGATTCCTGCAACTCACTCTTTTGTTACTCTCTTCCAATCTTGATTTTGACTCTCTTGCGATAGTTTACAATTCTGAGAATGGAAGTGTGCTCCCTCTCAACCTGGACTGGGTCTCTTCAAGTTGTCTTCAGTTTGTCTGTCTTTCTTTAGATTGTAATTCAGATAATTCATGTTCTTTCATCATGACCAGGCTCTTGGCCTCTGAGAGCCCCCTCTCACTCTTTTCCCATTCTGATTGTATCATTCTCTCTCTGATTTTTAACACAGATAATTCTTCCTCTGCTTTATAAAGTCTTCTTTGACATTGTTCTAATTCCAAATTCAGATCTCTTGTGGTTATTTCATAAGATGATACTGATCCCTCAGCAATTCTGAGTAACGAACGTGTGTCAGTGAGTTTTCTTTGTGTTTCTTGAAATTCAGAGTTCAGAGCTTGATTGTTATTTTCTAATTTGGAGAATGCATCTTTTTTGCCATTGAGATTTCTTTCACTCTGGCGTAGGAGGTTTTCCGTTTTTGTAAGTTTCTTTCTATTTGTTTTTAATTTTGAGGTTACTTCTTTTTCTTTACGCTGTGATTCTAAGAAAGCAGCTTGTTTTTCACATAGTAAAGACCGTGTCTTTGTAAGTTTTTCATCACTTTCGAGGAATCTCCTAGTTGAAATCTGCACTTTGTGCTGTAATCGCAAGACTGAAAGTCGTTTACCCTTGCATGAAGATTGTGTTTTCCTGAGTTTCCTTTCATAGTCTTTTTCCTTAAGTATGAAATGAGTCTCTCTGAGTTTATGCTCAATACTTGTGATTCTAGCCTGTACATGTGCTTCTATATGCCATTTCACTCTTGCCCATACAAAAGCTACAAAATACAATATGAAATATATCACAAAGCCACTTGTAAGTATAATATAAATCCAGAATTGGGGAAGACCTAAACATTCACATAAGTTGTTACCATGGCAACTTGCTAGGTCAGGCATATAGGCTGGGTAGTCCTTTTTGTATTTTGTATTTTTACTTGGGATAGGAGTGAGAAAGCAGAGTGCATTATTGTCATGGTCTGAATCAAAATCCTGGTCTTGATTGCTTTCCTCATCTAAACTATGTGTAGCTGCATCGTAGTTGACAGCTAGACAGACATCATTCAGAGTTAAATTGGACGGTGAGGATAATACTTGCCTCGCGATATCATTTTCAGTATGTGGGACTGCACAGACACCAAAGTCAGTATATGGGACTGCATGAAGTTGTCTATCCTTTTGGTCACAGCTACTTAAGTGTTGGCTAATACAGTCTGGAGACTGTGTGAAGGTAACAACTTCGTGAAGATTGTCCTGTTTGGTTGCAGGACAGGAAGGCAGCTGGGTTAGAAGTGTGCTGATTATGAATAACTGATGTGAATTTGGTGAAATAAAACCGCAGTTTGTCACAGATGCACTGGCAGCAATCAGCCATGGCAGGATGAACCCCAAAGAGATTACAGAGGAATCCATGTAGATGAACATTTGTTCTGTAAGGAAATGAAAGTAATGAGAGAGAAAGAGTGAAAACAAAAATCACGCACTGAGTTAACCCTCGTGTGGCTTTAAGATTAACTTGAAGCATAATATATCACAAAATCTGTGAGACAATTTAGTCATATAGTGATCTTGAGACAAATATTGATGATGATAATAATAGAAACAATAATAATAATGATTGTAATGATACTGTAAATCCATTATTTTGGTTCCTGACACTGAAGAATAGTCCCAAACAACAGACTTATAATTCCTTATGTTAAGTTATATTAAATGTATATTAAAATCTTTAATTCTAATTGATTTTTAATATTATCAAATAGTGTTATAATTTCAGCTGAATTAATACTAAATTATTCATATAAACATTTCTCTCTCTTATCTAGTGGGTGTATTACTATAGTTCTGTATTATATCCCTCATTGAAAATTTCTTGTTCTTGGATTGGTCAAGAAAACTTCATGTGATTAATGATAATTCTACTAGAAAAAGAAATCCCTTGGGGAGAGAAATAGGTTATGTGACGTCACACTTTCTTTTGCCCCCGACTGCCCTTGTTGCCTAAAATCATTGACGCGTTCGGCGAGCAGCCAGTAGTTTCCCTCGGGTAACTGTTGCGATGGGACGGCACAGGCACCAATGAAATTCACAGAGCGCAAGAATTTTGTTGAATCCATAAAGATGTATGATAAGGGGTTTTGTGTCCGGACAGTTAATTTTGCTGTCAGATTTTACGGAAAATTCACTAACACTAAACCCAGTGAATATTTGTGACTTATACTTTGCCAGCCTATCTTGTTAAAGATTAATAACAATTTGCATTTGCCTGTCCAGATAACCAACCTGTCCAGACACACAATGTGGGTATGCCATATGTAATGTAACTTTAATCTAGCTCTAGAACACAGTGCGTCCCCCAAACGTTAACAGTTGGAAAAAGTCTCCCCAAATAAATATTTCTGAATAATTTCAATAAATTTTAATTCTTGTAGATAGCTTAGGGTCAAACCTATGCAATAACACAAAAAAATCTGACTAGTTATTAGGCTTAAGTGATCTAAAACCACTTTTGTGAAAGGGTTCAAAATTCAGATTTGTTCTGGCTTGTATAATAAAGTTTCCCCAATCAAATATTTCAAGATATTTTCAGGAAAACTTCATACTTGCAGTTAGCTGAGGGTCTCTTCTATCAATTGACACCAAAATATCTTATATTTTATGCTTGAGTGAGAAAAAAACACTTTTGTCAAGAATGGATTCTGAACCATTTCACTAATGTTAGTTTTTGTTTTAGCTGGTATCAGCCACTCGTAGCTACATTCTTCGTGTGTAGAATCTAGGCAGTCATACGGCTCAACTTTTTCAAACACCACTGCACGAAAGTCACCAACATTCACTCAAAATCGGCATTTAATTTACAAAAACCGGCCCCAATATATCCAAGAAATACAATAAATTCAACTCACCGATGTTGGAAAAGATGATTCCAAAAATGAAATCCGTAATTTACTGTCGATTCTCGCGAAACGAGCTATCGGAGTCATTGTGTACATTTCCTGGTCGCTGCGGGCGCTGACATCTCCCCAAAATAATTTTTTCGTTAAAAATTCGGTCCCTATCCCGTACACGGAAAAGTCCCGATTTTCTGTGTGCGCGATCGTAGAGAACGATGTGCGCTTGCGATCCCGAGTTTCTTCGTGGACAAAATTTTATTGGCCGATTTTAGTGTAAGACATCGGCGATATGTAAACAACACGCGATCGCGAAACAAATCGGCGGGGATTTCTTCGGTTTTGGGCATGATTTTGACTTTGGATTTTGCTGGAAATATGAAAAGTTTTTCCTAACGGCCATTTGATGTAGGAGTGAGATTTTTAAGGGCTGAATTTGAAAGCAAGGTATTTAAAATATTTATCTTATTTTCCCCCCATACCTTTAGTACATGCGACAGAAAATACCAACTATTTTACAGTAATGTAGCCATGAGTGGTATCAGCCAAGTTGAGTCATAAATAGACTTAGAAATTTTATATTCAAATAATTTCTTGGTACTACAAAATTTCAATATGGCACGAAAAAGAGACATGATAACCTGATCAGTGCAGGTTGAAAAGCTTTGTTATCACGCAGGTATATAACAAATTACTTGAAATCAACTATATTATACACGGTGAACACGGACGCAACCTAGACGCCATAATTTCAGAACAATCGCAAAGCTTGAACGAACTCCTTTTGTCTGCACAGAAGAGGTTCATGCGGTTGAATGTAAACGGCTTCCAGAAAGCGTAAATGCGCTGAGCTTCTGGCCCGTGACATAATTGAGAATTGATCGTCATAGCTTTGTGCGCAAGCTGGATTGTTCAGCAAGTGGAGACCAATCGCTGATTCGCATTTGGCTATCTTTGGTCTGTTAGCGTGCATTTCAGATTTGCAGGCACGGACGGGCTGCGTGCGCTGATTGGTTGTACGGTTCCGAATAGTCAAGGGGATGTGTTGTTTAATGCGATCAGCCAACCGCTGAGAAGTACGGCCCACGTACTTAAAACAGACCCTAACAGAATTAAATATGGAAAAATTGATCAAGATTGTGACAGTACACATTGATTGATTCCATATTTCCAGTTCGTATTCTAATGGTACCAATTGCAAGCTCATACCAATTGAAAATATACCAATTAAATTGTAATCCTAATGGGTACCCATTGAAATCAATGGGTACAAAAATACCAATTGAATTGTTGTAATTGGTTTCCAATGGGTACCCATTGAAATCAATGGGTACCAATTAGAATTTCAATGGGAATTTCGTCCTGGGAAGGGTTGATTTTTTGCCACGAGACGGGTGACCCGGGGATCTCGTTTAGGGCTTATAAATTGGCCAAGAAGAATCAGTCCTCGATTATGGTGTAAAATACTATGCAAGATCTAAATAATCCCTGTTAAGCATCTAAAAATCAGAATTTTTTTGGTCATTTTCCCCAGAATAGCGTATCAAAACCTCTCGACTTAATCTTTGTTAAAGCAGATAACCGCAGAAATGTCCCATAAAATAAGAAATAGGACAAATTATACATTTTTGGAAAGCTAATCCCCCAAAGAATACAATGAAATTAAATTTTAGAGATGTAAGCTTGTTCAAAAAGATTATCAGGACTTTTTTTCAAGATCCCTGACAGGGTCTCAGATGAGCCACGAAAGTGAGAATTTTTGCACTAGAAAAGTGACGTCATTCTCGGGACAACCTTACGGTATAGCCTACGACTTGACTGTACTGTAGCTGTATGAATCTATATGTGTGTGTGGCTGCTGCAGTGATTCACCCAGTGATTGATGGAATGACGGTGTGATTCCATGTTCTAACATCTGAATCAGAGCCAAAATCAGACATTTTGTCGACAAGATTTTCAAAGATTGGAAGAAATCAGTAGCTTACCTCGAACCGTTAACGTTATGTGCGAGCGCTGTATTGACGTGATCGTGAGCTACATGTAGCTAGAAGCAAGCAAGTGTGTCCCGAGTATTACGTCACATTTCCAAGTTTGAAAAAGAAATTGCTCGCGGGGCGAAAATATGCAAATATTTTGGCACACATTTGAAACAGAATAATATTAATTTATGAAAACCTATGGATTTCGAATGTTGATGGAATGTTTTAGGGCATCTTCCCCTTTCCGTTGATACCAAATTTATTGCATTTTGATTTGTTTGTACATCTCTGAGTAACACCTTTACGGGTGCTTTTCAGAGAGTCATGGACGTGGATGCCATACAGGCCTTAGGGAGACATCACTTTCTTGTAAAGTCTATCAGTAAGCATCCTGTAGGGCCACTTTAGAAAAATTATAAACTGTCTATTTAAAAGGAATATGGTGCCACAAATGCCCTTTGTGGGTTATATAGGGGCTGTAGAGTCACAGGATAGCTGCGCCCTTTTCTCTTCGACCCTGGTGGATGATGGCCATATCTAGTACTGGAGGAAGTCCATCCTGATATTAAGTTAGTTTTGATATAAAGCAGAACAATTTGAGAACCAGATCAGTGAAAGTCTTGTGGAAAATTCACTAAAAATATGAAAGTTATTATTTTTTAAAATTTGTAATTGATGAAATGCAAATGAGCAACTCTGTGACCTCCCCCATTTGCTCTACTAAAAAAAAAAAGATCAAAGCTTTCTCTTTCCTCTTCATAAAATATTTAATTATACATAACAGGGATGATGATGGAATGACATAAGATTAAACATCGACACAAGATTATTATTTTTTTACCCACGCCGATAAAATCGGCAGGGTTATGTAAAGGGCTCCGTATGTTTGTTTCTTTGTTTGTGTACAAGATAACGAGAGAACGGGTGAACGGATTTGCACCAAATTTCCAGGGAATGTTCGGAAAGTGACAGGAAAGAATCGCTTAGATTTTGGTGATGATTGGTTGACCCCTGCAAATTCTGTGTGACCTTGAAGTTTTGACCCTGTAGTAAAGTATAGGAACTTCAGTTCGGATAGTGACAGGATAGAAACTAGAAAGTTTGATGACCCCAAACTTCGCCTGC
The DNA here is from genome assembly GCA_025617745.1 of Heliocidaris erythrogramma. Lineage (NCBI taxonomy): Eukaryota > Metazoa > Echinodermata > Echinoidea > Camarodonta > Echinometridae > Heliocidaris > Heliocidaris erythrogramma. Next base: position 58,379,819 of record CM046854.1, read on the forward strand.
CGATGCAGAAATATTTTGGCCAATCAAAACACTCATTACTTCGTCTCACCAAAAATCTATTTCAGGTTTATGAATTTTAGAAGAACCACTATTGGCCATTTCACTTCAAATCCGTACGAGCCTGCAATGAATATTCATATCTATTGTTCCCCGCCAATGTATCCCAGCAACAAGGGATTTTTCGCGCGCTTGAACTGCGAAATCGATAGTGGCTATTGCGATACCTTTTTTTATCTACAACTTCAGTTAGATTTGGGCTGCCCTAGCACGTCTAATTTCTCCTCTATTTCTTATCTTCTGTGCATTTCTGTTTATTTTCCCCGGTTTTTCCACTTTGGTGTGGAAGTTTTTGTGATTTATTTTATCCTGGTGGACGTGTAGTACATGATTTTAATTGTTTTCGGTGAAAATCTGGTGAGTTTGTTCGACGTGAGTGAGTCTATCGCACTCGCGAGTGTTTGCGTGTGTTGTGAATGGGCTGTGTGGTTGTGAGTATGGTAGTGAGTACGGTATTACAGTGCCTGTGTAGTAGGATTGAACTTTTTTCTTTGGGTTACTTACGGTCCTGTCATTTGAGCTTTGAGTTAGTTTATAACTCATTTATGTCTGTTTGAGTGGATTTTGTAGTTGTAAAATATATACAAAAACTGTATGTATTTTTTTTTATTCGTGTGGATTTGCAAAATTTGGTGGCTGAGGTTCGCCGAATGTACGGCAGTATACACTTTGACTTTGTTGGTGGGTGGTGACCATAGAGATACATACTAATTAGTATGTATCTCTATGGTGGTGACTGAGCTGAGTGAGTAAGCTCTGTGCCTCGCATGCATGTCATTTTGAAGTCGAGATCCAACTTATTTTGTCGTCATATTTATTTTATCCAAGCCCGATGAAAAAAAAAACAAACCCAATTGCAATGTAAAGATAGAACATGAATACATTTACTAACACTGACATGACTGAACACTGAATACAAATTGCTAACATTTTTTTTCCTCACCACGCCACGCTCTCTGACATGTCTAATCAATCAACTTTTAGGTGAAGGATATTTCAATAATAAAATATATTTTTAAGAAGAATTTTTTCAAGGGTGGGGACACACAAAGTTATGACCGGGATATGGCAAAATTTATTGGGGGGGGGGGGGGAGATGTGCCTCTTGTTATCCCCTTTGAATGGCTACTGCTTACAAAAATAATCGCACCAAAACAAAACCTATATTGGTTTTACTTTTTTTTTATACAGGACAGGGGAACTAACCAGTAAAAATATATCTATTTCTGCAGTTTCAAGAATAATAGTGCCACTAAGGTGTGGGTCTGCCGCCTTTGACGGTCTTTCTAGTTTATTTCTGTTGTTTATACAATGAGAATGAAGTGAAATGGAAGGAGGGAAAAGAAAGGAAGGAGTGGTCGAGATTGGAAACATTTGGGAGTAGGTCTATGACTTCTGTATGTCTGTCAGATTTTGTTTTTCTCTCTCTGTATCTCTCTCTCTCTCTCTTGTGTACCCAACACCTCTTAAAGCATCCAACACCATCCAACAAAGAAAAGAACCTGTCACCCAAATTATATTCTTGACACCCCAAATAAAAGCAATTGTGATATCATGTTTTGATACATGACAAAACTTTAGGCACCCTTACCAGTGTAGTGTCCCCTTTTATTATGTTTTCAGATTGTCCATCCGTCTGTCGATCCATCCGCCCTGCTTTCTACTTAACGCAATATCTCAAGAATATCTCAAGAAGTATGAACTTCAAACTTGGTGCTAATATGTATCACTGTAGGAAGACAATCTGAGTAGATTTTGGGATATGTAGGTCAAAGGTTGAAGGTCATAGTGGTCATTGACCATGAAATTTCATGTTTTTCGCCTCGTTATCACAAAATCTCGTGAACAATTTGAGCCATTAAGTTAAAACTTGGTCATATCATGCATCACCTTAGACCCCGTTTACAGTGAGAGTAAGCCCAGGCCGAGGTCGGGCTAAACTTCACTGTAAACGCTCAAAAGGCCAAATGCGGTACTAAAAGCGGCCGCTAATTTGGACCACCTCTGGAGGTAGTCTCGACCCGGCCTTCTTTCACTGTAAACACACGCGGGGCCAAATGCGGTACCAAATGCGATCCCGGAAGTGCAGCGATCATGATATCATTGGATATGATGTCATGATCCTGCGGTTGCTTTGAGCGTTGCATGCATTGTACGGCCTGAGCTGCTTTGTTGTCTTTTCTGCTGAGATTTCCAAAGTTTGTCCGCGTAAATAAAAGTCGAGATACTAGTGTTTTTAATTCAATTATCATCGTTCATCTCTTGTGCTGTTTCGTTCGAAAGAGCAGGCCATTCCTCCTGCGATGAGTCTCCTCTCCTGATAATCCTGTCACGATTATACCTTTGAATTCTACGAATACGACCTTCCTCATCCATCCTCTTGTCTTCTCGATCGTACAAATATATTGAAATTGCGTAGAGAATATGAAATTATCCTATAAGTTAAGCGAGCAGTTGTGGTGTTTGATCGTTTGTCGTATGCATGCGAGCTAAAAAAAAATATCAGTACAATAACCCATACCACACTGTTACGTTTACCCACCAAAATACCCACCAAAATATATGTTTGTTTACATTCAGAGCGCCACTACGACAAAATATTGAAAGGTTATAATTTAGGCCGGCCCGAGACCCGCACGGTAAACGTACGAAATTGAGGGGCCGAGTACCGCAATTAGGGCAGGGCCAAGGCCGGGGTCGCCCTGCCATGCACTGTAAATGGGGTCATAGTGAGACGAAATTATTAGATTTTTGTTTAAGTAGGTCAAAGGTCACAGGTCATAAATGTCAGAATATGTGAAATTAAGGTTTTTAAAACTTTTTTTTTATCACCATATCTCAATAACTATTTTAACTTCAAACTTGGTACTAGCTTGCATCACCGTAGTGAGACAAAGTGATTAATATTTGTGTTTAGTAGGTCAAAAGTCAGAGATCATAGAGGTTAATATGCATTAATTAGGTGGTCTGTCGTAGTCGACAGACCACCTCTTAATTTCGTCAGAATTTTCTTTATTATTATTTATTTATTTATTTTTATTTTCCACCACTTTCTTGTTACCATGATTCCTCAATATCGGCTGAGTCAATTTTTATCAAAATCTCTACAGTTATGAGGACTTATAAGATCAAGGTCGGGTATCTATTTCAAGGTCATGAGGTCATCGTGACGTCATCCAGGCGCCATTTTGTGAAATCACATTATCAATCATATCTTCATAACGAGTCATCAAAAATAAACCATATTTGACACACATGAACTTCAGGTCAAGGGTCAACATAAAATGTCATTAAAATCTGTGCGCGCATCATGACGCGCACGTACGCGCGCGTCAAAATTTAAAAATGCTCCAAATCACTTTTTAATCAAATTAGGGTATTGTTCAGGACATTTTAAGCATTTTAAAATTTCCTGTCCGTACGCGTCCGCGCGTTATGCGCGCGCACAGCGCGTAGAGAACGTAAAAATGCCATTTTTTCGCATGTTTCATCTTCCTGATACTATTCTTGACAATTTCCAACTATTTACAGTCATTCTCGACCTTCCATAATGTCGTACGCGCGCATCAAACTTTCAAATTCGTGCGCACGTCAATGGGCATTCTAATGTAAAAAGTGGTAAAAACATGCCTATCTAGAATCCGCCATAGCTCCTCAGAATGCACGGAAAACTCCCAATTCCTTTACATATTCTGAAAGCCTGGGAGTTGTAGATTTGAATTCATGTAGAATTTTTGCCGATCGAATGTTCTAACGTCATCATATTTGCATATGAACTCAAAAGAATGATTTTGAAATAATGACGTCATCATTTTTGTATTCATTTGCTAATATTTCAGTAATAGGTGATCGATTTTCTTCCAAATTTTGATATGTTATAGCCGAGACAATTCTCTACCAGATCAGTCACCACCATTTTTCATTTTGATGACGTCATCACAGTGAAATTTTCAATTAAAGATGCCATGTCAGAATGTTCCCTATTTGCGTGTTATGTCTATGGAAGATGATTTTTTTTTCGAATCATGAATCTACATGACATCGTTCTCTGAGCAGTATCTCAGTTATTTTTGGTCTATTTTCTTCCAGATTTTAATATGTTGTAGCTGAGACTATAAGCTTTTACAAGTGTCGTCTCCAATTTTTGATCAGATGTCGGGATCATGCCCAATTTTTCAGTACAAAATGTGATTTGAGAATCCCGTTTTCGTTTACGTGATATCTCTATGGGAAATATTCTGGTCTATCGGTAAAGCACATGACTACCATGGTCAAGGTACCTGGTTCGATCCCCGGGGCCGATTTTTTTTTTTTTTTTTTGCTTCTTTTTGCCTGTCATTTTACCATCCTCTTCGACTATTGTAACATAAAAAATCACAAATCATGTAATAAACTGCCTTATTTTCCATATTATGTCTATTAGAAAGTAGTGTGCAGTAGTTTGTGTACAACCCTATGGAAATTGTGATTTCCTGTCCTGTATTAGAGCTATGGGGTTAATCTCCCAAGTATCCTGTATCATCATCATTATTACCATCACCGTCATGATCATCATCGCTATTATTATATCATCGCCATCATCATTATATCATTATAATCATCATTATATCATTATAATCATCATAATCACCATTATCATCATCACCATAATCGTTTTACAATGACCGTTACACATTTTGCTACATTCCGGTCCTCAGGAAGCATCTCCATTCATGGCATTCTTGACATCCTGTCTTCTGTTTAGTATTTCCCCATTAATATGATCATCCTGATTACAATCATGATCGTGCAAATTGAAGGACAGACCACCTAATTCGTCCTCATGACGAATTAAATTCTAGTTTAAAGATTAGTGTTGTTATCCGAATATCTCAACTGTTTTGTATGCATGACTATGAAGAGACAAAGTGATCAGGCTTTTGGGTTGTAATAGGTCAAAGGTCAGAGAAGTAAATTAACATGTTATTATAGGTATTTTATTCTGGTTATCACACTATTTAAAGAACAGTTTGAGCAACAAACTGAATTGAATTTAGGCAGAGGCATATAGGAGACGCAGTCGCGTTCATTTTGTTTCACTATTATTTTCATGCCATGAATAACATAGTACATGAGCAGAAGGAGCAAAAATTATAGAAAACTTTTGAGTCTGTTTCTGTTTTATTGCATTATGTCATTCATGAAAAAGAACAATTTAATTGAACATAAGCATTTAGTTTCTTTAATTGGCAATGTGGAGTGGAAATGGTTATCACTATTTTTATGTATTCATTGGCAATTTCTTGTTGCATTCTGGAATTTCTGACTTGTGATTTTCATTACAGATCGAGCATACGATCTTTAACACTGGGAGTAACGCCTAAAAATTTGTTTACAAATTAAAATTATTCCCATTAATCTTCTTCCTTTACTAAGATTTTGATTTATCTTATACTGATTGATGATACAAGAATGATTGATGACAATTTGGAGGATCAAAGTTTATTTATTAGACTTTCAGAAAATTCTGAACTGCTGTTGGCTATTAGATGGGAAGTCAACCCTGATATTCAGTTTATTAAAAGTGGAAAAATATGTCACAGGATCACATTTTGAGTGCCTTTCCCCTTTTGCTTTAAGTAGTAAAAAAAGACAAAGCTTTCTATTTCCTTTATAAAGTATTTAATTATACATGTACATGCATCCAACAATTAATCATTGCACAAAGATTCATACACAACCCTGTATGAGTACTCTTTCATCAACAACCAAAAAGAAAGAAAAGAACAGACATTTGTAAAATTGTATGTAAAAATAAAGTAAATGGGAGAGTTGCTCAAAAGTTACATCGTGGAGTTGCAACTTGGGTCAAATCGATTACAACTTGATAGTAATTCAAAATTTTGCAGTGTTATTATATTTTCCTCATACTTTCACTGTTCTGTTTCTTTAAATTTTCTACTTTTAATAATCCAACTTTATATCAAGGTAGACTTCCCCTTTGAAGTAATGTTAGTTCTTGATAATGGTCACATAACACCATATAGGCTCTACAAAGATTTTAGTGATGACTTTATTTGGTAAAGTGTTGACATTTTGGAAAATAAACTGCACAATCCTTCAATTGTCATGTGGCCCTAGAATTATGATGCAAATCCTGTAATTGCTATGGGATAACCATGTCTCCCCTTTGTGACCCTTAGGTTAGGCTTCATATGAAAGTGTGACCACATCAATATTCTTTTTTTTTAATTGAGTATGAATTGAGGCCCCACTAATCAGCAACAAATTCTGGAGATGTTTATGGCCAAATTAATTTGTCCGGGCCTAGGGCAATAAAATAGACAATTTCTAAAAATCAGTAATGAACACTAAATCTCGAATTACTTGTGCATACCTTCTGTATTAAAGATACTTATTTAGATTTTATTAATTTATGAAAATTGTTGCTTTCATATTTAATCATTATACATGAAAGTATAATTATTAATAAGAAAATATAAGATTCTTACATTTTTCAGTTATTCAAGGATTGTGGAAGTAATGCTGTAACATGTTCTTCTGTAGTCCAGATATGTGGTTCCAGATATCTTTGGTCCTAGTACCTCCTTGTGGTTTTATTAAACAAAGAGATGATTAAGTTTTGTAGTGAACTGTCTTACTGCAGGATATCTTGTTTAAAAGAAATACAGATTGGTGTCCAATCATTTATGTCCCTACTTTTAAGCAGGGGATGGCATCCTCTGGATTATACAATTTTTTAAATTTTTAATTGCTGTCTGCTTGTGAAGATTTCCTATGTTAATCAGAAATAGTGCAGTGTTCCAAGTCCAAAGTATCATGTTCACAGTGTGGAGTCCATGCTGGTTAATATCTGTTTCCATTGCATGTACACCAGGGTGTGGCCAGGGTGTTTGCTTCTTTGGAATAATCAATCTGCTCATGTTATCCCTCCTCCCCAGAAAAAAAAAGTGCAAGGTTGTGATTCCGTCAGAATATAGAATGAAACCGTGAGAAACAGAGAAGAGTTTGAATCACATATGACCGTGATATGGCAAAATTTATTGGGGGGGGGGGGAGATGTGCCTCTTGTTATCCCCTTTGAATGGCTACTGCTTACAAAAATAATCGCAACAAAACAAAACCTATATTGGGTTTACTTTTTTTTTATACAGGACAGGGGAACCAACCAGTAAAAATATATCTGTTTCTGCAGTTTCAAGAATAAAAGCGCCGCTAAGGCGTGGGTCTGCCGCCTTTGACGGCCTTTCTAGTTTATTTCTGTTGTTTATACAATGAAAATGAAGTGAAATGGAAGGAGGAAAAAGAAAGGAAGGAGTGGTCGAGATTGGAAACATTTGGGAGTAGGTCTATGACTTCTGTATGTCTGTCAGATTTTGTTTTTCTCTCTCTGTATCTCTCTCTCTCTCTCTCTCTTGTGTACCCAACACCTCTTAAAGCATCCAACACCATCCAACAAAGAAAAGAACTTGCCACCCAAATTATATTCTTGGCACCCCAAATAAAAGCAATTGTGATATCATGTTTTGATACATGACAAAATTTTAGGCACCCTTACCAGTGTAGTGTCCCCTTTTATTATGTTTTCAGATTGTCCATCCGTCCTGCTTTCTACTTAACGCAATATCTCAAGAATATCTCAAAAAGTATGAACTTCAAACTTGGTGCTAATATGCATCACTGTAGGAAGACAATCTGAGTAGATTTTGGGATATGTAGGTCAAAGGTTGAAGGTCATAGTGGTCATTGACCATGAAATTTCATGTTTTTTGCCTCGTTATCACAAAATCTCGTGAACAATTTGAGCCATTAAGTTAAAACTTGGTCATATCATGCATCACCTTAGACCCCGTTTACAGTGAGAGTAAGCCCGGGCCAAGGCCGGGCTAAACTTCACTGTAAACGCTCAAAAGGCCAAATGCGGTACCAAAAGCGGCCGCGCATTTGGACCACCTCTGGAGGTAGTCTCGGCCCGGCCTTCTTTCACTGTAAACGCACGCAGGGCCAAATGCGGTCCCAAATGCGATCCCGGAAGTGCAGCGATCATGACACCATTGGATATGATGTCATGATCCCGCGGTTTCTTTGAGCGTTGCATGCATTGTACGCCCTGAGCTACTTTGTTGTCTTTTCTGCTGAGATTTCCAAAGTTTGTCCGCGTAAATAAAAGTCGAGATAGTAGTGTTTTTAATTCAATTATCATCGTTCATCTCTTGTGCTGTTTCGTTCGAAAGAGCAGGCCATTCCTCCTGCGACGATTCTCCTAAAAATCAGTAATGAACACTAAATCTCTAATTACTTGTGCATACCTTCTGTATTAAAGATACTTTGATTTTATTAATTTATGAAAATTGTTGCTTTCATATTTAATCATTATACATGAAAGTATAATTATTAATAAGAAAATATAAGATTCTTACATTTTTCAGTTATTCAAGGAATTGTGGAAGTAATGCTGTAACACGTTCTTCCGTAGTCCAGATATGTGGTTCCAGATATCTTCGGTCCTAGTACCGCCTTGTGGTTCTATTGAACAAAGAGATGATTAAGTTTTATAGTGAACTGTCTTAATGCAGGAAATCTTGTTTAACAGAAAATACAGATTGGTGTCACCACTTTCAAGCAAGGGCTCGGGAGGATACAATTTTTTTTTGCTTTTGATTGCTCTCTGCTTGTGAAGATTTCCTATGTTAATCAGAAATAGTGCAGTGTTCCAAGTATAATGTTCACAGTGTGGAGTCCATGCTGGTTAATATCTGTTTCCATTGCATGTACACCAGGGTGTGGCCAGGGTGTTTGCTTCTTTGGAATAATCAATCTGCTCATGTTATCCCTCCTCCCCAGAAAAAAAAAGTGCAAGGTTGTGATTCCGTCAGAATATAGAAACCGTGAGAAACAGAGAAGAGTTTGAATCACACATTCATTGTTTGCTGGCCTGTTTCATATCTAGTCTTCTCTATAAAACATGTTTATTCCAACACACCTGGGTGTGGCTCTATTTACTGGTTGATTATTCATGCAGTGTTATGTAGCAGGCCTGTATATACATGTAGATCTTGTTGGCATACATGTAGTCAAATCAATACGTATCTTGTCTGTACCCCATCCACAGTCAGTTCATAAAACTGACCATGATAAGAAAAATGTAACTGGTTATGAGAAAGATATAACTGATAATATTAAACTTAAAACTGATAAGAAAAATATTACTGATAATAGGAAAAATATAACTTATAATGAGAAAATTACAATTGATAATAAGCGAAATATACCTGATTTTAGTCTCGTTCACATGAGGGAGCTAAACTTTAAGTTACGCTTGTAGTTTCAAAACTTGAAGTTATCTTGTAGTTTTTTTTGGGGGGTCCTCCGTCGTAGTCTCGGCCCATGTGAATGTAATAAACGTTAAGCTTCGCAGGCTTGTGGTTAGGAATGACCTCGCTGTTCATGTTAAATTTCTGTGTCATACCCTTCGCGCGAATTATTAACACAGGATCTGTATGTGTACTGTACACACAATCGGCAGTATCTACTTCTGGGGTTAACCACAAAGCTTGTTCGGCTTGTAGTTTGAGTTTGTTGTTTCAGGCTCGTGTGAACCCTCGCTGAAGTTAGGGACTTGTGGTTTTGTTAACTTAAAGTTTCAAAACCACAAGTCCCTTATGAATGTAGCTAATAAGAAAACTATATAAGCTTTACCTGACCAATTGTTCTGGAGTTTGGGTGAGTTTTTATGGATCCTTTGCCTTGTACCTTTCTACTCTGTTGATTGATAGACAAGTGTTTATTACGCTCTCTCTCTCTCCCTCCCTCTACCCAACAGTTGGTAACAGCTTTGGGAATCTCAATATGTTACCACTCTCATGGGAGGGGCTGGTATCCTAGTATGATCCAAACATTTGTTTTTTTTTGTAATTGCTTCTGCTTTGGAATAACCCATGTGGTTGTTTTTTTCCTCATGATGAATATTGAAGTGTCAATAGTCTTTCTTAAAATATATAAAAGCCATAAGAAAGAGAGAGGAGTCTAAAATTAAATATTTACTTTTTGCTGCCCTTTTTTGTGTCTGGTATCAGTCCTGAATTATCCCCCCCCCCCCCCAGAGCTTAGCGAAATGGAGTGGCACGAAAAGACGTGTTAACCCTTTCGAGACAATTGACCACATTATGTGATTTGGCTCAATAACATCTGATTCAGAGCTCTAAAAATATACCAGATGCATAAGTAGAAAGAGCAAAAATTTCTGCACACACTATGTCCATTTTTTGTGCACGACCACAGTGCGTTTGATGTAAGGAATTTTAAAAAGAAGAATAAGCTCTAAAATCGTTAAATTGGCAACACATTGAGGGGTTCAAAATCATTTTTTAAATCCAAATTGGCAATTTTTTTCAACTTTTCGACAAAATTCCTAATGATGTATATTGTTTCTAAAGACACTACACCTTATTTGAACCATGTAGCACTAAAAGAAATATATTATTGTTGCCAATTTGAAGAGCAATATGTGATCAATTTAGCCCTTAAATAACTCCTGTCCTGAAAGGGTTAAGAATGCAAACGGCAAAATTATTGATCATGCATGTAGTGGTGAAAGAAAAGTTGTAATTTGACATATATGCAATTACAGTTTTGGTAATAATGAGCCTAATAAAGTTAGTAGAGGTATGTTTACCCACAATTTGGCTTAAAGATATGCTTGTACCTTAAAGGTAGTGCATACATGTAGTGTTAGGGATTCAAAAATAAATTTTATTCATTTTTTGTTATAACACTCCCTTTGGGGTACCTAACGAACTCTTCAAAGTTCAGACCACAAATTCTAATATTGTTTAGTTTTCAGGATATTAACGTTTTTCTATTTAATGAATTTTATTCAAAATTCAGGGATCGCCTTTTTATCGGGGGACCCCTGATAAAAATGCGATCCCTTAGCAACAAAGGCAGAATTGCTAAGCCCTATATCTCAGTTATTCATTGGCCGATCGCCATGAAATTTTAGGAGTATCTTCATGTGAGACTACTTCATCATATTATTTAACAACGAACTTGATTTCTTATGTAAAACCTTTATTTTGGCAGAGGAGAATATCTTTGCCAACGATTGTGTTATACAGCTCAGAAAAGAAAACCCTTTATATCTCTGAACCTTGACCGATTTTAACCAGACCAACGACCATTACCTTCTTCTGTAGGTCACTTGGATCGAATAAAATATACATTTGAAAAATCTATGATCTTTGCAAACACTATGTACTACCTTTAATGCAATAGAATCATTATCTTCAGCAGTATGCATTTTGCGTTTGAGACGCGTCTTTTCGCACCACTACATTTCGCTAAGCCACTGAAAATCATGTAACATATTTTTTTGTTGTTGAAGGTTGTTTGTCGAGTCGTTGAAAAAAAGAATCAATACCTATTTTTGAGCTTATCATCTGTTACACTCCAATACTTCATACATCACTTTTTTAATTGGATTGAAAATAATTGCTCCTGGGATTTTTCCTGGTATTTGAATATAAAAAGAATAGGTTGTGCCTACTACATCCTAGTTCTGCTTGTATTAATCTTTTTCTGTGTCTAATATTTTCAACAAAATTTCGTTTTTCAGAAAATTGATAAGACATGTACTATGCCTCTGATAGCTCTGTAAGAATCATAAATAGATTTTTATGCCATATGACAGACCTCTTTAAAATTAGAATGAGACATTAGAAGAAAATAAAGAGTATCTGGGCTCTCCCAGGTGGATACTGATGTCCAAAAGGCTTGGAGGAAGGCCATCAAGGAAATGAAATTTTGTAATTGTTGAACATTGAATGATAAGCGCCGCATAGCAGTTCAAAGTTTTCTTAAAGTTTAAATTAATCTGCATTCCCTCCTCAAATTGGCACCTATTCTTATTTTCCATTCCTACATAGTTTGAAGAATAAAAAATTATATTACTGGAAACACTGTGAATGAAAATAAAAAAAATTAAGAGAAACATTTGTACATGAAAAAAGTGATTATATATTTTACACTGCATTGCCAATTTAGAGAGTTTAATGATCAGTTACAGTTAAATCACTCTCATTCATAAATGGTTCAATGTACTGCATTAGATATAGGCTAAAAAGTCTCTGTGATTTTTGCTCTTTCTGCTCATGCATTCTGGATCAAAAGATATTGCAAAATGTCATTAAAAGGAGCCATTAACCTAACCACGAGAAGAACAACATCCGATCCAACAGTGTGGGAAAAATAGATGTTAAACAATGATGATGTGTACTTGGGTGTATGTTCTTCGATCTGCTTTTGTTTGTGCTCAGCTACCTCGGCCCTGTTTCATACAACTTGTTATCAATCAATAGCTAGTGAAATCATTACATGTGATTGGATATGAGCAAATCTATGGAAGGTGTTATTGATAACAAGTTTTATAAAATACAGCCTCGGTCTGGAGAATCCCAGACTATGGGATGGCTAAAGGCCACCGTATACCTTACGATCGGTCTGCGATCCGATTTCTGAAATAAATCGCTATGGCATTAATTACTGGCATTTTAACAAATGAAATCTACCCTATTCATGTTCTGAAAAGTAATATGAATACTAAACATAGGGTTTTGGTGAGCTGTCAGCTTTCTTCAGGGAATAAGGACAAATTTAGTTTCAGATTGTAGGCAGTCGTATGATTTTGTGACGTCACTACGTCTCGGAGCCGATTTGGCCATTCCACCGACTGGAAAACTATATGACTATTCAGACCCACTATCAAAAATAATTTTTTGTGTTTAAATGATTTGTCAAAAGATATTACATTTTCTTCTGAAATCGGATCACAGACCGATCGTAAGGTGTGCGGTGGCCTTAACAGGTCCCTGGTAGTGATGCACGCACCTTGATCACCCAAAGTTTTCATATGGTATATAACATGTTTGCACAAAGGAAAAGCTATTTTCTTTTAAAACTAACAAACTGGTTCGTGAAATTTGAAGTTAGATATCATAGAACTGCCAAAATTTTGATATTGTTGGTAATATTATTAAAATATCCCCTGTGTTTCAAAAACACCCCTACAAAATAATCGACTGGTCCACTATGAGAGCTCTCAACAGGGCTTGTGTTTCGGTCAAATTTTGGTGCGACATGGTCAGTCAAATGTCATTGTCCGTCTGTCAAAGTAACATATTATATCAAAATCATTTATATTTTTAGAATCTTGAAATATCAAGGATTTACACTTATTAGCGGCCGTTTAAGTAGTTTCTTGTAAAATTCAAGAAATCTGAAGTTCAAAAGTTTGTTTACAAATTTCTTCAACAAGATGTTGTTTCTAGCGAACGCTCAATGGAAATTCTTGAAGAGTAATCCCCATTTTATCACTGGGAACCATTTGGGAAAAAATTTGAAGAAAGAAAAGGAGATGAAAAAGACACAAAAAGGAACGATGTATAGGTGGAGATTTTGGAAAAAGTAAGAAATGTGTGGGAAATGTGCCATGGCGTGAGCTTCGCACCGCTGCCATAGGCAGCAATGGAAAGTTGTGTACCGTCTATGGGGATTATGTAATATTCAACTCACACACAGAAAATCTTGCTCTGTGTCAACGCGGGGCGTCATATTCGGAAACCCCCATGTACGGAGTGCATGACAGCTAGGTGTTCAATGATGCTTTGTTCATTTTTTCATCTGGCAAGGAACATTGTCCACAGCTCATGATCTACTACTAATAAATATTCATTAAACATATTTTTTGAAATGAAAGAATCTTTATTTTAAAAAAAAAATCAATCTTATCAGAAATGTTTGTTTTTGAACGCATTATACGTGCTATTTTAGACTATGACCCAGCATACCAAAGATCTTTAACACAAAGATAATCAATAAGCGAAGTAAAAGCAGCTAATCAGATATTTATGACATAAAAATTTACACGTAGGTGATTAGATACATGCCTATCTACATTTACTTTTCAGACATACATAGAAAAACAAGAAAACAAATTGGCTGTAATTAATAATTTGGTTTTAAACTATGCCTGTTCTTACAGGCAATAGTGCTTGCATGAAAATTTATATTATGAGCATACATCAACATATCCCGTCTATTTGATTTTGAAATGTTCTTTGTAATTTATACATGTACTCGAATACTAATTGCTAATTTTTTTTTTTTCTTCATACCCAGTTTGAATCTCACTAATTAGTCAAACAGCCATTAACCCAATTACCATAGAACAAAATTTACTACATCTTTGTATGAGATCATTAGACAGACACTATAATAAGACCAGATACATATTAAAATAACAACAAAAAAGACCAATTACAAATTTAACCAATCACAGAATAGTCTGTTCGAAAATCAACCCTGTCACAAATTAGACCAGTTAGATTTTGTCACAAATCATATCAATGAATGCTTCTTTCCCAAGTGCCTAATCACTCATTGTCTTCATCTGTTACAAGTAATTGTATTTTAAGAGAGCAAATGATATAAATCAAATTCTGGAGTCATAGAAAGCAAAGATTTCATATGAATGTGTCTTAATACGCAGTTTACAAAACAAAATGCAAACATTTTATTGACAGACAAATATTTTAGTAACTTTAGTCTTTTATGTATTCATAAATCGTTTTTTGATACCTCTATCAGAGATGCCAACTGTTCCTTTTGTTACGTTTTTTAACTGAGAATACGGCACTACGATATTCCTTGATAATTTTTTTTTTTTTTGTGTAAATCCAATATTGCGTATACATTACATGGATTATATCACATGCATACATCGTTCAATATTTTCAGTGATGCACGCTCATCCTTTATATTGATGTACAGAGCACATGCATTCAAAGTATGCCTTATATACTAGATACTCAACAAGTACGGTATCTTGTCTATGTGCTGCTGTTTCTGCTTACATGTTCATGGTATTACAAAGCACTGGATATTAGCCTAAACGGTGCACATTGACAAGATAATCGGGCCACGAAAAATCCTCCCTGAGAACCAAATTCAAAAGTTGGCATCTATGAAGTATTCTCGTTGATTTATACAGGTATCTGGCTAATTGTAAAAAGAAAAACAGACAAACAGACAAACCAACAGAACTCCACTCACATGCATGATCAACAAGAAATATACAGCCATGGACAAAATTATTAGACCAAGAAAGGTTACTGATAGTGTTATTTTTGTGGTAAGAAGGAAATAAAATAGCAAGGTATAATTGCTGGAATTTGGTATTCATTCAATGAAATACAAAGACAATTTTTATAATTTTGTATGCATATTATGGTACCCTTATTACAGAAGCTTGGTGTAATAATTTTTCCAGGGCTGTATAAATATGTCACAAATTTTTTCTATTGACTTTATACATTTAACAATATATGATATGATGAAATTTATATTACATTATTTCTTTAACTTTTGTAGCAGCGTGTTTGCTATGAAATATTCTCATTTATTTATACATGTATCTGGCTAATTGTAAAAAGAAAAACAGACAAACAAACCAACAGAACACACACATGCATGATCAGCAAGAAATATACAAATATGACACAAATTTTCTGTTGACTTACGTATACATTTAACACTGTACATGTATGATATACGGTAACCAGATTTAAATTACATTGCTCCTTTACTTTTGCAGGAACATGTTTGCCATGAAATATCCTCATTAATTTATACACTTATCTGACTAAATGTGGAAAAGGAAAAAAAATATACACACATACAACCACACACATACGCACATGTTCAACAAGAAATATGCAGTTATGTCACAAATTTTCTATTGACTTATCATTTTATATATAACTAAATCATCAAATAAAGCAAACTTAACATTTCACCAGACTAGATATGAACAAATATCTATATTATATTTTCAAACAAACAAAATTTAAAAAAACAATTATAAGCATCAAAATAGTATGATTTCTTATCCAGGAATAATTAATATTCTAATCTCCTGATGAAATTGACTAATGTCCTTGAACTCCCTTTTTAATCCCTTTTAAACGTATCTTGTTTAAAAACAGAGACCAGGTTTTGAACCATAGTTTGACCACAGCCTAAACATGGAAGATATTTTTCAAAAGTGTTGACATCATTAACACATTACGTAAACACCTTTCACGCTATGTTAACAATTTTTAAACAATGTGGCCACAGTGAGAAATCACTGCACCTTCACAGTGTGACTGCAGTGTCAATTTGTAAAACTTTTGGAGAGAATATGAACATACACTTGTCAAACCGTGTCACATGGTATGACACAAAGTCCATTATAAGAATCTGAGAACAGTGAGGAAAGAGGAAAGACTGGGGACAGATTTAGAGAGGGACACCGAAAGGAATACACCTTGCACTGTGTGGTGTTGTATGCCATATTGTGGCTATTTACAGACAAAATCTGAGTGTACGTTCTACAGGGTGATGAAAAAGTAGGTTGGGAACAATTACTTTATACTTTGGCCAGTATGAATAGACTTTTCACACTGCTTTTAAACTTTCTCCACACAGAATAAAACAGAATAAAACAACAGGGAAACTTACAGGGGATATATATTTATATCCATACTAATCAACAAAAAAGGGGTATTTACTGGGCATAACCCTATTTATCTTCTGCACAGAGAGCAATTTTTCTTGGATGTTCTAATGTCTTCATATTTATGTATAATTGTGACCCTCCACCACAAAATGACTGCAATGGGAGTTTTAGAGTAAACAGCTGAAAAGGTTGGTTTGGGTGGAAATTTTTTATTTTAAGATTTTGTATTTTCTGAAACTTCATTTATTAATCTACCATCTGACATAATTTCAGGGTAAAATACCATGTTGAAATATGTTTTTACTCTCATTCAAAATGATCATGTTTTCCTGGACATTCAAAGTTTGTGTGTGTTGTAGCGTTGTACCCGAGGTACCATAGTGTCCCTGTATTAAAGAGTTGCGACATGGACGTCTCACTTTTCTGGAAAGAAAATGCTGTTCGAATTCTTTCTATTGAGAACACCCAGGTGCTCATCGGAATTGAATAGAAATGTTGTGTAATAGTGGAAACAAAATGGCGTTCAAATCCCCAGTTGTCGCAACTAATACAGGGACACTATGGTACCCCGGGGTACAAACGCTACCCCGGGGTAACGCGTGGTGCATCATCTTCAAAATCTAATGAAAGAAAGAAATATATCTATTCCGAAGGTAAGGAAAGTTTCAACCCAATCCAATTAGTACTTCAGTGTGTTTGCTAGGGAGTTTTGACTCAACCTTATGTGGGACAAACAATAAGACACAGATTAGGCGCTCTTAAATGGTCACTCTTCTTTAGAGCCTGTTTTCTCTATTGTGTTTGGTCATTAGCCTGTCTGACACATTGATATTCTCATTTGTAATTTACAAGGGTTTGCTTCGTCCATACAAGACAAGTTATGTATCATTTTAAAACTCTAAAAACCCCAAATTTCCAACTTATTGGTCGTTTTGTGGTGGAGGGTCACAATTTGACTATAAACTCATTACAGCAATAGAAAAACATTGGGAGGACACAATGAGGGAGGTTTAAGGGAGCTTAGCCAAACAAAATTATTCAAAATCAACATTTTATTTTATAGAGGCAGAACCAAAATATTAGGATGTATAGAATTAGTATTTAACTCTTGATTTTGATTTTGATTTGATTTGATTTGATTTATTTCTGCTTTTTTCCAAATATACAAAGTGTAATTGATATACAATAAGTGAACAGAACATAGTAACACAATACATGACAATATAATCATCAATACAAAGAATATATACTTTCACATAACAAATTATAGAACACAAACAAAACAAAGGTTTGATGAGGACAAAAAATGCAGGTTTCCATCATAACCATATAGCTTGACTGAGATGGGAGCCTCGAGATTATTTTATACAATTTTTGGACATTGTAACGGTTTAATAATTGAAAAAAAAAAGAAAAGAAAAGAAAAGAGAAAAAAAAAGAAAAAAACTAGAAAGGCCGTCAAAGGCGGCAGACCCACGCCTTAGCGGCGCTACAGAGTAGTTGCAATACTATACTAACTATGGGGTCAACACTACAAGGTTACACAGAATTTGCAGGGGTCAACCGATCATCACCAAAATCTAATCGATTCTTTCCTGTCACTATCCAAACATTCCCTGAAAATTTGGTGCAAATCCATTCTCCAGTTCTCTAGTTATCTTGCACACAAACAAACATACGGAGCCCTTTACATAACCCTGCTGACTTTATCGGCGTGGGTAAAAATACATCTGCAGTTTTGGGCGTATGGAAGTAAAAGTAAAAGTGTGTGCATGTGGAGTGCATAAGTGTAAACATTGTGTGCATGTGGATCTTGGTTGATCGATTGTTTTATTGTTTTATTATGTAGGCTGTGTATTGAAGAAGTAGTTCAACCCTTTTTTTTCATAATGAATGTATCAATATCTAACGAGAACCCTGAATAATTGTTATTATATAAAGAAAAAAAAATTGGGTTGACCAAGAGTTAATTCTTTTTTCCAGTGGCATTTTTGTTAAGTTAGATTAGATTAGATTAGATAGGTGTACTTTAATATTTAAATAATAAATATCTTTTAATCAATGTTTTAAAAGAGTAAATTGAAGAACATTGCTTTAGCCATTGTGGTAGGGCGCTCCAGACATCTTTGAACGCTTCTAAGCAAAATTATATGAACATGTTTTATATCGAGTTTTGTGTGAAATAATGTTATTTAGAAGCACAGACAAAACTAGCAATTGTGACCAGGCACCACAAAACCACCAAAAAGTCGCCATATATGAATTTTTAGTTAAGGTCTGATTCTGAAAGAGCAGATTCTCAGCTTTAAAATGATATATAACTCATTAGCATTTGATGTTCCTAACTCACTGTACAAAGAGAAGAATGAACAGTCCCTCATAATGTTACTTTTGAGAAATAAGGGTTTAAAGTTTGCAGTCTGTTGAAGCACTCTGATTTGCAAGGTGTTGTGCTAAGGTGACAAAAGGAGGATTAGAACTCAATGAAAATTTCTATGAAGGGATTATCAGATTGTCCTAAAACTTGGCATACTAATTAGTCATATCCTTTTCATCATAGTGCACAAGTATCAGTGCAATACCCCGTTTAAAATTTATGGAAGATCAAAATGAGACAAGTATTCAGGTTCGTAAAAAGAAAAGTAATACAACAAAATCCAGAGAAGACACAGATAAGTTTAATAAAAAAAACTGTCAAAAATACCACTTTTAGATTGTTTGGTGCCTCCAAATTTTTAGATTACTTAGAAAAAAGTGTACTCCTTCAGGAAATACCCAAAACTAAAATTTGACCCTGCCAACCAAAAACACATTGATTGAGCTCTAACTGAAAATCACACAGTGCGACATTTTGGTGGTTTTGTGGTGCCTGGTCACAATTTCCCTCCTTGCGTCTTTCCTGTGTCTTTATGCGCACTGCGTTTCACTAAGCTACCCAAGTTAGAAACATCTAGCAAAAAATATATATAATGTATATCCATGAACGGATAGTTCAAGTGAGCAATCTTACAGAAACTTTTAGAAATTGATATAGAAGAAAACAAGCTGCGGCATGGTGTTTCAAATTTAATTGCATTTTTGGGTGTGAAAACAGAATCTTACCTTGCTATCATTGCTTTTAGAATTAAGAAAAATTAAGATTTGTATGAAGAAAATGCACTTCACCAGGATATTTTCTCATTCGACATCAAAGACACTGTTCTAATGGGGGCAGGTTTTGTAAACGGATACAACTCTTAATCCATAGTGATTCTTGTTTGCATTCAAACTATGATTTGTAGTTAGGAAACAGATTCTAGTCTTCCTTTCCTTTTTTCTGCCCCTTTTCTCTCTCCTCATTTTCCTCTTCTATCCCTTTTCTTTTTTTTTCGTTCTTTTTGCCTCTCCTTTTTTTGTTTTTACTTTTTGCATTTTGGAGGGTGCACCCACCCCTACCGCACTCCCCTCGGCTACCCACCTGGTCCCTAAAGAGGGGCTGTGTTTCACCCAAATTTTTTTGGCTATCTTCTGATTCTGAGGTTGTTTCTCTTTGTCTAGTGACAAGTTGTGAGTTTGCATCTTGCATGTCCCTGTGGGAAGACTGTGTCTCGTCCAAACTTCTCTGGCTTTCTTGTGTTTCTGAGGTTGTGTCTCGCATGTCCATAAGGGAGGACTGTGTCTCACCCAAGGTTTTTTGGCTTTCTTCTGATTCTGAGGTTGTGTCTTTCAGTCTTGTCTCTTGTTTAGAGTTTGCATCTTGCATGTCCATACGGGAGGACTGTGTCTCGCCCAAATTTTTTTGGCTTTCTTCTGATTCTGAGGTTGTGTCTCTCAGTCTTGCCTCATGTTTAGAGTTTGAGTCTTGCATATCCCTGTGGGAGGACTGTGTCTCATCCAAACTTTTTTGGCTTTCTGCTGATTCTGCTGATTCTGAGATTATATCTCTCTGTCTTGTCTGAAGTTCTGAGTTTGAGTCTTGCATGTCCATAAGGGAGGACTGTGTCTCACCCAAGGTTTTTTGGCTTTCTTCTGATTCTGAGGTTGTGTCTTTCAGTCTTGTCTCTTGTTTAGAGTTTGCATCTTGCATGTCCATACGGGAGGACTGTGTCTCGCCCAAATTTTTTTGGCTTTCTTCTGATTCTGAGGTTGTGTCTCTCAGTCTTGCCTCATGTTTAGAGTTTGAGTCTTGCATATCCCTGTGGGAGGACTGTGTCTCATCCAAACTTTTTTGGCTTTCTGCTGATTCTGCTGATTCTGAGATTATATCTCTCTGTCTTGTCTGAAGTTCTGAGTTTGAGTCTTGCATGTCCATAAGGGAGGACTGTGTCTCACCCAAGGTTTTTTGGCTTTCTTCTGATTCTGAGGTTGTGTCTTTTAGTCTTGTCTGAAGTTCTGAGTTTGTGTCTTGCATGTCCCCAAGGGAGGACTGTGTCTCGCCCAAAATTATCTGGCTTTCTTCTGATTCTGAGATTATATCTCTCTGTCTTGTCTGAAGTTCTGAGTTTGAGTCTTGCATGTCCATAAATGAGGACTGTGTCTCGCTCAAACTTTTTTTGCTTTTTTCTAATTCTGAGGTTCTTTGAAACTTGTCTCAAGTTCTGACTGTGCATCTTGCATATCCTTAAAGGAGGGCTGTGTCTCGTACAAACTTTTTTTGCTTTTTTCTAATTCTGAGGTTTTTTCTTTCAAACTTGTCTCAAGTTTTGACTTTGCATCTTGCATATCCTTAAGGGAGGACTGTGTCTTGCTCAAACTTTTTTTGCTTTTTTCTAATTCAGAGGTTTTTTCTTTCAAACTTGTCTCAAGTTTTGACTGTGCATCTTGCACATCCTTAAGGGAGGACTGTGTCTCGCACAAACTTTTTTTGCTTTTTTCTAATTCAGAGGTTTTTTCTTCCAAACTTGTCTCAAGTTTTGACTGTGCATCTTGCATAGTCTTACGGGAGGACTGTGTCTTGTACAAACTTTGTTGGCTTTTTTCTAATTCTGAGGTTTGTTCTCTCAAACTTGTCTCAAGTTCTGACTTTGCATCTTGCATATCCTTAAGGGAGGACTGTGTCTTGCTCAAACTTTTTTTGCTTTTTTCTAATTCAGAGGTTTTTTCTTTCAAACTTGTCTCAAGTTTTGACTGTGCATCTTGCATATCCTTAAGGGAGGACTGTGTCTCGCTCAAACTTTTTTTGCTTTTTTCTAATTCAGAGGTTTTTTCTTTCAAACTTGTCTCAAGTTTTGACTGTGCATCTTGCATATCCTTAAGGGAGGACTGTGTCTCGCTCAAACTTTTTTTGCTTTTTTCTAATTCAGAGGTTTTTTCTTTCAAACTTGTCTCAAGTTTTGACTGTGCATCTTGCATATTCTTAAGGGAGGACTGTGTGTTGTACAAACTTTGTTGGCTTTTTTCTAATTCTGAGGTTTGTTCTTTCAAACTTGTCTCAAGTTCTGACTTTGCATCTTGCATATCCTTAAGGGAGGACTGTGTCTCGCTCAAACTTTTTTTGTTTTTTTCTAATTCTGAGGTTTTTTCTTTCAAACTTGTCTCAAGTTTTGACTGTGCATCTTGCATATCCTTAAGGGAGGACTGTGTCTCGCTCAAACTTTTTTTGCTTTTTTCTAATTCAGAGGTTTTTTCTTTCAAACTTGTCTCAAGTTTTGACTGTGCATCTTGCATATCCTTAAGGGAGGACTGTGTCTCGCTCAAACTTTTTTTGCTTTTTTCTAATTCAGAGGTTTTTTCTTTCAAACTTGTCTCAAGTTTTGACTGTGCATCTTGCATATTCTTAAGGGAGGACTGTGTCTTGTACAAACTTTGTTGGCTTTTTTCTAATTCTGAGGTTTGTTCTTTCAAACTTGTCTCAAGTTCTGACTTTGCATCTTGCATATCCTTAAGGGAGGACTGTGTCTCGCTCAAACTTTTTTTGTTTTTTTCTAATTCTGAGGTTTTTTCTTTCAAACTTGTCTCAAGTTTTGACTGTGCATCTTGCACATCCTTAAGGGAGGACTGTGTCGTGTACAAACTTTTTTTGCTTTTTTCTAATTCATAGGTTTTTTCTTTCAAACTTGTCTCAAGTTTTGACTGTGCATCTTGCATATTCTTAAGGGAGGACTGTGTGTTGTACAAACTTTGTTGGCTTTTTTCTAATTCTGAAGTTTTTTCTTTCAAACATGTCTCAAGTTTTGACTGTGCATCTTGCATATTCTTAAGGGAGGACTGTGTCTTGTACAAACTTTCTTGGCTTTTTTTTAATTCTGAGGATTGTTCTTTCAAACTTGTCTCAAGTTTTGACTTTGCATCTTGCGTGTCCCTAAGGGAGGACTGTGTCTCATCCAATTCTCTTTGGCTTTCTTGCAATCTTGCAGTTGCGCTTCTCGCTTGTGACTCCATCTTGGAGAATGCAACTTCTTTCTCTTTTAGGAGGTATTGTGTCTCACCATGCTTTCTTTTCATCTCTCCAAGTTTTGTGACTGTGTTTCTCTCTCTTAATTCAAATTCTGAGATTGTAATTTCATTGTGCTTACACAGTGCCTGAGCCTCACGTAGCTCTTTGTCTGTCTTTTCTAATAGTGAGTTTATGTCTCTGTCCCTAGATTGTAATTCTGAGTATGTGACTGTCATATCCCGAAGAGAGGACTGTGTTTCATCCAATTCTCTTTGGCTTTTTTCTAATTCTGAGGTTTTTTCTTTCAAACTTGTCTCAAGTTTTGACTTTGCATCTTGCATGTCCCTAAGGGAGGACTGTGTCTCACCCAATTCTCTTTGGCTTTCTTGCAATCTTGCAGTTGCGCTTCTCGCTTGTGACTCCATCTCGGAGAATGCAACTTCTTTCTCTTTTAGGAAGTATTGTGTCTCACCATGCTTTCTTTTCATCTCTCCAAGTTTTGTTACTGTGTTTCTCTCTCTTAATTCAAATTCTGAGATTGTAATTTCATTGTGCTTACACAGTGCCTGAGCCTCACGTAGCTCTTTGTCTGTCTTTTCTAATCGTGAGTTTATGTCTCTGTCCCTAGATTGTAATTCTGAATATGTGACTGTCATATCCCGAAGAGAGGACTGTGTTTCATCCAATTCTCTTTGGCATTTTTGTAATTCTGAGGTTGTGTCTCTCAGTCTTGTCTCAAGTTTCAAATTTGTGTCTTGCATGCCCAGAAGGGAGGACTGTAGCTTACCTAACCTTCTGTAGCTTTCTTCTAATTTTGAGCCTGTCTCTCTCTCTGTAATTTCAAGTCCTGAGAGTATAACTTCTTTCGTTCTCAGCAAGGACTGTGCCTCATCGTGTTTTCTGATACTCTCTTGGAGTGCATTTCTTGTCTCTTTTTGTCTTATCTCCAGTCTTGACAGTGCATCTCTTTTCTCTCTTAGTTGGGATTGTGTTGTATCAAGTCTTTTCACAGTCTCATCAAGGTTTCTAACTTTTTCTTGCAACTCTGAGTTTTTGCGTTCCTCTCTACATTTTAATTCAGAGAATGCCACTTTTTGCTCTCTTAGTAAAGACTGTGTCTCGTCATATTTCTTTTTCATCTCTCCAAATTTTGTGATTGTGTTTCTCTCCCTTAATTCAAATTCTGAGATTGTAATTTTGTTTTGCTCAAGCAGTGTCTGAGCCTCACCAAGTTCTTTCTTGGCCATTCCTAATCTTGAGTTTGTGTTTCTGTCTTTAGATTCTAATTCTGAGTAGGCAACTTGCATGTCCCTAAAAGAGGACTGTGTCTTGCTCAATTCTCTTTGGCTTTCTTGTAATCTTGTAGTTGCTCTTTTCTCTTGAGACTCCATGTCAGAGAAGGCGACTTCTCTCTTCCTTAGCAAGGACTGCGCCTGTTGAAGTTTTGTTATACTCTCTCTTAATTTAACATCTCGTTCTGACAATGCAGTTTCTTTGTCATTCAGCAATTCCTGCAACTCACTGACTCTTTTGTTACTCTCTTCCGATCTTGACTTTATCTCTCTTGCGGCAGTTTCCAATTCTGAGAATGCATGCTCGCTCCCCCTCAACTTGGACTGGGTCTCATCAAGTTGTCTTGAGCACTCTTGTAATTGTAAGTTTGACTCTTGTAATCTCAATTTTGTCTGGCTTTTTTCAGATTGCAATTTAGATAATTCAGTTTCTTTTTTCCTGACCTGGTTCAGTGCTTCTGAGAGTTTTCTCTGACTGTTTTCCCATTCTGATTGTATCATTCTCTCTCTTATTTTTAACACAGATAATTCTGCCTCTGCTTGATGAAGCCTTCTTTGACATTCTTGCAATTCCATTTTCAGAGCTCTTGTGGTAATTTCATTAGATGATACAGAACCCGAGCTTTCCTGAGTAACGGCTGCGTGATTTTGAGTTTTTTTTTTGTTTCTTGAAATTCAGAGTTCAGAACTTGATTGTCAATTTCTAATTTGGAGAATGCATGATATTTTCATTGAGTAACAATCGTGTCTGAGATTTTTATTTATTTAGGATAGGGGTGAAAAAGTAGAGAGTGCATTATTGTCTTTGTCTGAATCAAAATCCTGGTCTTGATTGCCTTCCTCATCTAAACTACATGTAGCTGCATTGAAGTTGACAAGACATCATTCAGAGTTTAATTGGATGGTGAGGATGATACTTGCCTGGCGACATCACCATTTTCAGAGTGTGGAACTGCATGGACACCAAAGTCAGTATATGGGACTGCATGGAGTTCTGTATCCTGTTGCTCACTGCTACTTGAGGGTTGGCTAATATGGTCTGGATACTGTGTGAAGGTAACAGTTTCTTGAAGATTATCCTGTTTGATTGCAGAATAGGCAGGTAGCTTGGTTAGAAGTGTGCTGATTATGAATAACTGATGTGAAGTTGGTGAAATAAAAGACCCATTGACAGCAAACAGCCATAGCAGGATGAACCCAAAGAGTTGGAAAAGAGGAACATTTGTTCTGTAAGGAAATGAAAGCAATGAGAGAGAGAGAAATAAAAAATGGCACGCAGTTAACCCATGTGGCTGCAAAATTAACTTGAAGCATAATATATCACAAAATCTGTGAGACAATTTAGTCATATAGTGATCTTGAGACAAATATTAATAATAATAATGATGATGATAATAGTAACAACAGAAACAATAATATAATGATTGTAATGATACTGTAAATCCATTATTTTTGGTTCCTGACACTGAACAATAGTCCCAAACAACGGACTTATAATTCCTTATGTTAACTTTATACCGAATTCAAATAAAAAAATATTAAATATATTAAAATCTTTAATTATAATTGATTTTTAATATTATCAAATAGTTTTATAATTTCATTTGAATTAATACAAAATTATTCATATAAACATTTCTCTCTCTTATCTATCTAGCGGGTGTATTACTATAGTGCCGTATTATATCCCTCTTTGAAAATTTCTTGTTCTTGGATTGGTCAAGAAAACTTCATGTGATTAATCATAATTCTACTAGAAAAAGAAATCCCTTGGGGAGAGAAATAGGTTATGTGACGTCACACTTTCTTTTGCCTCTGACTGCCCTTTGTTGCCTAAAATTGTTTCCTTTGACGCGTACGGCGAGCAGATTGTAGTCTCCCTCGGGTTACTCCTATGATGGGATGGCGCAGGCACCAATGAAATTACGCAGAGCCCGTGAATTTTCATGAATCCATAAAGATTGTATGATGGGGAGTTGTTTTTGTGTGGACAGTTAACAAAAATTAACCTGTCAATTTTGCTGTTAGATTTCACCAAACTCAGTGAATATTTCTGTCCAGCTATCTTGTTCAATGTTAATGACAATTTGCAATTGCCTGTCCAGATAACGAACCTGTCTGGACACACAGTGTGGGTATACCATATGTGACCCTCCACCACAAAACGACCAATAAGTCAGAAATTTTGCTTTTTTAATTTCAGCACAGTGTGAAAGCTTAGATTCTAAGCTTTCAAATGATATATAACTTGTCTTCTATAGACTAAGCAAACTCTTATAAAGTACAATGAGAATGTCAGAGTGTCAGACAGGGTAATGACCAAAACAATAGAGGAAACGAGCTCTAAAGAAGCGTAACCAAAGAGCGTCTAATCTGTGTCCTATTGTTTGTTGCACAAAAGGTTGAGTCAAAACTCCAAAGCTTACACAGTGAAGTACTCATTGGATTGGGTTGAAACTTTCCATACCTTCAGAATAGATATATTTCTTTCCTTCTGTGGATTTTGAATATCAGGCAATTTAAATTTTTTGAGTTATACCAGAAAAGTGATATGAAGTATGATCCCAATAAGCTGACTCACAAAGTTTGAATGTCCGTGATAAAATGGTCATTTTGAAGGATAGTAAAAACATATTTCAATATGGTATTTTACTCTGAAATTTTGTCAGATGATAGATTAATATCTATACTTTCAGAAAATACCAAAAACTTAAAATATATATTTCCACCCCAAAAAACGTTTTTTTAGCTGTTTACTAAAGAACTCCCATTGCGACTTATTGGTCGTTTTGTGGTGGAGGGTCACATATGTAATGTAACCCTAGTCTAGCTCAAGCTCTAAAGTGCGTCCCCCAAAAGTTAACAGTTGGAAAAGTCTCCCAAAATAAACATTTCTGAATATTTTCAATAAAATTAATTCTTGTAGATAGCTTAGGGTCCATCCTATGCAATAGCACAAATAAATCTGACTAGTTATTAGGCTTGAGTGATCTATAACCACTTTTGTGAAAGGGTGCGAATTTCATACTTCACAAGAATTGATATTTGTGCTGGCTTGTATCAATAAAGTTGAGAACTGTTAAAAATTTACAGTTGAAAAAAGTCTCCCCAATTAAATTTTCAAGATATTTTCAAGAAAACTTCATACTTTTAGTTAGTTTAGGGCCTCTTCTATCAAATGACACCAAACTATGTCATAATATTTTACGCTTTAGTGAGCAAAAGCTACTTTTGTGAAAAGGTGCAAAATCCAGTCTTGACAAGACTTGATATTGGCTCTGGCTGGTATCAGCCTAGCTGAGAGTGATGTAAAGGCTTAGAAATGTCATATTCTGATAATAAAAGAAAATTTATGAAATATCAGGCTATGTTCTCTGTATATCCTTACACATCCAATCAACATCTTATGTTTGAGTGAGCAATTAAGTACTACGCTGAGTGTTTCAAAATGGTACATTTGGTGAGTCTTTTGATTTCATCTGGCTTGCTCACTCAACCATAAATTTTTGATGGGGTATAACAGAACATACATTAAACAAAGTCTGTTGCATGAAGTCTTCTTTGCACATGGATCTGCTCAATTTGTAAAAACACTGAATAAATTCATAACACTCCTTTGTGAATGATTTCACTAAAAACTCTCTGTGACAATCAACATTTGTAGCGACAACTATGCAATATCAATCCCCCCCCCCCCCAATGCCATTTAAAAAAAATAAACTGAGTGGAACTTTCCAATCGTTTACGCCTAATGGTTAAAGAGTATAAATTGAAGCAGCATACACTTACAGTCTGGTACCATTTTTGAATGTTCTTGTCAATCAGAAATGAACCGGTTTTGATTTTGAAAAAATAATTTCATAATTTTTGTATTCATCAGGCCTGTGCGTTCTCTACTTTTGAGCGGAAATCTGTTTTTTTAATTATCCTCTCCAATTTCAATTTCCGTTTTTTTCCCCGTGTGCTATTCTCGCTATTTTATCGGCAACCAATGGAAAACAATGTACCGTGTAGGTACTGCATGTGTTTTGCCTTCGTGCGCGCGAAGTGAATTCATGCTGCTTCCATTCGTATACCAGAGAACTGTAAGGTATGTGATCATTGACGATGGGATATTTTGATCGCTCACAGCCACGGCTGCCAGCGGCCATGTTGTTGAACATAGGAAGTCAAAACAACTTCACGTCATAAATATTGTAGAAATCATGGCATTATGTGGTCACAAAATAAAGCGCAAAGACATCATCGAAAGAGATAATGATAAGGAGAGGAAATCTAAAGACACTCTGTACTGAGAAAAGTCAACTTACTAGTCTAGAAAATTAAGTTTAGATTTTGAGAAGTGGATTATTTGTTTCATATCAGCTCAGTTTTATTCATGAAAGTGCTCTGCACATAATACACATTTAATCACATTTGGTGTTATTGTTAAAAATGTGTATTCAGGGTCTGTTTTGGTATACTAATGCTATACAGAATCATCTTAATCCATGTGCATCCTACAAATCATTATTGCACATAAATTTATACACAACCCCTGTAATGAAATTGATCTACATTCATCAACAATCAAAAAGAAAGAAAAACACAACAGACATTTGTGAAATTGAAAAGTATAAAGTAAATGAGGGAGGTGCTCAAAGTTACATCACAGAGTTGTAAATTGGGTCTAATTGGGTCGATTACAACTTTTAAAAAATTCACAATTTTGCTGTTTTAATAGATTTTCCTTATACTTCCACCATTCTGTTTCTTTAAATTGTCTACTTTTAATAATCCAACTTAATATCATGGTAGACTTTCACTTCAAAGGAATATCAATTCTTGATTATGGTCACATCACTTCACAGAACAGCATATAGGCTATAAAGCAGTTGATAGTGATGACTATATTTGGTAAAATGTTAACATTTTGGAAAATAAACCACATAAACCTGTTAATTGTCATGTGGCCCTAGAATTATCATGCAAATCCTGTAATAGCTATAGGATAGCCATGGCTCCCCTCATCCTTTTAAAAAATAGCTTTATATGAAAGTGTGACCACATCATTAGTTTTTTTTTTAATTGAGGCCCCACTAATCAGCAACAAGTTTTGGAGATGTTTATGGCCAAATTAATTTGTCCAAGCCTTGGGCAATAAAATGTTCACTTACAAGTAGACAATTGCTAAAAATCAGTAATGAACACTAATTCTGTAATTTTTTGTACATACCTTGTTTATTAAAGATACAGTTATTTTATGAAAATTGTTGCTTTTTCATATTTAATCATTATACAGAAGAGTATAATTAATAATAAAATATAAGATTCTTACATTTTTCAGTTATTCATGGAATTGTGGAAGTAGTGCTGGAACATGTTCTTCTGTAGTCCAGATATGTGGTTCCGGAGATCTTTGGTCCTAGTACCGCCTTGTGGTTCTATTGAACAAAGAGATGATTAAGTTTTGTAGTGAACTGTCTTAATGCAGGAAATCTTGTTTAACAGAAAATACAGATTGGTGTCCAATCATTTATGTCACCACTTTCAAGCAAGGGCTCGGGAGGATACAATTTTTTTTGTTTTTGATTGCTCTCTGCTTGTGAAGATTTCCTATGTTAATCAGAAATAGTGCAGTGTTCCAAGTCCAAAGTATCATGTTCACAGTGTGGAGTCCATGCTGGTTAATATCTGTTTCCATTGCATGTACACCAGGGTGTGGCTAACGGTTTACTGCTTTGGAATAATCAATCTGCTCATGTTGTCCCTCCTCCCCAGAAAAAAAGTGCAAGGTTGTGATTCCGTCAGAATATAGAATGAAACCTTGAGAAACAGAGAAAAGTTTGAATCACATTCATTGTTTGCTGGCCTGTTTCATATTTAGTCTTCTCTATGAAACATGTTTACTCTAATACGCCAGGAGAGCATTTCATCAAGCGCTTTGTAAGTGATTTTTACTGACAAATTTGCTCTCTGTTCAGTAGCTTATAACAGTTGTCGGTAAAAATCACTGACAAAACACTGGGTTGTGGCTCCAATCACTGGTTTATTATATATGCAGTGCTATGTAGCAGGCCTGTATAGATGGATCTTGTTGGCATATTTAGTCAGATTCTCATAGACACAATTCTCATCACAGTCTTCTATATAATCTGCCTGATACACAAACTAACAAATTACAGAAAGTACAAAATTCCGCTGCCAGGCTCATTGCCAAAAGTCGTTCATGTGAGTCCATTACCCCATTGCTGAGGAAGCTGCATTGGCTAAGAGTTAAGGATCGTATTGTGTTCAAGATCTTTTTGTTAACATTCAAATGTCCGAGATACTGCCCCTGTCTACCTTCAAGTGCTTATTAAGAAATACTCACCCTCCCGCAATTTGTGATCAAACAAGAAATCACTTCTAACAGTACCTTCCACCAATACCCTATCTTACAGTTTACAATCTTTTCACGCAGCATCCCCTCAGTTCTGGAACAACCTATCAGAATGTATTAAACGAGCAGACTCCACCGAAAAATTCAAGTCTATGTTAAAAACATTTGTTCATCCAATAGTGTCAATTTCTCTTTACCATCATAAGTGAAACTACCCCTCTCCCTATACCTCTTTTTATCTTGATTTCTTCACTTAACCTCCACAATTTCAAAATCATCTAAGTATATCGTCTGTTGAGAGCCAGAAGGGCGTTAACTCCAATGTTTTAACAGAGTTGACGCCCTTCTGGCTCTCAACACACGATATATTCTTTTTGTAATTCAGTTGTCACACTTTATTTGTATCAATTCTGATTTGTATCATTATTTTATGCAATATTTGTATTTGATTTTTCAAAATAAATACAGAAACATCTGTTAAAAAAAAAAAAAAAATTACATACATTAGCAAAAAAAAAATCATTACAGATAACAATATTATAGAGCTAAAAAAAAATTGAATGAGATTTCTATAGTTCTGTGTGATAAAGTATAAGAAAGTTGTACATAGCAAAATACTTTATTTTTTTTCTGACTTGTGTTTTTCATTACAGATCGAGCATACGATCTTTAACACTGGGAGTAAAATGCCTAAAAATTTGTTTACAAATAGCAAAATAGTTATTATATTGAATGAATTTCCTAAAATAACTGATATATTTAAAAGCACAAACGGCCTTTCCAGTGCAACTTTACATGATATTGGAATATCTTCTTTATTCTTACCCTTGTGAAAAAGTACTGCAGTAGTACTGTAGTAAATTGAACCCAAGTACTGCAGTAGTACTGCAAATGGTACTGCAGTACTACTGCAAATGGTACTGCAGTAGTACTGCAAGTACCTCAAAAATATTGCGAGTACTGCAGTACTACTGCATTACTTTGCAGTACTTTTTTACAAGGGTACTTGTATAATGAAGGTGTTGAAATGGTAGATTGTGGCATTGAAACAATTACCAGCAAACATTTTTTTTCATGGAGAAAACACAATTTAACTGGCATGACTCTCAGGGAATATCCAATCCGTATTGGGAATACAAGCAAGATAGCCTTTAACAGTTTACCTTTCGATCCCTTTTGATAATATTGTCCCAGTAAATAACAGGATCTTGAAATTGTGACTTGCATGACATGGAGCAGTAGCAGATCTACAGGGGGGGGGGGGGGGCTGCCAAGTAAAAATTTAATGTGCATAGAAAAACGCCATCATAATATGTCCAGACCCACACAGTATGTACCTATAGCACAGGACTGCTTTTTATGGTTTCCATTGCGTTAGTAGATGCCAGGAAAACATCGCTTACGGGTCAGCCTGAGTCATATCGAATATTTCATAATCCGGGATTCGACGACTTTGATCCGGTCGAATACCGGTGCATCGATAAATGATGGGCGGTGAAAACAGAGTTGCAAACAGTTGCACGCAGTGCATGCACCATGCACCAGTGACCGGTCCGCTGGCATCGCGGGCATATGTATGGGCTCTCGCTGCTCGACAACGATAGCCCGCTAGCCAATGGCTGGTAAAAATCACGGCGGACTAGCCAAAATCTTAAGTTTCTAGTCCGTATGGCTAGCCAAAATATCACTCTAGTGTCGCACGAAGCGATGCTCATTGTCGAAACATCCGACAATGATTCAAATTCAAAGAATTAATAATCTTACTTTGTCTTTGGAGAGCTGAATGGAACACGTTTGTTCGATGCAAAAAAAAAAAAATACGAAATAAACTTTTCGTCGCTCATGACTTCATTCAGCTTCAGATCATTTCCAAGAAGTAATTGCCAATTTGATGAGAGTGTGATATAGTTATTGCGAAGTTGGAACACTCGTACTCATGCCCGTATTTATCATGTCCAATTATACAATTGTCAAATTGACAATGCAGAGAGAGTACAAGAATATTATTGTAAACTTCAGTTCGTAACGACAAAACGATTTTTCCATAGAGAAAGCACAGGTAAAGCGAGACGTCCTCCGTGAGCGAATTAGCGAAAGTTAGCCAACAAGTTTAAAGTCGCCTTCACGTTCTCTGATAGTATATATGCTGTACGTTACGGAGTTTCTTTTTTTATTTGCTTTTTTCATGGTGGCTATAGCGCTAGTCAAAAATCTGGCGGGCTACAAATCGATGCACCGGTTTGGCCAAAACAAAATCGGGATTCGATGTCTTCGATCGAACACCGGCTAACCAATCGATTCGACTCAGGCTTACTTACGGGGGTTCAAAATAGCATCAAAATTGATCATGATGATTATGAAGAATGGACCTTGCGCGATGGTCAAGCTGCTGACAATTGCTGTAAAATACATACATACTGATCTTCTTCTGCTAAATGGTACCGGTAGGAATTTATTCCTTGAAGCTTTGGCTCCTTCATTAGGGCAGCTAGGCAGAGCCCAGGTATTAATCCAAAGATCTTTGGCAGTGCATAGAGACATTGATGAATACATGATATGTGCCATACTCAAACTGAGAATAATTTATTATGTTGCTTTCCTTAATTTGTTTACCATACAGATAGATATAAAGGATAGTGAGAAAAATATCTAAACGTTTACCTGACCAGTACTTCTGCAGTTTTGGTGAGATTTGAAAGATCCTTTGCCTTGAAACTTTTTGTAGTCTTTCTCAGCTGACCAGTAAAAGATGCGACTAGTGTTTCAAGTGATCTCTCTTTCTCTTGGATGTGTCCAATAGAAGCAGTTAAGCCCAGCTCTCACGAGGTGTGATTTTGATTTTATCATTACCTGCGCTCATCGAGTCTGTGAAGTGCATTAAGCAATTTGAAATTGTGTGCACTGTTCATTTTGCAATGATCACTTTTAAAACAATTTCACTCTTTTATGACGAGCAAAAGACCGTACCAGTCACAGGCGTGGTTCTTACGTCAGCAAATGATGCCACATGTGAGCCAGGCTCGACAGGACGGCATACGTGACAGCAAGTTCCCATCACATACA
Organism: Heliocidaris erythrogramma; assembly: GCA_025617745.1. NCBI lineage: Eukaryota > Metazoa > Echinodermata > Echinoidea > Camarodonta > Echinometridae > Heliocidaris > Heliocidaris erythrogramma. The sequence continues at coordinate 58,413,502 of CM046854.1, forward strand.
GTTCCAGCCTTTTGTTGTATTGTTATTTTGTTTTGACTGCCTTCAGAATATCTAGATGTTTCTTTGTTTATTGAGCAAGCCTTGAAAATGTGAAAACTTGAAACAGAAACAACATCTGGTTCACGAGAACAATGGTTACTATTTTTGTTCCTTTGTTGTAATTGAGCAGGCTAACCCTGGACTGTCTGCAAGAGTTCAGAAGGATTCAGAACTTCAAAATGGACCAAACCATGGGGCTTTAAAGGTAAACCTGCTGATTTCCTTCTTGGCAATGCCACTAGAAATAATTGCAAAACTCATCGTTTTTACGAACTGATGAATCCGTGCATGTGAGCAAGTACACGTTTTGGAAAAAAGCGGTTTTACGAACCGTCAAATCGTGTTTGAATGGCCATTGCTTCCTTATTCCGTATTAATATACATAATAATATACACCATTTCAAAATTAAAATCATAAGCTTTCTTTTGATGTATATATCGATACATGAAATTATGCAACGAAAGCAAATTCTGTTATCTAAGAACACGTAAATCTATAAATTTGTTTCCCGCCAATTCAACTTTTTGCGCACCGTGCACAGATTCGTCAGTTCGTAAAAACAACGGTGTTTTTCTTAAGAAATCCAAGGTGGACTAGTGGAATTCAGACATTGGTTGAATACTTTTACTTGTCAGCTGTAGGTTAACAATGATTTTGTTTGGTTATTAAAGCATCTTCCTTCCTCTTTTCTTCCTCTTTTCTTCCTCTTTTCTTCCTCTTCGCCATCTTGACTACTGCCAATATCAGTAAATCCCCTATTAATCTCATTATGAAATCAGGAGTGTACATGGTTGAGTGTTACAGGGTACCTCCTTCATGATTAGATCATCCCGAATCCTCTTATAATCTCAGGAGATTAAATAGCATAACCTCTGGTTATTACTCTGCATGACATATGGCAGCGATTTCATGAATTTCTGTTTCTCCCTTTATCTGATGCTAAAGCCTGTTAGAGGAAAATGGATAAGAGTAAGCCAGGTTGGGCAATATCGTTCGGTTGTTAACCTACTAAACGTGATACAAATGGATATTGAAAGTGTTAATCGGATTATTGCTGTCTTTTGTGTTGAGTATTTGTTTCTGAGTGCAATTGGATTAATGTTGGTCTCCAAGCTTTGCCAAACAGTTTCAGCTTCATGTATAGAGTGTTTAACAATAGCAATCCATCCACTCCTCTCTCTCCCCCTTCTCTCTCCCTCTCCCTCTCTCTCCCTCTCTCTCTCTCTCCCTCTCTCTCTCTCTCCCTCTCTCTCCCTCTCTCTCCCTCTCTCTCCCTCTCTCTCTCCCTCTCTCTCTCTCTGTTAACTTTATTTTTTTTAAAATTCATTACTATAAGGGTGTAATTTTGAGATGGGCCATCCTCATCTTTCCCAGCACTTTATTTGTTTTAATGCAGAGCTGGATTGATCTTTATTGAATTTATGATGCCATTGAAACATAAGTAGATCAAGCAGCCACATGACCTACAACTTTTAAGGGAACCAGTCACCATTTAAAAAGATGTTTATTTCATCTAAGATTTAACCTGTTGCATACAAATTTGATTTTGGTTTAACACTCATTCTCGATATAGAGTCCAGCCTAAGTTATCTTAAGCTAAGTGATAACCAAATAGAACTTATCATTAAAAATTAGAATTGCAGTCTGATGAAGAGACAAAATCTTTTTTTTGAAATTTAGATTTTAGCAAAAGTGGAAGTGAAAAATGAAACATGATACAACATGCTCTTTGCAGCCTTAAAGTCATGCCTCTATTGTTTATTTTAGAACAAAAAAAAAAGAAGAAAGAAAGAAGAAAGAAGAAGCTCAAATCTGCTCACGGTTTGTTCAAATTGTACTCTCCTCCATTTTACTTTCTGGGCCCTGTTTCATAAAATTTGTCATAAATGACAAATTGCAGTAACTGTTATAAGCTACTGAAATCCTTGCATCTGATTGGCTGAGAGCAAATTTGTCGGTAAAAACACCGACGAGACATTTGATGCAACGCCCCCCTGATATCTCTCTTTTTATGGTGAGATTCCCTACATATCGTGGGGATATCGGATATGTTTTCATGTTTTTTGTCATGCTATCTTGTCATAAGGATATGAATAAGTGTGCTGGAGGGTTGATGGCATTATCGCATCAAAAGACAAAAATGGCTCCTCTGTCTGATTGTTCCGGCCGTCCTAATCCACGAGGAGTGCCAGTTTTTGGAGGCTCTTTACCGCCTTTTTTTGGCTTGGGTGTATTATGTGTTCCTGTTCCTGTTGGAAGGCTAATGAAGGGGCATTGACCAGGGAGAGGGAGGAGTGTGTTTGGTGGTTGATCTTAAAAGAGAAGGTCGAGTTCCGTTCGAGATGAAAAATGATTTTTGAGCTTTCTCATAGAGGTGTAGTAGTCGAGTGGTTTGAACACTTCACTGGAGATGCGAAGGTTGTGGGTCCCAACCCCAGTGTTGCACTTGTGTCCTTTGGCAAGGCCTTAATCTACATTTGCCACTCTCTACCCAGGTATTAAATGGGTACTCGGCAAGAAGGAATTCCTTGAATGCTGTGAGCATGGAAATCGGTAGCCTAACTAGAGCTGGCGTAATATTGGAGCCCCTTGAGGACCTTGCATAGTGGTTATGAGTGCTATAAAAATATCCAATATTATTATTAATATTTGTTATTATTTTTGTCATTTTTATTATTCTTATTATTCTTTTTACCCCAAATATGGATGAATGTCATGTGAAAAGGATTTTTTTATCAATGTCATGAAAGGAGATCATGAGAAAGAGATAGGGAGAGATAGAGAGAGAAAGGGATAGAGATGAGAGAGAGAGAGAGAGAGAAAGGGAGAGATGAGAGAGAGAGAGAAAGGGAGAGAGATGAGAGAGAGAGAGAGAGAAAGGGAGAGATGAGAGAGAGAGAGAAAGGGAGAGAGATGAGAGAAAGGGCAATAGATGAGAGAAAGGGCGAGAGATGAGAGAGAGAGGAAGGGGATGGAAATAACTTATAGAGTTGTCCAGCAAGTATGTTGAGAGAGGACATATATGAATGGACTTAGAGCTAGACAGATAGAGGGATCGCTATAATGATGTAGAAGAGCTTACAATAAAGTCCTGCAGCCATCAGTACTGTAAACCATCTTCCCAAAGGAACGGTCGAAAAGTCACCAGTCTCGCCAACTCTTATTGCACCTGTTTATCTCAACATGGTGCTCATCGTCATGACAACATTTTACTCACACCCGATTTAATCTCAATACTTTTTGAAGAGTGCCATATTTCTCTATAGCAAACATAATGAAAACCTCCATGTGCCATGCAACCTTTGATACTACACAAATTTGAATGTAAAATGTCAATTCTGTTTTCTCAGTGCTGTAGGGGCATTTTCTGATATGTTTTAGTGCCTTTTGTCTGCAAGCTGGGTTTATTGTCATGTTCCAGAAAAAATCAATTTGATCAATGTCATTAGGAAGACCAAGGGATTACAGGACACACCTGTCTGTATAATTAATAATGATTTATAAAGTGCAAGCTGTTTTCTAATTTGATCGACTCACAGTTATGCTAGTTTTAGACTGCAATGCAGCCAATGAACTTTATTTAGTGTACAGATAAGTGATGTAATATACAGAGGAATACTTCTGTTAAAGATAAAACATAGTTCTAGAACCATAGAGAAAATAGGAATATAAGTTTTTGAATACTTCCTCACATTGTATAAAATATGTGCGCCATATATGTTGATGTTCCATCATCCATGCTTTCCAATGGAGTTTGGAGAAATTTTTTTTTTTTTTGTAAAAGGTATTTATAGCATGTCTGAACAGTTGTGTTGTGGTCATATGATTACAATGTGAAAGAAATTTTCTCGAAGCAATTGGGAAAGTTTGATTATGTATGTAGTGCATAAGTATGCTGTGATGTTTTGGAATTACCAAAATAAGAAATTAACTCAGTTTTGCTGAATGTCTCATGCACTGCACTGCACACCGAAATGTGTATATGGGACTACACACCCATTTAGCATGAAACTTTGATCCAAACATTTCAGCTTTCTCATCATATTCTTCTATTAACCCCTACCATGCCGTGGGCGGCAAATCCCGACGAAAAAGTTGAGTGTTGAACATTTCATTTAGGCACAAAATGGCATGAAAATTCTTCCTCATACAGAAACCTGCGCTGTCAATATAATATTTATTCCTATGAAGCATATCTTTGCCCAGTTTGCTAAAAAAAAAAAAAAAACTCATTGAAAGTTAATATTTAACTCTTGAAAGTTCATTTTTGACAATTGCTCAAAAATCTGGTGGCATGGAAGGGGTTAACTGACATAAAAAGAACAAGAAAGCCATAATTATTTGTCCTCTTTAACAGAACTCCACTTTATCTTCAAAGAGATAAATCATTTTAGCATAAGCCAATGGGGACAGCGATTACTGTTTTTAGATGAGTTCTTCAAATTGATTAAATCATTACCGTAGCAATGCACTAAACATCATTAGATATTCATCCAGTTGTCACTCAGCCAATGAACTGAAGAATAGATTTATTGAATTTGGATTGTTAAACGAGGTTAATGCTAATTAAGAGTGGCATTTGTTCTGTTGGTAATAGGTTTTAAAAGCTTGAAGCATTTTCCTACAGTGAAACCTGTCTATAAAGACCACTCAAGGAAGACAAGAAAAGCGGTCTTTATGAGCAGGTGATCTTTATAGACAGGTTCCTTTAATACACATTTCAATGAGAAACATTGTTCAAGGGAAACGAAAATTGTGGTCTTTATAGACAGGTGGTCTTTCTATACCGGTGGTTGCTATAAAGCAGGTTTGACTGTATAACAAAATACAGAGAACAATGTTCCTTTTCATTCGACCAAAACGCATGTTTGAACGATTTTGTGCAATGTTTCATGTAATATAATCTCATGAAATAAACAACACTTACTATTTAGTCTTTGCATTTTACAGATTCTTCCAAAAATGGACAGTTGTGTATCTTTGAAAGATATACTCTTAGATGTGAGTATTCACAATTGAAGGCTTTTGGTAACACCTTGTGGTAGCCTCTGTGTAAAGGCTGTTTTTTTTTATAGATAATATCGATCCTTATGGGAAGGGCGTACTAAATGCTTATTGTATATTTTTTCAAAAGAAACTATTTATGGGTGTTTAAAGGAATTCAGGAAAAGTAAAAGGAAAGAAAACTAAACAGATGATAATAGAATGAAATGAAATTAAACACTTTCACAAGACTATTTTGTTGTTTTTTGTCGGTGTTTATGCACCGAAAATGAAGTGAAATGGATAGACGAAAGAGGAAAAGGAAAAGGAAATGAGTGATCAAGGTCAGGATTGTTGTGAGGAGGTCACAGAAGTTTGGAGAGTGCAGTTTCATACATTTCACTAATTATGTGTACATCACATTATAACTAGGGTCATGCGATGTCAGTACATCACATTTATTGATTTCAAGTCATCAATTATCTCCTTTGTTCACTAGCTTATGGAATATAATCAATGTTTTCATAACAAAATTGGATATTCTGCTTCATTAAGCTAACAAGTAGTGCATTCACCTGTCGTAATTTGTATGAACTAATCATCACACATCCATGAAGGCAGACCTAATGAGGAAATTGTCTTCTGTATGGTTTGGTGCCTTTCAACATTTCTGAACCAAAACATTCTTCTATGCAGTGTATAAACAGCATTCAGTTAAATAATTCAACAATGTCTAAGTTGACCTTACTTCTTTTAATTGTCCAGACTGATCAATATTGAACCTTGAGAGCTATAGCTAATCAAGATATTAACTTACTGGCAGTAAATAAAAAAGGATACATGAGAGTCATAAACGATTTGGCTCAGGAAAAGTTGGAAAGAGCTTTGGAAAGTGAAAAAATAGCTCTGATAAAAGAACAAAAAATGTATAAAATCTTGCACCAAAATTTTAATTTTACCTTCGTATATATCCTAAAAGGGGTTCAGTTGACATCAAAGGTTTAAAAAAATTATTTTAGTTTTGTAACTCTGCTTATTGGAGTCTGTAAGATAAGTATCTATGGATTTAACTGCAACATTTGTCATGTTGCAACCCTGTCATTACAAGTTTTGACCTTAATGCTTCTTGAATAATGCTTACTTTTTGTCTTCAGCCAATGCATGCTGATTAGAATGATTCTGGATTGTCTTGTCTTAGCATGCTTCAGTGCAGAGGTCAACAGTGTATGCATGTGTCTGTATCAGTCCATTTTTGAGAGTTTCCCTTCACTGTTCTTGTGCATTTTAAAGTTATGCGCTTTATTAGTATTGTACTCAAGCTGACCATGTCTAATTTAGATTTGAAGTTACTGTAGCTAAGACACTCCTTGAAAAATCCAATCAGATGTAGTGCAGAGGTTGGTCAACAGTCTATGCTTGTGTCAGTCTGTATAGGTCCATTTTTAGATTAGCCATTGACAGAGTCGTTCATTTTTTAGAGTTTTTCTTCACTATTCTTGTGCATTTTAAAGTTATGCACTTTTCCATAAGTCAACATTGATTAGTATTATACTAGGTGACCATGTCTAATTTAGATATGAAGACACTCCTTTAAAAATCCAGTCAGATGTGGACTGATATATACGCAAGTCTGGGAAGGGTTTCTCCTTCTTCTATTCTGTGGTATAACCCCTTTACACATCGACCCGGGGAGTGTTTCATTTAGGCATTTTGTCAGTCATTTTTACTGACAACTGTTATAAGCTACTGAAATCCTTGCATCTAATTGGATGAGAGCAAATTTGTTGGTACAACTAACTGAAAAAAAAATGCTTGATGAAACGCTCCCCTGTTCAAAGGCTATCTAAAAGGTTTTAATGGTTTATCTACTAGCTACAGTCCAGTTGACCCACACTGGGTTTCACTATTTGATCTTATGAAGACATTAACTTATTATGGTGGGGACAAGTCTCATGTATTTATGGAACAAGAAACACATGCTTACAATGGCACCATAGCTTTCCATCAGCTAAGCATCATCTGATAATTGTTCTTTAGACGATATTAGGGCATGCCTGACATACCAACAACTATCCAAGTGAGTAGTCTTGTTCACAATCTGACTTTAGATGGAGACCGATTCACCTGAATCGAAGGTTGACATGAGATACAAATTTTTTAAAAGCTATCTGTTCATGGACACAAACAGACTTCCTTTCCTCAACCAGTATGATTGTAACCTCCAATCATTCATAACTGATCTAATAAAAGAAGTGATTTGATCCAAGGTGTTCCCTTTCTTTCTTTGTGCCTGACAGAGAAATGTAACAATTAACAATAGAACAAAAGTTTTAAAGCCACATTTTTTACCTTTGCTTGAGAATCCATTTTTTAAAAGTGTTTTCGACTAATAATACTATAAATACGTTTGGTTTACACAGGGTAGCCTCATCAGTATTATATACTGTTCTCCCTGAGGGCCCTGCAAGCATATCATTACCCTGGCTTTAGCCGAGCGACCATGATAAGGCGCTCAAGCATTCAGAAATTTCTTCCTACCGGGTACCCATTTACTTCACCTAGGTGGAGTGTGGCAAATGTAGATTAATCTCTTGCCAAAGGACATTAGTGCCATGGAATCGAACCTAGTACCTTGTGATCTGCAGTCCAGTGACTTTATCCGCTAGACCATGACCCATCTACGAGTGTCACTAGAGTTTGAAAATTCTAATGAAACTGGAAGGGTTTATCGCTGGTCATTCCAATTTGGACTGTGTTGAGGAATGTCTTTTACATTGATTTAGCAAGTGATACAAGGAAACAGCATATTGCCTCTGTATGAGAGTAAAAAGAATGAGGATGTTTTGCAAAAATACTTTCAAGGGCGTTATCACTTTCAATCACATCAGAAAACTTCAAGCTGAATTAGACAGACATTCAAGAAGCTACCTTACAGTAAATTGATTAAAGTAGAAAACATGAGGACCCCTAGTTGTTGATTTCCAAAGCGGCATGATCTTGTTAAAACTCATGTCCAGTAAGTGGTGCCTCTCTGATGAAGATGCAGGAAAGTTCGAAAAGAAACCCAAATTTTGCAGAAAGTGGAATCTTTAAAGGTCATTACTGTAATAAATTGATAACGCTGGGAGTCAATAATGTGCTCTAATAGCGGAATTTAGAGGCCTTTTCTAGAGCATTCTGCTACATGTACAAGTTTAGTGAAAATGTAGGTTGAAAATTTCTTTAGCTGGCTAAAATTACATTCATTGACAGTTCTCGTTAGGTCAGTTAATGTGAGATACCTCGTACTTCTCATTTTATTGAGTCCCGATCATCTCATCACATTTCAGTCCTCATCGTCATCATCCTGCTCCCACACACTGTTTGTTTACAATTTATAGATGATCCCTTCATCTCACAAGTTTGGATGATAAAGCGAAGACCTACTTTGTTCATTCCTTACATTTGGTTATGTACTAATATTTGTTTACTCCTTTTCAAGGTGAGAATGTGAATGCAATTTTATTGTATTGATAAATGTTAATAATATTGAAGGTCACACCAAAGGGACTTTTTTAAAGCAAGTCTTCTGTGGATATTTGAATGTGCTTAACTGTGTGAATGTATAGGGAAATTTCAGGTGAAGTACCCCAATATGGATTCTGAACTATGGTAATTAATTTGTTGGTTACTCTGCCTCTTTTGCTTGTGTATTAATGTGGCATGAAATAACAGCTAACAGTGAGAAAAAAAAAGACACTACAGGAAGGGGAGACAATGAAGTAAGGAGCAGAGCTGTTATGGACTTTCCTCAATGCGAAAAAACCCCCATCAAAACACTTAGGCTGTTGTGTTAATTTTTTTTGGTTTGAAAGTCAGAAAGAGGAATTTTCCTAACACAATATACGTACAACTGTCCCAAATCATTTTCCTTGTTGCGAATCCCAATCAACTTTCCAGTCTGTGAAAAGTGTATGTTCTATTCATATCTTTTAATCAAGCGAGGGAGACTCTATTCATGTTTTGTGGGTTTTTTACATCGCTTACAAGGAAAGCTGATTAACGTTAGCCTTGATCATCTTAGATTGAGTTCCGATGCGCCCTTGACTTCTAAAACTGGTCACGGTGAATAATACGAAGGTCTTACGTGTTCACACTCTTCTTAACATCTGCTGCCTTGGGAGATTTAAGCCACAACCATGTTGGTTTACTTCATATTTAAGCCATTGACTACTGGATTCTCTGATCCCCATAGGCTTAACACGGGGATCATTTGGTTCCTGTAGTCAATTTGTTAAGTCATCAGCAAATAAACGCATTTTTACTCTTTATTGAACTGATGAGAGGATTGCAGGAAATTGTCGGCAAATCCAGAATTTGAATGAGTCCCCATCTAAAAATCTATATTCAAACAAGATGAATGAAAGCAGAAAAACTAATGTTTGAGAATTAGTCAGAAGGTCCTCTATAGCTATTCTGAATATCATGTCTTAAATTCAGATGAGTTTTATTAGAGTTGCTCCTTGTCATTTACTAGTAGCTTGTTCACTGTTTGAAATTGGGAAACATGATTTAGGAGGGGAAAAAAGTAAACGATTACTTCTAACATTGCTCAAAAACTAGTTTTTCCTACCTGTAGTTATGTAGGATTGATTTTGAATATTTGGCTAATTTGTATATTTTTCTTGTATGAATTGTATTCATTAGTTTCATTATTTTACAAATGGAGTCACCATAATGGTATAATAATAGTGGTGGTGGTGGGAAATGCTGCCCTAAAGTTCTCAGATACGATGCATCACAAAGCAACATCAAATAGGTTTCTTCTTTTAGTATTAAGGATTGATAGGCTTGTGACATTTCACGTTTGAGAGTGTGAACATTAACATGTGTGCAAAAGGAAATTATTGAAATGCAATGATATATACTTTTGGTATTAAGGATTGATAGGCTTGTGTGAAGGTTTGAAAGTGTGAACGCTAACCTATGTATGCAGAAGGACATAATTGAAACGCAATTATATGCATTGAAGTCAGTGTGATTAGGACTGGCTAGAATGCCGTTGGAATGACATATGACTGACCTTACATCAAGACTTATTTATTTTGTTTATCTTCTAACTCTATTCTCAATAAGCTATGAAAGTATCATGCTAAAAGGAGTCTCTGTTTTACCATTGTATACAAAATTACAAACAATTTTGTCTTACATATTGTTGACAGTCCTTGGGGGAATTATGTGACTGTTCGAATTCAAAACAACACTAGAATGTCACAATGATTGCTGTGCAACAAGAACGGGAATCAATAAATTGTCAAAGGCACTTCATAAATCAGAATGGTCCTGCAAAGATTGATGCTTCATAACTTGGTTATCAGTCTGGCAGTGCATGGTAAAGCAGAGGCTACCAAAACAATCCTTTATTTTGGAATGTTTTTGTTTATGAGCAAGCCCAAGGTCTTTTGTCCAATTTTGAGTATACCTTTTATGGCTTGGATCAGACCTATTTTTCCAGAGAAATGATACTTTTAATGATCATATTCCATATTCTATGATACTTGGTACTGTATGGGATAATGAATTACCTCACACTTGGCCATATTGTCTGTTAAGAGCCAGAAGGGGGTTAACCCATATACTTTAACACAGAGTTAACGCCCTTCTGGCTCCAAACAGACGATATGTTTGTATGTGGTTTACAAACGGTTTGTACCGCAAACCTTTTTTCTGAATCACAACTTCACCATGCAAACCTTCAAATCCTATAAGATAATAATAATAATAATATTCCGCTTTTATATAGCGCCTAATACATCGGCGCTGTCTCTAAGCGCTTTACAGATATATTATTAAGATATATATATATATATATATATATATATAAGATGTGCATATGAATATCTACTAATAAAAAAGATTATTTATTTTTCCTCTGCCTCATATTAGGGAGTCATAATTCATATTTGAAGTCAGATAATCATTTCGTAATCAAATCAGATAAGTCAGGGATAGTTGATAAACAATTAACAGCAATGCCAAATAAATTTATGATGAGAAAATTAAACTAGCAATCAAACATAAAAGATTAGTTTCATTCCAGTCATGATTGTCATAATTGGTAGAAGTCATTTGAGGTTCATAATCTCTTTTTCTCTCTTTACTTTACAGTAAAAGTGATTAAGCAGGGAGCCTTGCTGCAAGGCTAGTTGGAGGGACTTTTTAGATTGCTTGGCATCCTAACCTTGCATTCAGACCACCGGGCCAATAAATCACAACCTTCCACCTCGCTGAGTCCAATTAAAGCACCAAGTTCAGACTGAAAGTCAGGCAAGGGGCATGTGAAAGGGGTGACACGATTCCACCTGCGTGGGACTAAAGTATAAACCATTGAACAGAGGTAGGCATTCCGTGCGTAATGAGCAGTGTGTGTGTGGCTGAAGGGAACTGATTATGTCACAAATTTATTCAATGATTTTGGACTAAAAAAATGTTCCTGACTGAATTTTGTGGCATTTTGTAAGATTTGATACAAGGCCTGTAAGGGACCACACAGGTAACTTTTCCTTTGTGTTATTATTATGCGTACTCTTTGAATGCACTTTTGCCCAGGTATTTTTCTACTTTCCTTAGTTGTTGGATTTCAAATTTCTCATATTGACCGTTTAGAGCGAGAAGGGTGTTAAGTCTGCGTTAAAGTATGCAAGTAATAATGCCCTTCTTGCTCCAAGCAGAAGATATACCTTATATACCTGTATTTCTTTGCTTTGGCTTGTAAAAATGTGATTGCTGAGTGTCAAAATGGCATTAGCTCAGATGTTTTACCACAGAGTTAATGCCCTTCTGGTTCTCAATAGATGATTTAGGTTAACTCCTTGACTCCAGGATAATCTCATTCCAATAGGCCTATTACAGGGACCAACCGGTTCATGCAGGCAATGAGTTAACGTTAGATAACAAAGAGGGCTCAAACTTTCTTTCTCAGATGCAGATAAAGGTCATGGCTTGGTGAAGGGTAGAATCAGTGAACACCTTCAGTACACAGCTGAGGAAAGAGAGAGGATTTGTCTTTAAATTCAATTTTTCGCCAAATTTGCCATCATATATCAAAGATACGATTTCATAAGACGTGTAATCGATTGTACTTCCTTTTTTTTTAAATTGTTCATCTTTACTTGATGTACCTTAATCTACAGTAGATGTGGAAATACTGACCACATCGTATTATGTCTGAGCCCGACCATCTTCCTTTACAACCAACATTGTCATCAAAATCACTTTCTTCTCAAAGCCTATTTTAAGCATTGTTCTTACTATCATTTTTTGTTTGTTTTGGGCGTGAAGTTACGTGTACAATGCCAAGATATGTGGATTTTGCTATTTTGATAATTACTGATTTGTGTGATTTTGCACTATTTTCTGATGCCAAATTGATTTTTTTATACTGAGGGATAAAGACATCATACTCAGCAAGAGAACATTATTATATTATTGGATATTATTATATATTATCTTATATTATATCATTATATATTATTTTATATTATTATATATACTGGCTCTTTGTACCCTTTGCCTGGTTGTTTACAGCAGTGTTAAAAATTAGAGGCAAACAAAAGTAGTTAAGCATGATTATATGTGAATCCTAATCCTATGTAAGATATTCCAATATAGACAATGAAACAGACTTCTTTTTTGTCTGTATGACATCTACCTGAGTCTGTGGTTATAAATTAGGTTGCACAGTGAGGATTTGCAAAATTTTTCTTTTATATGAATGCTTAAATGCTGGTATTCTACAGGTACATATGTTGGTCTGTTATCCCTGTGTGTGCAGTGTTACAATATTAGAAATGATTGTAGAGTTGACCTACATGTATAACTATCGGTCAAAATTACAGGGAGCATTTTCTGACCTCATTGACAGAAATTTGCCGAAAATTGAGTTATTGGGGAGAGACAGAGAAAGAGGGATTGGAACGGGGGCAGCTTGCAAAAGATGGGATGCTTGATAAAGGGAGAAATAGAGAGAAGAGAGACTAAGAAGAATGTATAGAGAGACGGAGATTAAAAAAGAGAATGGAGAAATAAAGTCAAGAAGTGACAAGGTATTTTGGGTGACATAGATAAAGAAAAAAAAGAAGAGAGATGGAGAATGTGAGAAAGAAAGAAAGAGTAAATGAAGACACAGAGGATATAAGGAAGAAAGAGGGAGATAAATAGAGAAAAAATAGAATGAGAGAGAGAGAGAGATGGGGAGAAGAGGAAAGGAGAAGGAGAAAGGAGAGAGAGAGAGAGAGAGAGAGAGATGGGGAGTGAGAGGCCAAAAATAGTATGATTAAGTAGAAAAATAGCAAACAAACACGCAAATGCAATATGTACCTCTGCAACAAGTAAGCCCTACATGTGAAGTAAAGGTTAGTGCCCACCTCTTTGGATTGATTGATTGCAGAGGTAAGAAAGAGGATGAGACAGAGAGAGACAGACAGCAAGGTAGGGAGAGGATGTAATAGGGAGAGAGAGAGAGTGAGATGACATGAAAGAGAGAGAGAGAATGAGAGGGCAAGAGATAGGGAGAGAGAGATGGTAGGATAGACAGGAAGAGAGAATAGGAGTGAGAAATATTAAAAAAGATAAAATAAATAGATAGAATGCGAGAGACAGCAAGACAAGGAACAGAGCTAAAGAGATGTTGAAAGAGAAGGGAACATTTATACAGAGAGAGAGAGAGAGAGAGATGGAGAGGTAAGAGCATGAGAAAGAGAGATTAGGAGTGAGAAATGTTAAAATAGATACAATAAATAGAGAGCGAGAGACAGCTAGACAAGGAGGAGAGCTAAAGAGATATTGGGAGAGAAGAGAGCATTTATACAGCGAGAGAGAGGGAAAAAGATGAAGAGGTAAGATAGTGGGAGAGAGAGAGAGAGAGAGAGAGACAGCAAGCAGATCAGAGTGATAGAGAGAGAGAGAAGAAGACATTAAAGATGAGGAATGAGAGATAGTGAAGAGGATGAGAACATCAATATTTTGGCTTGGACAGGGGGGGGGGGGGGGGGCGCAGGGTTGTAAATCATTCGACTCTGAAATCTCCTCCAATCAGGTCCAATTTCACGGCGAGATGGATCGGTCCTCGAATTGACCTGGCGTCCTTGTCGACAAACTGGCAGGACTTGTCGCTTCTCATTCAGCCCGGGATTCTGTTAGCCTTAGATTACAAATTAGTGGCCTCTGTTTTGTCGTTTTCGCAACCCCTGCACCAATCCGTTCCATGCCCTTTGCTTTTCGATCTTGTGATATAGTCGCCCCAATTTCGAGCAGTGCAAAATCCAGTGGGATCTCATTTTTCTGGCAGTTAAAGTTGACCTAGCCAACTCAGGAATTGCACTTGACAGGCCTGAAAACACGGATATTACAGAATGTGACCTAATTAAAGACTGACTTTGGGATAATAATTGGTTTAGCTCAAGCATACTTCCTGTAATTACTTTGAATGGGTCAGATCTGAGAAATATGACATAAGATGTGCGATTTTAGAATTTAGCCTGCTGACTGCCGACTCCTGAATTTTCTTATCACTGGATTAAGAAAAGTTGTGGAATAGCTCCATATAGGCCTATTTATCAGTATTATGATCACATAAGATCTAGTACGGTGATTTATTTCTGTCAACTATGAGATGTCATTATTTTCTGATTGTAGACTTGTGCAGTTATGCTTTAATAGCTGTAGTAAGAATGTGCTGCAGTGTATGGAATATTTTGCTGCGTGTCTGGCCGGCCAAAACAAGTTGTTGTCAAATATTTAAATTTTGTACCTTTGACGCTTATCATTGATCAACAAATCATATTTCGAGGAATGATTTTTACTTTATTTTTGGCCTTCAAACGAATGTCTTGAACCTTAGTTTCCTCTCTATTTATATGAATACTGCTCTGTGAAAGCATACAACATACACTGTATTCCTAATTTAGCCTTGAGAGATTCCAATTTTTTTTTCCAATGGAAGGTTGGCAGGTATGCTGTCAACCATTGGAATAAATTCAAGACTGGAATGTGATGCATAGATGTAGAAAAAAAAACGCAGCTAAAACTTCATACTCCAGTCACTTTTACGAGACTCAAAAGAAACCGACAAAAGACTGAACAAAAATCAACACTACCCAATGGCTGTGGGTCGGTCAGTGTGGAGTCGGTTTGAAGTCGGTTTTGCGGTGTGACTGATGTTAAAAAAAAAAATCTACATCCTTTGTCCATGCATCCATGTATCGTCTGTTTGGAGCCAGAAGGGTGTTACCTCCTATACATTAACACATAGGTGATGCCCTTCTGGCTCTCAACAGACGATATGTCCTTCTGCCTGGCAGACAAGCAGTAGTTTTATTGGAAACGGAGTGGCACAGAAAGACGTGTCCGGAACACAAACGGCCAAATTGTCTGATAGCGATGAATCAAAAGTTATAATTTGGCATGTTAATGACTTGCAGTTTTGCTAATATTAAGCCTAGTCAAAATGAGTGGAGTTTTTTTTTCTAGTTCTATGTCTTAATGATATGTTCTACCGTAATGCAATGAAATCATGATTTTCAACAATATGCATGCTTTCATACCACTATATTTTACTAACCTACCTTAGCAAAGTGATTTGAAGGGGAATAGTTAGTGAAATTTTTTTAGAGTGGAATATTGCCCCTCTGAGACAAATGGGGGCACTGGAGGCACTTTGGGGGTTAACTGATGTCACAGCGTGCAGGTGTCTCACACCATTCTGTACTAACAGTGTCGCAGCTCAAGACTTCTACCCCCCAGCTACATCCATTGATTTCGTCAATGAGTGAGATAGGGATGAAGAAACCTCCTCCTCGGAAAAAGAGAGATAGACCCTTCATTCAGACAAGCATAGCTATACAAAGTTTGGTACAACAATATGTGTATAGCTACAGTAAGTCATTGATTTCTTGTTCTGAATATCTTATTGCGCACACAAGTAAAATTATTAAAAAATGTTGTAAGGTAAAGTGGATGTTGGAGCATCATCTCATTGGAAAACTTGATAGAGAATTAGTGTCCATTGCCCGTGTGAACATCATATCAAAAGAAACCAGTATGAATAGGTCAGGCTTAATGTGATCACCTGCTTAAATGACCAACCAACTGTTAGCTTGTATGCACAAGCAATGCCCATGACTTAAAATTAGGCTAAACATATGGTGTAAACTGACCTCCCAAGACTAGTTTCTCTCGACCACATTCTTTCACACGATACTCTTTAATATCATGTGTGAATGCCCCTTCCACATTTAGTAATTTAAAATGTTTCCTTATAAAAAAAGTTGTTATTTCCTCCTGTGTGAAAGGGCTGATGGAGGAGAGAAATCCTAGAATGCAGAGAGGAAATTGCTTAGAGTGAGCGTTTCTTCATTTCTGTGTAGGTATTGACTAATTCAATAATGAAGGTGTTTTTGTAGTGTGTGTGTGTGTTCACGAGGGATGCCTTTTTCATACTACTGTTTTTAAGGTGTCAAATTCTGGAAGCTTTATCATTAAGTGTTGAATCTTTTCTCTATAAATCATCTGGTAACATGTCAAGTAAAAAAAAATTGTCAAATTTGAGATTAACCCATTGACTAGTGAATTCTTTAACTCTCATAGGCTTGATACAGGAGCCACCCGGTTCCCGTAGTCTATGGGTTAAGAAAATACAGTAGTCATATCTGTACACTCCGAAAGCTTTAAGTGTTATATCAACATTTTAAAGGGTCAAGGTGTGTAAGCAATAAATGACATTTCTTTCTCAATTTGTTACAAGCTCCAACACTGTATTGTGTGAATCGAACATTTTGAAGTTGAAAGTGGTAAATCTAATGTTTTGAAAATGCTATCGCTCCTTGGCCCATTTAACACAATTTTTAAAGAGTATTTTATCCAATTTGATATATATTACAGTGGGGATACGCCTGCAATGTACTGGAAGGGGTTTGCTCGCTATTCTTAAGAACCGCTATTCATTTAACACGCGTTATGAATAGTGGTCCTTATGAATGGAGGTGCTTATGAATAGCGAGGTAATTTGTCTATGGTTTGCTCACTATTCAGAAGGACCGCTATTCATACAAAACCGCTATTCCTTAAGCCCCGTTTATGGATAGCGGTCCTTAAGAATAAGTGGTCCTTTTGAATACCGGTCCTTATGACTAGCAAGGTTACCCCTACTGGAAGACTTTATACCTGAATGTGGAAAAGTTTGCTGCATTTTGTAAAAAATTTCAAAACTTGTAGTTTTGATTGCGGAAGTAATCATTATCAATGTCAACAGTTTGGGCAATGTAAGGACTAAATTTGTGGCTTAGATGTCGTCAAAGAACCGTCCAAACTGGAATACCTTTGTTAGAATTGACCATTCAATTTCCCTGCATCCATCTGCTTTCCTTCTGCTGTGCTCATGCAGGTATGTCAGTGGAATGAGAATGTTTCTGCTACAGACATCTCCTCCAAACTACTGCCCCACATATCCAATTCTGCGTATGTTTCATAAAATTCTAGCAGTATCAAAAAGGCTTAGAATGTTTCAGGCAAATCTTTAAAATGGTGCAGTAGCCCAAAGGCTACAAACACAGGTGCATAAAAAGGGAAGAAAGAGAAGGAGATACAACAAATTGAATGATAAGATCTCCGTTTATACAAGCATTAGGGTTTCCTTTTACCACAACTTAACCTGGATAAAGTTGTCAGATTTAGGGTAACCGGGCCAGAGATTAGTAATCAATAATCAAGATCTTCTTCTTCTCTCTGGAACGATTCTTTCAGGGCATTTGTCGGCAGTCCCTTTTTACCGGTTTATCTGATTTAAATGCTATCTGTGGGCTTCATCCAATACTTTGTTGAAGATTCAAGTTGCCAGTGCTCGGTTTACTTCAAACTGTGGTAATTATGTTACTCGATGGGGCCTGATTGTAACGATTATGTACCCCCATTGCAATTGACTGGAGTCTGGCAATGCTTTAGCAGATTCTGGTGATGTTCATGCCCCCCTCCAAGAAC
The DNA here is from genome assembly GCA_025617745.1 of Heliocidaris erythrogramma. Taxonomy (NCBI): domain Eukaryota; kingdom Metazoa; phylum Echinodermata; class Echinoidea; order Camarodonta; family Echinometridae; genus Heliocidaris; species Heliocidaris erythrogramma. Next base: position 58,431,539 of record CM046854.1, read on the forward strand.
ATTTTGAGTTAAATTCGTTTGCGGAACTTTTTAAAGCTGAGCAAACACAAGTTTGTAGAATATTTTGAACTTTGAATGCAGTTATCAGTGAATGTTTGAATTAATGAATGGTTAGAGGATAGGAATGGATTAGCAAAGTGGATTGGGAGAGACACATGGTTGGATGGAATGAGAGAAAATAGAAGAACGAGGAGGAGGAGGAAGATTTTGGTTCATTAGGAAGGGAAGATGTGGAGGAGAAGGAGGAGGAGAAGGAGGAAGAAGAAGAATAGGAAGAAGGAAGAAGAGGAAGAGATAGAGGAAGAGGAGGAGGTGGAGAAGGAAGAGGTGGAGGAGGAGAAAAAGAAGAAAAAAAGAAGAGGAAGAGGACGAAGGAAAAGAAGGAGGAGGAGGAGGACAAGAGAAGGACAATAAGAAGGGAAGGAGGAGGAGGAGGATGAAGAAGAAGAGGAAGAAGGAGGAGCAGGAAGAAGGAGGAGGAGGATGAGAGGAAGACGAAGAAGAAGAAGAAAAGGAAGAAGAAGGAGGAGGAGGAGGAAGAAGGAGGAGGAGGAGGAAGAAGGAGGAGGAAGCATAATAAAGAGGAGGGTAATGTTGGGAAAATGAAGAATAAGAACACAGACAGGAGGAGGAGGGAGTTTGGAGAAAAGAGTTTGCAAAAGGAGGACAAAATATGGAAGAAGAAAAGTAAGAATATTTTGGATTCAAAGTTTGCAAAGCATACTATTGCATAATTAAGGAAATAATCAAATAGAAAATGTTGTTTATATTTCGGTGAACTTCAAAATATATTTTTGGTAGCCACTTTCTCAGATCAAGTGCCATAAAACAATTCAAACACAAAGGATTAATTTAATGGTTTGTTGTGACAGAAGGCATGGGTAAGTTAGGAACAATAAAACTAGAGGCTCATTCACATATGCAGCATTTTATAGACGTGTTAATGAACGGCAAGTGGGGATCAAACCATGCAGCAGCTACATGTTCGGGTGACAAATTAGGTCCTGTGCGTACGCACTTTTCTGCATGTTTTAAGATACACAGATGCTGCACGCTTAAAAAAGTACCGCGAAATATGTGAACAAGCCCTACGTATAAGAAGAAAAATAGAAATACAAAGAGACTGTTAACAAGAAATGGAGAGTCAAACTCTTAGTGACACAAGCCAAGAACATTCACCTTATTTCAAGCGGATGCTGTCTCCACGGAGACGGATGACTTCTTGAAACCATATCATGATAGAAGACGCCTCCATCCATCTCGTAGGAGACACACCACTGGTAATGTCTTACTTTAAACTTTGTAGAAATGCCTGTGATCTTTAGCCAAACAAAAACTGAGTGCACGTAGCCTGCTTGTGTGTGGTGTACAGACAAACATGCAGCGTGACATTTCTTTTGTTACTTGTTGAGAGTTAGAAGGGCGTTAACTAAATGTTGAGGGAAATGAATCAACAACCTTCTGGTTCTCAAAAGATGTTGACAGCCAGAAGGGTGTTAACTCTTGTGTTAAACTATATGAGTTAATGCCCTTCTGGCTTCAACGGATGATAATTATGTTACTATCCATCGCTAAACCTGCAATTATTTGCTTTGAATATATCATCTGTTTGGAGCCAGAAGGGCGTTAACTCTGTACACAAGATAGGAGTGAATGCTCGTCTGGTTCCAAACAGATGATATGAAAAATCAAGCATGAAATCATTATATTCATTTTTTGTCAGTCTTGCAAATGACATTGAATATATGGGCATGTATTTAATGTACAACCAAGTAGTATTTTACTTGATATAGGGCTTAAATGAAATAATTAGCTTACATTAATAGCTAGTGTCATCATTAATGATGTATATCATTCCTTTCAATATTCATCTGCACCTCGGAAGAGTTAACTAGATCCATGGCACTCTATAAATGTTGTATTTATTAGGATTACAGTATCATTATAACTAAAAATGGGATGTTTAAAAATTCTGTTAGGATCTGTGCATGTCATTTTATCTAAGTCATGTAAATATCCTACAATATTTTGTTAGCAGTACTTGTTATGGTAATAAGAATTTTGATCAAAGGTAATAACAATGATATTTCACAACTGATGACATTGTCCTGTCCCCAGAGAATGCACCAAGAAATGAGCACATCATAGTCTGCCTCAGGAACTACCACAAAAAGGGGGTTTATCTGTGACATACATGTAGGTTTATGGATCATTTTGTGATCTCGCATCAGGGTCATTCAAGTTCAAGCTGCCATTCCAATGCCAAAATTCCATTGCTACCTCTCTCCCCACTCCCATCCCCGTAATTCTCACCGCAAACACTGTAGCTCCCTCAAAACTGTGATGCATGTCTCCCCTCCCCCCCCCCCCCCCTTCAGCACACACCTGCGGACCTCCCGACCTCTAGCTCGGTGAATCACGCCGTTTATGTCAATACAGAGCCCCGGCAATTAGCTCGAATTTTGAGACTGCAAATTTCATCGCCGCAAAATGGGGGAGGCTTTGAATTTAGGGACGTTGACATAAATTGGCAGGTCTATGTCGCGTTTGGCGGGGATTTTCGGTGCTTTATTTCATTTAGCGTGGGGAATGGGTCACGGGGGCCGTGTTACTCACGGTTAATGCATTTGGAAACGTCAACGTTTAGCTGTGTACATTCCTCTGTAATAAAAAAAAATGAAATTTGGATAGTATTTGTGCAAAGCTATTTTGTTTAACATGTCTTTGAGCATAAAGTGTATAACCTGCTTCATTGAAGTTGCAATTGGGATATTAAAGGAGATAATCCGACATTTAAGACATTTCAGTGAATGAAAGAGTTTTTTCAATGAATTGACTTTAATTCTTATTTAGTACTTCTCCCTCCCTATCGGTACTTTGTGTTAACCAATTTCTTTCCAGTAAGTATTCAAAAATCTATTGGACAACACATATGCCCTAGCTGAGGGAAGAATACATGAGTGACAATGGTTGTTACTGATAACATTTTCAAAAGGAAAATGCATTGATATACCTCAAACTCAGCAGGTGTTCTTGAAATAGAAGTAAATTGTGTTGTATTGTATGGTTGATAAAGGAGTATGCACATCTTAACCTGTTCAATGTTCTGTGCAAAAAACCCCACCCAAGCATACTACTGGGCACCGTCTCATAAAACTTGTCACCAATGACGAGTTGCAGTAACTGTTGTAAGCTACTGAAATCCTTGCATCTGATTGGCTGAGAGCAAATTTGTTGGTAAAAATCACTGACAAGACACTTGATGAAATGCCCCCCTGATCTAAAGCATGTTTCAATAAAAAATAACTTTGCTATCTCCGGAAGAAGATAAAGATACATACAATGTGGCAGTTATTTCCATAGGCGATATTTGAAACCAAGCTTAACCATCAAGACCCAAATGTGACTTTTGAAAGTTCATTTACTGAAGGAGTTAATTAAAACTAATATACGGTATTCATGAATTTCAATTGAAATGAACTTAAGGTTTATTATTTCGTCGCAGCCAATGGCTGAATTGCGAATGATTTACAACATTGATAAACACATACAAACAATAAAAACTTACATACTTAAAAAGTATCAAAAATGCATTACATGAGTATAATAAATCAATTGAAATAGTTTAACTATGTACTGTTAATCTATTTAAACCAAGTTTATGAGTTGATGACCAGATAAGATTCTGTAATGCAAATATATCTCAATTTATTAACAGTAATGTGGATTTAAATGTAATGGTTTTTTTTACTGAAAGTGTAAATTGAAATTGACTGAATTGTACAAAAATTTAAATATTGAAATAATTGAAATAATTATGTAATTGATGACACTATTAAGATTCATAGCAACATGGAAGCACTGAGATTACAAAAATTCTCGGGTAACGTAAGCCCCTGTAAGATGATGAATTGCAGAGTGACCTTTATTTGTGATGCTACATGTAAGATTGAAGACGCATACAATTGTAAAGTAATAGTGTGTTATCGATCGTGTAAGCCTTACATGCCAATCGTTCTTCAAACACGCATCGATAACAAATATGAAGAGTCAGATTTGAGCCCTGCTTTTATGTTTTACTCACAAACTGGACACAAGATATGCTACAGGGTATTATCCTGCATGTTTCTATTTTTCTTTGTGTTTCAGGGATCAAAAATTCTATTACTACTTCACTGTAAAAACCAGAAATTTTCGCGTGCATGGGACTTTTGCGAATTTCGCGAGTGGTCGAGATTCGCGAAAGTTTCATGCCGCGAAATGATAAAATCACAATTGAAACAACATCAAATTATTGCAATTCGCGAAAATTTCTTGCTGCAAAATTAGCTGTCATTAACAATTTACGAAAGTTTTATGGCACAGTAGTACATTCTCCAGAAGGTTTGCCACTGTCAGCATCTAATAAGTTACAATAATTGTTATATGCTACTGAAATCCTAGAATCTGATTGGCTGAGAGCGAATTTATCATAGAAATGAGGCAGTTGTTATTGATAACAAGTTTTATGAAACGGGGGCCCAGATTGAATACTGATATCACACCTTTACTGACTTCTAAAAATTCAAGGACACATGTATGTTTGCTACTGTCTAATGGGGTGTTGCAAGAAAGTTGCGATCGATTCCAAATATGATACATGCATTTTAAATGGAACTTGCAATCAATTGCAAGACTTGCGACTGATTTGGGGGATTTGCAAGTGATTGCAACTTTCTTGCCACATAGCCTAAGTTTGACTAATCCATCTCTTATTTTAACTTGGAGCTTATACCTAAATGTCCCCTTAACAAAGTCTCCAGCCGACATCTGAAATAACGATTATTCTTGTAAGCTGACCATTTAGACGGTGACTAATAGAATGTGAGTAGCGTGACTCGTTGTATTTCAAAGAACACATTTAACCTAAGAAGGTTAATTATCTGATATCACCTTTTGTGTGACTCATGTCTTACGATTGTTTTTGGTGATTAAGACTTCCGTTGTCCCATCACCATCTGAAAGTCTCCTGTCCTTGAAGAATGGTGAAAAAGGCACGTTTTGGGTAAGAATTAGAATTAGTTGAGGCTGTTAAACTTCATACAATGAGGATTTATAGCATTTATTATTTTTCAAGGTTCTTCTGATCCGAAATAATTGGCAATGGTTATCTTATCACTTTATAATGAACCATTACTTATTCACTTGTTACATTAATGACATGCAGTTGTTAGGGATTAGACAAGAACATGGCTGAAGAGAGGAGGTTAGTGATATGTTGAGGAGAGGCCTTTCTTATCTTATCGAGAATGGAGGGGTGGGGACATCAAGTATTTGAGTATAAAGTGGAGGATTTTTACGGGAGGGAGTTGAGAAATCAAGCCATCAAAAGCAAAGGAGACTGTAATGAAACAGTGACAGGGAAAATAGAGCATTAAACAGGATAAACTGGAGAGATAGAAAGAGAAAGAGAGAGAGAGGGGGAGGGGGGGGGGGATAAGATAGGGGAGAGAGGGAGGGGAGGGGAGAGGAAGATATATGAGAGAGAGAGAGAGAGAGAGAGATCTACACTGTAGAGCTACATATGAATAGATATGCAGAGGCAGAGAAAGAGATTAGGAGAGAATCTGCAGAGGAAAGAGCATCTTAGAGATAGATGTAGACATGCAAGTAGAGAAAATGTAGGACACACTTATAAAGGGGAATAGCAAAAAAAAAAAAAACTTGTACTCAAAAGTTCTTTGAACTCTGTTTAGAAAGATAAACCTTTGGCCCTGTTTTGGCACCATTGATCAGGGCAATGACCTGCCTTTTTGTTGGTCATGATAGTTGAGAGAGGAAGGGGGGGGGGGGGGAGTGCGAGAGAGAGAGAGAGAGTGAGAGGGAGAGCAATAGAGAAAGGAAGAGAGATATAGAGTATAAAGAGAGAGAGAAAGAGAGAGAAGTAACTTAAGAATACAGAAATATAAAGGAATCGAATGAAGCCTTGAAGAGATAGCGAAAAGAAAATAGTACACAAAAAGGAAATTGAAATGCGAAAGAGAAACCAAGAGAAAGAGAGAAAGACAGACAGCCAGAGAGAAGACTGAGAGATAGCAAGAGAGAGACAGAAGATATATATATGTATATATATCTAGGCAGAGAGATGAATTTCATGAAGAATTGGAAAGAGAAGAGAGAGAGTGACAGAATGAGAGGAGGAGTTCTACAGGAGAAGAGGGAAGAGACGGAGAAAAAAGAGACAGACTGATTACACAGAGAAGTCGAGAGAAAAAAGGAAAGAAAGAGAGTGAGAGTGAGAGAGAGAGAGAGAGAAGGGGGGGGGGGGGGTGGTCATCCTATAAGGTCATTCCGTCCTTGAAATATTGGTGTGGAAAAGAGTTTCCAAACCAAGTTGCACTTTCCCTCAAATTACAGTGAGACTTGTAGATGACAACTTGAACTGAAGATGGCCCCAACCTGTCTGCTTTGGTTTACAACTGTTATTTTCATCTTTAAGTTATCACTCTTGCAGAAACAGCATATTTTTCTGTCAAAGTTTTTGCTTTTCATGTTGTACCTAATTTTTTATAGGACATTTACTCTTAAAAAGATTAACTTAGTATTACAGAATACACAATGATTTGTCTTCTGTGTTTCAAGTTTACTTTTGAATATTTATTTGAATTAGAAAAATGCTAAGGATTATTACTTTTGTTTGAAGATGATGACATGTTAAGAAAATGGAAAGGAAAACAACTAGTAGTTAACAAAACATAGGAAGAGCAAGACTATAGAAAATGATATAAATTGTTCAGACTAGAGCCCCCCCCCCCCCCCCCCCCCCCGAAAAAAAAAAAAAAAAAGAAAGAAAACCCCAAAACAAACAAACATCAACAACAACAAACACAAAATAAATGAAAAAATAGGTAAATTAGATTATGTCAAAGCAATCTCATTATAATCAACAAGTTCAGTATATTTTCATTTTAATAATTTAACAAAATGAATTAAAAGAAAAGAAAGATAAACCTTGAGGAAGATGATCATATAATCAGCTGACTGTTCAGCTTCATTGACTTTTTTCCTTGCTTGAACGCAAAGGAAAATTGATGTCTTTTTCATGGCAACCCACCTGGGAGAGAACGAGTTAACCTCAATTTTGCTTGTCGACCGATAACGATCTTTACAGCAGGTTCGTCTGCCGAGCCGCTTAATTGGAATACTCAGAGGTCAATGTTGTTTTCATTCATTCATTCCTTCAAGAGAGAGAGTGAGAGGGCAACCTGTGAATGGTATTACGAGGTTGGTGCTGTCAGATGGTTTGTACAGTGAAACCTGTATATAAAGACCACATCAACATTATCCTGTTACCATGGTTAGACATATTTTGCAAGGGGTCCTCATCTAAAATCATTCTTCACACACAAAATGATGCTTTTGTAGCGTGTGTCATGATAATTACAATTTTTACCCTAACCCACCCAGTTAAAGGTGACTACTTTAATTTTTCTTTTGTTCCATGAAACAACCAACTTCTGACAATTTGTCTTTGGTTTGTTTTTGTCTTACCAATACATATTATCCCCTATAACTTATGAATATGTACCGATACTGCAAATAATACAAAGCAATACCATTATCATGCAGTGGCTTAAGGGCTGATGTCATTTGTCCGATAACGATAAGAGTTTTTCATTAAAGTTACACCCTAGAGCTGCCCTACTATTAACAGTCACGAGCATACCCGCATGTACACAAAACATAGAAGGATGTACCATTTAATTGAAAATCTCGTTATCGTTATTGGTAAAATGTGACCAGCCCTTCATGAAGATAAATTAAAACATTGCCTTTTGGGAACATACATGTAGGACATCCATTTACTAATCCATATTTCTATGCTAATTAGTAATCTAGACTGATTGATTGGGTAAGCTTTCGTCTATTGATATTCCATTGTCCCTGTCGGGCATGTATGTATGCCACTCATCAATGCATCTATCATGAGAGGTCCATTCATACTACGCTCTGAAGTAACCATTTTACTAATATCGTCATTACAAACATCGCGATGTTTTTATAGTGGAAGTTGCTTTGCCATTTGGTGTGCTTACTATGTAACTTCTCTCATAACATCGCGATGTTTGTACGGTTTATGAAGTTTGGCTTGTAGTGGGCAATTCCAAGCATTACAGAATGACACTCACAACGCATTCTCAAATTTGAAAATAAGAATACTATGAACATTTTAATGAATATCAACAAATTGATGATACATATAAACTGATATCAGGCACTTTTATAACAGTAAGAATTTCCGTCTACGATTTTATGAAATATTGCATTTCATATAGCATTGTTACGGAATGACATAAAAAGGACGAGATTTTTGATCCTCAGTATTCATTGCTGAAACTCTGATATCTTTAAAAAATATATCATGTTTTCAAGATTGCTTCACTTTAAGTGAGAATGACCCTATCGTTGAGCCTATATTCCCGACCACTGAGGTACATCTAAATGAGGTAATTACATTTTTTGGGGGGGAGGGGGTGAGGGAGGGGCGGGGGTAACATTGTTACAGTTGACTGTTTCTGCAATAAAGTTAGTGTTTTTCATTCATTAGCAGATCAGGCTAGGTAAAAAAAAGGTCCCATATCTAGAAATACTATTTCGCTCTCTTCTGTCTGCTCCTCCACCTCTCTTGCTGTCGTTCTCTCGTTCTCTCCATCCCACGTACTAAGATAAACCCACAATCAATACTGCATTACTCGACGAATTTGTGGCCGTGGTCTCGCTCTGCGATTTCTTCGTGCCTTAGAGAGCGTTTGTCCAGTGTTGTTTGTGGATTGATTCTTGAATTCTCTGTGGTAGGGTTAGATGGATGTTGGATTTCCCTTATCAAATATTCAACTTCCTATTTCTTCCTCTCCGATTATGCCGTATTTGTGCTATTATTCCTGAGAAATTCTGCCCCAAATGGCACGTGTTTCTCATGTATACCCTTAGATGGATTGAGAGATTGTTAGCACTTTAATACATTATAAGTTATCAACAATGTAGGACTGTCTGTTTGAGTTCTATAATGGGAAATAATCTATAATGGGAAATTACATCCAGTTTTAGTCTTTTCTATGTCATTTATTGACAGGTTATTGATCAAACTCCTCATGGGTTTCTTTTTAATGATTTTCCTGCATTTAGTAACAGTTTTGTCTGTAATTGTGAATAAGAGCACAAATAATTGATTAGGAATGTTTAGCAACGATTGGGGAAATGAATAGAATTTATGTCACTTTATTAATAACCACAGATCAAGAAGTTGCCATCGTTTTCCATATTGATAAATCTTCTGTTGAGAGCCAGAAATGAGTTAACCCGTTGACTACTCAATTCTCTCAATCCCATAGGCTTAAGACAGGGACCATCCGTTTCCAGTATGCAAAGGGTTAATTCTGTTTCCACTGGCTCTCAGAAGACAGAATATGATATACATGTATTTTAATTCAAAACAGGAAATAATGTGAACAAACTTATATCAATTGCTAAATATATGGGGTTATAATCAAAAGAAATATCCCTGTTTTTATCATGCCAGTTCTTTACCCCTTTAAACTTTGAGGATTTCAACTGACATCATCCAGACCCCACTAGTACATGCAGAGCGTTGTAGATTGAATGTAGATTGATGTTTGAAGGTTGTTCTGCCATTATACAAATCCGCATCCAATAATCACTTCCCATCAAATTCCAGAAAGCTGCTGGAATACATGTATATTGTGTCGGTTTTCATTTCGATGCGAGCTTCCCGGCGTACCAGAGGCAGAATAGCTATGTATAAAAGTCATTGGGGATTTGAGTTTGACATTACAAAAGAATTTATGCTGCAGGTTAAAAATTCAAATGCATAATATGCAATATCATGAAAAGGATAATTTAGGCTTCAGACTTTTCATTATTGCTAGGAGTATATTCAATAACATCGATACTGTCAAGCCCTTGTAAGCTGTCATGCTCATTCGAAAGACATTCCGACAACATCTTATTAGTGCTAATGTTGACTGCATGACCGTCAGCTTTTATCCCGGGATCATCATTAGCTCGTCATCCCAAGTCGCCCTTGGTGTAGCGTCTCATTGTGGCTATAAACATGATGAAACATTCTAGGTTGTCGACGGACGCCCCCGCCCTCTCCGTCTCACTCTTAAGCAAATAGCATGGAATACCAAACATTGCTCCTCCACTCCACAAATCGAGGTAATGATTCGAGATTAAACCCGAGGTGTTTGCAGAGTTCTTGTCGAGGCAACAGCATGGCCAAATACAAGCAAGGCTAATCGTGGTTATCGCGCCATTTGAAAAAGAAAGTGGGACGCACCGGATTCGCTTAGGACATTATGCCGCGTAAATGTGCCTCGTAAATGTCACGGCCTGTCGTTCCACTTGCAGCGGATGTCACTTAATTAATCGCATTGTTTCTGGTGTCTGTTTGATAGGCGAGTGATTACTGGTTTTGCAGCGAAACATTAAAATCCTGATTGAGTTTCAATCGTGCGTTGAATTAGTTGCAATGAAATGTTGTTTTACCAAATTGATTCTTATCAATTTTACCGTTGATGAAAAACGTGTCAAGTCTACGTCATGGCTCGAAATAGATTTTTATTTAGAGAGCTTGACTAAAATCACTTCCGATATCTGTGAGCTATTATTGTCAGGAACAATAATATGGAAGGCTGCTGCAGGCTTAGCAATGATTGTTCATGGTGGGGAAAGGAAATTGGATTTTGATTTGCCACAGGCATTTTGACTTTGGAATTCAATTTTCATTGACTGTACAATGATTATCATGTCTATATGATGAAGTTTGCTTGTTGATCTTGCAGTGGTTAGATAGTTGATTAAACATGCAGCAGTTACCTGTTGAAAGATAGGAATATTAAAGGTGGAAGTCATATCTAGTGGATACAGTTGGGAAGTTCATATTTCATTCTCAAGGGCTGATTTGCAGCCATATTATTGGTATCCAAGATTTCAGGCTTTATAAGTCATTTACAGGTGGCTCTATTTATCTTTTACAGTGTCTTTTTTTTCATGATTTCAGGGGGCCAGTTGCCCTCATCCTCATCTACTTTTCCACTTTCTTCAACTCAGTAAGAATCAAAACACAAGGAGCATCGTTGTGTACTTAAACATTTTGATAATTAATAGGTGTTGTGGATCAGCGGATAAGTCCCCGGACTGTGAACCACGAGGTCCGGGGTTCGAATCCCACCGCAGCACTAGTGTCCTTTGGCAAGACCTTAATCTACATTTGCCACTCTCCACCCAGGTGTTAAATGGGTACCCTGTAGGATGGCGAAAGTTAATGTCGTTTGCTTGGCATGTGAGCGTCACTGTACTGCCCATTGCTGGAATGCTCCCCAGGGAGTGGAGAATGTGCATACATTGTGTGCGGGCGTGCCAGAATCCAATGACCGGGGTAATGATATATATCTAGCGCTTAGGGGCCAGTTTGGGAAAGGCGCGTTATAAATTCCAGGTATTATTATTATTATTATAATTTAGAAGCGTAGAAATAACTATAATATATTTGAATTTATGATGCTTTTTCAAACAATATTTGTAGGTTTTATTGATCGTTATCCTGGGACAATCTGGGAATGACTTCAAATTTGGCAACATACTTTCCACTTGACAGAGTTCATCTCCCCATCGCCACATTTACAATTTAATTTGCTCCGTCAACCGCACAGAAGTCGCGGTCCATTGTCGAACCGCCAGTAGGAAAATGACTTCTCCCTTTCGTCACGTGAACCGCATCTTCATTCAAGAAAGATATTTTCATTCATCGTAATTTCCCCTGTGATCACCATCTTGATTTTGTAAGCCTATTTATGTATTCTATTTCCCTGCCCCCAACCCTCTTTCCGCACCGGAGCAACATGTGAAATGATAATATGATGACATTTTAGAAGTTTATAACCTGTAGCTACAGGTGGATTATTTATGGGGCATTTCTGTATGGAGTCCCTCAAGAAAAAAAGTGTGAATCTAAGATAAATGTTGCTATGCTACCAATTATTTTTTTAAATTCCTGATGGATGGAGGAAAAAGAAATGGTAGGAGGGATGAAAGGGGAGGACTGTCATGGTGTTATTTAGTGAAATGCGATTGTATGAAAGATATAGAAATGAACATAAAGTAATTGTAATGACAAGTAGTATGTGTGGATAACCTAAATGCAGGGACAGAGAAGGTGGGTTAGGTGGAGAGAGAGGGCGAGAGAGAGAGAGAAAGAGAGGGAGAGAGAGAGAGAGGGCTAGAGACAGAGAGATAGAAAGATCAAGAGAGAGAGATAGAGAGAGGCAGACAGACACAGAGAGAGAGAGAGATAGCGAAAGATAGAAAGAGAAAGAGAGAATGCTTACTATTAAGGAAATAAAATATTTGTTAAAAAAGATATGAAAAAATTGATCAGTGAACCATGTTGTATCTTATCATATCAAATTTTATACTGTCAAGAACTAACAGGTAGGAGTAACTGATCTCCCAAGTTACTTATCACTTTATTTTTTTGCTCTACAGATTCAATTTCACGTGCCCCAGTGTAGCCTGATGATAGGCAAAACTAATATGAGACGGAAACGGGATGCATCTTTTCTTCTATTTTACTTGTCCAATTATTCATTTCACCTTTGCTACAATCTACCATAAATCTTGATCAAACACAAACCATGAAGATACACATGAACAGACTATCTCCTCCGATGGCCCAATCATTATTCTTTTTGACACGGCGATGAAATTTCAGCGGACGTTTTATCAGAAATACTAGCCCGCCATATCGAAATTCAGCGAAACCAAAGGAAAACGCGAGAGATGGACGGATAGAATGATTGGCGGGACGCTATACCTGTATTATTCATGGCAGCCAACAACACTCAGACATTCTGAAGATCCAGTTGTGTCTACACTCGCCAGGGTAGAAAGGGCCCCCTGGCACATGCCATAAATAAACTATTTTCAATGAATACTAATTGTTATTTCATATCTTTTAATTGATTTTATGATAATTCTGAGTATGAGAGGGGGAAGAGTGGAAAGGGAAGGGCACTCCAGGATTTTATTCGGGAATGGTATTGATTTTTTCCCCTCATTTCTTTTGATGGTGTTGGTCTGAGTGTAATTCGAAGGAGGGGTTTTGTGTTTGCCGATATGAGACTATTTTCCCTTTTTAAGCTTCCCATTTTCGCTGAAGGTATAATGAAACTTACTAACAGGAATGCCCCTGGTTAATTACAACATCCATAAGAATGTCAATACTTGGCCTTTCTTCCAAGCATCTTGAATTTGTTTCGTTGAGGAAAGGTAAATATTTAGACTGATATGAAAATTGCAGTCCTCGTCTCACTGGATCCATGGGAAGTAGATTTCATCGTAGAATTTCCTGTGATTTAAAGGAAAAAAATAGTAAATTTATCTTTGAAACCATTGCTCGAGGATGGATTTTGAAAACAATGCAAGCCTGAAATGAGATTAAATGGAGTACATTACTGAGTATGTGTCATTGTAACATACACTTCTAGCATTGTATCATAATGTATAGATTGATGAGCTAAAGGCATTTTATTGATTGGCCATGCCCATTTTCACAAATGAATTCAATCATTTTTTTTGTTCGTACATGGAATCTTTTGCCCTGTAGGTCTGATAGCTTTGTAGCCAAGTACAAGAATATGTTTGCTTAGTCATTGAGGTGACTTTCACTGCTATCTTGATATAACATAATGATAGTTATAGGTATAATGAGTTATTAGATAGTGTGCCATTTAATTACAAGATAGCTCCTTATGGAATATGCACCCCTATACAGCTTTACTTTCAAAGACTGAAACAAACTATTACAGTAGGCTTGTTATAGTTAGGTTCACACGACAGTCCCTAAACTGTGTAGCTTGTGGTATAGAACTTGATGTCTTGTAGTTACAAAGCTTTGGGACACACTCATGGTTTTGTAACTTTTAGTCAACTCCCAGTTTTGAAACCACAAACGAGGTTATGGTTAACGCAAAACTACTAGCAGCTGAAGGTACTCGCTCGGAGTTGTTAAAGATAAGCTGAGTTGTGGTTATGTGATCACATTGTGAATAAACTGTCCCAAAGCAATTGGGAAAGGTTGATCATGTCTAAATAAGAATTGGTGTATACTGTGAGGTTTTGAATCATCGAAATGATAAGAAATTGACCCAATCTTGCTGAAAAGCACATGCACTGGACACAGAAATGGGTATATGGGACTGTACACACATGTGGCATGAATGTTCGGCCCGAACATTTATGAGATATTTCCCGTCGTATTTCGAAAAGGATTGCTCTTCAAATGCTCTCACATAGAAACAGCTGAAATGTTTGGGCCAAACATTTGTGTGTAGTCCCATATACACATTTCTGTGTGCAGTGCATGTGACTCTCAGCAGGATTGAGTCAATTTCTTGTCATTTTGATGAATCTTCCAAAACCTTACAGCGTACACCAATTCTTATGTGCTATATAATCAACCTTTCCCAATTGCTTTGAGACAGTTTCTTTCACAATTCAATCTCCTGACCGGAACTCAACTTTATGTTGAATACAGTTTTGTTTATTTCATGTTCATGTCAGGATTGCAACAAAGCTTTGAGATTGAAGACAACAACTCTCTGTTATTAGCACTCTGGCTGGCAAGAAGCCATTTCAAATATTTCTTTGAATTCTCTTCTAATTAATTCATCTCATTTGGAGTAAGTTAATGTCCTCCATGTTGGATCAGATCTCTTGCATTTTCTGCGTCAATGATCTGTGTCTTATTGCAATGAATGGTGTCTTAGTACAACGATTCCTCAATGCCTCACTGATTTATGCATTCTGGCATCCATGTTCGTGGTATGTTCTGCTTAGCAGCAATGTTACAGACAATATCAATGACTATTGATCGAATTAACCACTGATAGAAGGTATAAAGCACACCTGTTCTATTCTTATTTAATCTTAATGAGTGCAAGCAGCTTCGTGTTTTATCCTGGGTTAAATTTCTTTATTTCTAGACCGTTAGGGCCCATTTCGGCACAGGGACGGATCCAGGGGGGGGGGGGTGGTAATGGGGTCCCCCATTATTTTGCTTGTCTTAGGTTATTGTGAATTTGACCCCATTTTTGCTTGAAAACCCCTTTTTTTTGCTTGTCAGAGGTTTTTGTTGAAATTTAGCTCCCCCTTTCTTTTCTTCAAAATCCAGTATCCAATCCCAGGACTTGACATGGTAAACTGTTAATAAGAAAAAAAAAGACATAAGAGTACATGTAAGCCTACTGGTTGTATGAAATTTCACCTGCAACATCCAAAAGACATTTGCCCAACCATGCAAAACCACTGAATGTACAGTTGAACCGAGCAGGTTAAAGAAGGAGTGAAATCTTCAATTTAAGAAGGCAATTTTAGAAGCTTTAGGGCCCCAGCCACAGAATACATCCAAAAGGTCACCAATAAATCACCAATAAAATACAAATGGATCTTGCTGGCGAACTCCACGATTTCTCCCTATCACTTCTCGATATCTTCACAGTTTGGTTTTTTTTTTATTACTATATCCACTGCCCAGGTGATCTTGGGGATGAATATTTAGAGTTTTGTATTGTTGGGCGAAAATCTGTAAGATGTCTCAGACTTATTTCTTTTTCATTTGGTGAGGTGGGTGCGTAATCGTGGAAGTATGTGGATAGTGAGGTAGAGCAAACGGAGAAATCGAGCATAAACTGTTTTTTTTTTATATAGAAACACAAATATTAGTTCATTCATGTATATTGATCCTTAATCAAAAAACAGTTTCTTTATCTGGAATTGTATTTGCCCTTCTCTGATTGGAATAGTATTGAGTGTCTGCAAATATTTGCTTCATATCAGTAAATTGATAAACTCTGTGTACAGAATACTGAGATAAAATATTGGCTCATGTAAGAGGACTTTGTGAAGGGCTGCATTTTCATTCAAACTAGCAGCTTTGATAGTATGTATACATTTGGCAATTTGCTGACAATATAGAATATGAATGCATGGACAAGTATTACATAATGTGGCAAAAACAAAGCTCCGATATTTGAGCTTTGTGTCCATTGTTGCTATGGATTTATAGAGGTGGATTTAAATTATGTTTTAAAGATTCTCACATTCTATATTTGGACATAGAAAGAGAGAGAGAATGGGAGAGGAACAGAATTAGAAAAAAGGAAATCAATGCTAAAATACATTTTCAGAGAAAGAGAGGGATAAAGAGAGAGAGAGAGAGAGAGAGAGAGAGGGAAATAGAAGATAGGGAGAGAGAGAGAGATGAAGATAGGGAGGGAGGGCGAGAAATAGAGATAGGGAGGGAGGAAGAAAGAGAGAGAGAGAGAAATAGAGATAGTGAGAGAGATGAAGATAGGGAGGGAGGGAGAGAAATAGAGATAGGGAGGGAGGAATAAAGAGAAAGAGATAGTGAGAGGAAGAGAGAGAAAGCAAGATAGAGATAGAAAGAAAGAGGGAAAGAGAAAGAGAAAGAGGAGAGTGAGAAGTAGAGTTGATGGGGAATCTGTATTGCAAGACAAAACCGCTTATTAGATTGTGGCATAAGATAAGTCATAAATAAAACATAGGATTGGAGGCAGGTTGAAGAGTAGATCCTACATGTGGTTTGGCAGTTTGACGCCCGATCTTTCTCCAGCCAGAATATGAAAACCATCCATTGTAGCCGAGGAATCGGTTCTCCTCCAGAAATCTAGCGTTTTAGTATCCCGCTTCGAGCTAACATGTCCATCCGTGCCCTTCTCCAGCACAAATGGGCAGAGGAGAGCTAGAGAAGCGGGTATTGGATATTATTTCATGCACTCCCTGTCCCTCTGATCCTAATGAGCTGGCCACCCCTGCAGCTGCAATGATTCAATCCGATACTTCTAGCCTGCTCCATTATGCAGGGTCCCACACACTCCACTCAGGGATACACACACCACTTAACACACAGCCAACGTGCACAGCACCCACTGCACATCCATAATGAACGACATCCACACCCCCTTTCTGCTAATCGACCAATCCTGGTACAAGTGTACAACATTGCTTCTCAGGTGTAATAACACACAACAAGCCCTCTGCAACGCTCATCACACGGGCTTACCTATGTAAATCTAACGTGCCTCTTTTCGCGGTACAAGAAAACAGACGGCTTTCATTGCATTAGCCCCGACATACACACAAAATCCCCAATACCTGTACGTTGCTATGCTAAGTGGCAATTCCTGGCATTTTTTCCCTCCTCTCTCCAATTCTTCGCGGGCCGGTTTGCGAAGCTTTGCGAGAATCTCTCTCGATTACTAGGGCACGTATTCGTGCTCCGTTAAACATCCTCCTTGCGCACTCCTCCAAACGGATTTTCACTGGTATTCTATAACTGGACTATAATTCACAAACCAAGACTACAGGTAGGAAAAAGTGTTTTGTTATGATCTCTGTATTTATATTTTTGTTTATATTTGCAATAAGCATTTTATAAAAATAGTGAAAAATGTAGTTAGAAGTAAATCTGTACAGACATTGGCACCCAAAAAGGGAGAAGAATGTAGCCTTTATGTAGAAGTAGAGCAAATGATTGTTCCTCCTCTCCCTCTGAAAATATTTTCCTCAAAGTTCATTGGCAGACTTGGCTTTCGTACAAGATTATTTTACAAAGCGTACAATCTATCTTGAAGTCAATCTGTAAGACTGGCAAGTGCAGATGGGATACTATCCACCTTTTTTTGTGTGTGAGCACAGATTGTGCAAAGAACGCTTTTAGCCCCCGCTTTCCGCAGAACATGTTTCTTGGAAGTTCATTCATAGAATCGTCTCTCCATCTCTCTGTCGTACCAAGGTGCTGTCCTAGAGTGCAGGGATACGTGTTGCTTAATGAATAAAGTGTAAGCCGATATTGGGTAAACGTTTCTTGAAATTCATCTGCAGAAAATGCGGTGTAATTCGCTGTTCTCTGCTCGGATTTTTGAAGCTCACCATTTTAGCGAGATTTGTGATACAGTTTTTATGTCTCCTCTGATGGTACAGCTTTATCCACAGGCTGTTTTAGTCAAGTTGAATACATCATAGCTTAATTTAACCTGTTGCCTACGGGAAACCGTGCGGTCCCTGTATAAGGTCTGTGGGAATTAGAGAATTCTTGAGTCATCGGGTTAATGGTTTTTCCATAGCTGGATGACTGGAAACTAGGATTATTGATTTGGATATCATCAGTAAATATTTATAATATTAAATATAAGATATTTGAATATGTTATTTGATTCAAAACACATCAAGTTTAGAAGGATAAAACATTCTTTGGTGAAAAATATAAATCAAGACAAATCTGTTTTACATTGTTCATTTTTTAACAATGCATATTTCTTCAAATACATAGATGTAGATGTACCTTACATTTTGTCAATGGTATTATGTTGGCATACTAATAATACATCATTGGGAAGCATTCAGTTAAGAATACCTTTATAAATTTGATTGATGTGAGGGTTTATTAAACCGGGGTTACCGTTGGTAGACAGACAAAGTACGAAGGCAATTACATTTGTGGCTGGCTGTTGTAAGATTAGGGCTCCAAGCAGTGAATTGGAATGGTCAGCAAGCACATCTCCCCTCCAGATGCACTACCAAGACTCAACACATGCATTACTTACTATTCATACATTGTACATCCATTTTTTGAAAGTCCCATGTAATTTCATTTATTTCTCCATCTTTTCCTCTTTTATTTTATAGAAAATATAAATTGTTATATGATTTGAATGAACCAACAGTTTTTTTTTAAGTGGGTTATTATTGTTTGAGTGGCTCATGTGCTCTGTAGAGCATAATTATTGTTGTGTGCTTTGTGACTTGAAAGAAAATGCATGGTGCCAAATACCTTGATGGATGGGTTACAGTATTCTTTATACTATTGCAAGGATTTTACACACTAATTACCAACAACGCAAAATGTATTTTTTTCAACACGATAACCTGTCTACTGTTCTAGCGTTGACTATACACTCTTTCAACAATGTAATAGAACATACCTTCCTGTGAAGGACATCAAATTATTTAATAATAATAATAATAATAGTATGTCTAGTTTACCCAGGGTTGCCTCGTCAGTATTATATACTGTTCTCTCTGAGGAACCTGCAATGTGTTGTTAGCTGCCATTTATTTCCTGATATCAAGAGGGAGCTTCTTTTTTTGTGTTGATCCATAGAAAAGATTGTCCATAGGTACAGTAGGAAACTGGCTTATGACTTTTCTTAGTTTGGAAGTGTGTGCTACTGTGAAGAGGGGTGGGGTCGGAGAGGGTAGTGTTTTGGGTAGTTTATTCACAATATTTGCTGGCAAACTAACGCTATTCTTTGCAAAAACTGATAATGGTTTGGACTTTTTTCTTTGTCTGTTTTGGAGCAGGTAAATTTTCAGGCGAAAGTTGATCCAATGCTGACCCCCTCCAAAGTCCTGTACTAAATATGTTTCAGTGGTGGCCTTAATGGCTGTAGTGAATATGGTGTTAACCCGTTGACTACCAATTTATCTCATTTCCATAGGTTTCATACAAAAACCTCCCAGTTTTCAAAGCAAAGGGTTGAATACATATAGTATAAAGATGTTACTGGGATGTCACAAAGCTCAGTGTGAGTTGTCAATAAATTTGATGACGATTTCCTGGGAACTTTTCAAGGCGGTAAAGGGGGGGGGGGGGGGGGGGAGGGTCAAACTTGAATTCAGATGTGCGGGGAAAGCCATGAATCTGATGACCGGGGTAATGATATATTTGTAAAACGCTTAGAGACATTGTAGATGTATAAGGCGCTATACATGTACAAGTCCAGAATATTACTGTTATTATTGTTCTTTTGCTACGTGCATGAGATTTAAGACGATTAAGATGATTTAAGATATGCAGTTTAATTCATATAAAAAGATAAGGCATTATCTTTCAGTCTCTGAATATAGTATGCTCTAGATGAATTATTAAAGTATCTTGCACTGCTTTCAGTTCTGAAATATTGATGTCGTTACGAAATACCGGAACTCTAAATCTATCGATATGTAATGTGGTGTCATTAATAATCCTCATATCCAAAGCTGTCTATCATACATTTTAAATAAAAGTAGGTTAAATCCTGGTGCCTATGAAATTTTAGACTTGAGTAATCCTTAGAGAATTATCTGGATATATAATTGTGTCTGATGTTTTGAGGAGTATAAATATTCTGTCATGATCTTAGCTTAGCTTTTGCCAGATACAAAATGGAATTTTAATGAAGGAAAGCTAGACGATTTAGATCTGAGAATTTCTCATATTTCTCAGGAAACTATTAATCCTGTTACAGGAATGATATGATGAAAATGCTTATCTGCTGAATAATCAGCAATATATTGGTATGATTGAATCAGTATGATTATATTTCTATGGTATGATTATGAGTATTATATGACAGTTTGAAATAGTTGAGAAAGAAGTTGAATTGTTAATATCTAATGTAAGAAAAACACAGAAGTATTAAGAAAAAAACATTTATATTAATTATAAGGGACAAAAATAATGTTTATTTTCAATCAGAATTAGAAGAATTGTGACAGAACAAATATGTTTAGAGTGAAGAATATCATCGATGAGATATATCATAATATCATTTGTCCTTAAGATATGGTAAATTTGAATTAGCATCGATGGCAAGCAAACAAAATTTGATATGATCAATGACAGTTGGAATACAGTCAGCTTAATCAGTCAATGAGTTATGGTAAGAATGTAATATGAAATATGGTAAAATTGACAGCTTATCAAATGCATTGACTTTGGCATAGCTAGAGTACTGCAGCTTTAAGCTCTCGCCTGTCAATAATATTCATAATCCTTCTTGCGTACAAGACGTAATCCTGCTTCTTATCCCCTCACCCCCACCATGCAACGACGTTTTCTAAGACGTTTCAAGCGAGGTAGGAGAGGATGGTGGTCCATTCACGCTTGGCCGTGCTAAGGATCATGTTATGGCATTTGACTAAACCTCGGTAATTGAATTGGGGAGCAGAGATGATGTATATTGGATAATAGGAGGGGCAGCGTCGCCTTAGACGCGCCCAACCGGATGTAAAAAGGTGCCTTACGTAGGTTTCAAGACGAGCTGGAACTCAATCCCCTTCGAATTTCAAGTAGTGGAATGGATGCATTTATATCGTACTGTATGGTCTCTGCTACATGTATATCTGGATTCATGACGACATGTAGGATGAAATCGTCCGCTGGAGCCAAAAGGGCGTTAAGTCACTTCATTTTGCACAGAGTTAACGCCCTTCTAGCTATTACCAGACATAAATCTGGCTTACATGTTAATTTAAGTGTAGTCTACTCTTCTGCATGGTGCACATAAACCCCTACATCATCTCTCTCAGGACCAAATAAGTGCAAATTTGGGAAGTGTATACAACTAAAAAAAAAAAAACATTTTATTGAAGCATAAAATTGGTGGCTTATTTTTCTATGTAGACTTAGTGTGACATGAGACCTTTTACTAGACACTGTATACACATGATGCATATAATATGATATTGAATGGTGAGTGTTGACAGTTCCATTGATACTATAATATTGACAGCAGAAGGGAGATTCAGGTCTGAAACGATTTGTCCTCGCTCGCACAGTGGTAGTCATGGAGCCAAAGGGGAGATATTAATATAATACATAGTGCGTGTACTATTCACAGATTTAAGTACACTAAAGGAAAAAGAAACTTATAAAAGTTCAAGAGATCACCAAATTAAATTCTCTGCATGGAAATGTACCAAATTTGGATATAATGTTGATTCAATGCATGGCTTTAAATGACAGTCAATAACAAAAAGTTTTCTTCAATGCCACAAAAGAAATGTGCACTGAAACAAAGGACTCTCTAATCCCAAAGTCACAAAGATAAACTGCAGTCTTGTACACCATATGCATGTCAATGAATGAAACAAAAGAATTTCAAAAGGGATTTGCACCCCTCGAGCAAGAGGATATTGATGTTCTGCCATGGTTCGCCCGTTCACCAGACCTTTCCCCAATTGAACATCTCTGGGAAGAGCTTGGTCGACGTGTGTCAAGGCGTGACAATCAACCCATCAATAGGGAGACGCTCATTGCAGCACTGCAAGAGGAATGGAACAATGTTCCCCAGGCTACCATCGCGAATCTGATCGGAAGCATGCGAAGACGGTGTACAGCTTGCCAGCAAGCTAGAGGTGGACATACTGGCTATTAATCTGTTTGGATATGAACTTGCAAATCCCTTTTGAAATTCTTTTGTTTCATTCATTGACATGCATATGGTGTACAAGGCTGCAGTTTGTCTTTGTGACTTGGGGATTAGAGAGTCCTTTGCTTCAGTGCACATTTCTTTTGTGGCATTGAAGAAAACTTTTTGTTATTGACTGTCATTTAAAGCCATGCATTGAATCAACATTATATCCAAATTTGGTACATTTCCATGCAGAGAATTTAATTTGGTGATCTCTTGAACTTTTATAAGTTTCTTTTTTCCTTTAGTGTACATTCTCTCTTTGTAGATTTACAATATAAGTATAGCACCATGCTACTGAATTACAGTTGAAATCCGGTCTGTTGCACGTAAGTTGGTGACCTGAAGGGAAGTATTGATAATGTATTACAAGTGCTTTAATATTAAGTAAATGAAGAAGCTTAATGGGAGGAATTTTAAATTTGTAAACAAATGTTTAGGCATTACTCCCAGTGTTAAAGATCGTATGCTCGATCTGTAATGAAAATCACAAGTCAGAAAAAATTGGAACCAGCGGGATTCGAACCTGTCATCTACTGCTTGCCGGGCAGCGACTTAACCACCAGGCTATTCTGGTTCATGGCCAAGTCACGATGAACTGGAATCAAATACCCAATATCCTCTTCTTTCTGACTCATTAATATTCAACGGTCCACCGCGGACAATAGTTAGTAAATGAAGAAGCTTAATATTGCTGTAATTTATCCCCAAAATATACCAAAAATGATTCCACAATACAGTAGACCAGGGTAGATAATATCACCTGTTAGCGCCAGAACGGCGTTACACTCTGTTTAAAAGTATACAAGTTAACGCCCTTTTGGCTCTCAACAGACGATATGATAATTGTCTGAACCATGCGGTACTATATCATTCACATTCATTCATACACCACAGCACTGACAATATTTGGAGGTTAATTTTTTTTCAAGTTTAAAATTCCCCGAATTTTCTCATTAATCGGTTTGAAACAACGGTGGCTTTTTCCAGATTGCCCAAAAGCTAAATGTGTGTATATAGAAAGTCACAACTTGTAAATCTTTTCTCAAGTACTTAAACAGACTTCAACAAGATCTGTTGTTTCATCAGTTTGTTTCCATCCTCTTAGAACAGTTGAAGAGGTTGCCATTAAAAGCCGAGATAACTTAATTTTGTACTGTCAAGGATCCCTGATGGAAATTCCCTTTAAATGCCATCTTTTCCAGATTCCCTGTCACATGCCTTCAGCGGCATAGCGCGATACAGGGAGCGAGATGGCTTTACCAAATGGCATTTGAATTGTTGAATTTCGAATGATCAGCCCTTTTCTGTGAAAGATTAGATAGAGATTTCTTGTAACCTTTCCTAAGTCATTTCTGCCATTTGTTTTGCTATCTGCAGATCTATGGCAGTGAACTTCTCTTAATTGACCACCTGTTTGGAGAGGCATAGCCAGAGTTTTAGTTTAGAGGAGGGGGGGGGGGGGGAGGGGGCAAGGAAGAGACTTAATCCTCAAAATATATCTACTACTATGATTTTAGCATTTGTAAGTTTGCCAACTGTTAGGGCAAACTGTGGGGTTTTTTATTTATATATTTAATTTTTTTTAAAATATTTGTTTATTTTTGTATTTATCTATTTATTTATTTTCATTTATTTTTATTTATTTTTATTTATATATTTATTAATTTTTTATCTTTTTTAATTTATTTTATTTATTTATTTATTTTTTATTTATTTATTTTTTCTTGGGGGGGGGGGGGGGAGGGGGGAGTGAATGGGTACAATTAAAATAAACTCATTTGTCCAAAGCAGTGACCAACCACCTCAATTTCATTATTTTGATATTGATGGTACTAAATGAATCGTATGACTATTGGCTTGTCACTTATTGGAACACTATAAAATACAATTATCAAAATTTGTTGTATAGGCGGACAAGCTTCCAATTTCATGCAATATGATATGCTTAATCTAAGATT
Organism: Heliocidaris erythrogramma; assembly: GCA_025617745.1. Classification (NCBI taxonomy): domain Eukaryota; kingdom Metazoa; phylum Echinodermata; class Echinoidea; order Camarodonta; family Echinometridae; genus Heliocidaris; species Heliocidaris erythrogramma. Next base: position 58,455,816 of record CM046854.1, read on the forward strand.
AGACAACGGTTCAAAATTAAATTTCGTCAGGCCCACTCAGAATAGAATGACCGTTAATTCTTTTGGTGTCAGTGTCGGTGTACATCAAAACCCTATCCTTAATAACTGCAATGATCTGTACATATGTTGCAAATTGGCAATCTCCCAAGGACAGCCCACATTGTTACGACACGTTTCCTTTCATTTCATATTTCGCAATTCACTCGCATTATATTCATTGGCAGTGTAATGTATTTCTCTCAGAATTGTCAATTGAGCTTCATGAGTTGTTAATCGAGAAATGGAGTCAGATCATTTTCCAACTGAAATTTGCACTTGAATGAGATACATGTATCATTTTGTTTGAAAAAGCTTGATTATTAAGACTGCTTATTTTTTTAAAACAAACAAACGGGAACGGCCATTTTACTTCCTGTTTAAAGTCATGGGCATTGGAATGGCACTATGTATTTAGAACTTGTATATTTTGAGGCACACATGAACAAATATTTATAAATGAGTATCCTATCCATGTGTCAAGCATTTCTAAAAAAGAAAAAAGGGTTTTCAACTTAAATTTAAAGCCTTCTAAGGATGTTATAGTTCTCAAATTTTGTGTGTTGAGAACCAGAAGGATGTTAACTCTATGATAAAGCATATGAGTCAATGCCCTTCTGGTACTTAACAGACCCTTTTCCATGTTTTTCCAAGCTTTTTGTTGTATTTTCATGGTGTGGTAGCAGATGAATAAAGAAGTAAAATAATACACTCTCCCACCAAACATCTGAAAAATAAAAAAGGGACTCCAAACCCACTTTGGTCACCTGATGCAGGTCAAACATTTCAGAACGAGATAGATAATTACCAACCTAGATATGTCTTAAAAATCCCCCCCCCCCCCATCCTCTTATTTTTGAAGCCTCATTGACGTAATGGTTTTGGGGCAAATGTCATTTCTACCTGGATAAACTCCACTAAAGCGACTGATGTCCCAGATTATTGTCTCATGCTATTAAACAAGAGACCCAACTTTATTCAAGATAATCATGGCAAGATAAGATGTAAAGAGGATCTTGATCTAGATCAATAATTGAAGTATGGAGAAGAGCATTGTTGTTGATTTAAATTTTCTTCTTATAGAATAGTTTTATTTTCAACATATCATGTATGGAGAAGAAAGCAGAGGATTGGAGAAAGACTGCATGTTAATTTTAGAGTTCGATATCGTGAAACCGTTTTCTTTTATATTACATAAACAATGAAAAATGGCAGTAGTTATTGCAAAATGTCTCATGAAATATAATTTTCTTGGTTGTATTGTCATGGTTTAGCCTGCCACTAATTGCAACATAAATTTACAAATGTGTCCAATGTGATCCATCAATTGCATTGTAATGATATTGACTGTTGACCTTGATCAAAGATGCTGTGTACAAAGTCAATGGTGTTTCAAGATTGTTGTTACAACACTGTTAAAGGTCTGGGCCCTGTTTCATAAAACTTGTTATCAATAACAAGCTACAATAACTGTTAAATAAGCTACTGAAATAGCTGCATTTGATTGGCTGAGAGCAAATTTGTCATAGAAATGTGGCAGTTGTTATTGATAACAAGCTTCATGAAACGGGGTCCAGGTTTATATTATAACTATTATAACTGTTGTGCCTGAAAGAAGGACATTACCAGGGAAATACCTAGTACACTGACCTATTAGGAATGCCACTGCTAACAACTTTCTGGCAGATATAAATAATAAGTCAGGTTTTTGTATTTCTCTATTGTGATTGTTTGAATGATGAATAAGTGTTTATTCCATTTTGTTGAATGATATTGTTCATATATTTCCTCTACTTCCAGGTTCCATCTTCTATCTATGAGGAATGAACTACATCGTATCTGTCATGAAGTGGATATTGTGATATCAAGTGATTATCGGTCGGAGTTGAGTGTGCGAAGGAAACTATTTGTATGAGGACATAAACTCTGCGAGGAAACATTTTGGAGACTGAACATAGCGACTGTTTTCTCCCAGTGGACCCTTCGCGTTGCCTGTTGGGAAATTACATAGCGATTGGGGCCACAAGATTTGCAGCTTGACTTGATGGCCTGGTGAAAGTGTGCGTTGCTGCAACTGGATGATTAGCAAGCTGTGGCCAGAAACGGATAGGAAAACATGGCATGCAACGTGTTGTTGTTGTTTTTGCTGAGTTGCTGTTTGTTGCATGGGACACATTCACAAGGTAAGCCTGACACATCTCTTAACTTTGTCATGAGTTGTTTGATCTGGTAATCTCGTTTAGAGGATGAAAATCACTCTGACATTCTTGAAGAGAGAGAGAGAGAAGTATATGGTTGAGAATGCAATAGAGTTTACAATGCAAAGATATATGAAGAGACAGAAAGAGATCATGGTAATGACTAAAAGTGCAGAAAGGCCCAGAAAATCAAGTGTCTAAGAAGGTAAATAGATTAGTCCCATTTTTTCTTTATCCCAAATTGGTGTTTTGACCTCAAAAACGGAAATGAGGGTAAGAAAAGTTCCAGAAGCCAGGTATAAACACCAGTGACCTGTAGCTGGCAGTTGAAATTACTGTGTGTCCTTGTTAGCCTAAATGAAGCAAGAGAGGAGATGGATAGACAGAATGGGGAGAGAAAACAACCTGTTATGAGTGTGTGTGTGAGAGAGAGAGAGAGAGAGAGAAAGGGAAAGAGAAAGAGAGAGAGTGATGGGTTAAAAATTTCTGATGATAAACATGTTTATAATCTTGGTAATCATGAAAAAACAAAGCGCGTGTGTGTGTGTGAGAGAGAGAAAGAGAAAGAGAGAGAGTGATGGGTTAAAAATTTCTGATGATAAACATGTTTATAATCTTGGTAATCATGAAAAAACAAAGTGTGTGTGTGTGTGTGTGAGAGAGAGAGAGAGAGAGTGATGGGTTAAATATTTCTGATGGTAAACATGCTTGTAATCTTGGTAATCATGAAAAAAACAAAGTGTGTGTGTGTGTGAGAGAGAGAGAGAGAGAGAAAGGGAAAGAGAAAGAGAGAGAGTGATGGGTTAAAAATTTCTGATGGTAAACATGTTTGTAATCTTGGTAATCATGAAAAAACAAAGTGAGTGTGAGAGAGAGAGAGAGAGAAAGAGAAAGAGAGAGAGTGATGAGTTAAAAATGTCTGATGGTAAACATGTTTGTAATCTTGGTAATCACGAAAAAACAAAGTGTGTGTGTGTGTGTGTGTGTGAGAGAGAGAGAGGGAGAGAGAGAGAAAGAAAGAGAGAGAGTGATGGGTTAAAAATTTCTGATGATAAACATGTTTGTAATCATGGTAATCATGAAAAAACAAAGAATTTGTATGACTAAAATGAGACATAGGGAAAGAGATTAACATGAACAAGATAAACAGGAAAATACAGAGAGAGAGAGCTAGGCTGCCACAGGCAGGTACATTACATTGTGAATAGATGATAAACAAAAATAGAACAGAAAAAGAGAAAGAGAGAGAGAGAGAGCGCTCTCAAGGTAAGTGGGATATATATCAACTCTTTAAAGTAAGATCAATCAAAGCCGATAGTGACCGTTAGTCTGAGTATCTACCCAAGACCCCCAAACACAAATAAGAGAGATACTTGACCGTCACTATTAGTGTAATGCATTGAAGGGTCAAGCAGCAGTGATGCAGCGGTCAGTCTCAGACGTGCTCGTCTCACCGATTCGTCAATGGTCAGAAAATTAGCCAGGCCTAGAATTTTCTGAACGAATGGACATTGTAGTAGTAAAATGGATTAGCCGCTGGAGACTGTTGCACTTTCATTAAGACTGAATTTCCAGATGCTTTAAACTTCTTAGGCTGCATAATCAATGGGTCAAGCAGACATATGTTCTTATATCTCTCTACCATGTGGTGCTAGAAGGGCTTTAATTCATACAGTTTTATATACAGCTAACATCCTTCTCGCTCTCCACAGAGAAAATTTAATGGACTACTGCCTCCAAACAACAATATTGTCCCCATATTGGGATAGTTTGAACCTGATCACTCAGGGCACTCCGGTGGTCTAGTGGTTATGACACTGGTCTAGTAATCCAGAGGTCGCGGGTTCGAATCCCGCCCGGTTCCGCCTGTGATTTTTTTCACAGCACCCGGGCAACCTATCACACAGCAGTAGCGTGTGTCACCCCCTTGTGGGCCGTTGGAGACAAATTGAATAAATTTATTTATGAAACAATATTGTTGTTGCTATTGACAGGAATTGTAAAGTACTTTAAGAGTCATTGTTGGCATGATTAAGATGTGTGGATTTCATGGTTATGAGATGAGAATGTTATATTTGTCTAAAGAGAAAAATGATGTTAACCCATTGCCGACTGGAACCGACTTGTCCCTGTATTAAGTCTATAGGGATGAGAGAATTCAGTAGTCAACGGGTTAATTCTTTTTTGAAGCATACCTTGTCAGGGGAGCGTTTCATCAAGCGTTTTGTCAGTGATTTTTACCGACAGCTGTTATAAGCTACTGAAATCCTTGCATCTGATTGGCTGAGAGCAAATTTGTCAGTAACAATCACTGACAGAACGCTTGATGAAACGCTCCCCAGGTGGTAGAAATCATTTAACCCATTGCCTGTGAGAAAAGGGTGGTTCCTGTATTAATTCTAGCGCAATGAGAGTGTTTGGGAGTCAACAGATTAAACTGTGATGTGAGATGCTCAAGACGTATTATGTATTGAATCACAATTGGTAGAGGGAACAGTAATATGGTTTTTTCATCTGTCATTTTCTTTCAGTTATAGAAGTATATGCATATACAAATATTATTTTGTTTACTTTCTGCATTAGCTTAAGCCAATGTACTGTTGCATTGTAGGCCTATATTTTTTTAACAAAGCCTTTGGTATAGTACTTCGAGATATGTTAGCTATTCATGAATACACAATGATTTGATTCATAAATTGCTTACAATATTTAAAGCCAACATTAGGCGTAGAGCGATAGCATCGATGCTATCTAGGTTTCGAGACTATTTTGGTCATGACCAGATAGTTTTAAGACCAAACGCTGTCTGAACGCAGATAGTCACGAGATAGAAGCGAGTTGGACCTAGGTTTCGAAACTATTCTGGCAGTGAGTTTGGCAGGAGTAAATGTCAGGATCCAACGACAAAGCATCGATGCTTTGCGGTAGACCACCCACCGCACTTGTGACTATTTGTAATGTGAACGCAATCGCTGCTTCACTCGCAACTTTGATTTTCCGCACGAGCGCGCGTTTTGACCATACCAATTATACTCGGGTCACCGTGTATGGCGCAGTAATTATTGTTTTGGCAGCGAATAGTCACGAGTGGGTGATAGAAGCAAGTGGATCATGGCCTGTCTGAACGCAATGGAAATAGTCTCGAGACTTACAAAGCATCGATGCTAAACATAGCATCGATACTGTGTACTACGTGTAAACATAACTAATATGTAACAAGGTATACTGGTGCCCATTTGCCTTCAATATCATGGTTGTGGAATAGTTTGTACTCACAAGAATTAATTTGATTTTGCAACGTTTTGGAGTGCCTAAATTACTGTCAAGAGGATATACTGCATAAAAGCAACAGCGACTGCTGAATGAGATTTAAAATAGCACAACACAGATTTGTACGCAATATGGGGTTGTGCAATGCCTGACAAATTGGTAATGCGTATTTGCAATGTAGGTTAGGGATTTTAGTCATACACGTAACCTCGTAATGATAAACGACACCTTGAATAGTAAATGCTGACTAATCATATTTGACAAGTGCATTAACGAGAGCGACTGTTGATTGGAGCGTAATAGAGATACATGTATATCAATACAGTATGTAGAAATCAATTTGGTGCTCTGGTTGTTTTACTCTGACATTTTGGTGGTGCATTTCTCCTTCTCTCTCTTTCTCTTACTCATGTAGTCTCTCTCTTCCCTGTCTTTCTCTTGAAATCTTTCTCTTTCTTCTCTTCTTCCTCTCTGTCTTTCTTTTTCTCTTCTTCTCTCTCTGTCTTTCTCTCTCTGTTCTTCTCTCTGTCTTTCTCTTTCTCTCTCTCTGCTTTCTCTTTCAGTCTCTCTCTCTTTCACTCCCATTCTTTCTCGCTCTCATTCTACTCACTCTCTTTTTTCTATCTTTATCTGTTTTCATTAGCTCTCTTTTTCTCTCTCTCTTACTCTTGTGGTCTCTCTCTCTCTTACTCTTGTGGTCTCTCTCTCCTGTCTCCCTGTGTTTCTCTTTATCTGTTGCTCTTTTTCTTCTTCTCTCTGTCATTCTCTCTCATTCAGTCTCTTTCTCTTTCACTCCCACTCTTTTTCGCTCTCCTTCTGCTCACTCTTTCTCTTTTTTTTTCTTTATCTGTTTTCTTTATCTCACTCGGACTCTCTCTTCCTCTTTCTCTGTATTCTTCTATTTCTTTCTCTCTCCTACACTGACTCTTGTTTTCTGTCTTTCAAGTATTTCCTTTCCTCCTACTTTCTCATAAATTCCTTTATACTTCATCTATTGCATCTCCTTTTTCTCACATTCTCTCCATCAATGCCTCTGTCTGACTCTATCTCTCATTTGCATTATTTACATTTTCCTTCATATTCTGTCATCCCTATTCCTCTTTCAGTTATGTGTACTTTGTCAGTCATAATTTGTTTTCTCTTTCTCTCACTCTCTCTGTCCATCTCATGATTTTATTCTATATTTCCTGGCATTGATATAGACCACTCATTTTTCTTTCAGACTTTAAGCAGAGTTTTTTTTTCTTGATTCCCTCCTTCATTATCCCCTCCACCCTCTCTCTCTCTCTCTCTCTCTTAACTCTCTCTTTCTCTATCTCTCTCTCGCTCTCTCTCTGTTCTCTCTCTCTCTCTGCATTTCTCTGGTGCTATTGCTCTTTCTTTTTACTCTCTCGTTCCCCCTCTCCCCCTCTCTCTCCTGCACTCCCAGTGGTGCTCCTTTTATTGATTCATTCACTAGAGTATCTCCATCGATTGACTGACAAACGATAATTGTGTGCTCTCTCCAACATTCCCCACTTGTAAACTGTAAACATGCCATTACGTGAGCCACTCTGTCAGACTGCTGTGTGTCAGCGTGGCTGGAGTTTAAAGCCAAGGCATCAATGATATGTAATTGAAAAGCGTACTCCATAGCATCTTAAAGGGACAATTGTAAAATACCACAGAATTTAAGAGGTAGTATCTAAGTAGGTGTGGTTTAAAGCGGAAGCACCAATGCTGCAGGAGAGTACTCCACAGAATCGTAAGGAGCAGTTTAACATCACCCAGAATCTAAGGGGTAGTATCTATACTAAGTAGCAAGGGTTTAAAGCTATGGCATCAGTGATTGAAAAGAGTACTCCATATGATTATAAAGGTAACGATTTAACATATCAAAAGAATCTTCGAGGTAGCATCTTAGTGGCTGTGGTTTGAAACTGAAGGACCCGTGGTATATGGGAAGAACACTCCACAGAATATCAAAGGTACAATTTATAATACATCCACAGACTCCAAGTAGTAGGCCAGCCTGAGTGGCAATGATTTTACTCTAAAGCATAAGTGCTAAAGAGTACTCTTCAGAATAGTAAAGATACGATGACATACCCACAGAATCTAAGAGATAGGATTTTAAAACAGTTTATTGAAATGTACATATGTACTTTACTACGTCTTAAACAGTGTACTGTAATGTCAAATTTATTATTTTTTTAAAATTGAAGTAGTTTATTGTCAGACTTTCATCATGGCCAATGGCCGAATTGCAAAATCTTTTACAGAGTAATCAATACTGTATGAGTAAGATGCAGGTGTCGTAATTGGTTACATGTTACGATACTTGTTGATATATAAATATTTGACTTGAAATCTGCAGAGTTGATTAAATGATATTACAAAAGTTAAGTTTCAAAAAATTCTGTGTAGGCATAAAACTAACTTGGTGTACTGCCTAGAAGCATATTCCAATACGAACCGGAACTGAGTAGCTCCCTTTTTAAACAGCGGGAATGAGAATCTTCAGTAGTCATTTGTCAGTGACAATGGGTTAAAATAGATTATGGACTATGGCCCGTATTGTGAACTCCGGTTTAACTTAAACCATGGTTTAAATCTGTGGTTTAACTATGGGTAGCCAAAAATGTCAAAAATCTGTTTACGCTGTATGTTCCTTATGTTTTACTGGATTCTGGTCTCATGCTTTAAAGGTCAAGAAAAATATTGTACTTATCATTCCCAGACAGTTTTTAACAGTTTGAGTACTGATATACTGAATATCTACTAGAGATTTGTGTCACATTTGGCTGCCCATAGTTAAACCACACATTTTAGACCATGGTTTAAGTTAAACCGGAGTTCAGAATACGGGCCTATGAGTCCAAAGTGGTCACCAAGATTACATAGAAAACCAACTCTATTAAGTGAAAAATATTTCTACAAAAACAGCTATGGCTGATGGAGGCACATATTGTTTCCCTATCATGGCAAATCGATTTGCAGATGTTCTTGTAGAATGAATAGCATTTTATATTAATTTTGTGAAAATGATATATTTGTTACTCAACAAACTCTGTCAAAGACTAATAATGTAGGATGAAATTTATATATCTGAAACTCTTTTATGGAGAGCTCTAAATTGCATATGAAGTTATGAAGACCAAGCCTGGACAAGTTGAGTAGCTGGGAATGTAAACAGAATTTTCAGAACGTCAAGAAACACAAAATCAATGTGTCATGCTTACTTTTCATTTCTGGGGGGAAATATTACAGCCATTTTATGCAAACTCTTTGTCTCTACCACAAAGATTAAGTCTGACAGAGAAAATTGGCGGATGTTTGCAGTTGTAGTTTACCCCCTCGTCTGGTGTCGTCCGTAATGTCCAAATTCTGATGGAGCCAACGTTGAAATGTGATGACACTTTGTCTACATGAGTGTCCGGTAACTAATAGAAAAGCAAAATGAAATTTACCCAAATATTGGTTTTGGATGTATATTGCCAGATGACATTGTCTAATGTAGTCTCTCTCTCTCTCTCTCTCTCTCGCTCTCTCTCTCTCTCTCTCTTTCTCTCTCCCGCTCCATCCCTCTTTTGTGTAATTTCTCTGACATTGTTTTCTTAGAACTTTCTCCTCCCTCTCGTTTTCCCCCTATTTCTTTTTGTTACTTTGCCTGCCAAATATGATTTTAAGATATACATTGCATCCTATATATTTTCTGTTTCTTTTTGTCTGTCTTTCTCCCTGAATATATTGTATGGTACCTTGAAAATGCACCTTAATTTTCTCTAAGGACATTGCAACACCCTTTTTTATATTATTAGAGTTAGGCAAGCCCTTATAGAATTTCAGTCTCTATTCTGTTTTACTCATATTGCAAGTATTTGTCCCCCCCCCCCCCCCCCCCCCCCCCCGTCTTAAAGTCTTTCTCTTTCTCTCTTCTTTCTCTTTCATTCTCTTTCTCTCTCTCTTCTTTCTCTCTCTTCTTTCTCTTTCATTCTTTCTCTTTCACTCCCACTCTTTCTCGCTCTCATCTTTTTTTATCATATCTGCTGAGAGCCAAAAGGGTGTTACCTAATAAAGAGAAAGTAAATGAGGTAATGGTGCTCATGAGACAGTCATTTCCACTCTCATTCAGTGGTAAATTTTGTTAAATGTAATTGTTTGTAGTCATGTGTGTTAGATTTCATCTAATCTATATTTTAATGCATCACATAACTTCACCTCAGCTTTGTAAAGCATTCAAAAGGATTTAGTCATGGCTACCACTTGCTGCTCTTCCAAGGCACTTGAACATCACTCAAAAACCCTGCATTAAACAATCAATCTCATATTACATACCTCAACCAATTAGGGAGGACAAAAGATGCGAGGCAAGTGCCACTTAATGAATATTTCCCTTCTCTCAAATCATCTTAAGAAAGCAAATAAAATGAGTCAGATGAGCACATTTTATGAATTATTTCTTGTCCATCCCCCCCAGGCTGTGATCTGTCAAATTTGATATCATCATGGCGGTGATAATTGAAATGGTTTCTCGAATATGAGACCATAGCTTTTCATTAGGGGTTCAACGACATACAGGGCAATCAACCTTTCTTAGAGAAGCGATCAAGAATTACGAGCTTTATCTCCTCGTCTCTAATTACAGACACAAAAGCTTCTATTTGTAATGTTAAGAGGAAGAGCTGTCAGGGAAGGGGTGGTAGTTATTCTTATCTTTGTGTACCTATTCCATCATATCTTGTATCCGGTATTGAATTTCCTGATTGAATGCTTTAGAATGGTTACAAACACTATCTTACGTTCCATGTTAGAGTAGACTTGCAGTCAAAAACAGATATATTGTTGTCTTTGATTACAGAAATAAGAGCCCCCCCCCCCTTTTTTTTAAAGGAAATGTAATTGTAACACTATCTCCAGATTAAAATCTTCATGTGCCATGATTCATTTTGTGGCCTGGTATTCTATTACTGCCTGAAGCAATAAACACATTTGAATGCATTATTATGAATGCTTTATCAGAAGTACTTCAAATCCATTTCTATCATTGTTTGATCCATTGGATCTGTCAGCAATAATCTTGTCACATCTAATGATAGCATCAAGATTATTTTGAAGTGAATTTTAGAAGGAGAAAAGGAAGGGGGTTGTCAATACAAGATGATATCCACATGACAGTGTCTAACGGTCTCTAAGGTTACGGAAACTATATCTCGTAATGCTCTTGTAGAAACACATTAGAAATATTATTGAAAATAGTACTTGTAACTTTAGAAACTATATCCATTAGGAACAGAGGTAAAATCCTGACAATGGAGAAAGATGGGAGGGGTGTAAATGCTTTTTGTAATACAACTCTATGTTATATGTCTGTTTGTAATACGTTAAAGTGATTTGGTAACTTTGTAGAGGCTTGATAAAATCTTAGCTGCCTGGTCTTACATGCTATCAGTGTATGTAATATGGTGTAAAAATGAAGCCAGGGGGAAAAAAGCACTTCAAAATCATATCTTTCACAAAAGTAAACATGCAAGTGACCGGAAATGCCAGACTCATTTCCCCCCATATACTCAGTGTTAGACTAAAGCGTATGGCCATGCGCTTTTGTAAATGAGGGTATTCAGTTATAGATATCTTAATAATAGCATTATATATTTGAAAAACTTTTTATGCCTGACTATTTATTTATCCCTCTGAACATTATACAAGACACATATCAAAATTCAACAATTTATTAAATCAAGCCTCCACCAAGTTACCGAATCCCTTTAAGATCCGGTTCTGGGTAAGTGATTAATTGAAATAAAAGGATTAATGCCCCTTTCTCTCAAATTCTTATAGATTCAAACATGTTCTGCGAATAGAATTGCTATTTCCTCACTTTACCTAGTCATCCTTGTGTTTTCATATCAGTTTTAAATCTTATAGACCAGGCATTCCATTATCAAATGTTTACAATCTTACACACAGTCTATGCGCAACAATGGAAGGCGTGTAAGACTGATTGCAAAAGAGACCGGTTCTGCTTTCTCCCATATTCTTTGCATGATGTTCCCATGTACTCATTAAATCATTCATTTCCCGTTGGTCTTTTGATATTGTTCTGTTGGTTATGGGAAGATGGAGGAATCACAAGTATGTCGGGTTCAGGGTTGGTTTTTTTTGGTATCGTTATAACATGAATTTGTAATTGCAATGCGGTAGAATTGTAGTTTTATTGTGCTTGTGTAATGTTGCGTTCATGCGGGAATGCTGCTCATTTGATTAGGCCATGTAAGAATTGGGTGTGCGTTTTAGTCAGTGCCTCCCCCATTGTCCACCTGGATTAATAGGGCTATTTTTATTCCATATCTGTAGTAGACATGCACATAACTTTTCACAATTCTGCAGCCTCTTCACTGTTTGAATCTACTGCACAAGTACACTACAAATTGAATTCATGATACCACTATTAAGTTAACATCTACTGCTGATGCTACTGCTACCACCATTACCATCACCATGACTACTGCCTCTACTACTACTACTACTACTACTACTACTACTACTACTACTACTTCTACTACTATGACTACTACTGCTGCAAATGAATGTACTACCACTACTTCTGCTACTTCTACTACTTTTACTACTTTTTCTATTTATACTATAACAGTGGCTACTACAACTACTCATGTTGGTACTACTAATGATAAAATATTGGTCTAAACATTGGAGTTGCAGTACATTTGCTTCTTCAATCTTGATGTTTATTGTGAATTTTTCTTTTACTTCTTCTGATGAGACTGTACCCATTGGACACTCCCTCCTCCCCCTTCTGCTCACCATGGGTCCGAAAAAACGGGCGCACGTGCATGTACATTTCCACCCCTCCATTGATCTACAAATACATGTAGGCTAGCCAATGTACATTACAGGCCAACCCTGTCCCCCGACCTGACTAGCATAAAGTGTTCTAGATAAATAAGTAAACAGATGCGTTAGCAGTAAATAACACCCCACATACACAACCCACCGTACGGCCTTAACACAAACCGTACGACCTTCGTGTCCCGTGCCGTAACCGAGCCGGGTTTAACTTGATTACGGCTATCTATAGTTGCCTCATTTTCACAAGCCGACAGTACGAGGGTTCATTTACGTGGCTGCCGGCCTCTCTTCCCTAGCAATTAAAGGTGACCCTTCTCATTTACTATTTGCAAGTTAGCTTTCTTTTCCCATTGGAATTCCTGTTGTGCCCTTAGACAACTGGCATTGTGTAATAATGACGTACTTACAGATTCATGGGTTGTGTCACAAGAAGTCGGTGGGGGGGGGGGGGGGGGGGGAATCACATCCTAATTGAAAAGGCATTAAGCAAACAATATGAAATTTGGCCAGTTTCACTCTCACTGTATATTAAATTGTGAATATACAGTATATCGTCTGTTTGGTGCCAGAAGGGTGTTAACTCTGTACAAATGATGGAACTTAACGCCCTTCTGGCTCCAAACACACGATATAATAAATATACCAATTTTGTCTTAGCATATGAATCTATCCTAATGATTACCCCTCATTTCAGATCATTTCAAATAATTACTTTCTAAATGACTATTCTGCAATTTAAGTTTGACTTGTCCATTTTATTGTTCATCTATTATTATAAGAAATTAAAGTGGTTATAAGAACAGCCGTGTGTGTGTGGGTGGGGGGGGGGGGGGGGTAATCCTCCATATACCCTTAAACTATAGGTTCAATCCACCCAGCGATGAGAGTCTTGTAAACTCAGTGAACTGCTACCGAGACGAAGATGTTGAGGAGTGCGACATAATCAGCCCCAAGTATCGTGGCTGGTATAGTCGCAGCTTAAAGAGGAGGTCTGGTCAAGTTGACAAATAATTTATTTTGATGTCGGCTTAGAAGAATAGCATAGAAGAAATGTCCCTCCTGGAAAGGACTGATCTTTAAAATGCCATCATTATTCTAACTATGAGGAGAAAAAGCTGAAAAGTGTGGACCAAACTTTCATGTCCAATATATGTAGTCCCATATACCCTTATCTGTGTGCAGTGCATGTGACTATCAGGAAGCTTGAGTCAACTTCTAATCTTGGTGATGATTCCAAAACCTCACAGTATTCACCACTTCTTTCTATGTAATACTTGATAAACCTTTCCCAAGTGCTTCCAGACGGTTCCTTTCACCATGTAATCGCATGATCAGAACTCGACTATATCTTTAAAGCGCCATCAGGCAGTTCTCGGATATAGAGCATTGCTGAGGATTTAAAGGGAAAGGAGTAGATTGTGTGTGATGTGCGTGGAATGTCTATGTTGAACCTGTGAGTATCGTTAGAAAAGAAAATCTTGCTTAGGATCATATGAGGGATAATACAGACTCACTATTTCTATTATTCTCTGTTTTAATCAATTTGTATTATGATATATACATACTGTGATGTGGTCTACATTTTCATTGATTTACTCATATAATGTTTAATGGGGACTAATCTCCAATAATAATTTTGCTCTGCATGCTATGGCTTCCGTACAGATATCCTATCAGCTTCAAATATTACTCCCTTGAAGAGATATTATAACTTTAAATACCAAAAATGCATTCTAAGTAATCGTAAAAGGAGATTTGAACATAGGCTAGTCAACTTGCACACATGAAAATTAGGACTCAGAGAAGTTAGCTCAATAACTATTGTCGGTACTCCTTAGGATACTGATTTAAACATAGTACAGCATTCTGATTTTACAGGTTGAAATAGCCCAGCATTATCCATATGTTCTGCTGTAATGACACCTTAAGCGGTATCAAGCCATTAGAGACAGTACACCATCATAGAACAATTGGTTTGCATTTTACATCAGATGAATATTCGTCAATCTCTCAAGTGCCATGTCAGGAAACCTGATCCCCCAGAATGCAATCAGAATGCATGAGAGAAAAAGGAATACAGACAGAGAGAGAGAGAGGTAGACAGAGTGTGGAAAGAAACACCACAATAAGAATGTATTTATTTTACATGTTTTGTTTAAAGGGATTTAAAGTCTGTCATTAAAAGTTCGTGAATTATGAAGTAAGATGGAATAATGAAAATAGGCTCTGTGATGGAAAAATTTTAAGATGACATTTCACTTCTGATACATGTCTATATATACCTGGTGGTACCATAAGGCTCAATTTTTTTAAAAAATTTACTTTTCATTTAGAAATCGGCCTAAAAAGTAGTTTTGTATCCTTGTAGATCCTCAAATCAAATCCATCTTAGAGTATTGAAAGCTTTTGGGGATTTCATCAGTGGTCCATTAGCATGTCTGCTGGATAGGAAGAAATATTTCATGCTACCTTTATGCTGGCGTAAGCTTCCTCGATTACCCATGCAAATGAAATGTTACTTAATTGATACATTTTCAACTCTTGTGTTAAATTGATATTTTAAGTGACAAACATTTGATAGTTTGAACTGCTTCATGCAACCCTCATAGTAGTGTTAGATCCAACCAACCTTAGAGGGAGAAACAAAATTTGGAAAACACATTATCACTCCTCTGCCCTTTAAATGTTGACTTGACATGTAAGTTTTTTAGAGTTTAAACTTCTTCAGCTTCCCTGGTTTTAACTCTTATTCATTGTTATTCAATCTTATTCATTGCTCATAGGAAACCGGTAAAATATATAAATGTAAGAAGCTTACAACACTCTTTATGTTATATTTCTTCTAAAGTTTTCAAACACCAAAGGCTTTAAGCAGTGAATACTATCTGGAGACGGACTTGGAGTCTGACAGGTTTTCAGGCCAGCAGAAATAAACCCATATTTGATAACAATGCCTGAGATGTATTGGTCACTAGGGACGAAGAATGCCTAAAAAGAGACGATTTTATGACTGCCTGCGTAAGGTCCTTGATTTATTCGCTGTTTTGACAGGCCATGATATATATGAATCCTTAAGCAATGGGTGCTCGTTATTTCTCGAAATGTGAGCAAACTTTGCATGTTTCAAGCGTTGGCAACTTGAAGTTGAGAGAGAGAAATAAAGAGAGCGAGAGAGAGAGAGAGTGTGTGTGTGTGTGTGAGAGAGAGAGAGAGAGAATCAGAAGACTTTGGCTTTAAATGAACGTCAAGAAAAATTGTAGCACTTGTTAACTGATTATTCTAATCAACGTACATCAGACGGAGCTTCCTAACGGAAAACCAGCAAAAAGAACGAGCAAAGAGATGGAAGAGAAAGTGACGGATTGCCTCAGATTATTTCTAGAGCTCCCCATAATGTTTGCTATCCATCTTGCGGAGATGTGGCAATCTGCTGAATGGCTTGAGTCGCTGGATGTATTCCTTAATGCCTCCATACTTGAATCAATTAGCATAGAAAGATCAGTCTTAGTTTGCGGAATTAGCGCTGGTTAAGAGAGGGAGAGCCTACTCTGAATGTGACGAAATGAATGTGACGAAATGCGCTGACAGCCAGGTTTATAATCATCGTTTAGACGTTAATGCTCACATACTTGACACTTTGAGCCTCCTGATAAGCAGAACATTCTCTGCCACTTATCTCATCACTTGTGGTTTTATATGTTTATATGTTTTCATTGCTTTCTATTGTTACTAGTCTTTCACTTTCTCATTTGAGGGTATTTCATGGCTAGATCAATCTGAAGGATAAACTTTCTGATTAATGATTACTTCCTGAAAAGCTTGTAAAAGCTATTATTGTAAAAACACTTAATCTTGTTGTGGGGAATTTAGTCCAAAACCATTTTAGTCGATTTTGATATGCAGGAACAGGCAGTATTTTTACAAAATTTTGCAGTTATATATCAACTTTGTATTGGCATTAACACTTACCTGAAAATAGGAACAGATAGTTGGAACATATCATTTTGTGCATTCTTTTCATTCATTTCAACATCCCCTAGTTCATTTCATGCATTTATTTCATTCATTCATTCAATCAATCAATCAATCAATCAATCGATCAATCAATCAATTGATTTATCAATCATTCATTTATTCATCCATTCTTTCTTTTTATTGATCACTCATATTCATTTCCCCTTATTTGTCCATTTTGTTTATTCAAGCATATCTTCAATTATATCTATTCATAAACTTATTTATTTCATTCTCCTTAATTCCCCAAATGTTTGTTTCTTCAAACATTCATTATTCATTCCCTCTTTAAGTTGAACTCATTCTTTTCCCCCACTCATCTACTTTGTTATTTAATCAGCTAATTATCATCTTATTCCCCCATACATTCCCCCATACATTCCCTCATGTATTCACTGATTCGTTCATTCAATCATTCAGTACATCATTAATCATTCAATTATTGATTTAATATTTCATGTATTCAATCAATCATTCATCAACCTATTGATTCATAAATACATTCCTTCGATATAATTCATTCAATATTTCATCTGTTCACTCACTCATTTGTTCATCTTCTCATTCCCACACACACGTCCCTCATGCATTCAACCGTGGATCCATTCAAAAATGCATTCAATTATGCATTCAATCTTTCATTTATAGTATTCATTTATTCATTCAATAATTCATCCACTTACTGAGTTATGAATACATTCTCTGATAGAGTTCGTTCAATATTTTATGTTTCATCCTTCACTCATCTATCCACCTATTCATGTATGCATTCCATCCTTCGTTCCTCTGTCCATTCATCCATCCATCCATCCATCCATCCATCCTTCCCTTCATCTCAATTACTAGCTTGCATATATCGTCTGTTGAGAGCCAGAAGGACATTAATTCTGTGTTAAAGTATATGAGTTAACGCCCTTCTGGCTCCAAACAGACTATATATATTGTAAAAAGAAGAGTATGTTCTTCAACCCTACCTCAGTCATGATCTCGCATTCGTAACATTTTCTGCTTTGAGCAAGAAGGCTTTAACTCACATCATTTAATGCAGAGTTAAGGCCCTTCTGGCTATCAACAGACAATATCAAGTTGTAATCTTCCCAATCA
Organism: Heliocidaris erythrogramma; assembly: GCA_025617745.1. Lineage (NCBI taxonomy): Eukaryota > Metazoa > Echinodermata > Echinoidea > Camarodonta > Echinometridae > Heliocidaris > Heliocidaris erythrogramma. Next base: position 58,473,287 of record CM046854.1, read on the forward strand.
ATTACACAAAATATCATGTAACCTACCATGTGTTCTCAAAGGCGCATTAGGTTTCATTTATATACCTTTTTGCTGTCGTGAAACATATAGATTTATATATATTCTTCCAGGAGAAATATATATACCACGAACAGGAAATATATATGTCTGTCGGCGAGCGGTGTGACTATGTGTCTTCAAAGCAGATCGCTGGAGGGGAAGTGTGTATATGATCAGTAGTATTTTATATTCAAGCTGTGGAGGGCTTGTTCCCATTATCATAAAGTGAATGGTGCACACTTCATATTTTTGGTGGTGTACAACCCCTGACTATGAATTTACATGTTATGCAATTGATAGAAATGTATGTATGGAAGTGTATATCAGCCATTTGTAATTGGATGTGTGTTGCTTTTGGCAGTTGAAACGCAACTAGAGAAGACATGAAATATACTCTATCAATGATATCTACATATAATATCCAAAAGATATGAACATCACTTTTGTGATTTTGTTGAGTAGCATCAATATATCAGTGAATGAAATATCTACTATTTTTAGATCAAATATGATTTTATTAGGCTTAGCTATATGTTCTTTCAATTTGAGCAGTATGTTATTCAGTTTGCATGTCACAAAGACAATTATTCAATTCATGTTCATTTCATAAAGGCAATATTTTAGTTGATATCCTTTCTATAAGGGCAGCATTTCAGTCAATATCCATTTTGAAGGGCAATATATCAACTGATTTTCATTCTATTATAGCAATACTTACAATTGATATTTATTCTATAAGGTCAACATTGTTGATGTTCCTTCAATAAAGGCAGTAGTTGACGAAATCTTCTTTCTTCGTTTAGGAAAGCTTATTGCTTAGAACATAATGAAAGTATTTTTAGAACCTTCTTGTAGAAAAAAGCATGTCACCTGCTGAGAGCCAAAAGGGCATTAAGTTATTGTTTTGGGCCCTGTTCATAAAACGTATCAATAACAAGTTGCAATAACTGTTATAAGCTACTGAAATCCTTGCATCTGATTGGCTGAGAGGACATTTGTCATAGAAATGTGGCAGTATTTACTGATAACAAGTTTTATAAAACAGGGCTCTGGAATGTAATTCATTACTATTCAGTATTCATGTTGTAAGGAGGGCATATATGTACATGTCCCTTGCAGAAACATAATTTTGTCAGTTTGGAGCCAGAAAGGCATTATAACTAAGTGTTAAAGTATAGAGTAAACGCCTTTCTTGCTCCAAAGAGACAATTTGTAGATTTATTATCCGTTGCTCATGAAACAGATATAATGTCATTGAATATGTGATATCCACCTCCACCCTGTACAGTTTTGTCATTCTATATTTAAAAAAGGAAGATGAATACAGTGTTGTTGAAAATATTTCTTTAGTCAAAAAAGGAGAATACAATACCCAAGGTAAACATAATAGATTAAATTCAACATGGTTTGAAAAAGAAAAAAAAAAGGAATCATTTGACAGTAGTGACGTAAACATAATAGTGAGAAAGTTGCAACATTACCAGGTCCGTTGCTGATACAGGCTAATAGCAGGTTAGCATGAATGTGTACCACATATATTTACGGACATGGACATATCTGTATGAAACAGATTTGTAACTTATAGATGTTATCTGACATGAAGGATAAAAAGAGATGCCAAAGTGTTGAGGCGCAAAGGAATCACTTATTTTGATTTTGTCAAATCACTTTCCTATTTCAGATACCGTGGGGTCCACACTATCACGTAAGGGGCAGCTGGAAAGAGACAATATCGTCATGAGACGAGGAAACCCGTTATTGATTCTAAACACACGTTCAAAAGCGCCCAAATCCAGACAGATTTTCTGGTATAGAGCAGATTTGTGACTCTTCCTGGCTTTCCTTGAAATGAATATTAAGTTGTGATGAGCCTAGATGGATCAATATTACTTTGTACTTTGTCATGTGATTTTTCCTTTGGAGGTACCATAGCAACATTAGTGAGACCAAGCTTCATATTACAGAAAGGCAGGGGCTTTAAAAACAGTGAAGGAGACAAAGGATAAAGGGAGGGGGAGAGAGAGAGAGAGAGAGAGAGAGAGAAGGAGAGAAAGAAAGGGAGAGAGAGAGACAAAGAGCGATAGTGAATATGGAAGAAGTGAGATGGAGAGAGAGAGAGAGAGAGAGAAGAGAAAGATATGAATTCATGGCAATTAAAATAAATATGACAAAAGGTGTGGATCATAAGAAAGGAAGATAGTTGGAAAGATGAGTAATGAGAGAGATGAGAGAGAAAGAAAGGAAGAGAGAGAAAGAGAGAGAGAAATAAAAAGAGAAAGAGAGAAGGGTTTATAGACAAGGTGTGCTCTTTCTTTTTTCGTTATGGGATTTTATGAAGCAGTCTTTTATATCCTAAGGCCTTTGTATCATGCCGACAAAGGGATTCATTAGTAGTGCTAGCTTTCGGAAATTAATCGCTTGAAATCTAGTTGCGTCTGCATGCCTGCACATCCCCCTTCTCTACGCATCGGCCAAGGAATCACCCCGGTACTGTCCAAATTGCGAAGAAAATATGAGAGTAATCGGCAATAAATGTAATGCGATTGGACGGAGTTTATTTCTTAACGCTTGATGAGATGCGATTAAGATCACTGCAAACAGTGCTTTGCTGGGTTATCATGCAGCCGAGTCGGTTACACATATTTACCTCGTAGGCCGACGTTTTTTTTTTCTTTCTCCCGGTGTGCGTGTACCACGTTTTTAAAACGTTAAAGGACGAGGGGAAACTTTGGATGTGTGCTTTCTGCATCCATGCGAGCTGTTGTACCAATACAAGCTCCCTTTGATGACAGCCGACAGAATAAACACCGGCGGTAGCGAGTTTAGAAAAGAAGAAGGAAAAAATTGTCCATTTCTGAAAGCCTGCATGCAAAAGCTTTTTATGAGAAAACGGGAGATATATGTGACGTATAACCTGGTTATGTCTGATGTCTTTGGTGTTTAATGTTGACATTATTTGTGAGCCTGGGAGGAAGAAATATGGAAGCTATATTTATTTTATAGGACAAGGCCAGGAGGTATACCATATTTTATTTAAATAAGGCAAGAAGAGAGAGGAGACACATATCTGGAGAAAAAAAAATATCTGAAGAATGACATACTCCTCTTTCTTCATATAGTAGTATGTATGCATTTTGTTGTTTGGGATATTATATTTGCATTAATAATAAAAGCCATTGGGGCACTAATTTGCAATATTTGTAGGCTATGGACTAATTGCACAAATCAAACTTTTCTGATGATATATTTTGTAGGTGACAGCACATAGCACCGTTCTATTTAAATGAAATACTTGAAGTCAAATTTCAAAGATGGATAAAAGTGGAGAAGAAAAAAGAGGGATACATGTTAAAACAAATGAAGAGTGATAGAGGTGAAAAAGAAGAAAAATGGAGAGAGAGAGACGTGAAAGAAGAAAGGAGGACAGAAATTAAAAAGAAGAAAAGGGGATAGGGATCAAAAAGAAAGGGGTCAAGATGTAAATTGAGACAAAAGGATAGAGATGAAAAAAAAAGAAGAAGGAAGAGGGATAGATATGAAAACAAAGGAAGCAGGATAGAGGTGAAAAGAAGAAATGGATAGAGATGAAAGAGAAGAAAGGAGGACAAAAATAGAAAATAAAGAAAGGGGTCAAGATGAAAAAATAGATACTGACAGGCAAAATGAGACAGAGGGATAGAGATGAAATAAAAGAAAGATGGATTAAAGATAAAAAAAGAAGATAGATAAAGACAGGGAGGTTATCTGTATATAAAAAAGAAGTACTACACATTTGATCGTTTGGTTGGTCTCCCAAAGGGTATTATACTTAGATAGTGTAAGGTAAGAGTAATTGAATATTGTGAAAAGCATTTATCTTTCAATCAAAGCTCAAAAGGTTTAGATCGGATAAGAATAATTTGACATTGACCTTTCTGCAACCACGATTCTGCTTTCACCCTCTCTGGTTTGTTAATCCCTCTAAAACCTCAATACCATTTTAATTTGTAAACCCACCCAGTCGATTTGATAAGTTTTGCGAAAACGAGAAAATACACAGAATAAATTATTCTGGAATAAGCGAGGCTGTTGTGATTACATAGATAGCTTTGTACAACAATGGAAATTCTGTATGCATCGAGTAGATACCCATTTTGGCTGCTCAAAAAACCCCAAACAAATATATAAAAATAATCATCATTTTAAAGGGCTGAGGAGTAACAGCCTTTTTGAAAAAGTTGCATCTCGCTCTTTATATTGCTGTTTCCAGCACTATAGATATTGCATCAAGCATGGTAAAAGTGTTAAATCCAAACAGTGAAAAATGATGTTGCTCCCATGTGCTTTTAAATGGTGATTTCACACTATTCTGTTTGTTTAAGTGCTTACAAAATTGTGTTCTACCAAAATTCTTAGTTTTCTCTTTGCCTGCCATGATAATTTTCTCCACAAATTGACATAGACAACACATTACTCGGAGGTTTGGGGAGTCTCTGTGGAAATCATATTTACCAGATCTTACTTTCATTCACAGATTCCTTTTCTTGGAATCGCATTTCTATCAATTAAATCGTAAATTAAGAAAAATAGAAACGAGGAGCAATGGGATTCCCTTGTAAATGAATATTCCCTGCGTACTCTATCAATTTGAAGGATGTAATGCACTCAGCATACCGGATTTACTGAATAGAAATGGCTTTTTATATAATGTGCAATGTGATTTGTTTGATGTATTTGACTGGAGCTCCAAAGGTCAAGTTGATTAATTAGGACAGCTTGTAACTGACAGGGGAATTTGGAACGGTTGGAGAGAGAGAGAGAGAGAGAGAGAGAGAGAGAACCTAAGATATAAATGAAGGTACAGAAAAAGAAAAAGATAATTAAAAATTAGAACCAGATGGAGTGAATGCATGTGTTGAGTTAGAATAAAAGTGAGATAGCATGTAAAATGTTAAAACAGAAAACAGAGATATAGATAGATGACATTCTTTTTGTTTGAATTGATTTATTAAGACAAAATTTTAAAATTAATTCAATGAAATGATACAAGGGGAATGGCTCACTTTATTACTGAGATGAAAAACAAAACAGAAAAATCAAGAAAAGAGAGACAGGGAAATAAAGAATATATGTAATGGCTTTTTATGAAATCAAAACTTATATGCAAGTACATAAACAATGATAGAAGAAGGAGAAGAAGAAAGGAGTGCTGCAGGAATATACAAGCTCGGTACAAGTAGAATGGATAACTGGAGAAGGCACCAAGAGAGAAGAAGGGGGGGGGGGGGCTAGTAATTAGGGCTTTGCGGGAAATGCACGACGTAGGTAGAAATGTAGCCAAAGTTCCTCCCTACATGTCACTAAAATGTCAATAAAACCAAATTTCTCTTCATTTCCCTTCATTATTTTGCATACGTCCGTGACGTAGCAGCGACTTTCACTCAATTACAGCTGCAGCATACGCAGGCCGATACGTGCATGCATGGCGTACCAGGTCTTTCACCTAATACCACGGCATGTGTGTGTGTGTGTTTATATTCATACTGGTATAAGAATAATATGGGATATGAAGGAGGAATACAATGTTTTGATTGATATTTCCCAAATTTCAAATTGATGACAGTTTCAGGTGCTTTAATCTTTGCACTGGCGGCAATTGCCCTGGGCTTTGTTATTTCATCAAATAGGAAAGGCATTTTATCTATAGTTGACACTCTCCACCCAGGTGTTAAATGGGTACCTGGTAGGATTTATTCCCTGAAATGCATCATGTGCTGATTACGTCCGCCTGAGCTAAAACCAGGGTAATAAAATCCAAACCTTTGGAAGCGCATAGGGATGTTATCACAACGTGGTATGCGCTGTACAAGAACAGTATATTACTATTATTTCTAGTAATATGTAATGTGAGGGTTAGAGTTGGAATTGAGTTTTGGAATTGGGTTTTAGGGTAGGTTAGGGTTAGTGTTAAGGTTAGATAGTGTGTTTGTTCCAGGGATGAAGTGAGAAATTTGGTTAGTTTAAAATATTGACTGCAGAATAATTGTCATCAGAACATTTGTAGTAGAATCAATATTAGCTATTATCTTCTTCCTGAAACCAAAATTGAATACATGCGTCATGAAGGTTGCTCTGAAAGGAGATGTTATACCAAATTTCTTAATATAATAAAGAATTACAAAACAATATTTGACCCTGGAATGTTCATTATGAATTTTGAAAACCTGTATAGTGGCATGATGATAATAACAATAATAATATAGAGCTTATATAGCGCATTGTATATTGTAATCTTTCTGCGCTTAACCCATTGCGTATGGGAGCCGGATGTTTCCTGTGTTAAGGCTATAGGAATAAGAGAATTCAAGGGAGCGTTTCATCAAGTGTTTTGTCAGTGATTTTTACAGACAACTGTTATAAGCTACTGAAATCCTTGCATCTGATTGGCTGAGAGCAAAATTTGTCAGTAAAAATCGCTGACAAAACACTTGATGAAACGCTCCCCAGTAGTCAATGGGTTAACAAAGTAGCAATTATAAGGGCTGAATAATCACTGATAAAGAAGAATTGTTATCAAAATTATAGTTGAGCATAGAGCAGTGGTCTTTATTGACAGGTGGTCTTTATATACAGGTGGTCTTTATTCTTTATAAGGCAGGTTCGAAGAGGTTGACTGGCCAGGAGAAACAACAAGTATTGTTTGTCCACAGGGATGTTTTTTGTCTACATGGGTGGTTTGTTATGGCAGGTTTGGTTTTTCTTTTCTAAAATCAATTTTGTTTTCAAGTTTATTTGAAGGAAAACCAATAGAAAAGGGCAAATAGACAATGAGCATTTTTATGTTCATTTTTTCATTTATTAGAAGCTTTCTGATATTACAGTAACGCAGATTGTTGTCAACGACAGTTAGGATGATATTGATGAAGATGCAAATACACACAAAAACAATCAAAATGATAGTATTAGCGATAACAACAACAATAATACAAATAAGATGCACTTTGCAAAAGATTGTAGGAGTGAAATGTGACACCGATATTGATTTGAAAGTAGAGTGTCATATATCATCATTTCACGTGGGCAAAGAGTCATATAAAAGGACTGCCCTCGAAGCACCGAAATTGGATCATAAATGACAAATACAATCATATGTATTTCCTCTCTCTATCTCCCCATCCCATACTGTATTCAGTTTCCCAAACCAAAGGTCATCTCGTATTCAGCATCAGATTCAATAAAAGTCATTTATATCAGCAGAAAGAAGGAAAATGTACGCCACTATGTCATATTGACCTACTTATGCATATTTGACGGAGAGGAATAATTTACCCAGGCCCTTCCGGTGTGTAGGGGCTTGGTAAATTGGCAATGTTTTGGGACGGAGCATGGATAGGATATGCTGTACTGCAGCTTTATGACGTTAGATATATTATTGTTATTTTGCCATTTGATATCATTGTAATATGACAAGCATAATCGTCTGTTGATAGTCAGACGGGTGTTAACTCCTTCCACATACCGTTAACGCCTTTCTGACGCTCAACAGACAATATGAGCAAATATTTCAGGTCTACAAATCAAAGAATATTCTGAGGCAACTATGTGTAATGTATTAAATACATGTAAATAAGACCTCTGTAAAAGCAGACTATAGTCAGATATTGAATCATATGAGGTCAGTTGTAATATTGTCTGGTGAGCGCAAGAAGGGAGTTCATAGAAAGCGCCGGACTTATGCCCTTCTAGATGTCGGCAGATAGTGTACTGGTTTTATGTTACAAGGGGGGAAAATGTGAAGTTTTTCTCCTGATACATTAATACAAGGAAATATATCGCAACTGTGTTCGACAGTTCAAGGAGGACTTAAGATGTTTTTCAAAACAATGTCCTATGCTTCCTAGCCTTAACTACAGGCTGAGTAAACTCATTTTTGCGCTCATTTGTCATGAATTTAACCGAGTCTGGAATTCATAGACTATTTCTATAGTACAGTGTAAATCTGCATATAAAGACTGCGAGACAAGAAAAGTGTTTTTTATGAGCAGGTGGTTCTTTATGTACAGGTTTATTTAATACACATTTCAGTGAGAATTCTTTTTCAAGGGAAATGAAATGGTGGTCTTTCTATACAGGTGGTCGCAAAACAGGTTTGACTTCATCAAATTGTTCATTAATAGGGAGGTGCAAAAGAGTAATGAGCATGTCACAGTCTTGGAGAATTAATTGTGAAATGAAGATGGATAAATAGCATTCTGCCTTGAAGCCAGACTAAATTCCACCCCTTATTTTTTCCATCTCCATTGGCATATGCTCTCTCTCTCTCTCTCTCTCTCTCCCCCGTATGCTTTTTGGTCTTTTCCCGAGGCCTTGATATTCATATCGTGTCAGATATTCGGTAATCTTATCCCTCCTATCGGGTCAATTGAACCTACATCCATCACGTATTATCAATGGCAAGAGGTGTCGTCGAGTCCAGTCCAGTCCCTACGTGGCTGGGGTCGTTATGGTGTGATTTCGCACGAAGGTGTTGTTGGAAATATATCCCGAATGTCTGTCGTGGGACATACAGGTATAAGGGAGACATGAACATGTAAATCAAGGATGAATTATTCTTTTTCGTCGAAAATAGGGTGGAGGTGGGGAGTGGAGCTGTGTCCTAAATGAATATCAGGTATAAGCATGAAATATGTCATTCTTTCCATCTTTTTGTTCAAATCGTAAGTAGAAAATTTTACTGAATTAGGCATGTGTATACTAATATATGTCCATGAGAGATGGGAATAATTTGCTAGGTACAGTGTTGGAATCGGAAATTGCTTTGTATGAAAGATTATTTATAAATAGTGATGTAATATAAAAGAATCCAAGCAACATATTCTTTCAGTTTAAAAAAAAAAGGAATTTCTCTTCGTTATGCCAAGATATATCCCAATTCTTCCTCACCTTTTTATTCAATTTTGACATTCTGCATTGAAGTCATGTTACTTCCAGGTACAGGTCCCTCGACTTCGTCTGACAAGTCTGATGACATTTTTGTGACATAATTCGGAATTTTGCGTGGAAAGAGATTCTCCGTTCTCTTACTTTAATGATAATTTCATGTCCTTGTCAAGCGCTGTTTTCATATCGCAGAATGACAGTTGCATTACCCTAAATGTTGTCACTGCCCTGAGAAAACAAATCATGATTTCAAGAAATGTCGCTTCGACAGACAGGGAGGAATATATCATCTAGAATTCGATGTATTTCTGAGCTCCCTGCTGTAAATCAATGGTGTAATTGTGGAGTTTTATGATTTATGTGTTATGATGTGGAGCGAATGTTGCTACGGGGAGCTCCCTCTCTTGTCGAGGGGGTATCATGAGGGGGTTTTTCAGATTATCTTCAAAACTTCATATTAGTGATGAACCTGAGGTTATCTTCATCTAGAGCATCAACAATACCTATGTACTTAGGTGAAGAATGCCTGATCTATTACAAATGCTAGCCATGGATTGAAGATTGATATGTGATTAGGATGGAATGGGGATGGATTACAGGATTATCTAATGCATATTTTTGTTGGATTAACACAATTTATGTTCATTTCATGATTATGATGAGTAGCAAAATGCAGATGATCTATGTGGGATATGTGTTGAAATTACAATTTACCGAGAAAAAGAGAGATGGAGAAAGAGAGAAAAGAGAAGAGAAAAGAGAAAGAGAGATGCATGGGAGAAGGGGAAAAAGTATAATGGACATGCACTGCATACCATGAACATATGCCTGTTTATAAGAGAGAAAGAGAGAGACAGAGAGAGCGAGAGAGAGCACAAGCCCAATTGTGTAATCATCTTTTATTGTCAAATCACAATTAACATTTCAAGTGACAATGCAAAAAGCACCACGTCCACCATCTCCCAAACCCATTTCTATTTACACACATACCTGTCCGCATGCATGTATAAAACATGGCAGCGGACGTGGGCGGGCGGAGCTTGGATCCCAACCTAATCGTTACCCCTGTATAAGTGATCCGTCATTACCTCGTAATCATCCCCGTTGATCCTCTCCCTCATCCCCCCTATTTTCTCTCCTCAGAGGACGAGAATTGGGTTAGCAACAGTTGCCGAGGGGCGAGGAGCGGGTCTCTGAGGAGGCCGGGGCACGGAATCATTTTTGGGGCAAAGAATAGCAATTTGGGGGAGAGGGAAGAAGAAGAAGAAGGAAAAAAGAGAACAATTTTATAGAGGGTTTAATTATCATTTAAGGTCATTGAAGATGGGAATTGTGTCTTTAAAGGGTGAGATGCCCCACTTTGTGTGATGGATATTGGCTCATGGTGGAATTGTTGTCTTTAAAGGGAAGGTCTGGTTCTGGGAAAAGTTAAACACAATTTGTGAGATTTCTCATGCTAGTTTGGAAGATTATCATAGTAGAAATGTCCCCAGAAAAGGATCGCTCTTCTAATGCTCTCACATTCAAAATATGACAAGAAACAGCTGAAATGTTCAGGCTGAATATTTGTGTGTAGTCCCATATACACATTTCTGTGTTCAGCGCATGTGACTCTCAGCAGGATTGAGTTAATTTTGGTGATTCCAAACCCTTACAGCATACACCAATTCTTAAGTGCTATATATTCAACCATTCCCAATTGCTTTGAGACAAATTCTTTCACAATTCAATCTCATGAGCAGAACTCAACTGTATCTTTAAAGGGGGAGATGACCCATTTTATCTGACAGCTGCTCTTCATCGGAGTATACCGACTGTTTGGAGCTAGAAGGGCATTAACTTTTATATTTGAAGACAGCGTTAACGCCCTTCTGGTTCTCACTAGACAGCATACTGGTTTCGTTGCTATTGCCATTTCATTACATTTACCATATTTAATTTGTGGAGAAAAGCCATGTATTGTCACATACCTAAAAAGTTTGTTCAAAAAGGAAGAAGATGAGGAGTTTTAATTAACGATCTAAGGAAGATGTGAAACCACTTTTAGAATTCGCTCCAAATTTAAACTAATATTATTAAATTATTCAATTAGGACGATTATTATGAGCATTGATATTTGACTTCCATTGAATATGCCAACTCTCTACAGAAACTCAAAACTTAAGCAAGGACTATAAAGCACTTCAATATTTATTTCAGCTATCTTCCTGAGATATGAAAGCATTTTTCAACAATGCTTGAAAAAAAGTTTAATACATGGAAAACAGTTTATATACAGGGTATACTCTGCAAAGCTAACATTATATGCAGTCACATGGGGGAGGGGGAGGGGGTTAAGACATTTTTATTAATTCTGTACAATTTGGCCAGCTTTTTTAGAAACCATAATCAAATACATTTGCATACAATTTTCTACAAGACATTAGAATTATTCAGTAACCTCTCACCTCAAAATACGTTTTGAAAGCATTTTCAATGTGTACATCTTTTTTGAAAAGTAACTTATCCTTTTTCAGAATCTAAACTCAAGATTGTTATCACCCAAATAGATAAATGTCTATAAATCTCCCTTCTTAACCTTAAAGCTCCTGAACCTGGAAATATTCAAATATTGCATTTATTTGAATGCATCACTTGACGAAGAGTTTGATACAAAAAGACATCTAGCAAAACCATGCAAGTATAAGATTAACCACCAAATGTAAACACAGCCTGCACTATTCACCCTGTTTACGTTCTCGAAACGATTCTGAGACGGTTCGATTGACGTCGTCGTAGACCTTGAGATGAGGTGTTGGAGATAGATATCCTAATCCCAGGGGATTAAGGGATCAGTAAATCCAGACTTAGTGACTTAGTTTCAGTTTTTTCCCGCTGAGAGCCAGAAGGGCGTTAAACCATATATTTTTACATATAGTTAACACCCTTTTGACTCTTAACAGAGTCATCTTTTCCTGGCATAAAGGTTTTCATTCAAGGGTATGTTGCCCGTTTGGAGCTAGAAGGGTGTTGAAGCATATCATTTTTGCAGAGTTAAAGCCCTCCTGGTTCCAGGCAGGCCATATTAGTGCCCTTATTACTACCAATCAGTATTCAATTCATACATTAAAAAAAGCCCTAGCTTTCAAGAAAATGAAATGGAATGAGGAATACATTTATTTTTTTTGTAAATAGGCTTTTACAAAAAAAATAAATGTATTCCTCATTCCATTTCATTTTCTTGAAAGGACTTTGCAGAGTTTGAACGTCGTGAACTTCACTAGACTTGCATCACCTTCCTTTATCAAATGGTTGGATCGATTGCTAATATTGCGAAAAGGAAAAATTAGGTTTGGCCTGAAAAATCATCTCTTTATGTACATTTTATGTATCTACCACTTTGAACATGCAGTAACTCTTTACTTAAACCTAGGAATTTGTTGAGTTATCAGCCTTCTACCCGGAATAAAGGGCAAATAAGCTTCAAATCGTAGACAATCGTAGGAATGCTCTGACGTCACTACGATTCGGAGCCGGTTTAGCCTTTCCTCAGTCTAATTTTCCATTTCATTATCTATATGACTATTTTAGAACCTCAATCAAAAAATATTTACATATTTATATGTTTATATCAAATGCTGTTTCGTTTTCTTCTGGAATCAGATCGCAGACCAATCATATAGGTACGTTAGTCCGTAGAGTGTACAGTAGATGCATGTCTGTATTGCAGAGTTATTTCGGAGAGAGTGAAATGGTAATGCACAGGCTCGTCGACGAACTGACATCGGCTGATTCAAGTGTCTCCATGCTGAAATAAAATGTAAAGTCCAAAAGGCTTAACCCTAATGTACAAGAGCTTACTTTATGCACTAAAGCTGCACATTTGGTCTATACATATAGGAATACAAAAAGGAACGATTCACCAAGGCTCAAAGTGAGAAAAGAAAAAGACTAAAGAAAGATTGCAGATAGAGGAAATTGAAACCAGAGGGCATCTTCTTATAAAGATGAAAAACTGTAAATTTTTACTCAACATGCTGCAGTTCCTTTTTCTTATTCACAAAATGACATTTTATCCCTTCACGTCACTTAAAAGCTGAATAAATCTGGCAAAATCAGGTTATTATTTTCCCACTGGTAGACCAGTCAGTCCCACAGATATGTTTTTATGTTTGCTACTAGGCTTCCTCAGGCTCTTTACGTTGTGTTATTCCCTTTTCTGTAATCCTGTCATTTTGGAAATGTCAGGTTATCACAAAACCTGCAATTTTGGTTAAAAAGAACTAAATTCTTCCAATATTGCTATGGTTTGCTGGCTTGGTTAAGTCTGTAATATTTTTTTTCTCGTGATACTCTCTTTCTGTCAAGCTCTGTGAAAAAGACAGACTCATGGACATTTCCTTGTTAAGAAAAAAAAAACGCTAGATGAAAAGAGGAGAAAAAGTAAAGAACAAATAGGTTGAGAAATGGGTTAAGAAGAATTAGAAAGAGATTAAAAAGAGATATGTAACTGAAAAGTGGCAGAATTACATGTAGGAATAGAGGAAATATGTTGACAGTAAATAATGGGAAAATAATGATGGTGATTACATGGATGGTAAAATAAATCGGACATTCAGTTGAGAGAGAGAGAGAGAAATACAGAGCATGAGATAAGATGGAGAATAAGAAAGAGAGAGATATACAAATATAAAGATATGTATTTTAGATAGAGAGCAGTAGAGAGAAAGAGAGAGCATGAGATAAGATGAAGAATGAGAAAGAGAGATATACAAATATAAAGATATGTACTTTAGATAGAGAGCAGTAGAGAGAAAGAGAGAGAGAGAGAGAGAGAGAATGAGATAAGATGGAGAATGAGAGAGAGATATATACAAATCTAAAGATATGTACTTTAGAGAGAGAGCAGTAGAGAGAAAGAGAGAGAGAGAGAGAAAGAGATACAGAGCATGAGAGAAGGTGGAAAATGAGAAAGAGAGAGATAAACAAATATAAAGATATGTAAGTTAGATAGAGAGCAGTAGGGAGAGAGAAAGAGAGAGAGTGAGAGAGAGAGAGAGAGAGAGAGTGAGAGAGAGAGCGAGAGCAGGAGAGAGAGAGGTGGGGGGGGGGGGGGAGAGAAACAAATAAATGAGTAAGAACTGCTAATATATTGTAAATACAATGCTAACCAGCCCTTCTATGTCACTGTCATCTGTATTAAGACAAATCAACTTCATTCTTCCAAAAGTGCTTTTCATTGTCTTACCGGAAGTCCAAAGCATTCAACCGCAAACTGAACATCAAACACAGCGCTAATTGCTCCGACAAATTGTACTTTAGCGTCCCAGTATACCCCTTGCACTCCATCCCAGTGATTGGGAGTAAATAAGCAAGACCCATATTTACGGAGCAATTAATTGCGAGACGTTGATCAAACATTTGTAGGAATGAATCATATCGTGTGTTGAGAGCCAGAAGGGCATTAACTCTGTGTTAAAACATATGAGTTAACGCCCGTCTGGCTCTCAACACACGATATGCAAGTTAAATGGAATAAATGAAAGTAAATGGAATGAAATGATTATTGCCAATCAGGAGAGGAACATGGATTGGGCTTTGTCATTTCATTGGTTGGGTTAAGTGTGGTGATGAATGGACATTGGGGCAGATTGTAATTGAATGTTAAAATGGAGTAATGGGAGAGATTAAAGACTTGAGGGGTGGAGAGAGAGGCGGGAGAGGGAGTGGATAGGGAGAGAGTGAAAAGAGAGAGGGAGAAGGGGAGAGAGAGGAGAGAGAAAGGGGGAGGGAGAAAGGGGAGGGGAGAGAGAGGGGGGGGGGGGGGAGATAGTGGTGAAAGATGAAACGAGTTTTCTATCACTTTTGAAAGGATGCATAGAAAGTTTTGGTTTCTCAGTAGTGTAAGTCAGTTGATTAAAAGATAGTTGTACTGTACTTTGTTGGTACGCAAGTTGGACTCTATCCGCATGAATAGATTTATGAATCATTCATGAAAGCATAAGAATGTCTGACTATAGCAATAAAATGACAACTATAACTACTTTAATATTTGATGTATCGAGTGTGTATTCAAAGATAAAGAACAAAGAGGGGTGGGATAGAGAAGTAGTAATTATCAAGAAGCAAGAATGAGAAATTATGGGAATAATCCCAACATGTGTCTACTTTTGTTAATTTATCAGTCGGTCTTATGTTCTTATTTCTATAAAGATGTCCTAATTTTCATACACTTTCTCAATCCCCCCCCCCTTATATTGTATATCACTTAAAGTATTTCATTAATCTCGGGTCAAAGGAAATTGAAAGGCATTCAGCATTTGTTTTGACGTCGACCACCACAAGAAAATAGGTTAAGAAAAGATGTACGTCTCCCCTCGATGAATCAGTCGGTCAATTTTATACCAAAGTGATGAGGACGGAGATAATTGAAAGTGGCTTGATGCTGGTCCTCCGTTACCACGGCGATTCGTCTTGGCACACCAGAGAAGATCTTTGTTATTAATCAACCGGTGGTAAAGTGAATTCTCTTGCTCTATCCCCGTGAGACGCCGGCAGGCATCCTGCCTTCAGTTGTCTTAAAAGAATAAAGTTTTCTTGTTTTTTTAAGATGGAATGCAAAAGTAGTTTTTAATTGGTGTAGGTTTGATGGTAAGAAGGTAACTCATGTTATCACAAATAACTTATGACGATGACCGGGAGGTTTGAATTTGAAGGAAAACAGTGAAAGGCTGAGAGAGAGAGAAAGAGAGAGAGAGAGAGAGAGAGAGGTTGAAATACAAATGACCAAGTGCCTGTTAGAATGAAGACCAAAAAAAGATGTTAGAGAGAGTGAGTAAGAGAGAGAGAGAGGTTGAAATACAAATGATCAAGTGCCTGTTAGAATGAAGAAAAAATAAGATCTTAGAGAGAGTGTTGGGGGAAGAAGAAAGGGGGAGAGAGAGATGGGAGAGAAAGAGAGAGAAAGAAAGAGAGAATTTGAGAGAGGGGGAGGGGTGGGGATGGAAAAAAGGAAGGGGACAGAAAAAAACCCCTAGGTTTTCTAAGAATTTATTTTCCTGAGAGGACTGAAAAGCAAAATCTTGTCAAAGGCACTGAAACAAGAGAAGCAGTAAAGCGGAAAAATTAAACTGGGAAACGAAATTCCAAAACTGCCTCAAAGACCTAAACTGAAACCAGACTGAAAAACAGACTAAAGTCAATTCTGGATATATAACACAGAGCATCCACACAACTAATTGACAAGATGGAAAAATCAGTATGTCTTTATTTTTCTGCAAACCTGATATTTCCCCGGCATCTCGCGGTCGATGTTTTTCACATCTTCAAAAGTGGCCGTTTCTTACCAGAAACTCCAGGCCATCCAGGTGTCCTGAGTATCGGGTGAACGCAATCGAAACATGAGCGTCAATAGCACGGAGATAGTTTCATGCCTGTTGTCTGTTCTCTGTAGGAAGTAATTTGAGCTGGCTTTTAGGACATCCCTTTTTTATCACTTTCTACTTGACATCAATTGCTTCACGGAGTGGTTATGCCCTCAGATTTCCGCTTCCCTTTTCGCCCAAGAAATCATTTTCTTCTCCTGAGCTTTAAAGAAAAAATGGCTTTCTAGAATAGGGCAGCAAGAGGTCCTCAATTTAGAAAAACAAAATAAAACAGAATATTCAGGATATTGGTTGACTTCAAGAAACTTGTTTATTTAAAATGAATGTTATTATAATCGTAACATTCAATGGTTAATTGTAATGAGAAACATAATTATGAAAATGAAATATCTTTCTACGATGGTGTATTTTGTTGCAGTAACTCATCACAATTGGTACCCGAAAATTATTTGTTGTCATTTTTTAAAATATGAGAGCATTTCAACCCCAATCCTTTTCATTCTACATAAAGCAACCTAATATCGCATTCTGCCATATTGGAATAGGTGGAACAAGAAAGCTCACAAACTATTTTTTTTCTACTTTTCTCCACTATTCACCTTCTCTTTAATTTCACAAGGATTTGGCCCTCTTTCAGCTAGATGTCTTCCCCATGGAATATAGAAACCTTGTTTGAAATAGATAAGATACATTTTTCCTTTGTTCCATTTGTAATGTGATGCAGCATTTGTTTAATGCTTTGTCTGTGGATGGAGGTTGTCCTTGTGCAAGATTCTTGATGAGTAGATTGTAATGATAAAGGCCTTTGGAGAATTTGCTTTGAAAAAAACAAGCAAAATTATCATTTTTCACTCCCTTTCCTTTCAGAATTAAAACAGAAATCCTTGAGAGTCAGATAGAAAGAAATACCAAGTATAAAGCCAAACATTTGTGGGGAATACGATCATAAGAAGATTATTATTTTTTTACCTGATTACTTTATAAAAAAATGCTAAATTTCTCTAGAGGTATATCATAAACAAGGTCAGGTGTGTAGGTGTTAAATTCTCTTTCTCCTTTTCTTTCCTATATTTCTTTCTCTCTCTCTCTCTCTGATTCTCTTATGTTATGCTCCCCTCTCTCTTTCTTCCTCTCTTTCTTCCTCTCTCTCTCTTCCTCTCTCTGATTCTCTTATGTTATGCTCCCCTCTCTCTCTCTTTCTTCCTCTCGCTCTCTCTCTTTGTCTTCTGTCCCTCTGTTTCTGTTTGTTTTTATTCTGCGCTAAGATAGACTTCAATACATAAGTATGTGGATTCGGTGCAGACATGTAAGGATATCATCTTCCTCTCTCTCTCTCTCTCTTTCTGTTTTTTATACATGAACCCATTCTACGGCTGCTCTACAATGTACATAGCAAGCACCTTATCTGTTTCTTTATTCCCTCTCTCTCCTTTTTTCTCTGTCACTATCTATGAACCCATTCTGTCTCCTTTAAATGGCAGCAACATATCTCTTTCTATCTTCTGTCGTCTGTCTCCTTTTAAGTCTACGAATCCCTTCTTACATTACATGTTCATCACCATATCTCTGTCTCTCTCTCTTTCTCTCTCTCTTTCTCTCTCTCTGTCTCTCTCTCTGTCTCTCTCTCTGTCTCTCTCTGTCTCTCTCTGTCTCTCTTTCTCTCTCTCTGTCTCTCTGTCACCCTAAGAAACCATTCTGTCTCTTTTTACATGGCAACCACATATCCCTTTCTATATATGTTCCTTTCTTTTTCTCTTTCTCTTTTTTTGCTATGAACCCATTCTGTGTCTCATTGTCTCTGTTATGTCATGACCACCACATCTCTTTCTTTTTCTCCCTTCATCTGTCTGTCTCCCCCCCTCCCTCTCTCTCTCTCTCTCTCTCTCTCTCTCTGTAAGCCCATTTATATCTAGAGCTACATGGCAACCAGCATATCTCTTTCTATTTTCCTCTCCGTTCGTCTGTCTTCCTGTCTCTCTCCCTTTCCTTTTCCCTCTCCCTTTCCCTGTCTCGGAACCCATTCTGTGTCTCTTTTACACGGCATCCACCATATCTGCAGTGACTAATTGAGTTAACCTGCGCACTGGTGGTAAATAAGCACGCCAACTGGCCCTCCCCTTAATCCGATAATCCCCGTAACGAACGCCAACGGGCTCCCACCGTCCACCGCAGAGCTACGTACAACCCTGCGATACCACCTCCATTACATACTTCACAACGAGCGCATATTTTGGGACAGTGGACTTTAGTTCGCAGGCGTTAACCCTTTTCGGTGCTGAAGCAAAACACAGGGTCTGAACTATCTTAGGTGTAAACTAATGCTACCATTGGCCCTGTACTGAAGCTGCTCAGTATATCTACCGGACAACACTTAACTGAAGCTGGCTTAGATATGACTCAAGACATCAAACTTTTTTTTTACGCTCTTATTTACGTTTTAAATATTAAGCCTGTATTTGCAGACTAGGATATGCACCAGAGGGAAAGGATAAAAAAAAAATGGATTTGGAAAGGTGTCCATGCGTCCGGCTTACGTACTTGGTCATAAGCACTGTGCGTCTGTCAATCATAATTTAGGCTCTATTTGGACAGCATACTTATATTGTGTAATATTTCTATTAGAACTAGGCTGCTAGCTGCGAGATGGACTCACCTTAAAGGGGCATTGTGTTTGAAAGATAAACTGTGGGAGTCATGGTCTAATGTAGGAAGCATTGAGGACTCGAGGATTAGGTGCACGCTGGCACTTGCAGTTTAAAATGCTCAGAAATTGGATGCATTTTTTGTGGTGATGAATGGAATTCTATTCTTCTTTGTGTTGTAATTGTACATTTTTAGATGGTTTTCCAGTTAGGTTTTAACTATCAGCCTAACATGTTTAGGGAAGATGTAAAGTCCTGGATAAGCATGTGCTTTTGATTCCTAGGGACTTGAAGAGAGAATAAATTTAGTTTCCTCGGCAAGCTTTTTAAGCATGACCTTTGTAAAAAAAAAAAAAAAAAAAAACCAAAGGGAAATACAAAGTAGGTCAAAATCAATTTATTTTTATTCAAAATATTTAAAATCAATTAGTGATTTTATCACAATGATACATTGTCTATGAACTTCTGCAGCTTTAGAGCACCATGTATGGAGAACAAATCATTAGATATCAAACATGATCATCTGTATTTCAAATATAAAAATATATTTGATTTGGATCCAAATTCGGTCAGTTGACATAGCTAAGAACGGGGCTATCTGTATGCTAGAAGTGATCTTGGTCTGTTATCCAAAATTCATGGTGGCTTGAGCCATACGGTACATCAGGTTGACAATGTCTGTGTCAAGACAGCTATAGCACATGTCCTGTGTAAATGTAGTCTTCAGCCTTAACTGTGTAAACTCTCATCATGTGTAATTATGACAGTCGGGCATTTGTACCCGAAAACAAAGCAGAAGCCGCGGGGTTGGGCGCAACGTGACTTTAAGGTCTCTCAACACTCCTCAAGGCACTCTACTGGCACGTCCAAGCAAAAGCGACTCTGCGGAGTGGGAGATTTAGCACGATTGTGATATTAACCGACTGTTGTATGGATTTGGACTTGATTGAGGGGTGAAATGTAAGGCAGACATAGACATCATGTCTGTTGTTTGTATAGGTCAATGAAATACAAATCTCCTACAAAAATACTGTGGACAAACAATGCCAGTACTTAGTCATCCGATATGTCAGGGTGTTTGTTTTTTGTCTTCCTCCACTCTCTACTTTTTTGGTCGTTTTGGGAGGATTGTTGAGAGGATTGTTGAGCTTGAAGACATTGCATGTCGGTAATCCGGTCAGAAAATTATAATTTTGGTGATTTCATGCTTTATTTTGAAAACAAGTACGAGTGCTATTTTAATCAAGATTATTGTAAATATTGTGATTTTGTCAAGATATTGCAGCAAATTATCATCTTTACAATAATGAATTCTCTTTTTGTTTCCAAACATTGTGATCTTCTTAAATAGAACAGGATTTTTTTTTTTAATTTGAAGAAAATCTCTCTTCTGTACATTGTTCCAATCTTGTGATGTAAGTTTTAATCATGAGCTGAAGAAAAAATGGCGGTATTTTGAAACTTGAAAATATACGGAATGAATGAATAGAACATATATACTGAATGAATGAGTATAACATAGGATATAATAAGATGGCCTAAATTACTCTGTGCATTAGCAATATGCCTAAAGTCACTAATTAAAGTAGATGCAATTATTGGGATTTTTTTTTGTTTCTATTTTTTGTTTTGAATAAAAAGAAAGGAATCCGGAGACTTTTCTGAAAATATGAATCCTTGCACCAGGGATTTTTGTAGTTTTTCTGTTGGGAGACCTAAAATTTGGGGCAGCGCTGCAAGGCAATGATATGGGATCGCAGTGATGGGTAAGGAAAGAGAAGAGCGAGATGGGCACAAAATAAGAGAGGGATGGAGGGAGAGAGAGAGAGAGAGAGAGATAGGTAGGGAGATCGGAAAATAGGGAAGTAGGGAGAGAGAAAGACAGAGATAGACCTAGTGATAGAGAGGGCAAACTGAAAACAGAAATTTAAAAGGAAAAAAAAGACAAAACAAAGGAGAGAGAAAGAGAGAGAGATGGGGAACATAAATAAATGAGAAGGAAGAAGAGGAAAAGGGAGGGAGAGATAGATAGAAAGTTTTACCATGATACAGATAAATGAGACGATAAATAAGAGAATTGTATAGAAAACAGAGAGAAAAATAGGAGAAAGATTGAAAATTACATGTCGAAAATACACAAGACAAGAATTGATTTTTACAAGGAACTTAGAGTGGGGCGGGGGGAAGAGAAGAGACTATTACAGAATGAGTAATGGGACAGAGATGATAAATGACAGGGAAATGCAAAACAAAAAAGGGGAGATTGGAAAAAAAAAAGACGATTATGCAAAGGTATTGTAAAAATACAGCAGAATAGAGAGTAAAGGTATGACAAGATTTTCTAATGAGCCATCTGAGATAACATAGAGAGGCGATTCCGCTGCAGACAGAGGTATTTTATTCTTTCATCGAGCATCACCATAGTTTGAGGGGCCTTTCCTTCTCATAGTAATATCTCTATCGGTATGTTTTTGCAGGAGTTGTGAAATTGGATTATAAAAGCTATAGAGATGTCAAATTTGAAAGGGAGGGAATTTGATTTGGTAAGAAAATGTATGACAGCGTACTGCAATGCATGAATAAATAGCTGACAGATATAGTGGGGGAAATTGTTAGTGTATAGTTTATGAAGGCTTTTTCCACTCAAAACAGAAGAAGATGAAGTTGATAATACATAATGGTTCTGATTTGGAGAGAGAAGGAGATTGGGAGGAGGAAAGGGGGGTTGGGGGGGGGGGAGGGGTGAGGGAAGACGGGAGCTGGGGAGGGAGTACAGATAAGCCTTTACATCTATACAATGCTGGTTTCTTACAGGATCAAAAATAAAAACATTATTTAGTATTGCATAGGTGGAAGAAGAATATTGCCTAATTTAATTTACACATTTAATCTTTCAATAATCTATTAGTAGGCTAACTACATTTGGTTTCCAGTAAACAGGC
Source organism: Heliocidaris erythrogramma (assembly GCA_025617745.1). NCBI lineage: Eukaryota > Metazoa > Echinodermata > Echinoidea > Camarodonta > Echinometridae > Heliocidaris > Heliocidaris erythrogramma. Next base: position 58,495,193 of record CM046854.1, read on the forward strand.
GAGTATTCTGTTTAGCAAAACATACTTCATACTTAGAGAGAAACTACAAATAATTACTCAAAACAATTGCAAAGAAAGACAGAAAAGGCAAGGAAATTAAGAAAGACTTGGATGGACTACCCAATCGAGTAGGAGAAGAAAATGAAACCGAGAGGGAAGGAAGGATAGAACGAGTCGCTGAGGAAATCATTTGTCATCATGCGATGTAGTTTCACCTGGTCCTTACTTCCCCGTTTGATTTCCTAAGCCCCTCATCGAACCCAAGGTCATACCCCTCATTCCACCTCGCTAATTTCATTTCGTCCTACCAATTGATGCTATTACTCATGTCAGTTCATCTTCCAACTTCCCCCTGTTGCCCCATCGCCCCAACTTTGATTTGGCGATACTTTTTCTTGAATAGTTTGTCGATCCGCCGGTCGAATGACTAAGAGAATGTTTTTTTCTCATTCCCCCCTTCCCAATCTCTTCACTCCTAGGCACGTTTCCTTCATTTCCCTTCCCTCGTTCCCCCTTTCCTGGTTGTCGTGTTAATCTTTTCTGATTTTTCTTTTCGGTTGCTGGTTCGATCAGTGATTCACGAATGTGACTTGGCAAATAGGAAATGATGTGTTCCTTTTAGCTTGAAATGTAGCTAAGAATTGATTTAGATGGAAGCTTGTCATATCATTTTATTTGGTTGCCAGTTTGATCATATATGTTGTAGAGAGTTGTTACTGCTTCATCAAATATTAGGTAGGATTTTGTTAGCCTATCATGTTAAGAGTAAGTTTAAATGAGAAAAGGACTGGGACAAATAATTTAAATACATAATTTAACACACTGATCTCAAATCTTTGTCATCACCTCTTGAATTTGAACTACCAGCATTCAATATTTGATATTATCAAGTTTATATCAATTAACCCATTGACTACTGAGCTCTCTCATTCACATAAGATTAATACAGGGGCCAGTCAGTTCCTGTGGACAATGGGTTAATTTGTAAGCAAATAAAAATATCTGTAGTAATTGTGAGTGGTTCCAGGTTTTTCATAAAATAAAATCAACCAAAGGCTCCCTGTTTCCCAAAAGGGAATGTTCTTGCGATACAGATCAGCTATGGAATTGTAACCGTGACAATCGAAGGCAAACATGGACGCCCATATTCCGTTGATCACGTAGCAAGACATCAATCAACTTCATACAGTGCCACAAAAGTGTTTGGGTAAAAATAACATTCTCAGATCCATTTGTTTGGATTATTTGTGAGTTACAACTCTGGTCATTCCTGTGAGAAAATGGTGGTGTAGTCCCGTACTGCACTTGGAAGGTATAACTTCACATCTACCTAAGATCGCAATCTACTTTAAACAAACTGGTTCTCACTTGGAATGTAGATAGCTTCTTATGATTTCAATTTTTTTATGTCAAACATTTACTTTCAGTAAATTTTCCCCATCCAAAACCTTTTATTTCAAATTTCATTATTTAATTCTGTCTTTCTATTATAATCCTAGCACTATCTAAACGTTTGTTGGTTGTTTAATAAAAAATGATTTGTCCTATTTGGTAACTGTTGTCATCAATGACTGGTGTCACAATTGTGAAACAGATTTGCTCTCAGCGGAAACCATTGCAATGATTTCAATATCTCATATCAGTTATTGCAACTTGTCGGTTTTCCATCTGTGTCTTATTGCATATTTAATTATACAATGCCTCGTGTATTTCCATAATCCCTTTTTACCCTTTTTCCTAATCCCTCACCTCTCCATCACTCCCCTTTATCCTGCCCCCTTCTCCCCCACCCCTCTTCATAATCCCCTGCTCTCCCTCACCCTACCCCTCCACACACCTGTCAATCATATTTCTGGTGTAAGCAAGGCGGGATATTGCCATCACCCGTAATGATAATTTATCTTGTCATCCACAATTCTATTGATTTTTCGCCCAAGATTTTCTCCTTGCTCTCTCTCTCTCTCTTCCCGCATCTTTACTCTCCCACCTCAACTCTCTCTCATCCCGTGAGTTTCATTGAATCGTGACCATGAAGTTGATTAGCAGATCTCATGGAGCATTAGTGTCCTAAGCCCCTGACTTGCTAGGTAAAAGCCATCCCCACATGAGGATGGGTATTCAACTTGCTAGACATCAGAGAACCATTTAAGAACAAGTGATTGATCATACTTTGTTGTCGTGTCTTAAAACATACATTTTTAATGTAACATAGTAATATGGGAATAGCTTTATTTTCCCTAGATATTAAGATGAACATAGATTCTATGCTGGTGTCATTCACTCGATATATTTAGCATTTTCAGTGCATATTCTTAATGAATACATTTACAGTATAATCGGTAAATGATTAAATTTACATAACAGATGATATCTATTTTGGGGGGTAAAAGACCTGTTAATTAACCTTTTAATGTATTTCTCATATTTGTTTGTTCTACTGTATCACCTGTTTATGGACAAAATACACCTGCCTCTGTTTTTAAAATTTAATACAGGTTTATGAATTGAGAAGTTAGATTCATTTGAATTCAATATCAATTTGAATGTTTATAAAGGGGATGAAAATATGTTCTGACTATAAAATTGTAAGTGATACATTATTGTGATAATGGGTGGCACAATAAGGAAGTATATATTTAACATGTAGGAATGTGAAGAGAATGTAGAGCAAAGAAAGGATATACTATGCACCTTCATCCAGCTCCGTTCATGTCCTTTTCCTCAACATCAATTTTTGTGAATTTCATATCATTAAAGAAAAATGATAAAGATACAAGAAAATGTCCTAAAAATTGTTAAGCCCTTACAGCCCATATGCCATCACCCCTACATGGTTTGTGTAATGATCCTTCACCTCAGTGCACAGGGGGTTAACCAGGTATTCCACCTGCGGATCTGCGCTTCTTTCTCCCGTTTTTACCCCCTTTACCTGGCAGCGGGGAAGCGTGACTCATCCCTGTCTAGGCCCGTGCGACGCCGTCGTCACCGACAGTTTTCCACCGCTTGATGGCAGTTTCGCAGGTTGCCCAAAGGCTGAGAAGCCAGCCATAATTCACTAAACAAACAACGCTACCAAAGAGAAAAGAACTCCGCGACATCGCCCTCCCCCAATTTTCCACTGCCTTATCTCGGCATCCTGATGCCATCCTTATCCGTTTTCTGTCATCCTCCTCGTCTTAAGAGGAAATTAATCATTATGTTATCGTCTTGCTCCGGGCAACCTCCTGCATCTGCCTTGATCAGATCTTTTGTTAAATACTCATAGAATGTCATCCACCCTTGTCAACCGGTCCTGGTAGATAGCAACTGGTAGTTGTTGACCCTCCTACCAGTAGAATGCCCCCATCATCACTCTTTTGATGGTAATAATCTTACAAAGCATGGGTTTCCTCCTTCATCCCCATCCATCTTGTGTATTTGTACTTGCATTAACTCATCAGGGACATCCTCATTCTCGTTTGGGGTTTGAATCTTAGCCAGTTACCCAGGGCCCTCTCTCATTAATCTTATTATCAATAACAAGTTTCAATGATGGAGATAAGCTCCTGTAATTGTTGCATTTGATTGAAAATTGTACAATTGAGTCAGTTGTTATTGATGACGAGTTTTGTGAAACGGGACCCAGTACATGGTTATCGATGAATTGAAAAATGTACTTGAATAGTTCGCACCGTAGTTAAGTGTACTCATGAAAGGTTTGTATTCAATCAAAGTGCATTTTGCTCTCTATTTTGCCATCCGTTTCACATTGGAATTTCAAACACAGATCTATATGAAATATGTTAAATGTAACTTGTTCTTGAAAGAATTATTGCAGATGATTACTTATACCCATGTCTGGTACCGTAGTTGTAAGAATTTGTTCCCAAATAGAGTTTCTCATACTGCCCTTTAAAAAGGAATAGTTATGCTTTGTTAGCTATAAGGTCTATTATTCTTTCTTTATATTCTTATTACCTGACCACATTAATGGGGATTGAAAAGAGAGCAAATTGGCTTTAACAATACAGTAAATTGATATCACTGATTTCTCATATATGCTGGACCATTATAGTAATTGCAAAATCATTGCAATGTTAATTATCATGGATGATCTAATAAATTGCCCATTACATTAAAACTGCACACACGCAACACCAGTTACGACATAGTACGTGCTTACGTGGTGAGCATTTTTGTCACCAACTCACTTAATCACATGTTGATGTGTTTTCTGATAGAAAATGACGAGTTACCGGAATCTGATGAATAGGGATGAGTGATGCACGACATGGTCGGATCAGAAGTGGTGGGGGGTAAAGCGAGTGAAATGTAGGGGCGGGGGAAGAATGTTGCATTTGTATTTACGCTAGATTATGATTGACTCATAGCAATTAGCGGCTTTCCTTTTAGATGAATTATAAGTGTTTCCCAATAACTGGAATCCAGAGCAAGGAGATTTTATGAATGGTGGATTCATAGAACATATATTTTAATTTACTGATTGCGGAGGATGGGAATAGGTAGAATGGCAGGATGATTTAGAAATGTGAAAATTAAAGAGAGGAAAGCATAAATCATGTGTTTTTGGAATGTTTCATGTGTTTCCCCCGCACTTTTCTTTACCTATAATCATGACCAACATGAATGTCTCTATTAACACCATCATGATTACCGCCATCATAAGCACTACTACTACTGCTGTTACCACCACTTCTACCACTAGTACCACTAATAATAACCACTGCTACCAGCATCGCAAACACCAACACCAGCATCGCCACCTCAACCACGACCATCCTTGTACTATCACCACCCCTCACCACCATCATCACCACCACCACCACCACCGCCTCTACTGCCCACTACCACCACCACCACTACCATCACCATCACCATCACCACCACCATCCCCACTGTCATCACTGAAACCATCACCATCATCACTACCACTACTACCATTATCGACACCCTCCCAACACCACCACCACCACCACCAACACATAATGGTTACTACCTATTTCTCTACCAGCATGACCACCACGACTACTACCACCACCTCTACCATCACCACCCCCACTATCATCACCAAAACCATCACAACCACCACCACCACCACTGCCTCCATCATCACCATTTTCTACCCATACTCGTTACCCTGCACCCCAATCCTTCCCCGCATCCCTCCAAATCCCTCTCCTCCCAACCAACATCCTTCCTATACTCCATCATTAATAACTAGGCTGGGCCCAAGCCCTTGTACATTTCTCCTTCATTATGCAAATTGATTTCTAATTTTCTCATCGAACTCCCTGTACAACGTCTAATAAAAATGTACTCCATCTCTTTCTTTCGCCTGATTTCACTTACTTGTTTTTCCATCTCAAAGATCTCCCCCTTCATGCTTTTCCCCTCATCCTACGTTCCCTTCTAGGAATGATTACGATAACCTTGGAGAGATGAGTAATTTAATCGCTCATTCATGCGTTGCCAGAAAACAAGTCTTTATTACGTTCGCAAATACGCAGATCAATACTCCCCCATTATTTCTTTTTCTGCGATGGAGGAGCAAATTGGACTTAGATTAGGGTACCTGCCCATACAATGTAGCGACCATGGATTTTCTGTTCTAGTTTCTATTTTAAGGTCCATTCATGCATGCTTTTAGCCCAAACCATTTTATCACCATTTCATCTAATACCATAATTAACATGCCATTTTCCAGTGAAAGACCAGTCACAAACTGGTCATTTAAAAGAAAAAAAATCATACAGAAATGTAGCTTGAATGTAGATTTTTTGGTTGAAATACATAAATCTATACCTTACAAACAGGACAGTTTCTGTAGAGGTGCTTACATCAGTTATCCAAATTTTTCAACTGCATTTCAAAATATATCAGTAGCAATTTTGAAATTATATCTGTAAGATTTTAGACTTTAACATTATCAAAGGATTGGTGGAGAGGTTATTTGAACAGATTTCAATACACATTGTCCATTAAATGTAAAAGGCTGAGAAATTGATGGTATTTCCTGCCACCAATTACATAAGTTTTTCCTTTCCCAGCCAGCCAACTCATCGAGCCAACTTTTGGAAGCAGGTCTTTAATTTCCTCCATATATCTACCATTTTGTATCACTAGATCTGCACCGTTCAAAGAGCCTGCAACTGCTCTCAGGTTGAACTGCACGTAGTGTCTTTGACACAGACGCTACCCATGCACTTGGCTGTGATGGCACGATGTATAATTAGCCTGGAAGTGAGAGAAAGCAGCGTCTAAAGGTGGACCTCAAAACAGAATTGGTGTCTCTTAAGTGGAGGAGATGAAATAACAGACATTAATCTCCATGTATTTCCTCCGCACAAAAGCCCAAAATTGAAAAAGCATCTGCACTTTTATGTACCTCCACTCTCGCCCCAGTCTCCATCCTTCATCTGCTTTGAAAGTACAAATAGAGAGAGAAAGAGTGGCATATTTCAGGGATATGAATTAGCTAGATTTTGAAAATGGAAAATGCCAATATGAAATTGATTTATCGTTAGATTCCAGGCCTCTGCGGGTTCCCCCGGTCCGTGGTGGGTATTGTTGGAAGCGGCTTTCAAGAAAATTGAGGCAGGATGGATTTATGGTTTAGCGCAAAATGGTTCTATACAGACTGTGAATAAGATAAGAGTACTATTTGTCAATACGAAATGCACTTTACGAAATTTATCACTTTGTAAGCTTTTAGGGCAGGAGTATCGGTATTATGTTATTCTTGTCGCAGCTTTGTTGTGGTTTTACTTGCTAAAAGCTCTCTTTTCATTGACATGGTTGACCCTTAGCTGTGTTTTCTTACGAGAAGAAACCCAGCATGTACATGTATTCATTTATTCTGGTGCTGCTTGCTCACACTTTCACTGTTATTTGTGATTGTAACTCCACCTTACTCTTTTTCTTCTCTTAAAACAAATGTGTCCCTCTGTTCAGAGCCCTCCACCTCTTTGTCAATCTCTTTCTCTGTTCAAAGTAAATTTTGAGAATAAATTTTCTCAACTGCTTACAGATTTCTTGTTTCTTCTGCTACGTTGGTAAAAAGGTATTAAACCAACTTCTAACATTGTTATGGATATATATATATTTTGGTTTCATTTACTTAATTGATCTCATTCAGTCTTCATATTGCCGTGAATCATTTTAATGACACATGAATTGTATTGTTTTTATTAAGCTATTTTTGAGTTTTAATAGTGTTTCTTCTTAATTTTTAATATCTAAATTTCTTATTACATCTTTCATTTTTCATCCACTAGGCTATTTTTCTTATCCTTGTTTTGTTTATGTCTCTCAAGCATTAGACCTATTATTTATTTTTGTTTAAATATATTTTTCAGTTCTGCGACGGGTTTTCTGCTTAAACTACGTTTTTGTGCCATCACACATATGTTGCATGTGTCATGCCATTTCCACACAACACAACCAATCTAGCCTTCGTTCCTTTCTCATTTCTGGGTGTTTGATTTTAAGATTGGAATTCTGAGCCAAAGGTGGTTGTTGTGGGGATGTGTCTTCTCTTCTCTTCTTATTTCCTGTCTTTCTTTGAATTCTCTGAATTTCTATCTCTCTCAGATTGGATGTCAAATGTTCCTTTGTGTTTTAGAAGGGAGATATTAGTAATTGTCTGTTTAGAGCTAGACGGACATAAACTCTTATCATTCTATACAGAGTTAACGTCCTTTTGGCTCCTAAACCCACAAGTTTTTCTTTTATGGTCACAGTGCGAACTTGTGTGTAATAGAAGGATAGCCGTTAGTAGTAAGCTGTGACAGTTCAATTGGCTACAATTGCTTGGTGATAAGGTCAGAAGGCACTGTTGATATATGTAGTGTCACAATGTGCTTGGAGTTCGCATGTGATTTCCTCTGCAGCTTGGATAATGATAGGGATGGATTTAGGAAGAAAATGACTTGGAGAGTTGGAGGGGAGATGGAAGAAGCTGGAGTAAGTGAGAGAGGGAGAAAGAGAGATAATGAGTGAGAGACGGAGAGAGCAAGGGAGTGAGAGAGAGAGAGAGAGACAATATTACCTGTGTCCCTAATAAAGAATAAATTTAGAGCAACGCTATGTAGGAAATGTAATTGAGAGGAGAGAGAGAGAGAGAGAGATTGAAAGAGAGAAATGGAGAGAAAGACTGAGAAAGATTGAGAGAGCAATATTGCGTAATAAAAATAGATTTAGAGCATTTATGTAGGAAATGTAATATGAGAGGAGAGAGAGGGAGAGAGAAAGAGAGAAAGAGATTGAGAGAGCAAGAGAGGGGCAATATTGCCTAATAAAAAATGGATTTAGAGCGATGCTATGTTGGAAATGTAAAATGAAAGAGGGAATGAGAGCAAGAGAGAACAAGGACAATAGAGTCCCAATAAAAAAAGAAATGTAAGGTGTTATGTAATACGTACATAAAAAGAGATAAAAGTAGAAAGAGAGAGAGGGGGGGGGGGGGGGGGGGGGGGGGGGGGGGAGAGGATGGATGAGAGAATAGACCTTGAATAAAACTCGTAATACAGAAACAGAGGTGAAAAAATGAGAGAGAGAGAGTGTGTGTGTATTGGATAAAATTATCAAATGATTAAAGAAGGAAAACAGTCTGGTCTGGTCAAGAACCAGTTTGTAAGAAGGTAAATAAATCTGTATTAGGGGCAGAGAGAGAGAGAGAGAGACACACACACACACACACACAGACAGACAGACAGAGGGAAGAAAGAAAGAATGAAAGCTTGGCAATGAGAGTAAAAAAAGAGATGGAAATAGAGAAGGAGAGAGAGATAGAGATAGAGGCCCGTATTCTGAACTCCGGTTTAGCTTAAACTCGAGTCTAAGTGTAGTTTAAATCTGCCCATTAGACCGGAGTTTAAGAAAATCACATTCTGAACTCTGGTTTAACTTAAACTCCAGTCTAAGCATGGTTTAAGTTTGTACAGAAAGTTAGACTGCAGCTAGGGGTAGTTTAAGCCCGGTTTAACTTGTCTTCACGCACGGCCACCGCAGGATAATGTTTGCAACTAAGGCGAAGAGTGATGTTAACAAAGGATTTAAACTCTGCTCGAACCACCTAAGAGAAAGGTAAACTTACCTCCGTAAAGAGGAACATCTTCTTTTTCTTTTTCTTTTTAACTGGATCTCGGATCGAAGTTGGATCTAACGTTAACGGCAGTATTCATGGCAAGCGCTCTCATTATCGCAGAACCGACTTTGCAACAATCTTTCGCGCTCGCGCGCGAGCAAGCATAGCTCTTTACACCTTGACCCGAGCCGGGCCGGCCGGCCCAGCCGACGCGACCGATACCCTCTCATCCCATCACACGCAGTGCTGAGCTAGCTAGCTAGCTGAGCCGGCTACATGTAGGTCAGAGCTGACTGTTGTTGGGAATTTGGGTTCCGAAGTTACAGCTACAGGAAAAAACATTCAACGAAACTACAAAACAAATAAATCATTAAAAGCTCAGCTCCAGAGATTATTGCAATTCTAAGACTTAGTCTTAGACTAGTAACAAACGTAGTTTATTCTTTACAACTTATACTAGGCCTATGTCTAATGTTAGAATATCTATTTAGAGTCGAGATGCTGTTTTGGAAAATAGAGAAACATGAATAACAAAGTTAGTCCAGGAACTTACCAATGGCAATACATTGTCACCAGATTTTTTTGTAGGCCAGCAGCTAGTAGTAGCAGCTAAAGTAACACAGTGCCCTTCTTTATTATACATCTATGATATAGGCCTAGATCTATAGATGTCAAAGTAGATCTAGCTGTAGCCTAGTCTTGTTTACTTGCATTCAAATTGCGAACTATTTTATCTCCGAAAATGTGCCCTTCATATGGTCCCCGGTAAAGTGAATTGACTTTTCAATGAAACGAAACGAACAAGTTTGTTTTTGGTCTAAAAGTACTGTACAGAGTATAGGCCTAGCTCTATAAACTGTTATAATTTACCTCTGGATCTAGATACGGTATATCTTATTTTTTGTTTGTTTTGTTTTTGTTTTCAAAATGCCCCCTGTGCCTCATAACATAATAGATCTAATCTCTCAGGCTAGTATAAAGAGGTCTATAGCCCGGGTCCATTCCTTTTGCTTTGAATCTAGTCAAATTTGCAAAGTGACGGTGTTGCGTTTGCCTCACCAATCAGGGGCAGTTGGGGGATCACGAGGTCCGGACCCCCCCCCCCCCCCCCTCCCCCACACACATTTTAAATTTTTTTAATTTGTCAGACGTAACTAAGTCATCAAACTCCCCCCCCAAAAAAAAAAAAAAAATAAAAAAATAAATAAATAAATAAATAAATAAATTAAGTAAATAAATAAATACATAAATAAATAAATAAATAAATAAAAAAAAAAAATAAATAAAAAAAAATCAACCCCCCAAATCTGATGCTTTGCATGTTTTTGTTGTGTGTCAATTGCTTGAGCCCCTTTTTCAAAATACAAAATCCTTGATCCGCTCCCACATGATGGACATTGCAGGCCTAACTGTTAGATAATGTAGCTATAACTTTTAGATCTAGAGTCTGCCATGATTGTTTTTGCGCCAGCCCTCAAAAAGTTGCTCAGTGGGGGCAGAGGTTATCAGATGTTTTCCTCCATAATTATCCGACAAGCCGAAAAAAGGGGGGTTTATCGCCGGGTTTATCGCCGGGTTTATCGCCGGGTTTGCCCCCCCCCCCCCCCAAGCCTATACGCTAGTGATCCAGGAGCTGAATATAGAGGCGTAGTGCCTGCGTTCAGTATCTTCCCTAGGACTACACCTGTAGGTATCCCTACTAATAGCAATACCGTAGGATAAACCGACCAACCTAACCTTAAATAGTCGTTCATTTAAGATCCAGAAAACTCCAGTAGGCTAATCATGACAAATGAATTGCCAAATGGTATGCCTTTAATTTGTGTATAAAGTATTTCATGATATTTCTTGATTAAACATCTTAAAAATGAAAGGAACAAGCAAATTTCAGCCTTCTTGAAGATAAATTGAGCTCTACTGAGCATGTGCAGTAGCAGCAGACTACGTCTCCATGGCAACTAAACCACAGTTTAACTTAGACTGGACTTAGACTCGAGTTTAACTAAACTGGACTTTCAGAAACAGAAATGGAGTTAAACCCGACATGCAGTCTAAGTCGGGTTTAGTTAGACTCTGGTTTAGCTTAGACTGGAGTTTAAGTTAAACCGGAGTTCAGAATACGGGCCAGAAAGTAAGAGAGAAAGAGAGAGAGAGAGAGAGAGGGTAAGAGAAATAGACAGACAGATATTGATGGTGATAAAGGAGTACGCCCTTTTCATAAAATTAAGCTCCAAGCCACCACTTACTAATCAAATTTATCTCCTCTTAAGAAATGTCCATCCAGTCATCACTATCACAAAATAATACAAAAACACCAGCAACATACCAAAACCTCCCCAAAAGCAACAAATGGTAAGATCGTTAAAATGGAATAAACTACGAGATTCAGGATTATATTATATCGTCTGTTGAGAGCCAGAAGGGCGTTAACTCTGTATGAAAGTTAATGAGTTAATGACCTTCTGGCTCCAAAGAGACGACATGTGAGATTGGGAAGGTCACAAATGTCTTAAGTTTAAAGCAACAGATTCATTGAAGTTAATGAATCGAGAGAAGGGAGATCCATCGAAGGTCCACAACCGATCATCTAGTCGTTACATCACCCAACAGGCAATAACTACTTGGCTCGTTTCCCTCCTTGGCTCGTTTCCCTCCTGAAATCGTGGAAGCCCTTCCCTTTTAGAGACCGAAATCTCGTCCAGTAACCTTGATCTTAACCCTACGGGAACCAGGGGAGCGTTTCATCAAGCGTTTTGTCAGTGATTTTTACAGACAACTGTTATAAGCTACTGAAATCCTTGCATCTGATTGGCTGAGAGCAAATTTGTCAGCAAAAATCACTGACAAAATGCTTGATGAAACGCTCCCTGGTGGCTCCTGTATGAAGCCTATTGGAGTTAAAGAATTCAGTAGTCAAGAGGTTAAGTTAGGTTCATTCTATCTTCTGAAGTTTGAGGTGGAATATTTCGCACATGTATCCGGCATGCCATTATTTTTATCATAAAAAAACCCTCTCTAAAATTTAAGTTACTCTTTCATCTTTCTTTCTCTCTCCTGTCCTATCACTCTACTCCCTTCCAATGTGTGTGTGTGTGTGTGTCTCTCTCTCTCTCTCTTTCTCTATCTTCTATTTAATCCGTCTTTGCTCAAGTTCTTCCCTAGATCTAGTTTCAGTCATTTGGTGAATTTTAATGTACTTTAAAGCCTTAACCCTTTATGAACTATGTTCATATCTACTGTAGACAGCTTTTCTTAAAGATAGAGCTTTATTATTGTGCTAGTTTCTTCCCCTCTCTTCATTCTTTTTCTCTACCCATCTCTCTCTCTTTTCTTTCTCTCTCTCTTTTCTTTCTTTCTCTCTCTTTTCTCTTTTTTCTCTCTCTTTTCTCTTTTTTCTCTCTCTTTTCTCTTTTTTCTCTTTTTTTTCTCTTTTTTTTCTCTTTTTTCCTCTGTTTTTTCTCTCCTTTTTTCTCTCTTTTTTCTTTGTCCTTTTTTTCTCTCTCTATCTTAATAATATATCTGTCTATCTTTCAATCTAATAATTTCCTTTTACACTTTGTTAGATTCTGTATTTCTAGTCTTCCCACCCCTCTTTCTCCCTATCAACACATTCTTTCTGTGTTGTCTCACAGCATCATGTATATCCTCTTTCTCGACCTTTCTTTCCTTTTCTCCCCTTTCTCCCTTTTCCTTCCTCTTCATTCTTTGCTCTGTTTGCTTTTCTCCCTTCCCTACTACTCTCTCCCCATCCCTCTTCTCAAATTTCTTTCACCCACTCTCTTTCACATTTATTACTTATTCTTCATCCTTTCTCTTCAACCTCCATTTTCTCTTAATGTTTGTTTTTCTTTGTTTCATAAAAACTGTCCATTATCCCCCCTCTCTGCATATTGAAGCTCATCTCTGACAATTTCTACGAAAGGTGAAGCAGTTCAAATGGTACTTTCTGTCACACAAAACTCCGCTCTCCTGCCCGTCTGTCAATATGTAACCACATAATTTCTTGTTGTTTATCTAACATGCATTCCGCATGAGTCGTCATGTTAAGTCTGGGCCATCGCTAATGTGACATAATAATGTCAACCAAGGGTCATACAGAACCACTAAGCACACAATCAGAGAGTTAGGAAGGGGGAGTCATAAGGTGTCCAAATTATGCATTCCATTGAGACCGCATCTCTTAACCCCTCTCCCCAACAAAACGGGTCATTGACTTTCTAAGCTTGACCCACATTTGAGGTCCTCGTACCTTCCTACTCCAAATTCAACCCCAGTTTCCCCTATCCTTGCGTTCACCTTGGACATTCTTGCAACATTGTAAAGCTTGTGACAGGCTGACGGTCTTTATTCGGACGCAACGTCCCTGTGGTACCCTTCCGAAGCCCTCTGCATTTGGAATAACGAGCATTAGCGAAGGCTTCGTGCCTTAAGGATGACCGAGCATGCACAGTTCTCTTTCTCCCAGAAGTCCCAACAAAGTCAGACTTGCCGTCCAAGGTCCGCTACCTGACTCTGACATGACCTCGGGTTGTAAAAGAAAATTCAGCAGGGACTGTCGAGGGAAAACCTTGAAAGGATCCCCATTTTACTTTGTTACCTTTAAAGCAAAAATTATTGTCTCTTTTAAAATGTCACAATCTTGTGCTGTTCCTTCCAACATGTGATATTTAGGCCTTCAAAAAAAGGAAGATATTGATGTTTGATTACCGTCCAAATTGAAAGGCATTGTATGCAACGTTCTTGTCGTGTATTTCATTTTGATTTGGTAAAAATTGTACAGAATAATACTGATAATAATATTCAGTTCTTGTATTTTTGTCTCTATGCGCTACCAAAGAGCCTTGAATTATTACCCTGCTCAGTCTATCTGCCCTAATCAAAATTAATGTTGTTTTATTTGACTACAAAGTCACATCTTCGGAGAGCAAGAAGGACATTAACTGCGCTTTTCCTTGAGTTGATATCCTGGCCCTCAGCGGATGATGTGTACACTCAAAAAGAAGAAGGGGGAAAAAAGTATTTTGCTGGGCCTTGAGGATACTCATTCAACAACAAGAAAAGAGACATGAATGCAGAAAGAAAAAGAGATACGCAGAATATATATAAGGGCTCGCAAAAGGAAAGTGCTGACATGAATAGATAAGAAGAAGAAATCAGAAGATGATGAAACTGAAAAGATGGAGAAGAACGTCCAGGAAGTGAACAATGAGGGGAGAAAAGAGAATACGAAGAAAAAGAAGAAAGAGGAAGTAATTTTGTATACAAGAAAAGAATAGAAGATTAAAAGAAAGAATAACTCCTATGAAAGAACGGAGAAAGAAAAGTTGAAAGAAAAGCTAAAGCAAACCTGTGGGATTGCGGCGTTTCACGCAGGGTAATTACATTGGCATTGATCTAGCTTGAAACCACTGTATCAACATGTGCGGCGATGATGCATTATTTATACTCGGGGTATAAACGGACACATAGTACCCTGCATCTCAAGAAATGATCACATTTTGCAAGACGCTTGCCATCTTTCCTAATAAAATGTTGTACTTTTTCTCCAATACATTTCTAGTTTCCAATGTCACCTCTGCCCCTGTGTACCCCACATCTGTGTCCCTCGGTTACTAAAGGGATTGTACCTTGTCACAAGAAATTACCGCTTTCCATGAGACTTCTTTGGTTCTTCCAGGGCCCTGCTTCATAAAACTCGTTATCAATAACAAGTTGCAATAACTGTTATAAGCTACTGAAATGCTTGCATCTGATTCGTCATAGAAATGTAGCAGTTGTTACTGGTAACAAGTGTTATGAAATCGGGGCCCCGAACCCTTTTCTAAATAGAAAATAGTTGTTTATATACAATGCTTGTTCCTGGAATGACTGCGTTGGAAGCTTGGCAGAAAGTGTGATATTTACCATGCTTGCATGCTAGAAAAAGTGACATTTTTAAAATAAGTTTATTATCTAGTTTTAGTAATAATTTCTATTGATAAAAGTAGAAACAATTACAAAAATTTGAAGATTAAGGAACATGTGGAGAAAATAAATAATTTTTAAGGACTATTCCGAGAGGCAATAAAGACGAAATGTGTGATAACAAAGAAGGAATAGAAATATATCAAGGAGATTAGCAGCAAATAGAAGAGGAGAAATAGAATGAGAGTGAGGGAGAAACAGAGGAAGACAGAGAAAGACAAAAAGGGAAAATGAAAGGAAGGAAAGAATATAGAGGGAACAGACAGAAAACAGGAGATACATGTCGTCTGTTTGGTGCCAGAACGGCGTTAACTCTGTACAAATGATGGGACTTAACACCCTTCTGGCTCTAAACAGACGATATGTTGAGGATACAGAGTGGAAAATACAATAGTATAGACGGAGAGAGGAAGAGAAAGAGATATAATAAAAAGAAGACAGAAATAAGGAAAAGTAATGCAAGCTAGAGAGAGAGAGAGAGAGAGTGAGTAGGGACAATATACACAGTTGATAGAGATGAAAGTGTTTAAAAATCCTCTTTACATGCTCGTCAGGTAGTCTTAATCATTACCGATACTTGCTCGGGGTCCTGTCAATTTATCACCGAATCCCTCGATCATTCCCCTTTATATCCTTCCAGCCACCGAGGACCGATCGCTGTCTCCTCCAGATATCCCTCACATTCACTGTTTAATGCCTCCATCCTCATAACTCGCTGAAAAACAAGGCAAAGATAATGGCATGTCATAATTGGAAATTTCCCCCAGAGCTACGCCCTGTCAGCACGGGGAATTTCCATGTCAAAGAAAAATTGATGATTATTTTGGTAAAAGATTGTTTTCAATCTCCATTGCTTGTACTACATTTAGAAATAAAGAGAGAGTAATATGGATTTGATGGCCAAAGGCTGGTCGTTTGGTGTTTGGGATTTGGCAGGCGATATGTTAACCCATGCGACGTTTATTTGATGAATTAGGGATGGATTAAGTCGTGATGCGGTGTGTTTGAAGTGCAATTTATTGTAAATGAAGTTCCTTCCTCTCAGCATAAGATGCTTTTCGAGCTGATTCAGAAAATTTTTTAAATGTCACGTTGCACAAAAAAGTGTTAAAATGCATCTTCTTCTCTTTTGTAATAAGCCAGACATTTGATGAGAGACAGAAGGAGGCTTGACTCTATGTAAGAAAATGAGTTAATGCCCTTCTGGCTCCAAAGAAAATGAACCTGCAAAACAAATTAAGTTTATGCTAGACAAGAGAGTGGAAAAAGACGATAAGAGATAGGAAAGAGGGAGAGAGAGTGAAAGAGAGATAGAGAGGAAAAAAGGAGAGAGGAGAGAACAGATGAAATATAGAGAAAAGAGAGTGGAAAAAGAAGAGAAAGAGAGAAAGGGGAAGAGAGAAAGGGGGAGAGAGAGAGAGGAGAAAGGAGAGAACAGATGAAGAATAGAGAAAAGAGAGAGGAAAGAGAAGATGAGAGAGAGAGAGGGGTAGTGAAGGAGATACGAAAGGAGAGAGGGGAAGGGGAGGGGTAAGAGAGGGAGAGAGGGGTTTAATGGATGGAGAAAAGAAAGAAAATATAGAGAGAGAACTTTTGGAATGACAATTTGAGGCACATTAAGGAGAGAGAAACAGATAATTAGGGGAAGAAGAATACCCCCCCCCCCCCACCCAATGAGAATGGGGAGTAAGAACTGGGAAAATAGCGAGATTATGCATGAACTGAAAGGGAATAAATGGTTCTAGATATAACACCAGAGAATAATTGGTGTGCGAGGAAGAAGCAAAACAAAGGAAGGAATGCAAGCTTGGAAGAGAAACGAGCCAAAGTTTGAGAGAGGGGAGATAAGAAAATATAGAGAAATAATCATCAACACTGTGACTAAATGAATTAGGCAAAATTTTCCACAAAAACTTTGCAGATGCATTTCTTAAAATAAATCCACTCCCTCATCGCTGCATCAATATTAGTAAAGTGCACATGACACTGTCGTGTTTATAGGAATACCCCTTGACCTTTAAAACAAAATAAATATGGATTCATCCGATAGTGGCATTTTAATGGACAATCTGATAGAAATTGATGATTGCTGTATACAAATGGACACCATCTATCTACTATCATTTTTGTTCTCAATGGTATATACATGAGCCATTCAAAAGTGATGAACTGCTGTAAGAAGTATATAGTGCCTTTATTCTGATGTGAATGATTTTGTAATACCCTTTTTGAATGGTGGGTGGAGGTCCATGCACGGCAATTTTTTTCCCCTGGGTGCTCTATATTTTTGTTGGACGGAAAAATAAAAGACTGAATTATTTTGAATTAGTGATATGCCTCTCCTGAATATTGCTATGATGGAAGGTTATCATGTGGCCACAATTATGTAAGTGCAAATTAAATTAAATTGCTGATGCAATTGCTTGGCATGGCCATGTGACCATATGGATAACTCTGCTAACTGGTCAAGACTAAATTGTTTTTTTTTTTATTAAACAGAAAGCATTGTATTTTCATAAGATTGTTCTGCCTTACTAATCTGGGAAACATCAGACCTAGTTGTTTTGTTTTATATAAATTGTGGGCTCTTTTTGTTGTTGTTTTTTCAAACTCTACAACAACCAAAAAACAACAGAAAACGTCTCCCCAAATAAATATTTCGAAATATTTGAAGGAAAATGTCATACCATTGGATAGCTTAGGGTCTCTGCTCGAGTGAGCAGAGGCCACTTTTGTGAAAAGGTGCTAAATCCAGACTTGACAGGAATCGGTATTTAATCTGGCTTGTATTAGCAAAGTTGAGAGTCATTAAAAGGCTTCAAAATTTTCATATTTTCATCAGTAATAAACAATTCATGAAAGAACAGATTTTGTTCTCTGTATGTACTTATGCATCTCATCCACATTTTTGAAATCCTTGCATTTGATTGGCTGTGAGCACATTTGTCATAGATATGGTGGTGGTGTTGTTGTTGATAACAAGTCTTGTGTAGCAGGACCTGCATGGGCACCTTTTCGTAAAGCTTGTAATCAATAAAAAAGTTACAATAAATGTTATAAGCTACTGAAATCCTTGAATCTGATTGGCTGAGAGCAAATTTGTCATAGAAATTTCTAAATATATGTTGTGCAAACCAGCAGTAAATCTCTTGACTAACTATCCTCATCATCATCGTCATAATTTTTAAACAGGTGAATTTTTCATTTTACTTGAGTCTTCTCTTATTGGTTTGCCCGTAGGAGATGTAACACCAAAAATTCCAACGCTCAAACATTTTTTTTTTCATCTTGCCGATCCAACTGCCTGCCCCTCTGAAAACCCAGTCAAGAAATGACAAAAATGAGGGAAAAGGGGAAAATGGAAAGACCCCTCGAGCACATCAATATGTGAGCATAATTTGACTATAATTCCTCCTAAACGATTATTATTTGTGAGAAAATTTTACAGCTGAGCACATACCTCGCTCACCCCCTCTCTCTCTGTCTCTACCTCATGGAAGTGATGAAAGGTAGTGGACTGGAATTGACAAGCTATACAGGAAATTTACTTAGAAATCTACCAGCTTGTAGATTTCGGTTGGCAAATTTTGGCCCCGGGGCATGAAAGTATTGGACGCCGTTGTCGCTGATGTATGAATATGAATCTCATGTGCATACCAATGCTGAGTGGGAATATGCGGGAATGATGTTTCATGATACGTTCCTGTATTGTTCTAGCATTTGTGATGCGCATACCTGAACATGCATCGGAATTTGTTACATTTTTAGCCCCAATTTTTGGCAATTTCGCTGAATTTTAATCAAGGTTACAATCGGGTCTAATTTCAAAACTCATCGATGTGAATAGAAGTTCACATCTTTCCCAATGCCACTATCAGTGAGTACAAAAGTAGAAGATATTGGAATTTCTCTGTTTAATTTGCAATTTTATCATTTTAACAATACTTTAACCAATTTACAAATATAATTTAATAGAGAAACACTTGTCTCATATGATAAACCTAATACCATATTAGGACAGTATTAGATGCATGGTATTGTATTGTGTTTATTTTTGGACTGAGGGTAAAAGTAGTACATTAATTAAAGTTCATGATTGTAATCTTTTCTAACATTGCATGATAGTTCCAGAAATGTGTATATACCTTTTGAATTCATGAATACACCCTGCATAAATTCAAACACATTCTTTGTAAGGCGAGGCCTCATAAATCAGCCTATCAGCTGGCGGCAGCCAGCTGCACTTATGCGTCCGGCTGCATTTTTAAAATTAGCTCAGCTGGCTGCAGCCGGCATGCCGAAAGTATGCGCTGGCCGCGGCCTCCCGGATGGAAGCCGAGCCTCAGAAAAAAGCGAGAAAACATTAGCTCAGCCGGCTGCAGCCAGCCGCAGATCAGCAAGTATGCGCCGGCCGCAGCCTCCCGAATGGAAGTCGAGCGTCATAAAGCTTTGTCTCAATTAGGTCGTCCGGCCGCGGCCGGCCTAAACGAAACAGCCACCCGCGGCCTGCTGCATCGCTAAACCCGACCAGACGATACATTATACATCATACATTATTCTTTCCAGACTAGACTATTGTAATGGGCTTCTATCCTCTATACCAAAATCTCATGTAAACCGTCTACAGCGCCTGCAGAATATTGCTGCACGTCTTGTTTTTGAGGTTGGCAGAAGTCATTCTTCCCAACCTTTACTTCGCTCCCTTCACTAGCTGCCCATTCAAAAACGTATCATCTTCAAATTAGTTCTTTATGTTTATAAATCTCTCAATAACCAGGCTCCAGGGTACATATCTGAATGCTTAATCCAAGGGATTCATCGCGGCATTTATTGACAAAAATGTTTTTGAACTATCCATCCTTTTTCTCGTGCAAAAATTAGACTTGAAAAAGATATGAAATATCAAGAAAAAATGAGGCATCTTTCACGTGTTATACCTATGGCGAACGTATTTTTCCGAGTCTGTTTTTAACACAGCAATTTAGGCCTCCAAAATGTACTACGGAAGTAGGTGAGAGTAATCTGTCTTGATACTATAATAATCTTTGGCTCAGTACGCTGCAGCCAGCTGCAACTTCTAGCATCTCCGTCCGGCTGCAGCTGGCTGAGCAAATTTAGGAGTACATGGGCAGGCTGGGGGGAGGACGGGCCAATTAAGATTCTTGGTTCAAGCTCAGAGCCCAAGCTGGCCTCAGCTGGCTGGGCTAATTAATGCAAATTAATTGCCCCGTCCGGCTTCATCTGGCTTTGCAGCCCCAGTCAGCCTTCACGTGAGGCTGCAGCCAGCTGATAGGCTGATTTATGATGCCTCGTCTAAGGTGAAACAAACAGACACACATTACCATTTTTTCCCCTATTGCCGGAAAATCAGGTTACGTTTTATTGATTTTTTTAATATCACCAGTTTCTTACATGAAAAGATTTCCTTTTCTTTGACAAGAATAAGTCATTTTCCAACCATGATATTTTTACAGGGACTTTTCAAGATGCCCTTTTTTGAGTGGTCACACTTGTGACCGACCCATGTCTCAAAGAAAAGAATGTTCACTCATTTATGGAAAATTGCTTTCAAACTGTTCAGAGCAATCCCATCATACAGCAATGAAAAGTGGAAACTTGCACTCCAAGTAAATAAGAGAAAAGTAAGTTTGAATACCAACAAGTAAGACCCTTTTTCATGCGAGGTCACACACATGCCCAACCTTAATTTGCCCTCTGAAAGTAAATGATGTACTCTCATTTAAAACAATTACTCCATTTGTTGGGGGTAAGATTGTTATTCAAATATCCAAAATGAGAGACTTCCACTACAAGGCAAATACTGAAAAATTAGGTTTAAATGAACTATTCTGCAGGAATTTGGTCGCACACGTGACTGAGAATGGCCCTAGTACTGTTTTCCAACATACACCGAGTGTAGGCCATGTCTCCAGCTTGGCTCTTCCTTTTCATTCAAAACCTGGCAACAATGTCCAGAAATGATATATATTCATTCGTCAGAGGATCACACACAATAACACATCTCAATTAGATTTGGCATTGTAACGAGACCTTGGGTGTAGCCGCTAATGAAATTCAAAATATCATGAGTTTCAGCCCCAAAGCCTGGTAGAATTTGATTAGGAAGCCATAAATATGCATTGACACATGAAATAGAGACAAGGGGAAAGAAAAGAGGTAGAGGCTTGCGAAGGAGATGGAGTTGTAGACTCGGGAGATGATTGCATTTTGACAACTTTCATGTCGTTGTCATGAATTTGCTTGATTAATGATTTTAAGGACTTTGTTAGACATACGATTGTGCATTTATACTTCCCCAGAAACCATGTGTTTGGAAAAACGTGGATTCAAAACGCACCCGTCGTTGAGTTTTAATCACCGTTTTTAAACCGGCAGCTATACGGACATGACTGTGGACGCAACCTCATTTTGAACTTGCGCGTAACAAAAGGCTCATTCTGGCCTGAAAAAATGGGAGCATAAATGCATCCTTAGGATATGAGGTTGGTCTTCCTTTTGATTCTGTACACTATCTTATCTTTAATAATAATAATAATATTCCGTTTTTATATAGCGCCTAATACATCGGTGATGTCTCTAAGCGCTTTACAGATGTATTATTACCCCGGTCATCGGATTCTGGCATGCCCGCACACAATGTATGCACATTCTCCGCTCCCTGGGGAGTATTCCAGCAATGGGCAATACAGTGACGCTCTCATTGCTAAGCAAACGACATTAACTTTCGCATCCTACCGGGTACCCATTTAACACCTGGGTGGAGAGTGGCAAATGTAGATTAACGTCTTGCCAAAGGACGCTAGTGCTGCGGTGGGATTCGAACCCCGGACCTCGTGGTTCACAGTCCGGGGACTTATCCACTGATTCACAACACCTCTATCTTTAAACATATTTTTGGCACTCTGTTTCACATGGTGTTACCGATTGACCACTGAATCCTCTCATTTGCCTAGGCTTAACCCGTTGACTGCTGAAATACTCTTATTCCCATAGACTTCATACAGGGACCACCTGCTTCCCGTAGGTAATGGGTTAATAGGGAAACTGAGTAGGCATTGCATTAACTATCTCTCTGCTAGATGTCTTGATGAAGTTTCGGTGCAATAAGTGTAATACATGATTAAATTTTAATTTGTTCATTAATTATTCATGCTTTAAAGAGAATCAATTTTCATATGAATTTTGAAAGGATTTTTGAACTCTTTTGGGATAACCTGTGTGACATGCCACCTGTTTGTTAGCGGGTGTATGAGTGGATCATGTTCTAGTGGATCCAGGATCATGTAGTCATCCGTTCCTTCTTCCGCTGTCACTTGTCTCTATGTCTGTCTCTCTGTCTCTGTGTCTGTCTCTGACTCCTTTTCTTGTTATTTCTGTAGCAACCTGTCTCTGTATTTTGATTTGTTCTCTTACTATATAGCTGAAGTTTCTCATCTCTTTCTCTCTCTCTCTCTCTCCCTCTCTCTATCTCTCCTCTCTTTCTATCTCTCCTCTCTTTCTATCTCTCCTCTCTATCTCTCCCTCTCTCTTCTCCCTCTCTTTCATTTATATGCATGTAGCTACATCTCTATTTCTGTCCCAGTTTCTCTCTCTCTCTCTCTCTCTGTCTCTCTAGTAGCTCATAATTAAACCTATCCACAGTTCCTCCTGTATCTCTCAGTCTCTGTTTCTCATTTTCTGTCTGTCTGTCTCTCTCTCTCTTTTCCTCTATTTTTTCTCTTTTTCCCACTTGTCTTTTTTTCTCTCTCTCTCCCTCTCTCTCTAGCACTAAGCAACCTGTGGTAACCTTAGAGATTAAGGGAATCATGCAGCGAGGCGGATAACGAAGACATGGTTGAATGATGCGGGCCGTTGCTCCTGGGTGGAATGGATCGATAGCACCCATTCATGTTGGAGGGTGGAGGGTCCTATGGAAGGGAATCCAGAAGGGTGTATGGAGAGAGGGAAGGAAAGATGGAGCAAGGGAAGGAAAGATAGTAAGAGAGAGGGATATAAATTCGTGTAGTAAAAGAGAGAAAGTTTGGGAAGGTTTACAGATAGCATCCAGGCATGTTGGAGGGTGGAGGGTCCTATGGAAGGGAATCCAGAAGAGTGTATGGAGAGAGGGAAGGAAAGGTAGATCAAAGGAAGAAAAGATGGAGAGTGAGAGAGAGAGAGAGAGAGAGGAATATAGAGAAATGTAGAAAGAGAGAGAAAGTTTGGGAAGGTTCATATTAGTGGATGGTTACTTTTTATACAGGTATTAAGGGTGTATGGAGAGATGAGAGAGAGAGAAAGAGATGTATTGAGAAAGTAAAGAATGGTATGAAAAGGGGCGAAGAGATGTAGACAAATTGCAAAATAATGACCATTCGTGTTTGAGGATGGTTGGTTTTATGTTGGTCTTCAGAAGGATTCATAGAGAGACAGAATGAAAGATATAGTGTGAGAGAGCAAGAGAGAGAGGGAGAGGGAGGGTGAAAGAAAGAAAGAAAGAAAGAGTGAAAGAGTGAGAGTGAGATGAAAGGGAGAGATAAGGATGAAAAAGTTTTCGATATTTTGAGATCGCACCAATTCGTGTTGGAGGATGGGTGGCTTTGTGTAGATCTTAAGAAGGGAAAGTGGAGAAAGAGAAGAGAGGATGGAGAGAGAGAGATAGAGAGAGTCCATTGTGATGAAGAGGAGAGAAATAAAGTTTGGGAGATTACAATATCTGTTTCATTCATGTTAGAGGGAGAGATTCCGCAGAGGGGGATAGGAAAATGGACCGGGAATAACATGAGAGAGACCAGATTATAAAAATCATATTTTCCATAAATTGTTGAAACAACAATGGAAAACAATAATTCTTCATACTCATACATCTTATGCTCTTTTTTCTTGTTTATCTTACAGGTAAGTCTATTTGAAGTCCAGCCATGAAATACCAAATGTTTTCATCTTTGAAGGGCCAGGGTAAGTATATCAGCATGGAACAGTCTTTTTTTCTGATCTGCCCCCCCCCCCCTTGTCACTAAGTACACCATTCTACCCAAATGTTAGTCAAATTAAAGAGTACTAACAACCATTTCTTACCGTGTATGCCATTTGAATGTCTCTTATAGACTAATGAGGTTCAATTTAATGTCTATCAGCTGGTAATACAGATGATTTATTAGTACATGAACAGTATTTGAACAGCTCTGTGTTGGCAATTTATGAACATCCTCTATGGTGGATATGAAAGTAACTTGGAAAATATATTTTCTGTGTACTTGTACATGGAGCTTCTCTTACCCCCCAAAGTAGCCTTTTGTGGAGGAGGGGAGCGGGAAAAAAGGGATGGGAGGACGATTTGGGATGGATTCCCGCCCGCCATTGCGACTTGGACAAATATGCATTGCATGTCGATTGTAGCAACATGGGATCCAGGTGTGTGTGTGTGTGTTTTATCTATGGCGCCGATGTTTGCGTGGGAACGTGAGCGTGGATCCACGCTTCGATACAGGTTGCATGTTTGAACATGGAGAGCCTAAAACATTAGTCTTAAAGGGTGGAGTGTTAAAGTGCACAGATGTATGAGTTTAGTGCTGTGTAATACCTTTGTATATATATTTTTTTTAACCCGATGTCATGAATATGGAGATAAATAATCATTTAGATAAAATGATGTAAGTGTTAACACACTTCAAGCTGTCAATTCCCTTCAATAATACTAATAATAATAGCTACATTTATATTGTGCACATATAAATCCCCGGGGGTGCTCAAGGCACCCACTAAGTACTACTACTACCCTGGCTAAAGTTTAGTCGTGCTGCCCTAAGGCGCTGAAAGCATTCAAGGAATAAATTCCTACCAGGTACCCATTTACTACACCTGGGTGGAGAGTGGCAAATGTTCGAGCTGTCAACATACAATGTAATATTCTTGGAGTTACAAGGGTTATCTGTCAAGTGTCCGCGTAGGACTTGATTATCCTTTATCAGCTACTGGGACCGTACTGTATAGTATTGTTTTATACGTCTTAACCCTTTGACTGCTGAATTATCTCATGCTCATAGGCTTAATACAGGGACCACCCGGTTCCCGTTGGCAATGGGTTAAACATACATGTAACATCTGTTGCTTATATTTCTCCCGACACCAAGCAAAATAATGTTATGAATCTTGCATTTTGGTTAGCAAGCAAGCAAGCAAAGCTGACTTTTTCCCCACATGCTGGTGCTATCATTTTCAGATTTCCTTGAAATTGTTGCTTTGCCCACAGCCTTCGCAACAAAATTATGAATGGGCAGTGCCATACAATACTCCGATGGCTCCATTCCATAATGCCCTGTAAATGCGTTAAATTATGCTCCTAAAAATGTCTCCTTTTTTCCCTTTCAGTCGTCGTCGGAGCAATGTCCCGATGTTTGCCGATTTGGGGATTCAATTACCGAGCAAATTTGGGCAGTGTCTGCCGCTGTTTGCGTCTACCTTACACCTCTGTGTGTCCAGCTGATAGTAATACAACTATATACACTCTTATCACAGCAAAACCTGTAGATAGGGGTATACCCCGGTTTGGGGATGTAAGGGGCAAGGGAGTGCAGGCAATACTAGGGAATTTGAATTTTTGGAGTTTCGTGGGGGTTTTTTTTTGTCACATGAGGATATATATTACAAGTTTGTAAAAGAGTAGCTGGATATGTACTCTTGCCTGATTGTTTTAGTAGGAGGGTCTAGAGTATTGGGGGGTGGGGTGACAACTGATGCCTGCAGATAGAGCTTTTAACCCTTTCCATGCCACCAGACTTTTGAGCAAATGTCAAAAATGAAGTTTCAAGAGTTAAATATTAACTTTCAAAGAGTTTTTTCTCGAGCAAACTGGGCAAAGATATATTGCATAGGAATAAACATTGGACTGATGGCACAGGTTTCTGTATGAGGAAGAATTTTCAAGCCATTCTGAGCCTTAACAAAATGTTCAACACTCAAACTTTTGGGCGGGATTTGCCGCCCACGACATTGTAGGGGTTAAGAGTTGTCAATATTTAATCAACAATGAAATGATCCATCATAGTAAGACTGTAGTCAAACTTTCCTGTTTCTTTAAATCAAGTTTTTATCTATGGTAAGCAGAAAAGAGATTTTATTCATCAGTTAATTATTATTATTCAGTTTTTTTTTCATCTAAATTGAAACTTTTAAGTGACCAAAGTGATAATACTGTTGAATTATATTCATATGTTTGTGTTAAATTATTCAGAATAATTCTCACTGTTTCAGGTTTTTTGGGGTCACTAAATTAAATCAATTACTAGAAATAAAGTCTTGGATTTCTAAAGATATATAAATATATTTCTAGTAGTACGCTAACAAAGAGTCAACTATTGGACATCATTTTTTTGATATATTGGGTATATGGGTGGAATGTGTATAAGAATGCTCATAGCAATTCATCAGTTCTGGTTATCAATGGCAAAGAAAAAGAAACACAAGACATTTCAAGTCATTCACAATTGCAAGTATAATTTTTAGATGAGTAATGCTCAAGGGAGATTTTCATTAAGGCAATAAAACAATTCCAATTTCATCAGGAGATATATTTACTTGAGGTTATTGGGATGTGGTGACTGTAAGATGGAGGTACGGGGCACATGGCTGAGATGCCTGGTATCTCTATCAAGATATCAATATGGGACGGAGATATGACAAGCAAAACTGAATTATTAACCGACAAACGATATCAAATTATGGTATGAACTTTGGGGGAAAAGTACACATGGACTCGGTGTATGTGTGTGTGGATGGTAGATGGAGATAGAGAGAGAGAGAGAGAGAGCGCGCGCGCTAGCTGAAGGGGTGCTGGAGGAAGGTGGAGATTGAACAGAGAGAGAGAGAGAGAGAGAGAGGGAGAGAACTGAAGAGGGTGGGGCAAGAGAGAGAGAGAGTGAGAGATACAAAGAAAAAGAAAAACCAGGAGGTTGGGAAGAAGGGGGGGGGGGTGGCAAGAGAGAGAGAGAGAGAGAGGGAGGGGAACAGAGAGAGAGGGGGGAGGGGAACACACATAAGCAGACAAATTGAGGAAAATGAGAGATGGAGAGTAAGAGTAAATGATGGAGTGGGAGAGGAGAAGAAAAAGATATGTTATAATAAGACAGAGAGAAGAAAGAAAGTGTAGAGACATAGAGATAGAGAAGGAGACAGTGAGATAGAGAAGGAGACAATGATGGACAGAGAGAGAGAGAGAGAAATGAAATGGCAGAGAGAGAGAGGGAGGGAGAGGAATAGAAAGAAAGAAAGAGAATGAGAGAGGAAATAGATAATATATAAGTACCATGAAACATAGAAATAGTTGAAGGAGGAAGATAGATGAGAAAAGAGGAGGAGAGTGAGAGAGGGAGAGAGAGGGGCAATAAGAAACATATATAGGATGTGTTTTCTGGGGAAAGCCAAAAGAACCACCATAATTACGGCAAGGCCTGGAGTACATATTAGACTCACATTAATATAAACAAGACCGCAGGGGACGAAGATAGCTGGAAAGCAGTACCTCCATGTATACCAATAAACATATCCCTCTGTGTACATCACTGCTTCCCCAAATATATATCTTTGTACAATCCTGCCTTTTTTGTTGATTGTATTTACATCTTCTTAAAGATGCTTGTCTCTCGTTATTCGTGATTAAATGAATTCTTCAACGTCCTTTGGAAACTTTGAAAGATGTTTATCCTCCTTCCCATTGCATTAAGCTTGAGCAAACACGAGAATGTGAACAATTTTTCATGAATGACTGCATCATTATTATCATTTGTATGTTTGTCCACCCGTCGATGTTCTGTTTTTAATTCATGAGTACAATCAATCGCGATTGACTGGCCCGGTTTGCCTCCAGCATTCCCAATATATATTCTCTGCTTCATTTATTTTTTCCCATTTTTCTCTCAATGACGTATGAATGTCGCTGATTTCATTACCAAGAAGAAGGAATGACTGGAATGTATGATTGTGTTTGTTTGTTTCATGGAAAATAGTACTGAGAATAATGGTCATATTTCATTCCTGCGTATTATTTCAAAAAAACAATTTGAAAGTACATCAGAGCATCACATCATGATGTGATGCTCTGATGTACTTTCAAATTGTTTTTTTGAAATTATTACCCCAGCTTCAGGTCAAGCAGCTGGCCCCAAACAAATGATATTTTTAGTATAGTTTACAGGTGGTTTCTTTAACCTTTGTTTTATGGTCATTCAGCGCAATTTACCATTCACAAATTATCCCTTTCTGTACCACTTGGTTTTCCAACAGTCATGGTAAATGAAATTCCAAGAGTCAAATTTGAATTACATGTATTTCTTTTTAAATTCATTTTGTGATAATTGAACTGGGTGTTAAATGTGTTTTTAAGGAGCAGTCTTTAAAATAAATATATCTGTCTTTTGTGGAAGGGGATGAAAGAACTACCTATTCTTACCCCGAACATAAAGTTCATCTATGCCATTTTTGGGGCAGGATTTGCCACGCTTATTACAGGTTGGGTTAAAAGTAAAATCTTAAATGATGTAGGGATTTAAGAATGCCCAGTAAGCAGAGTAAGAAGAATTTGCATTTCTTTTCCTGCTGTCTCATTTCTTTGAAGGGTGCCTGGCCTATGCTATCCTATCTCAGTTTTGATTGGCCGAGACAGTCTTCATGCTTGAATGGACATCAAACCCAAGTGGGATGTGATTTGGACCTTGTTAGCTTGTGTTTACGTCGCCTGATTCGTATCGATCGTCAAAATTTTACTTCTCTGGATTTTATGTTTTACGTTCTTGCATTTCTTTTGCATTCTTTCATTTTGTGTCTTTATATCGGCCCCACCTCCCTCTTTATCTCCTTCTTTCTCTTTCTCTTTCTCTTTCTCTTTCAGCTTTCATTAGGCTTTCATCCTTGTTTTATTCTCTTTCTTCAACCCCTTTGATGTCTTTTTTATGCTCTCTCCTGTCTTCTGTTTTTTTTGGGGGGGGGGGTTCATTTTTCCTTTTGTTTTCTATACTGGTTTGTTTTTTTAATTCTGTATCTTTGCCTCTCTCTCTTTTTTTATCCCTTTCTCTCTGTTTTATCCCTTTCTCTCTTTTTTATTTGGATAATTTTCTATATTATGTTCTAATACACTTGCTCCTCTCTCTCTCTCTCTCTGTCAATCCCCATGTCTTCTCATCTGTCATAAACCTCACTTTCTCCTCCTTTTTCCTCCTCTCTCCTTCTTTTTCCTCCTCTCTCCTTCTTTTTCCTCCTCTCTCCTTCTTTTTCGTCCTTTCTCCTCCTTTTTCATCCTCTCTCCTTCCATCATTATCCCACTTTCCTCTTTCGCTAAGTTGATTTGAGGTTGCAAATTCTCCTTCGTACTCGGGTTCAAGTTCATTCAAGGTCTTGTATTGGTTGCATCACTCTTAAACATAAAGCAAAAAATGGGGGTGGGGTGGCAGTTGTAGAAAAATCAATGCAATGATGTTAAGAGTAGATTGGCAAACCTTGTTTTAAACCTCCATACTTTATGTGTACCATCTAGACAAGTAAGCATGTGTGATTTGGGGTTGTGGGGGAAAAATTCAAAATGGTATTCCATATGAAATGGGCAGGTACATGGATAACAACAACATCGTATAACATTACCCTGTGGCAAATGAGCTTTGCTGCTTTGGATAGATTTCATTTTGGATTGACACAAATTTTCTTTAGATCCTGGCTCAATTTTTTTTTTTGCTTAACAAGTTGACTGCTGAATTCTCTTATTCACATAGTCTAATTAGAAACGCTACACTGTTCCTGTAGTCTAAAGTTTAATTGTCAACAGGTAAAAGAAGCTTGTGTGTTACACTAATGTCATTAGATATGAAAACAACGATACAAACTTTTAAAATGTTTAATGAAAGAATGTATTTTAGCTTAATCTGCAACTGCTCTTCAGTATTACATTTTCGTAGATGTAAATGTATACAGGTGTTCTGTAGTTGACCTCTCAAGGTGCACTGTGTTGGACCAGACGAATGAGCGATTCATAAAATGTTGAAGTGAATTTTCTGAATCACGAAGTTGAATTGCAACTGTCCTCTGAGGCTCCTTATACAGATTGCCAGTTCATTCGTTCCTTCATTCCGTAAATCAATTGCATATTAAGACGAATGTACATTCGTGGCGCGGAAAAATTGGGCCCGTGTCCGATGGATGCGGGAGAAGGGACATTCATTACCAGCTAATGGAACATAAACATCAATCTCTATGGATGGGACCGTAGCAATGGACATGCAGTGCTTGCACTTTGTTTCGCCCTCCAGAATGTACTTCTTCCTTTTTTTAGTACATGAATGAATTAGATGTGATGTTTCGTCCTGTCTTGGTGTGTGAGAAAGTGCAGGGGATGGGATGACGAAGAAGTAGAGATGAATTATGGAGGAACATATCGTCTGTTTGGAGCCAGAAGGGCGTTAGCTCTGTGTAGAATATATGAATTAATGCCCCTCTGGCTCCAAACAGACGATATTGAGATGAAAGTAAACTTTGGAAGGTATATTTGGAGATAGAGAGAGAGAGGGAGAGAGAGAGAGAGAGAGAGAGGGAGGGGGAGAGAGGGATCGAGAGATAGATGGGGGAGGGGCAGAAGATAGAAATGGAGAGAATTAGAATCATTAGTTATCATGTATCTCTTCAAATCACTACAAAACATCTCTTTTCCCTACCCTACACTTTCCATTTTCTTATAAACATTTTGAATTTGTATGAATTCTAATCATTGGCTCTGTTTTTGAAGAGGACATCCATTCAGGCCTTTCCTTATAAAACCCCTTTCTGTGTGTTATTAATTTCAATGTATTGTACATTTCATGTGAAAAGCCTTGTAAATGATATGTACAAAGCAATACAAGGAATTCTAATCAAATCAAATCAAATCAAACTTCTAAAAAGATCCATAAGTATGGCTTAAACTTGAAAGTTCAAGTTCAAGTTCAACAGTTATGACGTATATTTTCACCAACAATCATGAAAAAAAAAATTATCAACAAGAATTTACAGCGAAAATATCGAAGGAAAGACCTGAAAAGGGGACACTGCTTGTCACTAGTAAAGCCCTGAAGGAATCTATGCATGCTTAGTCATCCACTGCCCAAACCAATTGTTTTACAGATATTGAAACTTACATAGTAAATGGCTCTGCTGACAAAATATCTGTCAAAATGACAGCTTTGATGCATGTATTAGGGGCAGAGTGAGTAAGAACTAAAAAGTACAGTGAGCTCTTACCGTTCAAGCAACAAACCATTAAGTTGCCGCACTATAAGAATATTGGGGATGAACTTTTCATCTAGCTGGTCCGAAATGAAAACAGATTATCCCGTCGAAAATTTGAACACGCAATTACGCCACGTCGTGTAATCACACAGACAAATGAAAGGAGACGTGGGACACTATTTTTGTCGGAAGGGGCGGACTTTCAGTCGTGCCCTGTTGCCGAAACGCTACGAGATGATAGAAAACGGGATCAGTCGATAGTGGGTGGTGTGTTTTGATGCTTTATTGGGCGGTGTGATGTAATCTGCTGGTTGGATATTGGAATCGGCGTGAGTAATACTTGGATGTTATTAATGTACATGGCGGGATTGGGGCAAAGATGGCAATAACAGGACTGGGTTGTAAGGTGTAGGAAATTAGTTAAGCATTCTGGCCTGGAAGTTTGATAAACTCAGAAGGAAGCAAAGGTTTAATTTTGGGGTAGATGTTGTCTCAAATTTGGTAACATTATTCAAGCTGTGTCCTATCTAAAAGAAGATTTGAAATTGTTTTTCTTTCAGTGAATAGGTATGATAGAGGTTTGAAACTGAGCTACATTCCTTTCAAGGGGGCAGTTACAAGTCCCTCAGATAGGACATCAAGGTGTAGATGAGAAGCAGGAGTGGATGATATATCTGAGTCAAAAGCATAGTAAGTAAACTTACTCTAGAAACAGAATAATATGAACAAAAATATAAACTTTGATAGTTTATCACATATTGACCATTAACCCTTTAACTACTGAATTCTTTAGCTCTCATAGGCTCAATACAGCAGCCACCCAGTTCCCGTAGATTATAGGTTAATTTTTAAAAGATAATTCACTACTTTAATCTTTTCAGACTGGTGTGTTTTAGTTTGTTTTGCAGAAGATACATATACAAACAAATTGCGCATCCATGTATGCATACAACAAATTACATGACAAGTTAACATGCTTATTTCTCACGTTGCCTCCCTGAAAAATATTTCATATATCTGTTAGGAATTTCAAGAAATCTACATTGGCTTTATAAAGGCAAAGCTCTGCTGGTTAACCAAGCAATGGAGAGTAAATCCCTGAGGCCAGGAAAAGCTAAAATGGAATAAAAGGGTTGATTTTACAAATATCAACAGGGCATGTATCCAAACACTCTCAACTGAAGTAAGACAATTACCTCTGTGTGTAGGCTGGGGTAGAGATCTCTAAATTGGCCATGGAAGTGGATCAAAATTGGCAGATAGGTTCAGAAATTGGCTTGATATATCGTAAGTAAGGGAAATGAGAGAGAGAGAGTGAGAGAGACAGAGGGAGAGACAGAGAGACAGAAAAGAAGAAGAAAAGTATATTGGATCAGTTTCGTTGAATGAAGTCAGTGACCTTCCCATGACTTTGAGTTGAAATCAGAAAATTCCTTTGAGTGAAACAAGCATGAGTCTGTGTGATTTTGTTTATATGGACACAACTGCCTCTTTATTCTGAATAATGGAATGCTTAATTTTTGGTAATATGATTAATGCAGAAATCTTGATCAAAGTGTATACATGTAAGTCGATGGTAAAAGTTCAAAGGTCATAGGAATTGCATGTTTCTTTTTTTTCGTCCAGGCAACAGCAGCGAAAGCAGATTCATTTGTTCTTACTTTGTAATTCATGTCATATCTCATCATTGTATTGTACATTTGACATGCTGGGATCATATTGGTTGTTTGGAAACAGAAGGGCGTTAATTCATATACTTCAATACAGAGGTAACGCCTTTCTGGCTCTCAACAGACGATATATGAATTTTAACAAATGTAAATTTCTCACATCATGAATGCTTCAATATATATGTAATAAAAATGCTCCAATTCAAAAAGGACTCGTAATCTTTCACATGAACAAGTGAATTCTGGTTATTCTATGTTGTATTAATAGAGCAACAGGAATAATTTTTAGTGGTAGAAAGTCATAACCATCTTATGACTATTGGAAGCATTGCTTTGTATTCAGGGAAAGATCTACTATTGCTCAAAATAAGTCCACTTACTTGTGTTTGAAAAGAGGACTTCCAATGTGCCTGTCTACTTTTGATCACAATAAATTTATGGATATTTTTGACAACCTTAGCTATTGCTGTATTAACTGGACAGTCACTAGTGCATTTGGAAGACAAGAAGGTCAATGCTGTAAGTTAAGGCCTTCTTGTCCTCAAATGTAGTCTTGTTTGTTGGGTCTAAATGCAAGAAAAATTGGATTACGTTCTATCGCAATGAAGAATGTGGAGGATTTTATGTTTGTAAGAAAGATGTTCAAAAGCAAACTAATCTACTAATCATATGACTGCTGTTTGAGAACCAGAAGGCCATGAACTCATGCTTTTACACTGTTAAAGTCCTTTTAACTATGAACAGATGATCTACCAAACATTATCCATTGCCTTATTGCACCCGTTGACTACTGCATTCTCTCATATCCATAGGATTAATACAGGGACAATGCGGTTGCCGTCGGCAATGAGTTAACCCCATCCATGCTATGGACAGTTAATCCCCCCCCCAAAAAAAAAAAAAAAACCCAGTGTGATTGCTTTTCTTTAAGTATCATCTTAGAACATCTTTCTTTTCTTCTTGAAAGTATCCCAAGTTAAATTTGATAAAGAAACAGGGAATAGAAATGTCAAATTCAATGCTTGAAAGCTCATTCATAATATTTATTTTTGCTGAGATCTAATGGCACAGATGAGGTTACGATGGGGAAACTATGTGCTTGCGAAGGGGATGGGGTTTTAGTTTTACCTACGAGGAAAGAAAGACGGGAATTGTGTCAGGAATGATTCTTGAAAACTAGTTTTCAAACTCCCGATGGAGTACATGGAAGAACAGCAAATTGGACAGAAAGAAATGTTCAAGAACACAAAACCCAAACAAAGAGTCCCAAATCAAGATTTGAGGGTAAATTGAGAATTGAAGTGGATGTGGGCTTTATTGGCTATTAAATATTCATCAGATGGGGAAGGAAATTGATCCATCTTCGGATAGATAGGGCTTGGATTGACAGCACAGTTGGTGATCGATGGTGTCGGGTTTGACCACTCTTATCCCAACGCTTAGAAGGTCTGCTTGTGATCGTGGTGCGGCGGTATACCAAAGTTGTCAGAAAGTGTCAAGAAGTTGCTCATCGCAAATCTGGTGATACAGCCTTCGAATTAAATCCAGATCGATTTGCCAATTTGCAGCCAACTTGAGAAAAATTGGAGAGATTTCTCTTTGGAAAGGTTTCAAAGAAGATGCGTGAGGATGTTTGGTGATTGTTCAAATTGGGGATATTTCAGGGGGGGATGCTTCTGCTTGTGGAGGGAAGGTAGGGTTACGACATCGATAAAGTGAATCATTTGAAATCGATCGCGAGAAAAGTGGCATTTGAGTGCCACTGGGAGGGTTGAACTGATTTGGGACAGGAAAACAGTTTGCTTTGATGGTTGAACTCTGTTGCTTGCATTGTGATTTAAAAAGTGGATATTGGACTAGCATCTTTGGAAAGATAGAGGCTCATATTTTGGTTCCGCTATAATATATCAAACAGAATGGAAAGTTCAACAATGTCGATAAAGCTAATATCACCAATAGGTCAAGCTTCAGGAACAGGGACAAGTAGAGCTTGAGTTTGGGTTTATTTAGTCAGTAACGGTTAATGAAGTTGTACTGAGAGCTAGAATGGCACAAGCTCTATTAAAAATAGAACGAGGGAAGGCCCTTTTGACTCTGAACCGGAAGGAATGAGAAAGTGATAAAAAGACGATGTAGCAAATGTACAAAAAGAAGGGTATGTGAAGCTGTCATTTTCATACATGTAGATAAAAATTCTGTGTAACTGTCAATGATGCTAAAGCCCCTCCCCCCCCCAATTTGAATACAGATTATTACCAATCATTCTCTCTCTTCACCTGCCCTTTCTATCATCTCTCCTTCTTATGTTTTCTATCTCTTTCTCTTGTCCCTGTCTCTTTCTCCTCTCTTTTTTGTATCCTCTATGTCTTTTGTTTTCTGTCACTATTCTCTGTTCCCATATTTCTCTCTCCCTCTCTTTCCTTCCTTTCTCCATCTCTTCCTCTCTTTTTCCATTCATCAATTTCTTTCCCACTCTTTTCTTCTCCTTCCTTCTTTCGTCCTCTCCCTCTGTGATGCTATGAGCTCAGCGGGGATGACAAAGACAGCCAAATGGCTATAGTGTATGTAATAGATACCGCCCATCACAATCGTAAGAAACGCTTCATTAATATCTCCATCGATATCGCTTACACCTGTCCCAGAGCTTAGGCATTTACGCTTGTCAAGAAATTTCAGGTGTAAACCAACGCCGAAACCTCTCTCTCTTCGGCTCTCCTCTCTTTCTTTTCTAACGCGAGGACAGTTCTTTGGATGTTACCACGGCGACGAAACCTGGGCTTGGGATGAATCTATCCCGGCGGAGTTGTCGCACAGGATTACGCCTTAATTTGGGCCCTTTCCGCCTGCGAGGGGGTGGGATCGCGTGTCCCGCGACTATTAGAACCTTACACCGGCTGAACCTGAGTCACGGGGAAAGGTGCGGGCTAGATTAGCTGTCCAGGTGAAGCTTATTTGACCCCTATCACCCCTCCGTTTATTTGTCTTAGATCCCAAATACGACCCGTCCAAGCTAACCAGCAGTACCAACTCGCGGCCTGACGAGCTATCATAATGATTCAGGTGCCGGTCGACGATATATCCGTGACATTTCGGTGATTCAATACTCCAGCAAACATCCCCTCATTCCGTTGCTATATTTATAGGACTGTCCCTTGCTTCCATATCTGCATGAGTCATATCAAAATAGATGCGAGATGGAGCGGTATGAAATGAAGTGATATGGGGCGGATAAAAATACAGGCAATTTCATTTTTGTCCATGATCTGTCGCAAAGAAATAAAGAAAGTGAATATCTGATTTGCAGGTGTGGGGCATGATATGCTCTTGGATGTATTCAGCAATTATCACCTGCGCAGTGCTGTCCCGTCTGTTTCAAGATGTCTGTCAAGTTGGTTCCAGTCATCACTACTCTCGCCCTAAGACTGTAAAGGAATGTTTAATAGAACTAAAAATTATGCATTTTGAGCAGCATCTGTCAGTGGTTTTAGACACTTTGTGATTAATACCTTCCAAATCTACGATCCTTCCTTCCCACTTTATGACTTTAATTGCATACAAGAACCAAAAGTTATGAATTTTGAAAGGCGTTAGTCACGCCGTGATGGACACCACCACCTTGTCAAGTCCATGCGGATCCAGGGCGGAGCATGTCAGTGATACATCCTCAAATTGGCAGTCCCTTGGCAGATTAAACCGCCATTCTTATATGACTTGAATTATTAATGTACAGGTGGCAAGATATGATACCATTGCTCCTCCCTCTTGTCATTTTTTGGTAGGGTCTTGACAGTACAGTCTTTCACAAAAGATGATTTTCATGAAAGATTGATGACTGGGCCCATCAAAAATTCTAAATGACAACTTCATCCTAGTCAAAACGAGGGATCAGTGAAAATTAAAGTTGAAGATAAAATTACCAGATTTCAGATCTTCAGAGAATGTTCTGGTATGTCACAAACACATTCTAGGTGTACAGTTACTGGCTCGCAGACATTGAAAACAAAATGTCGGTTTTACTTTTTAAAGTTTGGAAAGGAGAGCTCAGAAATGCTAGACATGGTAGATTGTTTCAAATGACATATGAAAGAAGCAATGATTTTGGTTAGTAGAAATAAAAGAGAAAATCAGTCTCCGTGCCGTATCTAGTTAACGGTGGACATTGCATAAAAAAACGCTGGATTTGTCCTTCAAAACTTCTTATGCCACAATTTAATCAGTACATACAATACGGAAAGGTTAACATATACTCGCAGAGCGCATTGTTGCAGCTATATGCAGTGACCCATATCCGGTCATCATAACATATCCTTTGTCACATTTAGTGAAGAGTTACCATTCCAATTAAAAAATGTGAAATAAGAAAAGAAAATATTGTGCAGGTAATGTTTGCTTGGTTGAGACCAGAGGTCTTGTGATCTGGAGGTCAAGGATTCAAACGCAAATGACAGTGCTAGGGCTCAGGAAAAGGTGTTGATTAGGAATAACATGTAGTCCATCAAATGGTTTCTTGCAACTGGGAGATCTTGAGTTAAAAAACAAGTTAATTCTCTAGCATTCGGGGCTTGGCTTTGATATCCTCAGTGACCCATAATACCACTTAGAGCTCTATATGTACATGTAGGTCCCCTTGGTGCACATAATTCAGTGATACACACTTTCTAACCATCCTATATAAAACATTCCACTAGATGTTACTAAGAGAGAGTTTGTAGATGTTGTTTATTCATGATGAGTTCATATCTTATTTAGATAATTTATACAGTGTAGCACATACAGTGTACACTGATTCCAAGTTGTTACAAGACTGTGCTAGCTAACTGTAGATGGCATAGTGACAGTATTTAGTCAAACATGTTTGGTTAGCAATCTTTACAGAAAGGCCACTTGTCTATCATGGCCATTTTGTTTCATTCACAGCAAAAAATCTTTTAAAGATTCTTCATAAGTTCTTTTGGTAAGTTCATATCTCATTAAGATTAATATACATTGTAGTGTGGAGGTTTTTTTGGTAGGCTGGATTAAGGGAGCTGATTATTAATTTGTAATGCAGTCAAGCGTACAGTAATAGTAAACCACCCTCCTACATGTATATTGCACTGTCAAGTGGAAATACGTCTGACAAGACCCTGTTTCATAAAACACTTTAGAAAACGGGTTCAAGAATGTAGCCATCCTGATTGGTCAAATAACACCACGTGACTGTGCAAAAATAAAGTGATAACATACAGCAAAAGGGAACTGTTGCACATGTAAACATGTAAACATGTAAACATAAACATGTAAACATTTATGTAGCGCAGACGATACGACTCGATTTTGCTATATGTTTTTACACGCTATAAAAAATATACCGTATACGCTATCGATATCGCGATATCGATCGTCGCGCTAATGTCAACAAATCAACAAATCAACAAAATCACAGCTGTAGCGCTACCGCGGTCGGATCGTTGCAATTCAGTACCGAAAATGAAAGTTTAAGTTTAATTTTTGACGATAGAAGCGTGTAAAAAATGGCTGTATCTTCGAATCTCAGTTTTGCACCTCTCACGGAGGAAGAACTCGACGATCTGCTGAATGGGAAGGATTCTAACAGTACGAAAAGAGCAGTGAAATTTGGATTTTCAAAGCTTGCCTTGAACGTTTCGCTAAAGCCTAAACTCAGTCGCACGGACCTATCCACCATCAAGCTAGGTGAGTAAGATACGGTAAGCTGTTAATGTTGAGCCATTTCTATGCAGGCATATCAGAAAAGCAGATGGAACGGACAACACAAAGAACACAACTGTGCCAAGTGATTCCTACTCCGAGTCCTATTCCTACTAGTGCTAGTACTAGTCCTGTTCCTACTACTTGTTCTATAGTCCTGCTCTAGACTTAGTGCCATTGGTGGTACCTTGTCTTCATCTGCAGGCTTCAATAAGCTCAAATTCGAACATGCTCAGCCAAGCTCAAGGAAGTGAAAATACATCGGTGAACCAGATTCAATACCACTTTCATTACACATTACTAACAAATAGGTCTAAGACGAGGCCTAAACATTGTAAATAAACATGTGCAGGCCTATAATACGTTCGCAACGGTCTAGACTAGGCTAGGCCTAAACATTGTAAATAAACATTGTACGTTTGCAACACTAGTCTACATCATGTTTTGCTGAGCAGGATTCACACATGGGACATGCCATGACAGTTTGAGGTAAGTGAAAGCACTAAGATTGTAGACCCGTTTTATAAAACTGTTAATACATGGTTGTGAGGTCATGCATTAGTGTGATCTGGCAACACGCAGGTTTTTATTGTGGTGTCTAACACACTCGGCTACGCCTCGTGTGTTAGGTACACCCCGATAAAAACATTTGTGTTGCCGGATCGCACTAACACACTCCCAACCATGTATTAACAGTATAATAACAACTGCCCCATTTCTATGACAAATTTGCTCTCGGCCAATCAGATTCATGATTTCAGTAGCTTATAAGATTACCATGCCTCTAAATGTCCTGTAACATATTTAGTGATTCATTGAACATTAGTTCTACCTGACTGCTAATAAAGCAAGTATGTGCTTTGTGATTATTAACCAGTGGACCTGCAGCTATACGTCCTATCTGTGGGACTTGGCATTTGAGGATTAATGCCTTGCCAAAGGGCACTGGTTTGTTGCATTGGTTTGAAACTCAGAACCTTCACGTTACAAGACCATTGCTCTACCACTGACCCGTAAGGTAGAGGGGATTGCTGAATAAGATGATAGATGTTAGCTTTTCGACTGTTGCAAAAAAGGGGAGGGGGGGGGTGAGAAAAGTAGAGAATCTTTTCAGAAAGATAGCAAGAAAGATTTAAACATGTGAATTAAATTGAAAATTTCAGTGAGCGATGCACCCAAAAGAAAAAGAAAAAGCCTGAGCAAGTGATAATTTGCACACTTTTATGATGCATTTAACCCCTGCTGATACTTTCATTACCATCTATCTTCAGGTATGCATCGACCTGTTACATTAGCCTCCTGGCCCCAGGCTTTCGGTCGGTAATAAAGTAAGCCTGTTTTAAAAGCCACGCTCCCCACACCAGCCACATCAGCCCCAGATTCAGGTGCATTCCAATTCTGAAGAGAGAGAGAGAGAGAGAAAAGAAAAGGAGAGAGAAGAGAGAAAGAGATAGAAGGGAGAAAGAAAGAGAGGGGAGGGTGGGGGAGAAGATAGACTCAGAAAGACAGATGAGACAGAGGGAAAAAAAGGAGAGGAAGAGGAGAAAGAAAAGGAAAGAAAGGGAGAGTGAAAGAGATGGAGAGAGACAGAGAGGAGAGAGAAAGAGAAAAAAGAGAAAATGGGAGAGAGAGAGAAGAGAGAGAAGAGAGAGAAAAATATAGAAAGAAGAGGAAGGGAAGCAGAGGAATGGGAAAGGGAAAGAGATGAGAAGAAGAGGTGGAGGAGAAAATACTTAGCTGTAAAGTAAGAGTTGGAAGATAGAGAGATTGAGAGGAAGAGGAAGAGGAAGGGTAGAGAAGGAAAAAAGAAAAAGAGAGAAGGAGGGAGAGATAAGGGAAGAATGAGAACAGAACAATATAATGAAAACGAGATTCTGAGATTAAATATGCAGTTATGAAATACTGCGACCTTTATGTATGTGTGATGGTGTTTATATGAATAAAAGGATGCATGCAGGTCTTGATTATTGCCTTTTTCGATCGGGTTTAATCAAATCCTCCTTTAGCATGAGACGTACATCAACGTCCAATGATCATGTTTCTATTTAGTAATATGCAAGTAGCTTCATATTGTCTGCTAAAAACCAGAACATATATGGGGACTGACTGGGTTATTTGGTGAGGATATGGTATGGAAGAATGAAGCCCAGTTCAGCGGAACCCAGATGACGATAAAAAAATCTTTTTTGCAGTCTATTGCTGACTGTTTCCCTTTAAGGGCCTATCTCATTCTTCTTCGGAGTCCACTATTCCTGCTCCAAATAAGGCCGGGTAATGTTCCAAGACGGGAGGTGCGATCAAAATCAAAATTAAGACCCCAAGTTATGTGTTAATTAAGTTGTAAGATACATATCTGAAGAAACCCCTTGGGGGCAGCAAACGCATATCTGGGTTTTTATGGAGGGTCATCGGCGATTAATCCTGCGTGCTTTTCGGCGGAGGAAATCCATGCACCGCTTCAAGTCGGACAAAAAGAAAAACAAAAAGCGGGTTCACGGGTGGACGATGAAATCTAATTTAAAGAAGAGTGATATGGATTTGGCGTGCTTCTTGTCGATAGAGAAGAATTATATGATTCCTGTTTTGTCTCAATTGTAACGCAATAGGAATAGAAGGATATGCTATAATTACATGTAGAAAGAAGTATAATTGTGTTATAGACATGTCTATCATCTTGAAAATGCCTGTCCATTTTATTGCTTTAAGAGGTAGCATTTCATATTTCTGCAAAGTAATATCAAGAGAAATTACATTGTATGAAAATACTTTTGTTTCTTTCTTTGAATATGGAGATATAACTTTCTGTCTGTGTTACTGCATTGAAAAAACTGTGAGTATTAAACAGGATTTATCTTTGCCTTTCTTTTATTTATGTTATTGCTTAGTTGGTAAATTAACTGGACTAATTTCGAGATGTTGTAGAAGAGTTAAGATGCTACCACCAAGAGAAGTCATCATGAGTTGTTTTTGTTTTAAAAGAACTTGTACACTATCGAAAAAAAGTATTGAGAAAATAATTAAGAAGAAAGCAAAGATGGGAGAAAGACCTAGACGATTATGGAAAAGGGTTAACAATGCATAGTTATGAAGCTTTCAAAGATTAAGCTTGTGTACAAGGAGACAGATTTGAAACTGTTTAGTTTGGACTACAGGTAGGAAGAAATTGAAATCAGAGTTGAATTTGCTGCCAAATGGGACCAAATATTCAGCATTACCTTAGAGGAAAAAGTGCATCTTGCATTTCGCTTTGTGATAAAATCACGGTGTGGGGAACGAATAATTGTTGCCAATTTGAAGAATTTTTTGAGGCTGTCATCAATTATGCATCATTAATCTAGATTTGGGATGTAGGGTACATGTCTTTGAAGTTAATTAACTCTTGCTTGCTACAGATCAAAACCCTGGATTGCCATATTGTTTCCAGTATGTATGATATATACAAACTTGTGATAAAAATCGACAGTGGCAGTCCACAGTTACTTGTATTAGTCGACCAAAGCCTGAAAAATGTTAGGACAAATATGGAACATTTGTTGCCACTTTTTTAAATTACCAAACCCCCTCAGATCATATTACTACAAGAGAGTGGGGCACATCCTGGGATTAAATTTCAAGTTATTAGTTTTAAACTTGATTCCCAAAAGCTTGTGAAAGATAAGACAGACCACCAAGATAAGATAGAGTATAAGCTGTTACCACAAATAGTTGCCAATTTGCAGATCATATGAGACAGGGGTCATTCATCCCTCTTTTAGATTAGGGATTTATAATAATAACCTTCCTCTTTGATGAAGCAGTTAACCCGTTGACTGCTGTATTCTTTTATTCCCATACACTTAATACATGTATCACCTGGTTCCAGTGAGCAATTGGTTAACGAGAGTGAACAGAAACAGAGCAATAATACCGTCCAATCTTGACCGAATCTAACGAGGATTGATTATTGCCAATTTGAAGGACCGTTAAGGGTGTTGCATCCTCATTCTCTTTGTCAGCTTGCTCATTCTCTCCAATCCTTAAGCAAAATCGAGCACCTCTCCTGAGTTCGTATGTCATTAATCAAAACCAACTGAACGATTCTGGACTAAACTTCTCCCGTTTCTGCTCGTAATCTCTGCTACTCTTTTAATTTCCTGTCGCCGATGTTCGGGGGTTGTCGAGGGATGAGCTGACTCTGTCCAACATCCCAAAAGAAAAACCCCAATCACAAGACTAAATTGTAATTGCTTGATTGATTTTAAGGGACTCCGGCCCTCTCCTGCCGAATCCAACTCCCCATTTATCAGCTTACTTTCTGTCATGTTATATGAGCATGCAAGCAGGAGCTAAAACAAAAAAAAATTGTTTACCGCTTCTGGTGGAGTTGTTTTCCCCCCTCTCGGCTTGTATTTGGGTCAATTATGGGTTTTTGATTACTCAAATAAGTGTTGATTTCCATTCTGAGCTGGGAATAATGAGAAAGTGATGAATTTTCTTTCGTATTCAGTTTTAGACTTCCAAACTTTGGGGATGCAGCTTTCAAACTTTAATTGGTGACTGTCTAAATTGTTATTAATGGCTAAAAGAACGACTATTCATATCATATCTCTACCAGATTAAGGGGTGCCTGTATCGAATCAAGAATATAACAATTTGATTATGGTATTTTGAGTAAACTCAGAGTGTATTCCAACAAAATTCAGTAAAAAGCCAATGTTAAAAGTTGATTTTGCCCCCCCCCCCCCCTCTTCACCCCCCAAAAAATATCTTTTGTAAAAATGATTTGAGTTTTAAAGGACTATGTAGTAAAATATTCGTAAAATATTTTGACTTGTTGAACAGAATAAGTTATAAAGGGTAACTTTTGGAATACATAAAGTTCTCTAGATCACCTGATGAGCAGATATAACTCTCAAAGTGATTTGTGGAAAGGCGAAATTGTCAAGGTGAATTTGAGGAGAGGCAGTGCTCAAGGTGACATTGTTCAAATTTTGAAGGTGACATTTCTCATGGGCAAAACTCTCAAGGTGACTTTGTGAACAGGCAAATTTCTCAAGGTGACTTTTTGAACATGCAGATTTCTCAAGCTGAGTTTGTTCAGACAAAATTTTCAAGGTGGTCTTGTGGTCAAAGTCTTAAGATGACTTTGATAATGAGCAAAACTTTCAAGGTGATTTTGTGAAAAGGTAAAAAATTTCAAGGTGAGGTTGTTCTGACAAATTTGTCAAGGGTACTTTTAGAAGTTAGAGAAATATGA
Source organism: Heliocidaris erythrogramma (assembly GCA_025617745.1). Taxonomy (NCBI): domain Eukaryota; kingdom Metazoa; phylum Echinodermata; class Echinoidea; order Camarodonta; family Echinometridae; genus Heliocidaris; species Heliocidaris erythrogramma. Next base: position 58,539,099 of record CM046854.1, read on the forward strand.
CAGCCATGTCAGTCATCAGCAGTCAATAGATAACCTTCAGGGTGAGAAGTCCTTAAGAAGTCTTCTGATGAGGAATCATTAGGAGATCAAAGATTGAATAATCATCCCATCCCACCATGGTTCACATCCAAAACGAAGTCTGGTTTAAAATCACTGAATCTTTAAAATTGATGGTCACCCAATGGAACCAACAGAACCACCCCAGTTGAATACAGCGTACATGTATAACATACTCCAAACATTGTGGTAATCCAGGGTTTCGATCCATGGTCAATAAACAGTTAAAGGGTGGCTAAAATTAGCAGTTTGTAGTTGAAAACTAAGTGGATGATACAAAATGAGAGAGAAAGAAAGAGAGAGAGAGATTAAAAGGAGTAAAAAAAGCATGTGAAGGGAAGAAAAGTAAAAGAGGGAGAGATTTTTCAAAATAGAATATGAAAAGGGGAATTAACCAATATCATTTTGATCCCTGTAGTTTTTGAAAGATCAGACATTTCTCTATTTACATGCTGCTGATACAGTTTTACCAATTCAAAATATTGTCCTCTAGTATTGAAAATATCACAGTTGGCATGAACTTTCGGATGTGAACCAACATTCAACCCCATACCAGATTTGATTTGAATTTGGAGGGCAGAATTGTGCGTCCACAGGGCATATCCGTAGTGTGTATTAAATGTATGAGTAATTTCCGCTAACACTTGGTTGAAGCAGGCGATCGTGATCCGCGATCTCCGGCAAAGATGTGCTCCAGGGACCGACCTGTCTACCGCTTCGTTGAGATGCATGTCGCGTTTTTTATTATGATCCATTTCTGATTGCATCAATCATAATTTATCTTTATATCGGCGCTGGAAATATGAGGGGTTTTTTCGAGAGAGAATGTGTTCTTATTTTATTTCACATTTCTTATAAATGTTGAGTTCTAGGGCGGTATTTCAAGGGAGGTTGTCTTACAGTCATGCCGAATCAGTGGTTACCATTTACAAAACAATAATTTTCTGTTCAATATGTACACCAGAAGATGAACAAAAATGAATTCTAGGATTACATTTGCCTAATAAATGACCTTGGATATGATATTGAAAATGACTTTGTAATTGATATTGAAGATGTCTTTCTAAATGACCTTGATGATAACAAGTTCAAGATTGTAGACGAATGTTTGAATTCTATTAGCAATTAGCAGCAAGAAATGTACACGTTGGAAAATGTATTCTTCTTACATCTGCAAAAAAGCTACATTGCCTTCCTATACATGCCTGATGACAGTTTCCATCTAGAGATGTTGAGAAAAAAACAAATCCTCAAACATGAGCAAGAGAATGGCATATGTGTATGAGAGAGGATGATACATATAACTTCTTTGCATCGACAGGTTTGCTACCAAAATAGATTAGAAAAAAAAAGGAATCCTGCCGGGGAGTTATCTGAAAATCCACAGGTGATTTCAAGTGTCTGTTGGCTTAGTTCTGGACGATGAGTTTAGACTCTGATCTGGAGAGCAGGTTGAGGGCAAGTTGAGGACAGCTTCCATCTTTGTAGACAGACTCTTAAATCCTGAAGGCCTCCAACTGAAGAGCACTTTAGGAGAGTCCAACACTTTGAAGGTACACAAGGCGGGAGGTGTGGGGAATACTGATAAGGTAGAGCCCGTAGCTGAAGATACAAATTGTAGGAGATTTGGGGCAAAAATGTGTTGGTTTGGGAGGAAAAGTGAACGAACAACGAGGATTTACTATTTGGTCAGCCTGATTGAAGTGCTACAAAGGCTACAGAAATGTACAACTACAACTTCATGACACAAGATTTAGATCATGTCTTCCAAATTGTATTTGAGGGACTTGTTAATTGAGAATTAATGCCTTACTAAACGGCACTGGCACATCACCTGGGCTTTGAACCCTGATCCTTCGATGGTGATGATGATGTTAACAGTATTCCAAGGCACAGGACCACTGCTCTACCAGTGAAGCTAATGTAAAAAGTGATATCTCTTAAAAGGACAAAAAAGAGGGAGAGAGAGAGAGAGAGAGAGAGAAAGTATGTCACAAACCAGCAAGCATGGGGGATAATAAAAGAAATAAAAAAATCAAAAGCTAGAAGATGAATCAAAAGGACAGGAACAAGAGATGGAACGATCAAAATGAGAAAGAAAATATCATCAAATTAAAATGTCACCTGGTGCTGCAGGCCCTGTACATGTATAGCCAAGAATTTTGGTAAATTGATGAGAAAAATATCAGAAACTATTGACTTCTTGGCTCCGTTTTTTTCTTTCTTAAGAATTTGAGACGCAGTGATATACTTGGCTCCTTACATCTCCTTGCGTTATGCATGCAATTTATTCATTCTCCGGGGCAGACACAGTACGTCTTGGAATAAATGATGAGGTTTCATCAATTCATTTCTGCTTCTTCTTCTTCTTAGATGAAACACTGGATTTTTTTTTGTTCTATCAACGTTGGTCGAATTTCATTCAGGTCTCGACAAACAAGTGAAGTAATTAAGATCTGTAGTTATATTTGGTGACACGATGATGCTTTCGTCGTTCTGTACGCTCATATTTTTTCTGATCTTTGTTCAACCTTTGCATTCATGTGTACGATGTTATTCAGATTTGGCACATTTGACCGAGATTTTTTCACCCTCCTGTCGTTCCTTTCTATCTCTTTCTTCCTTTCTCCTTCCTTTGCTTTTCCATTTTGCCTTGCTCTTTCTTTCCTTTATTCTCTTGTTCATTCGATGCATCTTACTACTGTACATGGTGAGGATAGAGACTAGAAGAGAAAGAGATTGAGAGAGAAGGCTTTTGGTGAGTAGGAGAGAGAGATAGAGAAAAAGAGAGAGGGAGAGAAAGAGATTGAGAGAAAAGGCTGTGAGAGAGTAGGAGAGAGGGAGAGAATGAGAAAGAACATTTTGGGTGAGTACATGTAAGAGAGAGAAAGAGAGAAAGATTGAGAGAGAAGACTGGGTGAGTAGGAAAGAGAGAGAGAGAGATTGGAGAGAAAGAGAGATATACATGTATAAGAGTGAAAGCAGGAGAGAAAGCAGGAGAGAAGATTTTGGGTGAGAGAGGAGAAAAAGAGAGGGGGGGGAGACAAAAATATAGAGAGAGATAAAGATATAGATATAGAAATATATTAAAAGATAGAATTGGATATAATGATATAGCTGGAGAGAAAGAAACAGAGATAAAATTGGAGAAACACATCTGTCAATAAATTGAGATGACTGGTTGCAGCAGATGTATCATCATGTCATTATGTCATTATAGGTTTAGTAAAATCAATGAAGAATTCTCTTTATTAGGCATGCCAAACTGTGTGCAATATGGTGACTGCTAAAGATAAAGATTACTTTGTGTCTATTGAACAACTCCATAGTTTAATAAACACAAAATCACCGAAGACAGCATAATGACAAAATTCGATTGTGATGGAATATATATTGTAATCTATACTATTACCCTCAAGGCTACATTGGCCATTTGTGTCATTTATCATTTTCAGCGCTAGTCAAATGTAGGAAGTTATCAAAGACTGGCATTTTGCCAAGTAAAATGAAGAAAGAGAGAGAGAGGGAGAGAGAAAGAGAGAGGATGAAGGCAGATTATACTAAAAAGAGGTACATGTATATTTCTGGAAAACTTATTCTCATATTTGATTCTCATGAAAAGTGTAAGCTCAGCGTTGCATGTAAAAGCTTTTTTAATATTTTCACCAAGCTACTTTGCATTTGCTATACCTTCGTTAGATCAGACTCTCTCTCTCTCTCTCCCTCTCCCTCTCTCTCTCTCTCTCTCTCTCTCCCTCCCTCCCTCTCTCTCTCTCTCTCCCTCCCTCCCTCCCTCTCTCTCTCTCTCTCCCTCCCTCCCTCCCTCCCTCTCTCTCCCTCCCTCCCTCTCTCTCTCCCTCCCTCCCTCCCTCTCTCTCCCTCCCTCCCTCCCTCTCTCTCTCTCTCTCTCTCCCTCCCTCCCTCCCTCTCTCTCTCTCTCCCCTCCCTCCCTCTCTCTCTCTCTCTCTCTCTCTCTCCTCCCTCTCTCGCTCACTCGTTCGTTCTCTCTCTCTCTCTTACTTTCTGTCTGTACATGTATTGTTCTTTTCCAATTTTCAGGCTCATCTCTCTCTCTCTCTCTCTCTCTTATTTCTTAATCCCTACTCCCCTCCCTTATACAAAGAAGTACATGTAAAGGTCATTACAGACAAGTTCATTAAAAGGAAAAACAACATTTTGCATAAGCTGATTTAAGTTATACACCAATATCTAATAACAAAGAAACTAAGTAACCTGATTTGATAAAGGGTAATACTAATGCGAATAATAGAAAAAGAAAAGTGATGCATCACCAATATCACTCAAGAATGTATGTTCCAATATTCCTTTCAGATTATATCTTCTGGACATGTACATGTTATTCTCTTACAACCCCCCCCCCCCTCTTCCCCCTCTCTAAAAATGGAAGGAAAAGAATAAAAGTATAAGAAGCTAAATATGGTAAACTTGTATAGGACCAAAGACAAGAAATCAAAGATAACATGCGACAGGGGGAAAAACAGCAAAGAGGAAAGGGGTAAAAAGTAGAAGAGGACAGGAAAAATAAAGGTTTAAAGAGAATAGAAATATGGAAGGAATTGAAGCAGGTTAATACATGTCAGGCAGGATGTACCCTTTGGAGACTAGCTTCATTAGCAGACAATCTATATGTCATTAGGATTGTGGCAGAGTTGCAAAATTCAAATGTCACATGAAAAACAGAGAGACCTCCCATTTCCCCTGGTGAGACAGACAGTTAAGAGACAAACATAGAAGGAAGAGAGATGGAGAGAGAGAGAGAGAGAGAAGAGAGATAGAGAAATAGAGAGATAAAGAGAGATAAATAGAGAGAGAGAGAGAGAGAGATAAAGAGAGAGAGAATAAAGGTGTTATTAATGCGCAGATTAAACAAAAAATACAAAAGAAGAATGCTAATGTTATGTAGGTTTAAAATGATCACAAAGACAATTAATCAACTTCATTTAAAAAATGTCAACACCCAGTTGTATTGCCCTTAGAAGTCAGGTTTGTGTTACATCATGCGTCATTTTAAATTTCGCACATTTCAAAAGCTCACTGACAAGGCTATAGGCCTAAGGTTGATTTTTTTCGAAAATCTTTGTGATCATGGTTTTTTAATAAATAGGAAAGAAAAATTAAAACATGGAATAAATGGTGAGAGAGAGAGAGACAGACAGACAGAGCTAGAGAATAATACGATTAGTAAAATTGAGTGGTTTATACACAGCATGGTAATTTTTTCCAAAGCAGTTCATACTTTGGCAAGAGAATGAGAGATGGAGTGGAAGAAGACTAACATAGGTAAAAAAAAATAGATGTAAACAAAAAATAAATTAAGAGAAAGATGGAGTAAAACAAAAAGTAAAGATATAGAGAGTGAGAGAAAGAAGGTAATTCTTGAGAATGCCAAACCCAAAGATTGTACATTGCCTATGATGATACACTAGGGATTAGACAATACCAAGCTTGCAGGAAATGGACAGAGTTGGGTATGAATACATTACAGCTCCGAGAGTGCCCCATCCTTCTTGTATGCAGTATCCTCCTTAGTCTGGAGGGGGGTGTACTCCTACACCCCTCCAGGGATCCAGGGGGGCTAATTTTACCCCAACCTCCATGGCTAGGCATGTCCCCGTACTCCGTTCTCGGGTAGGACGGGCATGCGTCGCTCCGAGGGCCCGTCAGATAATTAAAGAAAGATTGATTGTTAGCGAGATTTGAATATCTCTTTTCGCCTGCTGGCACCATCCCTCTGCCCTTTTCAGGCATGAAAAACACTTCCATATTTCTGCCCAACGATCCAAAGATGTCAGAGGAATTAGCCAAAGTTCAGAGTGCAAAGAAATCAGGGAGATTTGAAAGCCGATGTCCGTGATTGACCAGCGGCCTTTTCTTCGAAATGGAATTCTGAAAGCGGGGCAGTTCAGAAAAGTTTTGTTGGAAGACCGGCTCCACCATGCCTCTCTTTGATAATTCATTTGTTGAGAGGCAGAAAAGCATCAGTTCTCTCTTAACCCCTTGCCTATAGGAACTAGCTCTTTCCTGTATAAGCCTATGAGGATGAGAGCATGCAGTAGTCAACGGGTTAAATGATACGAGTTAATGACCTTCTGGCTCTTGTACACTAACGACAGATTGTACAAAATGAAAATAGTGGAAAGTGAACTCTGTTGTCTCTGTCAGACATCCCTTGAAACTCCAGTACATGTTTTATATGAATGCAATGTTGTATCACAGTTAAGACACGAGTTTGTGGACAAAATTGGACTAAAATTCTGTTCTTCGTTTGAGGATTTTACTCAGAGAAGAGTAATGTTGGGATTCATAAAAGACTGGAAAGGTCCTCACAGGATGTTGTTGAACCATCTAGTATTGTTATATAAAAGATACATATATAATCAGAAATTATGTAAAAACTTGGTAGTCAATCTAGGTGGTCTTATTGCTCTTATTCGAAACATCAAATATACAGAATTAATTATTGCAAAAGGAAAGAATAAAGAACACCTTCATTATAGAAAGTGGTCCCCTATTGAACATCTGTTGTAGACGGTCCTAGTAGTAAAGTTGTTACCCACCATGAAATTGTTTTGTTGTTTTTGTTTGTTAGTTTTTGTTTATTTTCATTTTTCTTTTTGTTGCAAGATTGTTAACGTTATTTATGTGTCAATCATTGATTAGTCTGTTTGATTGTAATGTGATTTTTGTTATTGTTATGTAAATCATGAAAACCAATAAAAGTTGGAAAAGATTTTTAAAAAAATGACCTTCTGGCTCTCAAAAGACATATTATTTTATACTGCAGTCACACCAAGGAGATTCAACAAAAGACCAAACTTAAATACCATTACCCTGATGGACTAAGAATCGGTCTGTTCCAAGTTGGTATGGGGTCGGTTTTGCATTAATCTTTGTGACTGAGGTTTTAAGATCTTTCAGTACCACTGGCAAAAGCGCCGTAAGACACTTTGCACGATTTGACGCCCGGCTCAGGTGAGGCGTCAATTCGATTACGTCGGTACCTGCGCTGATCGAGCCTGTGAAGGCCATTAAACCATAGGCCAGTTATTACAAGTATTGTGTGCATGGTCCATTTTCCACTCACTGTTTGAATAACATCACTCTTCCAGTATTCGCAAAAGACTGTACAAGTTACTGACGCAGTCCCAACGTCAATAAACGATGCCTCATGTGAGTTGGGCTTAAGAAACAGTGAAATTGTGAGCTTGTGAGAGGAACGAGATATCGGATATTTGAAAGTAGGTAGATGACCTGTACATTCAAAGATTCTTTTATGACTTGTGTTTCATTCAATCTCTGATAAATGGAGTACAGTGAAAAACTCTTTGTTAGAAATGCCTTCCAGAGAGGTCCTCTTCTTTCATAAGAACATTCTTCATTTCAAATCTTGTGCAGGAATGGCTAATTTGGCATCCTCTGTTGCCTGTTTGTCATGTGAAGTATTGTCACACTGGCTCTCTTTCTTACTCGAGATTAGACTTGGTGTCATTTTCCTCATTATCGTAGGATTTATTCATTAATGAATGAGCACCTGACGAAAATAATATCTTGTATATTAATGTGCAGGGTATGTTGTATCCCTTGAAGTATGAATTCATTGCAGTGTCCATTTCAAGATTACTCATTTTAACGCTGAATATTAATTTCAAAGTCCTTCATCAATGCACTGATATGTCGCCATAGCTTCAACATGATACGTTGAAGCGTATCAGAATATTAGGTAGTACATAGCAAGACTTGGATGTCTTCAGTTTAGAGCAAGAAGGGCGTAACTGCAGGGAATGGCAATGGCAGGAATGTCTTTATACCGTTCAAATTGAAATGAACATCAGTGTCCCTCAAGGCTCTTACAGATATAGGAGTATATCTTTAAGACTATATTTGGGGGTATTTCATCATTTGTCCTCAAATTCATCAAACTAGTGTAAGAAGGTCCAAATTGCATTAAAAGCCATTTGTGTCTTTTACTGTATGCATAAGTTTCTTTTTTCAAGGTTTTTTGAACTCTGTTGGCTAATAGGAGGGATCACTCAGTGTGCCCATTTATTGATTCATTTCTGAAACCCCCTTCTCTTTTTCTGGCATCAAAGATTATCTCTAGAACATAGCATCACAGAATGATATGAGGAAAGGATTTTTTTTTAAACTTTGATAATTTCTTCTTCCAATACCCCTTAATCACCATTTTTTTTCTATGTCTTTCTCTTTATATCTCTCCTTCTCTTTCTCTCTCTCTCTCTCTCTCTGTTTTTATCTTGTTCTTTATATTTTGCTTTCTAGCTTTCGTCCTTTCTGAGACAAACTTCTTTCTCTCACTCTCTCTCCCCTTCTCTTTCTGTCCTCTCTTCTCTTCTCTTCTCTCTCTCTTTTCTCTCTCTGTTTTCTCTCTCTCTCTGTTCCCTTTCTTTTTCTCTTTATTCTCCCTCTCTACCTCTCTCTCTCCCCTATCTTATACTTCAGTGAACCTAGCGAGGTATGTGAGTATATGGAGGTTAATGCAGTGTCGGTAAATATCAATGACTCCCTCCTCCTTTACGCGTTGAGTGGAAGATAATACCAGCGAGATGGATTGGGGTTACTTCAATTTCACACCCCGTTACGCCCCATTTCGCCCCATTTGGGATCTCTTTGGGGTCCCTTCCCTTCTCCCCGCATATTCCATCTCTTTCCTTTCGTTCACTTTCGGGATAATTAAGAAGGAAGATGAGATGTCAGGATGGGGTTTGATCTCCCAAAATGGAAGGCCAGCTCTTCCCACTTAACCCGTAGACTACGGGAACCGGTTGGCTCCTGTATTAAACCTATGAGAGTTAAAGAATTCAGTAGTCAACGGGTTAATGATGTATTACGGTAAATTGTTCATTCAGAGCCAGATGAACACTAACTCGTATCATTCAGCTCAGGGTTAACGCCATTAATTCTGGCTGTCAAAAGATGTAGAGGTGTCGTGGTCTAGTGGATACGTCACCGGACTGTGGCTCACATGGTTCGCGGTTCGAATCCCGCCACGGCGCTAATGTCCTTTGGCAAGACATTAATCTACATTTGCCACTCTCCACCCAGGTGAAGTAAATGGGTACCCGGTAGGAAGAAATTCCTTGAATGCTTTAGCGCCTATCATGGCAGCTCGGCTAAAGCCGGGTAATAATGTGATACTTTGTATTAAGCGCAGTAGAGTATATTCATATAGTACATGTAGCTGCGCTATATAAATGGAACATATTATTATTATGTCATGTGTTCAGCTTTTTTCCTTTTTCAGTTGTCCATTGGTAGGGTGCGGCTGGGCAGATGGAGATATACATGTACCTTGTAATTACAAAAGTAGAGGTGTCGTAGTTGAAGGGTTGGAACGCTTGACTGGAGATTTGAAGTTCTGGGGTCCGAGATCCAGCATGGCAGTAATGTCCTTTAGGAAGACATCAATCTGCAATCTCCATGCAGGTGTAAAATGAGTACCTGGTAGGATGGAATTCCTTCAATGCTGTTAGCACCAAAATGGGTAGCCTCGCTAAAGCATGGGTAATATCAAAGCACCTTGAGCACCTTGTGTGGTGGATGTGAGTGCTATACAAGAATCAAACATCATTATTATTATTATTGCTATTATTATTAAGATCAAAAGGATGATGGGTAATCATGAGATCATGGAAGGACAGAAAGAGAGAGAGAGAGAGAGTGATGAATCATTAACGGGATATTGTAGGAAACATTACTTTCTCAAACAGATAGATACAAGATACGGAGAAGAAAATGAAACTTCGAATGGAAAGAAAGAGGGAGGGAGGTTGACGGAGAAATGGAGATGGACGGACGAAGAAACAAACAACCGCACTCGTCACGGGCGACAAATCTTTGATGGGAAACTTACATGTCCTTCGCAGGAAAAAAGAAAGAAAGAAAGATGAAAGATGCCTCATAGCGATATCGAGATATGAAAGACTTCTGGGTTACCTAGAAAAATATGATAAAACGTGAAAGAAAACATAAAAGGGAGAGATATTTATGAGTGGAAACACTAGACGTTTTTGAAACAGACGGTACATGGACAGGTGTATCGGTGACATGGTATGGCGTTACTGTGAAAGCTTATCTCATTGGAAAAGACATGTGATTTCTCATTTATGAAAATGTCTTGATCTGTAGCGGGAGAGCATAGCAGGAGGTAAAAGGAGACGGAATTCGATCAGGTGAGTGAGTTTTGAGTGAAAGGGTAGGTGGGCGGTTAGGTTGGTTGGAAAGAGGGCTGGATTGAGTTGTCACCTGGAGAAAGAGAGAGAGAGAGAGAGAGAGAGATAGAAAGAGAGAGAGAGAGAGCTTGTTTGATTTTAGTATGATAGAAGTAAGTTTAGATAAAGAAGGCACTGTTATACAAGAGTATATAAGTATAGATAGAGAGAATGGAAATGGAAATGGAGAAAGAGGAAGTGAAGGATGAAGAGAGAGAGAGAGATATTGTGGAGGGGGAGAAAGTAAGAATGAGAAAGCTGGAAGAAGAAGAAGAAGAGGGAAATAGAGAGAGAAAGAGAAAAAAAAGCGAATACATTTGAATGTAAATTCAAGAGAGAGGAAGAGTGTTTAAAGAATAAAAGAAAGAGAAAAGGGTAGAGATGGAGAATATGAAAATGAGCGAGAGAGGGGGAGGGGGAAAGAAGAAGAAGAGGAGGAGGAAGAAGAAAGAAAAAGTGAATATTTGTGATTTGAATGTCAGTTCAAGAGAGAGAGTTATAGAATGAAAGAAGGAGAAAAGGATAGAGAGGGAGGGGAGGGGCGGGGCAGGGTGAAATGAGAGGTGGTAGAAGAGTAAAGATTTGAAGTGAGAATGTAAGTGAAAGTAAGTAGGTGAAAGTTGAGGAAAGTGGTTGAGTCAAGTGCGAGGTGAAGCATGTGTTTTCAAAGTGGAATGAATATTGCATGGAAAGGTTGGAAGATTATAGGAAACAGGTTACACAGGAAAAGTAGGTGACTGAAAAAGAGACACATGAAAAACAGACAGACAGACGGTCAGTCCATCAGTCAGTCAGTCAGTCGGAGAGATAGAAAGAGTTGGAGCAGAGATACTTATTGCAGTATCAGGATATTACTAGATACAGATATGTGAACAATCAGAAGGAAATATTACAGACAAAGAGAAAGATGCAACAGAAACTGTCAGAAAGTGAAATGATTCTATGGAGAGAAAGACTCCAAACGAAAATAATGTGTTAAAATGAGAGCAGCAGAAAAGGCTGGAAAGTGTCAAATAGAAAGCAGAAAGGACGTAAGAGAAGAAAATGGCGAAGGAGAAAGGGTTTCAAAACAGATAGAGAGATAGACATGCAGACTGGGAGAGAGAAGAAGTGAGAAGTACATATAGAAAGAGAACAGGAGAGTGATGAATAAGACAGAAACATCCAACCAACCTGAGGGAAGGAGAGGAAGAGAGGAGCAAGTCCCAGAACGGATGAATGGAACGTAGCTGGGTCGTCAGAAGTCAGGTCGAGGCAGCTTTGATTTCGTACCAAATTACCCCCAGCAAGGAATCCCCACAATGTAAATGAACAATAATCTAGTCCGTTCTGGGGGACGCGGCCACCACCTCGAATTATTTCCTTTCCTTCCATTTGCGCTAATCTCCCGCCATTGATTTGGCGCTAATTTTATGCCACCACTAAAGCACGGATGGAGTCAAGCACCCCGGCTGCTAATACCGGTTAGGTCGGATTTGGCGTTGTAGGGTGGTAACCTTAACCCGGTCATGAATACATATTCCAACGCCTGGCTCTTGATCCCTTGGGGTGTGTCAGGGTCGTGGCGGGATAAAAGGTTCTTTGCCTGACGATAAAAGGAGATGCAAGGGTGAAGGAAGGTTAGCGATGATAAAAAAAAAAAGCGGGGGGGGGGGGAGGAGGGAGGGAGGGGTTAACCCTTGTCTGAAGCGTTACCCATAATTTGGTGGAAGGGCGGAGGAGAAAGAGATTAAGATGGATTTGTTACCGGTCCTAAGGGTCGATGGTGATGCGGATCTCCATGTACCGATCAACACATTGGTATCTCATCTCACAGCCAAGGACAGACTGGTGTCAAATCTTAGGTCAATGCTTCCTCCCTTTCCAAGTTTATCTGTACATCATTTCATGTGTTGAGCAGGGTCAAGGAAGGGCAGAGACTGGTCGTGATACTTCAGATGAAAAGTATCTTTGATGATGTCTTGTGCGAGGGAAATGATAAATGGTCAGGAAGATGTAAAGCCTATGGCTAATCTTGAATGACGGGAATAAGTGGTGTTGGGATTAACGGGGGTTAAGGAGAAAAATGTACATACATGTATCTAATTCCTAGTTTTTAGCAAAGGTTGGACATTACCATGACAAAGATTTTGACCTCCATGTTTTTTTTAAGTACTTGTATTGTAAGTGCTCTTTTTTTCTGTCTCCAATTTCTCTCTCTCTCTCTCTCTCTCGATGTCAGATAGGCACACATGTCATTTAACCCATCTATGATGTGGGTGACAGATCCACCTAAGAATAGGAATAATCATATTTCTATCTCTTTCTACTTGAGACAGGAATAGCCATAGGTATATAGGTTGGAAGGCTTCCTCAGGTGATCTTCAAAGCCGGATTTAACAATGATACAAATAATATATACACAAATTTGACTATTCAAAGTTCATTTTTGAAAATTTTTTGTGGACGTAGTGGAACAGAGGGGGCTAGAATTCATTCACTTTATCATGGTTTTAAAAACAGACATTAAAAGTACAAATGAAGGGATTTTCCATTCACATTAACATCAACACACATCGTCTCTGGAACCACTCAATTGATCTCTGTACACGAGATAGGGGAGACCAGTGCATTCTAAAATAAAGGTGTTTGCTTTTAACCTCGGGCGCTTCTTACAATTTCCAAACCTACGAACATTCACAGATGCATCCGCGGTAGATAAATAACGAGATGTTAATATGCCAAAAACAAGGAAATCAATTTCTCATCACAGCGCAGACGGAGATCACAGGGGTGCCGACCGCTCACTGTTCTTTAAGAGGTTTCATGAGGTTTCATGAGAGGGGAAATTAACAACTCTGTGACAATAGACCACCGGGGATGGTCGGATGTCTCTTTCGGCAGTGCCTCTAAAGTTTGCTCTTGGAAGCTTTCGGATGATGCTTGTGTCTGCAAGGAATGTCTTGTTATTGTTAAAAGGGTGATTTTTTTCGGGGGTGGCGGGTGAAGTTGGTTTCTTTTTGCTAAAGAAAGAAGTAATTCATGAGAGGTAGAGATGTCCTGAAAGAAAGAGATAGGTATATAATAGTAAAAAGAGAGAGAGAGAGAGAGAAAGAGAGAGGGAGAAAAAGAACTTGAAAGAGAAATACAGTGGTTAGTTTTTAGGGAAATGAAAGACACAGTCTACAAGAGGAAACATTGAAATTGGAGAAGAAAAAAATCTAAGGAAATAAAATTGTTTTCATTTCTCTCTCACATTTGACAAATTAAATATCTATTACTTTATTTCTTATATATATTAAGTTACATTAGAACCTGATATCTCTTTATCAAGTATCTCACTTTATGAGAAAAACCATATCTTCTTTGAGGAAAAAAAAATCTGACTAGGCAACATATTTTTTTGTGAGCCTGCCCGTTCACTCCAGTCCAGTGAATGAGCAATCACATTCTACTTAGCGGCTGCGGGACCAAGCTTTCTGTGCGAAAAAAGCACCAACCGCTAATGGGCTATTAGTTTACAGAGAGAGGCGGCAAAAACAATCCTTCAAGGACAATGAAAAATCACAGCGACCACGGAATCTCCATCTGCAAAGCAGCATTAAAAAAAAAACCTGCTCAAAACAGGAGAAAGGGAGAAGCGGAGGCTTTCACAATTTGACATTTTCATGCCTGCAATGTCAAGTTTCTTATTTTAACCTTTTGAAATTCGTAGGAAAGACACACATTCCGGTCCTCTTGTGAGAAAATGAATAACGAGTTTTTGTTAGATACCTAGACAAGCATTAGTCAAAATAATGGACAACCTCCATCAAGTACTTTGCTAAAGTAATGCTATTTTTAGACTCTTATATTATAGGTGCCCTTTGTAGTAGAAAGTAGTTGACATTTCCATGCAATTTGACTTGATATTGGTGCTTTGAAAATACTGGGAAATCCTGCCATGAATGAATTTGCTTAGGATTTAAAATTGTAAAGTATGCAATTTGAAATTGACAGTTTTAAATTGTGAGAAAGTTCATAATGTCTAAACTCTAAAGAAACACAATATCAAACATGCATTGTATTGAGGGTACTACATGTAGTTCATAAATTGAGATTTATGTGAGCGTTTGTATGTTATATGCATGTATGTATCTGAAATCTGTTCTATTTGAAAGCATTGTTGAGTTTAGTGTCTTCTAGGTAAATTTGAGCATCATGATTAAAAAGCTATAAATATACAATAAATTGAAAACAAATTGCGTATCGCAGTTGCACAAGCCTAATTAAACTTTTTCCAGAAGTTGACCGGATTGTATAGGTACATGTGAAAGTTTGAAGGGTAAACTGCTTTTCCCTTCCTCCCTGTCAATAGATAATAAATTCTAGAATTGAGAAGAAAATTTAAATCTAGAATGGTTATTCTATTAAAGCGCATATGTGCAGCTCTCCGCATCTCTCTTTGTCGATCATTGTCCCCGTCTATTTTCTTTGTATGTTGACTGATGTCTGTGACACCAACTGATATATTTCACTGTGTTATCTATTCAATACTATGCCATTTTCTTGTCATTCTTTGTATATTTTGTATGTTTATTTGGCGCTTTGAGCATCCCTTGGAATGGATTTGTGTGCATTTTAAATGATGTTATTTTTATTAATATTATTAGTCTCTGTCCTATTTATTTACATATTCCACACAACACTTTATAGTCAGTCTCCCCATGTGAACGTCTACTTTTACAGTCTTCAATATAAACTACAAAAAATTAAAGCTGGACAGTCATCTCCCATTACCCGTGCTCCCTATCTTACCGAGGCGAGAGCTCTCCCCTCTTGTTATTACTCAGATATTGCCGCCGGGCAGTTATTCATCGTCTTGGTCAGGTGGCCAGCACCGAGTGACCGTGTGGCAGCAGACGCCAGGCTTAGCTTGACCGTTGCAAGTGAGAGATGAGATTAGCATTGAATAGTCAGATGACACAGGATGCGTAAAGGAGAATTCCGACAGTTGGTTGGCCTCTAGCAGGGCTACAAGGAGAAATGAACCTCTAAACTTCAGAAAGATTCCCTCATATTCATTAATCATTCCTTTAGCTACAGTATGTATGTTCTTGGTGATGACACTATTTAAATTCCCCATTAGAAGGTCAGCATGTTGCACTGCCTGCATGTAGGGTAAGATATGCATTTGTCAGTAATGTCATTTTAGTTCATGGTCCTCCTGTTTGAAGTTGTCATGAATCATAACTGTGAAATAATGTTTTTTTACTCATATTATTATCAGAAAGCATAGGAATTTATGAGAATTCTTTTGTCATTAAAACAAAATCACTGTTCTTTCCAAAATACCCAAAGCCAATTTCCCTTTGAGACAAGAATTTTAAGAATTATTCAGAATTTTGAGAGTGGTAGTCATCAATTCTAATGGCTTTATCCTCTCTGTAGGACACCCTTATCAAAACAGGTGTCTTCCACGATTGATTTCGGCGGAATGATAATGCTTGATGACCGAAGGGCTAATTACCAATGCCTACTGGTTGGCAGCCCGTCATCGGCATAAAATCACCATCCGGCCGTCCACCCGAACGGCGGTCAGCACGGCCACCGTTACTACAAATCTCGAGGGGTCAACGATCGCGGGGAGAGATAAGGCCACTATGTATTCTGGATGGCTGAGATTTACCATCAGGCATATCGCCTTTCGTCTGACAAATCTCAATGTTTATTGAAGGCTGGTTGACAATTGCATCTACCTACTCAAATGGGGGTATTGATGTTTTTTCTTTTCCCTTGTGATCGAAGGGTCTGGTGCAGATATCGACAGTAAACATGGAATGCATGTAAATGCCATGAATACTTGTAAGTGATATTGAAGGCTTGTAAATACCATTAGATGGTTATAAATAGTATAATTTCCTTGTAAATATCGTTGAATGATTGGAATGACATGGATGCTTGTATATGCACCTACATGCAGTCCTATTAAATGCGATGGAAGTTTCATTTTGCAAATGATATTTGATGCTTGTTGCCCCATATGCCATTAAATGTCTTTAAGAGAAAAATGATATAATTGAGAGAGAAGGAGAGAGAGAGGAATAGCCTTATTCATAATTTAATGAGACAAAGATAAATGATTCACAGTTTTACACAAGCTTTAATGTACACATGTCTCCTCAACATTTACCTTAGTGTCTGATAGATGATTATGAAAACTTGGCTTGAATATATCTGATTGGTTTCTTAACTCATTCAGTCTCATCATGGAAAACACAACTGAATAGTATACACCATCTTCATCCACAATCATTTGAGCGCTAAATGCACCATTATAAACTATGATACAACTTAATTAACCCTCTCAGTCCCAAGCCATAAAAACCCCATTGAGGTAATACACATTCTTGCACCTAGGGGACTGAGAGGGTTAAGGTAAGTAAACCAGTAGAATGAACAAGCACACACTTTGACACAAAAAAGAGCTGGAAAAAACCCATCAAAGCCAGCTTAAAATGGAACGCATAAGTTGAACTCCACAGGCACTTGTTGATAAATTAGAAAACCCCCATTATCGCAACCCATGCTGTGAAGAAGAGCATGGCGTAATGCGATAATTTCTGCGGCACCCATCAAACGGCCAAGTTTTCTCAACCCCTAAATTGGATGAGGTTCTAACGAGCCCTAAATTGAGTTACATAATGAACGCAGCGACCTGACGAAGGCGACTTGTTATTGGAGTGTGTGTTTTTCATGCTTTTTAAAAAGTTCATTTTGGCAAGGGTATGGGGGGGGGGGGGTTGGATTTCTTAGAGCACCACGCATCGGGGGAAGATGTAAGGGTGTCAATTGTGAATGGTAATGTGTGACAGATGGTTATTGCATTTGTTTAATTCATAACCAGGTATCTGAAAATGTGCTTGTAAGCTCAGCTTTGCTACTGTGTCAGGCAGTGATCTTCCATGAACTGTGAATGCTCAATATTCCATGAATTAGATACACAGTAAATGCACAGTGCACTCGGAGATTTATTCTGTGAAAATTATTTACATGTTATTTTGTGCTCGGACTGATTTTCTTATTAGAAAGTAGCACACTGTTGTATTCTTTCCCAATCTTTGTGGAAATAAAGATGTAAGTTGAGGCTTGATACATGTAGCTGAGTGATAAGCCTGATATCTCAGTGGTAGAGTAGTGGTCTCTTCATGGGAAGTTCCCAGATTCAAACAAAGTCCACATTCAAGTGCGGTATATATGCGCTATGGTAAGGCTTTAATCCTGGCTACCAATTCAAGTCCTTTGCATAGGAATTCAAGCTTTAGGTCCCCCTGGTTGCTTACCTACAAGTATACACTTGCTTTTATAACAGAAGAAATAAATCACAAACCAAAAGAAAATGGGCTTGCTTACCTATTAGAGTATTGCATTTTTTTTAAAAGTGGGTATAAAGAATGAATAAACACTGTCAAAGCCAGCTAAATGAATTAAAAAAAAAACAACAACTAAATGTTATTTCATATGTATTATTCCATGGAATACCTGCAGTTTGTTTCCACTGTTTTGAGTAAAGGTTTTTTTTTTCTCCAAACTTCAACATTATTATTAGATTGAAAATAAAATCTATAAAATGAAAATCTGAGAAAAACAATTTAAAGGTTACCGTATGTCCAAATCAATGGCAAGCCTTTGGCAGGTTGTACATGTTACCTACACTGAAAAAAAAATCGGGTTAACCCTGCTGGTCCCGGTGTAAGAAACACTATGTACAAAGTCTATGGCATGTATGAGTTTTAGGGAGCAGGAGGGTTAACGGAGGAAAATCGTGGGTGTTCTCATTAATGCAGAGTCACATGTGTGTGGACGAAAGATGAGCTTTTAGCGCTAAATGGAGGACGTAAGGATAATCAATAAAATGATATTTGATATTAATGGGCATAAATGACCTGCAAGCACCTTCTGGGCTTTTTTTTTACCCACTTCTCTCTTCGTTGAACATTTAAAAGTCCTATTGCTTCCTCTCGATCCGTATTTCAAACTTGTTTTCCCGCTTTGTCACTTTTCGACCCTCTATTGTCTTTCAATTTCTCTTTCTCTCTCTTATTTTAACTCTTTATCATTCTCCCTCTCTCTCACTCATTTCATCCCCCTCTCTTATCCTCTCTTTCTCTTCTTCTCTCACCATCACTTATTCTTGTCCATGCCAAGTCTTCTTCGTTTTTTCTTTTGCTCTTATCCTATTGATCTCTGTATCTCACTCTCTGCACTCTCATTCCCCATTCTCACTTACTTTGTTTTAGGGCTTTGTCTTTCTTTTTCTCTCTTATCTCTTTCTTGCTTGTAAACCTATCTTGCTATCTTTCCTATTGTCTCTCTTTCTCTACATTCCTGTTTGATTCCTGTCTATCTTTATTTACTTTTCTATTTCTATACTATTTCTTTACTATTTCTTTACTATTACCTTCTTTGGCTTCTTACCTGTACTCACTCTATTTTTTATAGTAAATTAGTATTTTTTAAAACCATAATTACAAGTCTTTATTATTCTTTTGTTTTGATCAACAATTTATTTCTGTGCTACAAATCTAGTTTCATGTAACTCTTTTTTACTTGCACATTTTATTTTCAATCATAAATTTGTTTTTGAAAAAGAAAATATGATAATTACATTATAAGAAAATACAGTGTAAGACTCAAAACTTGTTGTAACATTTCTTATGGCAATTGACCAATGCCTACAAAATATGCCTAAATGTTAAATATAACAGGTGGTTTTTTGTCATTGAAAATAACATACTCTCCTTTTCTATGTTAAATATTCCCATTTCTCTCACTTCTTTCTGTATCTGTCTTCTTTTGATAGATTTTAAAGAAAAATAATCATTATTACGTATAAATCGTAATTCCTATTCTCTGTAGCATTGCTGAACAGTTGGAAGCTGTGATGTGGAATGGTGGCGAAGTCTGCATATAAATCAACCTCAGATGTAGGCTATGCAAGGCCACCACCCGTTCCTTTGAATTTATCCATCAGAAAAATAAACATATTGTTATTTCACGAGTCTTGATATGATTATAATCTTTATTCCTTTTTTTCTCCCTTCCCCACCCATCATCGTTCAGACTGCTATTGACGTATGGTGACCTTGGATGCATAAAGGGAGGAAGAAATTAGAAATTATCTGAAGCGTATTACGATTGAGTTTGATAGAACTGATTATTGTGGTTGCCATGGTGATATATCAATGTGATGGCTGCGTTCGTGGTGGTGGTAACAAAAGGACGGAGGATGTGAGTTTGGGCGAGAAAGAGAATCTTTGAAAGGCAGTCGGGCGGTAATGATCGTGCTTGATTCAGCGTGATAGCTGCCTTGTGTGCGATCTGTTTTGACCATACGTTAGCTGTGGCTGGTATTTTCATTTGCAAATGCTCCTATATCATGCAAGTATGATATAATACTGTGTTCACAGACTACATGTAATTGCACTTGCATACTGCATGAGTGTACAGTTCATGCTAGTTCCGAAGCTGTAATGATGTATGAGATGTATGAGGGATCATGCTTTGAGATTCACGTTGAATGCAAGGTTTTCTTAAAGCTTCTTTCATCGTCCATACCCTTTATCTAATCTTTTGCAACACCAAATCAAAATGCATTTACAAAACACTTTTATGAAAGGCAAACTTCATGTGGTGTATGCTTATATTAATTTATCAACCATGTTTTTCATGTACCCTAGTAGATTCTGAGAACCTAATGAGAATTTATTTTAAACAGTAATGATAATAATAATAGTGGCTTCTTTTATAGCGCTCATATCCATCATGTTGTGACGCTCCTGGCGCTCCAACATTATTACCTGGTCATAGCTTGGCAGCCAAATATGTAGCGCTCTATCATATCGGGTACCCATTTATACCTGGGTGGAGAGTGGCAAATGTCTTGCCAGCGGACGTTAGTGCCTGGCTGAGATTCGAACCCTCAACATTTTGATTAAGAGTCAAGTGCTTGAACTACTATACCACAACAGTTTGATTAATGGTCAAGTCTGCCAGTATGCGATGTCCCTCAGATAGGACTAGTAATGGTAGGTCTCCTGCTAGTTTGCTTATGAGCTTTCCATACGAATAAATCAAAACTACCAAACTAAGTGTGAGGTATTTTGGGGTGTTTGAGATGCAAGCTTGCTGTTGCAGTTAGTTAAGGCACCGACTCAGATGCCATATATGCTTTTCTTCTAGATTCGAAGGCACACATTCAGCGACAAGTTAATTTAATTCAAGAAGGGAAATTAACCTCAGCGTATGAATTAGCTTATTTTGAATGGTGTAGTATATGCCTCTTATTTGATACATGCAATTTCATGTAAAAACACAGGATATAGATATAAATCACTATTTTCCAGCCAAGTTATCGTCTGCTAGCAATAATAAGGGGGCTGCCATTACTTTATGTGTACACGAACATATTTTTCATCCCAAGTAAAATTTCCTTCATCGTTAACTTGTAATTGATTTTTAGAGGACAAATATATATTAGATAAAGTCACATATTCTGAAATGTAAGTTTAGTTTTATATATTTTTTAAAAGGTCTTAATTTGTTCATAAAAAATATACTTCATAAAAAATATACGTCAAGGACGGAGAATTGACGTCAAGGACGGAGACAATCGTAACAATACCAAAACAAAGCGAGGAATCTGCTTTACAGGATGGCTATTAGAACTCATGGGTCGTCAATTATCTAGGCCCATGGCCAATAACAATCGTAATACAATCAGAACAAAGCGACGTATCTGTTGTAAAGGTAGGCTATTATCAATGCATATGGTACCTAATGATCCGTGTCATGCACAAAATGGCAGCCTCCATGGAAAGACGTAGCAGACAATAGGTGCATCTAGAATATCACGTGGGGTTACTTGTCCTTTAATTTAATTCAAGAAGTTGAATAAGAACTTCATGAATATAAGAGTCAAATGTAATTTAGTCAGAGAACCATAGAATTCTGTCTTGATATCCTTTGAGCTTATTGCCCATTGCAGTTACATTTCAGAAAGAAAAAAATGGATATCTCTAGTTAAGTCATTGCCTACATAAACTAGGTGGTTCCTGTATGAAGGCTATGGGAATAAGACAATCCAGTAGGCATTGGGTTAACATAAGAAACTAAGATGTAACTTGGTCTGTTCCTCATGAAATTTGATCAGTCCAGTTTAATATGCTAACATGCAAACTGATGCAAGCTCTAAAACAAAAGAGTATCATTGATCATTATTCTGTTATAACCATGTAACATAGTACAAAAGATGAAATTGGCTTGTGCAGTACAATATTGGTTTTGGAAAATCCATGATCATGAACTCTGAACACAACTACAAAAGAGGCAAATTGGGGCACAATTCTTGGGACTTTCCAAGGAGAGAAAGTGCAGGCATTGAGTTACTTTGCCTAAATGCACAACCCTGTCACCTCCTGATATAGGTCATCTACCCCAATCTCTTAGCAGAATAAATGAATCATGGAACGCTTTGCGTAATCTGTGTTCGTTAATATCCATGATACTCCATTCAGTGTCATAATCCTCTTGTCTGTTCTCCATCTTTGTGTCTTTTGTACTTTTCCATCAAATAACGACTCCCCCCCTGACTTTCTCCAAATTAATCATGCAAATCAAAACAATGGAGTCAGCAAGAGTAAATGGCAGGTATTATTCCAAGATTTTATCCATCCCTCTAGGGGCACGTCATGAATACTTGTAACCCAAATTAATTAAATCTGTCATGGCACAATTACTAATTGAAATACGTGATGGCCGTTTCGGGAGGGAATAAAAGAAAATGTGGGTATTTCTCTAGACGATACCTAAACACAACAAAGTGCCACTCCCAGACAAGGGTTGTAAAGGAGGGAATGAAACACCATTCTGGGCCGGAACAAATGAATTTCATACTTGTGAAAATATTCCTGGTGGGCAAATAGATCTCAATGCGGATGGGACGTTTCCCCTCGGTGACTCGACTTCAATTTGCTGAGAGACTTTGAGAGTTTATCGGTCCTTTATCCCCAAACAAAACAATTCATCTCATATTTCTAACCTTTTAATGATCATGCCTTGTCCGCTGTTGTTGTTCCTGAACAAAGGCTGGCAAAGCGACCCCGGTGTCTGTCTGCCCCATTCATGTTCTGGAGCTAACATAATATCCTCAGGGACTTTCTCTTCGGTCATGCCCTTTTACAATTCTTGTATGCGTAGACACTCGGTGGTTGGAAGTGGTTTTAAGCCAAATTCTCTTATTTTTCCCCCTGTGGATTTGCACCATTTTATTAGCGTGAAAAATTAATCAAGATGAGTGGGTATTTGGTTGAATGGAGCAGTGTTTTGTTTTTTTTCATTTAGGGTTATTATTGTTTGAATTCACACCAAGATGCAGTCCAGATGAAGCATGGAAATGGACAATGTAGATGAAAAATGGGGCTGGTTCATTTGATGATGTTAAGATTGGTTATGCTCAAACAACATTCTTGAAATTCAATGCTCTATGTTCATTTAAGCAAGAGCTTAATCCCGTTCTAGGCTGACTCCTCCAGGTTGGCAGAGGATCACTTAACTCTCAAAGATCTAAAGCAATTGTGCATGCAAAAGGAACAATAGCTTGACAAGCAAGAAAAATTCTAACGTTATAATTTAAACTTCATCCAACGATATTTCCCCCAAAGAAGAAACAATTAAACCAAATATCTGATCAAAATTATCTGTTTAAACAGTTCCATGAACTTGACAGCGAACAGTTAATCATTACCAAGTCATGCCGTTGATGGAAAGATTCATGAAATATTAGGATAATAAGAAGGAGATTCTTTATTTTCTGAAACATAACAATGGGAACTGATTAACTTCTTGAAGGATTTCATCAAGGTCTTTTGGAGACAGATGGTACCCTTCTTGATATGGATCATGAGCAAACAGTCACCCGCTGAACCCCGCTCTTGACACTGTTGCCCTCAAAGAGCAAGGGTTACGTTTTGAATGTTACCAATACTTGTTATGCTTTATTCATATGTTCTTTCATCTGTTCGATCAACCCCGATAAGGAAGCTGCTCATAGATTTCCCCGATGCTTTCCATATTCGTCAAGAAGATACAGCTGCAAGATTATAGTTCTCCAGATTGGTAAAGTCTCTTTATGACTTTATTTACCTATGGAAATGTTGCTTTTCTGTTGCTTAACCCATTGCCTACGGGAACTGGGTGGTCCCTGTATTAAGCCTATGGGAACTAGAGAATTCAGTATTCCATGGGTTAATTGAAGTAGCTGGCTAGGTTCTGATAGAGTGTATAGATTCTGTGAGGTTAATGGAGGGGACCCCACTTGACTCTAAGAGCAAGTGTTAGGTTGTTAGTGTTACCAATACTTATGCTTTATTCATGTTTCCTAGTGTTATTTAGATCAGCCCTGATATTGGAGCTACTCAAAGACATTACTGATGCTTTCCGAGTCCACTGAAGAGGATTCCGTGGCAAAAATTGAAGATGGCCATGCCTTTAAAATGCATCCTATTGGATGTCAGAAAGAGCATATGGATTGCAATTGGACATGGTCATCCAAATTTTAAAAAGTCTCTTTGTGATGAGATTCATGGATATGCTTTGTAGATGTTGCTTGATGGAATTAATTGACTTGCTTCTGATGAAGCTCCTTGATGTGTTCTGGTTAATAGAGACTCAGAGAGAATCCACCTCTTGACATCTCTGCCCCTGAAGAGCGAGGGTTAAGTTGCAAATGTTACCAATACTTGTTATGCTTAATGCATGTGTCATGGCCTTGTTCAGATCATCCTGATAACCATTCAAAGAAAGGAATACTTTTTGGTTAAGGTGGAGAATATTCAACTGCAACATTTAAGAGTTCTTAGAATGCTAATGATGATTCTCAAAAGCTTTTATGGCACCATATTTCTGTTGGAACCATCCTAAAGGTGAATGGAAGAGGGACATGGCATTTGAAGGAAAAGTTTTATGTAAAGAGTTTGATATGCACAGCAACTTGATATGTTCATCCTTATTTGTGGTCCCCTTTGTGACGGGAATTCTGAAAATATTTCTTAGGTGTTGCTTTGGTTGTATAAATTGGCTTGGTTCGCGTAAAGCTTGTTGATTATGTAGGATTGGTAGAAGGAACCCCTCCTGACTTGACCCCTAAGAGCATGGGTTTGGTAGCAAATGTTACCAACACTTGGTATGACTTATTCATGTGTCCTGGCTCCACTTAGATCATCCAAGATAAAGAAGATCCTCAAAGACTTCACGGAAACTTCCTTGCAAATAGATTCAAAGGCAATATTGGAGAAAGTAAGACATGAAAAATTCATGACTGTGCACAAGAAAGTTTGAGGTCTGGAGTGGGATATGCATTGCAATTCAGTGTGGTCATCCATATTTTTAGTCTCTTCTATGATGTTATATTTATGGAAATGTTGCTTTGATTTTGCCTCATTGAATTAATTGGCTTGGTTCTGATAAAGCTGATCGTAATCGTAGAGGGTTTATTGAAAAATCAATGATGAGAATGACAGTCATAATTGGCACATATTCTTGAGACTCCTGGGAGTTTGTGAAGTGTAGAGTATCTCTGCCTTGTTTGAAATAGGCAAATACACATAAGAGTTTTCAATCTAATCATCACCCTGTCATCCTTCTTAGCTTTCAATAGCTCTGTCTAACCATACGTTGAGAAGTACCCTGAAATGATGAGAACATCACGAATTACGACGTGTATGTCAGATTATGACAACGGCCTGTTATCTTTACACTGCTATCGAGTGATGATTGAAAGCAGTGAAGAATTTACTTAGTTGGTGTCAGGAGCAGGATGGTGTCGGGAGTAGGATATGTGGAAGAAAATCCTTGATAGATGAACAGATGGTGGTATGTATTCCTGTCTGCTGCTACTTGACTCTGCTGGCCTTGAGAACAAGGGTTAGATGATCCACACTGTTTCTGAGTAAGATTATGTTTAATGCATGTTAAGCAAGCTATTCTAGGACAAAGGTACTAGATAGTCACATAATGATAACAACCAGCTAAGAAGTGGCATATTGTGATGTTATGAAACACCAATGCTCATATGAGATAAAGAATATAAGGCAATTCAAACTCATAAAAGACCAAAGTCAACAGGAAATATAGTTGAAACGTAGCTAGTGAAGGCAGTGAGATAACAGAGGGAGTCACTGATACGCCTGATGTGCAGATGGTACTAGATTTGTATTCCGCCCTAGTGCAATTACCAGTAAACCTAAACCAAGAAGTTATCACACTGGCTTGGTCTAAAGAGCAAGAAGCATTGGATTAATCACAATTAATTATGTTATCAACAGTATCTTTACATTTGTAAGATCTGTTCGCAAATGGAGGCATTTTTTTTAGATTTAGCTCTTGGCATTTCATTCCTTTCATATTCAGCTACTAGTTTCTAAACAGCTACCACTTGTGGGTTGTTCTGAAAAGCAGTTCCTTTTACAATAAGAAAAAGATCCTTTAGAATTTCCCATTGTGAACTGGATTAATTGGTAATTTGTAATTTCAATCCAATGATCTTTATGATTCATTATTATTCATTAGTATTCATTCACCCAGTGTTGATAAATATCAGAAATAGGTATACAACATGCAAAGCTTGTAAGAAGCTTTGTCACTTTCGTCATTTGTTTTCTTCTTCATATATGCCACATGTTTGCAAATGACTTCTAATTTTGGAATCGATTAATGATCTGTCAGTCGAAGTTGCATTTCTTCTGCAGCCAGACATGAGTAGGAAACTAAATGTCAACTACCACTTGTAACCTCGATGTGAACGGATCCATGCAGTGAACCTGGTACAATCTTACATCCCTCGATCATGATTGCATATATGCATAACTGAACTTCATTTCTCTTGGTCTATTTACTTAGACTTATTCCATATGAAATTTATGTCTAGTTTTACAAACTCTCTCTTCCATCTCTGTTTTCCGTCATTGTCTGTTTTTCTCTTTGTCTCTTTCCTCTGTTCCCTGTTCTCTACCTGTCATTTTTGATTCTGTAATTCTGTGATTCTCTTTCCATGTTATAATTTCACTCTCTCTTTTATGCATTGGACCTTTAATTCATCGCTGTTTATTTCTTCATATTTGTTATTTTTCATCTTTGTTATTTCTTCATATTTGTTATTTATCATCTGTTTAATGTCACTCTTTTAATTTTTTAGTGTAGTTGGTATTTCTTGCTTTAACTTAATATATTCCTCTTAAATGTACAGACTCTGTCTCCCTCTCTCTTGCTCTCTCCTTCTCTCTCCCTCTCTCTTTCTCTCTTTCTCTCTCTTGCTCTCTCCTCTCTCTCTTGCTCTCTCCTCTCTCTCTCTCTTGCTCTCTCCTCTCTCTCTCTCTTTCTCTCTCTCTCTTTCTCTTTCTCTTTCTCTCTATTCCCTCTCTCTCTCTTTCTCTCTCTTTCTCGCTTTCTCTCTTTCTCTTTCTCTCTTTCTCCCTCTTTCTCTCTCTTTCTCGCTTTCTCTCTCTTTTTCGCTTTCTCTCTCTCTCTCTCTCTCTGTCTCTCCCTTCACTCTCTCTCCCTTTCTCCTTTCAGCTATTGCTCAGATTCATTTTGGCCCTTCTTTCTTTCCCCTGATTATTTTTCACAATTTAACTCATTCTTAAATATCACTCTTTTCCTTACATCTTTTCATTCCTCCTTCATAATATAATGAGCTTCATTATCAATTCATGCCCTGTGATTGAGGGATATATATAATGTCCTTTCCCCAAGATATCATCAAATATGCATGTGTTCCAAATGACTTTTTTCATCAGTTGACTGTTTACCAACCTAGATTCCAAGTGTGTACCTTCTTCTTGTGGAAATTCCAGCGAGCATGCAATCCATCTCGTCTCTAATTTCTCCTGAATCAACAGATTGATGAAGAATGGATGTTACTCAATTAAAGTTTAACCCTACCAGTACCAGAGGTGTAAATAACATTACCGTGGTGATATTGGCCTGTGATCTAGTTGCAGGTTAACACAATTCATATGCTGTCGGTGTAAATTATTTTGTTTTAAATTCTTATTGTTTACTGACCTGGTGAATAAGATTTTATTTTGGTGTGTCACACATTTTTCCATTGACTCCAGACGGGGTTAACCCTTTCAAGACAATGGACCACATTTTGTCGTTTAGCTCAATAACTTTTGATTCAGAGCTCTACAAAATATATCAGATGCATGAGTAGAAAGAGCAAACATTTCTGCACACACTATGTCCATTTTCATGACATGACCATATTTGCGTTTGATGCCAGGAATTTTAAAAACTAGAATAAGCTTTAAAATCCTTAAATTGGCAACACATTGAGAGGTTCAAAATCATTGTTTTTTATCAAATTTGGCAATTTTTTCAACTTCTCGACAAAATTCCTTATCATGTATATTGTTTTCAAAGACATTACACCTTATTAGAACTACATGTATGTAGCTCTAAAAGGGAAATATTATTGTTGCCAATTTAAGGAACGGAATGTGATCAATTTATCCCTGAAATAATTCCTGTCCTGAAAGAGTTAAAATCCATCCGATAACTCAAACCTTATCTTCCTAATTGTCATCCTTTGGCCATGATATACAATCTCTGTTTCTCTCTTCAACATTACCTTCCCAATATATTCCAACTTTCTAACTTTCATCATCTTTTCTTCATTCTACCTCTGTGACCATGACCCTTATCATGTGTCCATCTTTGTATCTTCCACCTCAGTTCTCTTTTGGCGTGATCTCCTCTTTCAGTCTATCAATTTTGTATGCTTATTGTCTGATCTTTCAGAGCTAATCGCTTTTCATCTGTTGCTTTCATTCTTCAAAATAATATAAAGTTATGTGTATTTGCACACCTTTTTCACTATTATTCATATTATAAATATGTTGTATAATTGTACATTTATGAATGATATGTTTTGACAATGTTCTAGAAATTTTGTATATTTCTATTTTGTCTATCTCTATTTTTGACTGTGCATCCATCTAATGGATAAGAAGATAATTAACCCCATGTTTTTCTCACTTTTTCGTAAATCAATCATGTATCTTGATGGTTTTTTGGATGGATTTATCTCAGTAATCATATTTTTTTACAAAAACCTAAAATATTAAATCTGGACAAAAATGACATTTTGCAGGTAAATTCAGCAACATCCCGGGGGTCATCGGGGGTCAGGCCTCAAGAAACACGATGAAGTCGTATCACATGACGCCTTACGTCAGTACCTGCGCTTAACGTTGGATCCGGTTAACCATCGCCCGATCTCGTTCCATGCCCCTCTTGTACAATCAATGAGATACATGAATTTTAGATGACAGAAAACCAATACGATCATCTTCTGTTCAGTGCCCTCCCACTTCCTGTGTTTTGCGTGTAAATATGAGTAGCCGGCATGCGGTGTACCGCTTATCGCATACAGGTATCCATGCAAGCTCAAACAAAAATTCATGCGCAGTATGGATTTTATGTTTCGAAGAAAGGACCACTCCAAATGGGTTTTTTTTTTTTGTGATTAATTCTTTTATAAAGCAGAGACACAGATATATGACATGTACTTTACTGCTAGTCTACTAGAAATGCACATGTTGACATTGATTATGCTTGGTTCCTTGCAGTAATCTAATTCTTCGGCCTCCATGAATTAAAGTGAAACAGAAGTATGAAAAATATGAGCATTTTTGACAGGTACTGAAAACAAGTCTATGCTACATGTTGAAAAAAGAATCAAGAGATTTACTCGTGCAGCCATCAAGTCCAAGTGGCTTATAGATGACGCTTTCTATCAGGGATTATATGGTGAATAGGATATTCATGACTTTCATATAACAGGATCAAATCAGCAATAACTCTATTGGTTCAAACCTGATGAGAAAAATGTGTTGATGACATAGCTTAGATGTTTGTTTGTTTGTTTTTGTTTGTTGGTAATGTGTGGAGATAACCCTCAAGATCAGTTTCAGGTACTATGAGATCTGTGAGAGAGAGGAAGAGAAGAGAAATAGATAAACAATGGGAGAGAGAGAGAAAGAGAGAGAGAGAGAGTAAGAGAGAGAGAGAGAGGGGAGGATAAAACAGACAGGGAAAAAGATTTAGAAAGAGCAGAGAGAATTTGGGAAATATGTAATTACATGTAGACGATGTGATGAAGAAATGTTTATTTTCGGGGGGGGGGGGGGGGGGAGATAATCAGCTAAACGCATAGTAAGAAGAAGATGGGGGATACAGGCAGGAAGTGATAGACAGAAGAAAGAGATAGAGATGGAGAGACAGAAGGAGAGAGATATAGAGAAAGAGTGTGAGACAGGGCGACCTGTTGCAAGATCTTCCGACACCAGTTCGGTGAAATCAACCGCCCAAGAATCCATACACCTGGAGATAAGAATTCCTCTACTTTAGAACAGGACGAAGAAGAATTTTAAAAAAAAGGAGAGAGAAAAGAGTGAAATTAGGAATAAGACAGGGAACCTCCTAATAAAACAAATCAATAATATGAGTCACACCATCCAATACAAACTGGCTTAGAGATATAACCTGACAATTACCCATTCATACATGCAGTGCCTGCGAGTGAAATAGGCCAAAGAAAAAGGCAAAAATCGTTGACGATTAGAAATTCTTTTGGTGGCTTTCAAGACCTTGTATTGCTAGTTGGGGTAACCTGGGTGTTAATTACGTTATGATGTAGGACGTAGAGATGGAGGAGGGGGGGGGGGGGGTTCATGCCTATGCAAGCACTTGATTATTACTGTTCGGGTTCACTTGCGCTGTGTCATTCATCATAAAGGTTCAATAACTCCTAGGTCTTTTGGGGAGATGAGACGAAGTGGTGTTGAAGGGGGGGGGGGGGGTGAGGATGGGTGAAGTAGAAGGAGATAGAGAGAGAGTTTGCTTTAGCAATATAGACGTGTTTGCTCCGGATTCGCTCTGAATCCGGTTTAGGCTGTTATAGCGCAGTAAACGGCCGCCCCGCCACCAGAGGAGCGATCGCCGGGTTGGGTTTCACGTGTTAACTAATGTTTCAATAACAGGCGTAGATGCGTTTCGGGGTTTGAGTGGTTGATCGCCGGGGGCAACGCAACGCGATCCGCATCCTCCACCAGCCAGGCTTGCCTGTCTCCAATGACATCTACTAGCATTCCACAACTTGAACGGCATTACCGTGGCAACCTGAAGATGAAATCAAAAATTCCACTCACTTTCCCTCAAAATTTTGCCTCTACATTTTTCCTCCTTTTTCAGTATAATTTTTTTTTAGAAAGCCATTACCTTGGCACATTTTTGCTAATGGAACATTCTTATTTTGATTTTCAGATTTCCTTTAATTGTTTGGCACATGAATGTCTACCCCAGTTCCTCTTTTCCTCTTTTTGTCCCTTTCTTATCTTACTTCATCTCTCTATTATTATTTCCCCCCATTCCTTTGTGCTGCAGTATTTGTTCAGCAGTATGCTTCCAAAACATCTTATTTTTCTTTTAGTGTAGGGGGGGGGGGGCAAAAAGAAATCTAGAGAGCGGCATAATTGTTTAAATATGTGAGAGAAATTAAGATGCTCAGATGAAAGTAGATGCATTAAAGAGTAAGAGATGCTTATGTACAGGGAGAAAGAGAGAGAGAGAGAGAGAGGAGGACAGATATACACATAGGAAGATTAAGGAAGGTATATGAAGGAATTGAAAAGATTAGACGATGAGTGAGGGTATGGACAAACAATCTAAGAAATAGAATGACAGTGAAAGAAAGAGGAAGAGAGAGAGATAAGAAGAGAGAGAGATAGAGAGAGATAAGAAGAGAGAGAGATAGAGAGAGATAAAAAGGGCGGGATGTCAACAGTGATGAGGAAAAAGCAGAATGAAATTTTGGAGGATTATTATTCAGTATAGAGAAAGACATTGGGATAGAAAGATGTACAGATTGCAAAAGAGATTGGAAAAAAATGGAAAAATGTAGTATGGAGAGAGAGAGAGAGAAAAGGAGAGAGGGAGTGCATCGTTTAACTTGTTTAGCAATTTTGTCAATGACAGGCTAGCATCCTCTCTCTTGTAATCTACTTAACAAGTTCAGTAACCTACATCGAATGACATCAATGGCTGAAATGTACTCGCATCTTAACACAACACCTACAAGTAGTACATTTCACACAGAGCCATGTCCATATTATAGCTTTGCAGGGTAATTCTTAGATGCCTTGGTTGGATGGGAAATTAAGGTTATATAGGTTAATTTTATTTTAAAAAAATTGTACCTGCCTGTTTGCAACAAGTGAACCTTTAAAGCATAGGTTGAGAGTGGAGAAGTAGGATACAGGCTTATTCCATCGATCTTTAGTCAGATTTGTGTGTAACCCTTTAAAATTTATCTGTATCAAATTATTTTTGAAGAGTAAATCTTGCTTCTCTTGTAGTATAGATTTACTGTCCAGTAGATTACATGTTGAAGACTAAGCACTCAATAGATATTGATTAGAGTTATTACAATTATGGATTAAATGGAAAAGAATCTATTTTGGATCGGTTGATTAGAACAGAATGACCGTATTTGCATTGACTGACATTCCAAAACCAACCCAATATATCATAGAATCAATCAAAGCATTCATTGTCAAATCTAAACCGAAAATTTTCTTATAATTATACTCTTATAAATACATTACCTATTAACTACTGCATTATTTTATTTCCACAGGCTTAATACAGAAACAGACAGTTCATGTATGTAATGAGATAATGCTACTTTACTTTTCTTAGAATGTTGACTTGATGGACTCCTCTTAGCCTAGTAGAGTGGTATATATTTATGCAACAAGCATTTCCAATAAGTTTGAGTGCCGATATCGGAGGGATCAATTGTTCAAGGTTTAACATCAGTTCTTTTCATCTCGAATGCCCATGCTTCCTTTTCTTATTCATCCCTTTCTCCTACATATCCTCCTTTTTTCTTGTTAATTGCTCAAATCCCCTCGCTATCCCTCTCGTTCTCATTATCCCAGTGCATTATTGACACACTGGTCCAGCCTACCTCTTACGCTGGCGACACCGTGAAGTACCTCCGTCTCAAGCGTCGCGTCCTGTGGCGATTTTACGAGGAGCGTATCCTTGCCGCGATACACCAGGAACAAATAAAACATGAAAGGGACACCCCTATCGCATTAACACGTACGAGACATGTGGTTAAGAGGAGAGAGAGGAAGAGAGAGTTGAAGAAAATGAGCTTTTTTTTTTGCTTTTATTTGTTAGGCATCTGCAAACAAGGTTTAGGGCGATATTGCATTTTTCTAATATGAAAGTTAGAATGGGTACATGTGTTTACTATTTTGAGATATAATGCACGAGGGAAAGAGTAGGAGAGAGGGGAAGATAAATAGAGAGAGAGTGAGAGATGTGAGGAGACAGACATTGGAAGAGGTGGAAAGAGAGAGAGAAAGAAAGAGAGAAAGAGAGGGATAGTGAGAACGAAATCGATGGCGACATGGATATACCATGAGAGAGAGAGAGAGAGAGTGAGTGAGAAGGACTGAAAAAGGAAGGAAAGGAACAGAGAGAGAGGGTCAGGAAGAGAATTAGAAAACAATACTCATTATTATAGTAGACACAGAGGAAAGTTCAAAAGATTATTCAATATTCCATAAGAGGATACGCAGGCCTATGCTCAAGTGGAATAGTAAGACATTTGATGTAGGGTAACAATTTATAAGTTATTGTGTTTATGTTTGAACTAGAGGAAGGAGTAGGAAAATATAGGAATGGAACAGAGATATAGAAAATATACCATGGTATTATATTTATCTGCAAGCCTAGCTTATATTAGCAAAATCCCTACAAGTGAACGTACTAGCAAAAGAAACAACCTGTTGATGTACTGTACATGCATGTGGAATGCAGCTTTGCTATCTCTTCACCACTAGGGGGCAGCAGAGGTGCCCGTGGGATGGAAGTTGCTTGACAGAGGCACAAGAACTCATCAATGGTGTGTGTGTATGGGGGGGGGGGTGAACTGTTTGTGTGTATATAGCACATTGCTATGAGTTTCTGACTAAATTAGATGACAACCATTTGAAAAAGGTTCATACATGTAGGCTCTATGACCTTTAGATTTCTCTTTTTTTTTCATCTTATTCTCATTCTTCTCTCTTGTCCTTTCCTATGTTCAAATTAAAAAAAATATAAAGATGATGCCACATGGTGTGCAGTCCCATATACCTATTTCTGTGCTGTGCATGTGCTTTTACATAATGATGATTCTCACAGCATACACCAATTCTTGTGTAGACATGATCAGCATTTCCCAATTGCTTTGAGGCAGTTTCTTACCCAATGAAATCCCATGACCAGAACTCAACTTTATCTTTATAACTCGTCCCTTTCCACCTATTCCTGTGCAACCCAGCGGAAAGTATAGAGATTCTGTGTAGTAGTTAATGCCGTGCATGGAGCATAGACCAGTGAATGTAATAATGTACTTATTGCCTCTGTCCGTCTGTATTACAGTCTGTACATGGGATAATGTATACAGATTTACAGCAAACCACATAATGAAATTCACTGGCAGCGTTTGGAAGGGTACATTTCTACATTCCCCTGCATGCCCTCGTGGCATTCGAAGGGTTAAAGTGAAACTAACCGCAAACCTACATCCCAAGCCCTCGTAATTGACATACAATGTGAATTTCGCGTGGCAGGGATAAGAAAGGGTTACTTTTCATAATGAAGGATATTACCCCTATGCATGCCTTTGGGTGATGAAACCTACACTTTATGCCAAAATCAATAGCCCTGTTCCCACTGCTGTTTAAATCTGGATCATCGTTAAACAACAGCTGTGTGAAAGAGGCCCTCACGATGATCATATGCATGCATGCCCATCGGTTCTGTATTACTTTTTTATAATACAATTCGTGCTGAAAGGAAGTGTTTCAGATGTTTCAATTATCTTTAATGCTTTGTGAAGTTATGTTACGTGCCTTTTACTATAAATAGTCTCCTTTTGTATCTATGCAAATATTTTATTCCTGATGCGAACCTTTCCACATTTCATGTCTCAATTACGCTATGCAAAATGAATTAGTCTATAAATAATACACCCTGCGGTGTATGTAAATGGCTAGCCACACATAAATCTAAAAGTATCATGTCCATGGCTTTGGGTCATGTGCCAACAGTTTATGAATGGGAAAGTAATTACATTCAATGGCCCCGTTTCATAAAACTTGTTATCAGTAACAACTGCCCCATTTCTATGACAAGTTTGCTCTCAGCCAATCAGATTCAAGGATTTCAGTAGCTTATAACAATTATTGTAAATTGTTATTGATAACAAGTTTTATGGAACAGAGCCCAGGTCGTGATACAGTATGTTCGATTGCTTTATCTTGATTGTAGATCTCACATATGAAATGAGAAGAGTGTTTAAAAGAAGATGTGAAAATCAAATGAATTATAAGTGTTTGGATTCATCTAATTTGTTGGGATCACCTTTTGAATGTGAACGTCTGTGTCATTCAGAAATGATTTATCATCTGTTTAGAGCAAGAAGGGCATTAACTGATATCTGCCTTGATGTGACCATCTGAAGGTTCTGGAGCACTATAGATGGTAACAAAAGCTACTATACATGTAAGAAATAGTTGCTTGTGTAAAAGATTTAAATGTTACTGAAATATTAGACGCATGCATGTAGTTGTCATTGTTTAAGCCCTTGTCATGGCAACCATACACTGACAGAATAAACAGGACTGAATGAATATGGCTACTTGCGTTAAGATGCCCCACCTAATATCCCTCCCCACAAAAGAAGAAAGGAAAAAAAAAGAGAGGTGGAAATGCATCAAACTTGATCAGACTTTGATACTTTCTGAAAACACCATCCGACGATGACCTTTCACTGTATTCTGATGATATACAAGTAAAGACCGAGTTTTGATTTGTTCAATTCAAATGTTGCCCTTATGCATTATCAGTAGCTGACAGTCAGTATAGTGTTATAGTAATAATTCCAACGTAATTCTGAATCTTCCGGGACTACTAAATCAAATTTAATGATTTGCTATTAAAAAAGAAAAGAGGATTGACTTTGGGGGTAACAATGTGCATTATAACTGGGTTGGGCTCATGACCTCCTAATATGACCATTAAAAAATTATTCTGATGATATTCTAAGTCTGTTGGGGATAACAATCTGTGATGATTTGCCAGAAAAATATTTGAATAGGATTAAATTTCACCTTGAAAAGTTGTGATTGTCATTCAGAACAGAGTGCATTTGAGGTACATCATTTGTGCTGCAGTGAGTGATCTGAATTCCCCTGCACGATTAGTTTTGAGCATAAAACGCAGAGTGGATGTCACTGTGTGATTGTCTGGTACCTACATTTGTTTGATTTATTTGAAGGTTGTTATTTAGATAACATCTCTGCGATTGTCCTTTAATTCTTTTTATCTGAAGGTTTAAGTTATATGATATTATATATCAAAACATGGCAATTGTTCATGTGAGGATCTTTATTTGTCTTCTGTAAAAGGAAAGGTTTTGAGGTTTTGAGAAGGAGGTTGATATAGAAAACAGAAATTAGAGAGAAAGAGAGAGGGGGTAAGAGAGCTACAAATAGCGATTGTTAGAGAGAAAGAGTTGAGAGGGGAAAGAGATGGAAGAGAGAGAGAGGGGGGGGGGGGTGGGGAGGGAGATATGAAAGGAGAGACGTATTCAGTTGGACAGACATACAAACAGCATGAATTCAAAGAAACAGGTGGTAGAGAGAGAGAAAGGGGTAGAGAGAGAAAGAAAGAAAGAGAGAGAGAGAAAGGGGTAGAGAGAGAGAAGGAAAGAGAGAGAGAGAGAGAGAGAGTACAGGAAGAGAAAGAGGGGAAACCCGTTGGAGATTTGAAAGATCATAGAAACATTTAAACCTGTTTTGATTAGATCATTTGAGAGCTAAAGAGCTAAGAGACATAGAGAGAGACAGAACAGGAAAGAAAGAAATGGAAAGACACAATGATGAACTTCACCCAAGAGGAATGATATGAATTAGTATTCAAGTTCATGCCTAAACATCACAGCAAGTCATTAGGAATCCTCGGTGCAACTCAAATTGAAATGTCATCAAATTAAAGATGCATTTATTACTTTTGACATAATAGGGTGCATGAAGGTTAAATTCTTACATCACATAAACTATTTTGTAACTTGTTATGCAACTGTACTACATATTGATAATACTTTAATCATCTTTTAAGCTGGGATAAAAAATTTCTCATGGTAAATATTTTTGTTTTCCAAATCTTGCTTAGAAAGTAAGATGCGCAAAGATAATAGGGTGCATGAAGGTTAAATTCTTACATCACATAAACTATTTTGTAACTTGTTATGCAACTGTACTACATATTGATAATACTTTAATCATCTTTTAAGCTGGGATAAAAAATTTCTCATGGTAAATATTTTTGTTTTCCAAATCTTGCTTAGAAAGTAAGATGCGCAAAGATGAAATATACATGTATATATGAATGATACTGAAACCAGCATTTATCCATGTACTTTTGATAGCATTTGGACATTACACTTATAGTTAAGCCGAGCTTACAGTCTTTGGTTTATAATGCATCATTCATGTGATCTGTAGGCCTATAGTTTTGAATTTTATTTTTATATTAAAATGTCATTTTGGGGTGCTTTTGCTACTAATTCTTCAAACAAATACTATTTATAAAACTGTTGATGTTACCTAGAAAATAGAGAGAGAGAGAGAGAGAGAGAGAGGGAGGGAGAGGGGGAGAAAGAGAAACAGATATACACATGCTGCTGTAATTCACTGCTTGTGGAACACTGAGTACTGTCTATACACTATGTGTATTCTTGTGCACCTACATGTATATACACTCTGCACTAACAATATGTACACACACACACACTGCAGTCTAGGCAGAGAGGCACTTATGCATCCTCATCTGTGATTGGTCATTCAGTGTGTGAGTATGAATCACACTTTTTGATTGGCTTAGCTAGCAGACAGATTAAACCAATCAGCTAGGGGATGTACAGTTCACTCCATTGTGATTGGAAAGAGCAGTCACTGGAGTGCTACATTAGGTTTACAAGGGGTGTGTAGTGTAAATGCTGTGTGAGGGACAGTTGATGCAATAAATTGGATTCACACCAGAACTGTGTTGCAAGAACCTGATGTAAGCAAGCCGTTATGAGCTCTTCAAAAATGAATATTTCTACTACTGACTATCAAATGAAAATAGCTGCTAAATATAGTGAATAATATGAATAATCCATTGGTACATGGTGTGCTGAAATATTAGTTATATAATAAAAAATAAAACCCTTGGTGTAGGTTTGTTATTATTATAGTAAAGTACAAGCACTGTATGTTTAGTTCTGTGATAACTCCTTGGTCTGTGTATGCTAACAAGCAAAATACTGCCCTCTCTTGGGCATACACAGAGAAAAGTGGGAGTTGATTCGTAGGAGTTGCAATCCAGAATGCTAAACTTTGTAAAATCATGAATATATTTTTCTTTACAATGACTATTTGTACATTGGATGAAAGAAAACAAAAAATGTAGACAGTGAATTTGAACCAAAGAAATCCTATAACATTCTCTATGTTTCTCTCTTTATTTCTGTCTTTCTCTCGATCACTAGACACCTATTTGCCACTGTTTATGTCTTTCTTATTCTGTCTCTCCATGTCTTTCTCTATTTCTCCTGTCAAACGTGCTTCATCCCTTTCTCTCATATATATGTATATATATATATATATATATATATATATTTCATATTTCATTTTTTTTTTCATTTCCAATAAAATACAAATACAAAATACAATTTTCATAAAAATAAAAAAATATAGTGCAAAATTTATACAAAACATTCTATTTGAAGCCAAGATAGATCAATACAATAATTAATACCTTTGAAAAGAAAAGTGAAATGATTATGTATGAAACCTGCTTTATATCCTGTGGGAATGGAGAGGTCCACTAGAAAGCAGAGCTTGTAAATTGTGGACCCCTCAGATAATAATAATTGAGAAAAAGTAAAGTACATAAATAAAATGAAGATTTTAAAATCCCTCTTTCTTCTTTTTCATTACTATTAATTTATTTCATCATCTTACACACTATCCCGCATTATCTATCCATTTCTGTCTATAATTTTCTCTCATTTTTTTGTTATAATATATATTAGAGTACCCCCCCCCCCCACATTTTACATTATCACAATGATATTATGCTGCATATTTAGATAGCTTACAGTCGCAGAGATATGTTCCAAACTTTGAACATTTAAAATTACTTTTGCACTATTCATTAAATGCCACTATTCATCCTATTGTGAGAGACATATGCCAATGAAGCAGACGAGATAAAACAAAAGTATATTGAGACAAGATGAAACAAAAGTACTAGAAACATAAACTTCCTTGTAGGATCTCTCAGTGCAATGGCAAGGAGAAAGTATAGCGTTGTCTGACAAGGCAGTGACCCCGCTTCACATTGAATATTGATCCAGGTTTTTATTTATTGAAACCGTTTAAACCCCAGTCGAGACCTGAGCAACTTTGAGGTAAACCCCTTCCACCTGTAGATTTAGACATATCAATTGGAAACCTTAGGTGTAATTGGTGCGGCTGTAGTGGGTGAGAAATAAAGCCATTTCTGTCTTAGAAAGATTCTTTTTTCTTGAAATCCCCCCCTCACTGCTCTTCTTTCCTTACTTTTCTTGCTATTTCTATTTTATCCTTTATATTCTTGCCAGATATTATAGAAGCTTTGAAATTTTGAAACTATTCTGTCAAATTGCATTGAAGTACAAAGAAACTTAATGTTGCTTGTTGTCAGGACTCATAAGAACAACTACATCAACAGCAACAAAAATATCATACTATCAGGAATCAGTCTGATAGTCTGTGGAATATTTTATCTGTTGAAAGCTAATATGGTTTTTACTGTATATATGCAAGGATATATTTTTACACACTTTTGACTCTCATCTGATATTTTTCTTGAAATATATCAAAAAGTAGAAGAAAATTCTGCCCTTTTAATCCATTTGTATTAAAATGATAGCTTGGGAATGAGTTTGTTCATTGCATTAAAATTGATTTTTTTTTTCTTCAGCAGATCAATTTTGTAATAATTATGACAAACTCATGAAAGTGCCCTGTGTTGAGCCTGTAAGTAATGATTTTTTTTTCCTGCAGACTGATCAAAATTTATTGAATTTACTTTTTTGCCTAAAAACTTAGTCAACATTACAATTAGTCATAGTGGATTCTCAGACTTAACATTGTGAGAAAATCACGTAAATGCGCCAAGAACCGTTATTTTCAAAATGAAAACCTAAAAGAGGAGGCGTGGCCAGAACGTAGGTGTCATGAGTTTTGGGGGATTAATCACATTACTGAAGCCTTGTCAATTTCATTTCAAATTTATCTTTGCAAAGAGAAGACAAAAATGAAGAGGATGATAATGAGGGAAAAGTAATAAGAAAGAAGAAGCTTTTGGACCTTGGAAAGCAGACAGTATGCTTGATTTGTACATTTCAATCGTTAATGACATTAAGGTATGCGTGGAATGAGATCAAGCAAACATAATTTCACAGCGGGGAAGCAATGAAGGTACACCAATCGTTTGTATGACTAACAATTCTTCAGAGAAAGAGACAGAGAGACAGAGAGGAAGAGAGACAGAGAGACAGAGAGCGTAAGAGATGGGAGTGGGAGAGAGAGAGAGAAAGAGGCAGGTAGAAAATAGTTATGGTGATTCAGACATTAAGAAACAGAGTGACACAGGAGAGAGAGGGGAAGAGGAGAGAGAGAAAGGGAGAGAGGAGAGATAGATAGAGAGAGAGAGAGAGAGAGAAATGTGGCGCCAAAGGTGTGACTCTTATTATATCTTGTCTGCACCTCCGTTATTTTGTCCCTAAATTGCACTTTCTTCACCCAAAACTAAGCCGTGAGACACAATGACGTGTTCATTTAGAAATATGCATGAAGAAATATCAACCAAGAACATAAATAAATAACAGACATTAAAAATGATAGAACAGAGATTGATGCATCAATGATTTTTGTATAACTGTTAACTTGCACTATGTTAACTCAGTTCGAAGAGTGCAATTAAGTTTTTGCTTTTATACACTCCTCTCCACTGCAATTCTGCCACAATTTCTGAAAGTATTTTATTGCGACAAATGACCCCTCTTGTAATGTTATCTCAAGTGTTATCAACTAACAGCAGGAAGGGAGTTAATTGCTATTCTCTAACACGGAGCTAATGGCTTTCTGACCCTCAACAGGCAATGTGAAGAAAATAAAACATTTGTAAAGGCGTAAGTTTTCCTGCACACATTCATTGGATAATGTGTACCAGTTCATTTCATTCCATCGGAAAGCAGTGCCGTTTGCCCATTGCGTTACTAGCATACCAGTAACCCGTTGGATACAATTTGATTTTGATATCATTCATTTACTACAGACTAAACCCTGTGATATCTCTTGCTTAGCACTCAAGAGGTTAAACATGGTGGGTGGGAC
Source organism: Heliocidaris erythrogramma (assembly GCA_025617745.1). Taxonomy (NCBI): domain Eukaryota; kingdom Metazoa; phylum Echinodermata; class Echinoidea; order Camarodonta; family Echinometridae; genus Heliocidaris; species Heliocidaris erythrogramma. Next base: position 58,579,975 of record CM046854.1, read on the forward strand.
TTGGATATGTCTCATAGTGTGTGTGCTACACATGGATTGATCAGATGAAGGACCAAGCGAGTTTGAAAATCAAAAGGGGTTGTGGAGGGAGGAAGGGGAGGGTTAATTGAGGTGGAAATTACATCCGGTAACTGTTATTGTAAGCAAGCATTTCTTAAAACTGTTTCATTCTCTGTATGCTAATTGAGTTCCAACACCACCAACAGGGAAATATCACACATTCATTATGACTTGCTTGATTTCATCAAATGATATGCTTGAAAGCTTCTCGCACACTTCATGCTTCCATACATGCGTGAAAACAACGGGAAAAATTTAGGAAAGAAAATGAATATTATCATCGTCATCAAATATGAATAGTTCACTGACATTCACTCGAAGACATGAGGAATGTGTTGTGGAGGTGGTAGATTTTGAGATGTGTTGTCGCGGAGTAATCGTCGCGAGAGAAGTAACGTGGTCGTTGAGTCCCCTGGCCCGCTTTCGTTCGGAGCAGCTGTCATATTTATTACGAATTAATTTTGAGTGGCGTGTGCGGCGGAGCGCGAAACCTTTGTGCGTTGGGGGAAAGTGGTGGATTGTGTGGTTATCTAATAATACATGTCGTGGAGGTCTGAGGATGATTATTTTTTAGTTCTGTCTGTCTGTTATGGTTAGCGTCTCGGAGAGTGAAAGTGTTTGTGGTCGAGGGCATCCAAGATTCAAGAAGATGGAGTAAGATATACTCCTTCTTCAGACAGCCTATGCCCTATGGCATATTGCAATTTCAAAGTGCAAGTTGATTTTGCTAATAAGAGTTAGTAATTCATGGATAAAGATGAAATATTTAATTTGAGTTTGGATGTATTTTGCCAGAAAATGAATTGGCAAGGATGTGTGAGTCTGGCACGTCAGAAGTAGTGAGTTCACTTACAAATGATACAAAGAAAGAAAAAAAAAAGAAGTAGTAGATAAAGAGAAGATGAAGGGGGAAAAAGAGAAGGAGAGGATAAAAAATGGAGAATTAGAAGGAGGATTACAAGAAGGTTAATAACAGTATCAAAATGGAAGGAAATGTGAAGGTAGAAGGATGAAGAAAGATATGGGTTGAAAAAGGAGACGGTCTTTCGGACACCAATTGAAAATCGAAGACAACAAATGAAAGAATATGACAAAATGCAATGTGCAATCGGTGGAAATAAGTAAAAAAATATGTTTTCATTAAATATAAAGAAAAGTTACATTATATATACTCTTCTTTTGATACATTCTAACTCTCTCATATTCACCTTCCATTGTTTCTTCCTTACCATCTTAAAATTGTTCTTCATTTTAAAAGGGGTTTAAATTCTGTAAAAGTGCATGACTTATAACGCCCTTCTGGCTTTAAGATGATATTACTGCGTTTACTTTTATTACCTTGTCTTTTGAAAGATGGAAGGGCATTAACTCCTATCGTTTAACATGGAGTTAATGCCCTTATGGCTCTCAGACGATATTACCGTTTTTACTTTTATTACCTTGTCTTTTGAAACTCCTATCATTTAACATGGAGTTAATGCCCTTATGGCTCTCAGACGATATTACTGTTTTTACTTTTATTACCTTGTCTTTTGAAAGCTAGAACGGCATTAACTCCTATCATTTAACATGGAGTTAATGCCCTTCTGATTCTCAATCGATGTCTTGTTTTCTCTACCTGTGAAAAGGAGCTTGGTCACATGCACAAATGATATGTGCTGAGAGCGAGAAGGGCGTTACACAATGTTAGGATATATGGGTTAATGCCCTTATGGTTCTTACGTGATTATATTACCTGCTCTCCCTTCTCCTGTCTTATCTACCTGTGAAATGAAACTGGGTCGTATACACACATGATGCTTTCTGCGAAGAACCAAAAGGGCACTGCTCAATGTTGTGCTATATATCAGCTAATCCCCTTGTGGTGTTTAGGAGAGGATACATAGAAGAGATATCTCATTCCAGCCAAAACATTTTCTTTTGGATTTCCCAAGCTTTAGAGATTATTTTCATGATGTTGTCGTGGCGTGAGGAAGCTGTATTTCGATCTGTTTTCACGCCTAGGTGTATTTTCAGAAGTTCTGTCGGAGAATTCCTGCACTATTCTTCAGGGCTTTGAATCTGCAGAGGCCCATGGGAAGGGGTTTTAACATATCGGACATTGACAGCATGTGTCTCTTTGTAATCTTTTATTTTCCCTGATAGCATACAAGTATTTTTATTCTATTTTATTCTAAGAATTCTCTATTATTACGAGTGGACTTTCCATAATTTTTTTCCATATTTCTCATACTTTTGTTTGTGTTTTCAACTTTATATCTTGCTGAATTAAGTTTTTGTTATCCTTTTTATTCCTACACAAGTGTCTTTTTTCTCTCTCTTTCTCTCTCTCTCTTTCTCTCTCTTTCTCTCTCTTTCTCTTTCTCTCTCTCTCTCTTTCTCTTTCTCTTTCTCTCTCTTTTGTTTTTGGCTTTCTTGCTTCGTCAGCAGTTCTTAATATTGTACTTGTATTTATTTTCAATGTAAAATATCAACGTAGTCCTATATCTCTCTCTGTGTATTCTCTCTCTCTATCTCACTCTCTCACATACTCTCCATTAAACTCTCTCGCTATCTCTCTCTCCTGTACTCTCTCTCTCTCTTGGTTTATGCCGACACTCTCTCATACACACTCTCTATCCCACTCTTTCTCTCTCGTACTATTTCCCTCTTTCCCTGTTTCCCTGTCCTCCCTCTCATCTGTAAAACCCATCACTTGTTTCTCCATCTTCTCTCGTCCCCCCTCTCTCCCCCACTTGTTAAGTCTACATACCCAATTCCAATCTAGATTTTGGAAACACCGTGCTCTCACCCCGCCCGACTAGAATAACTCAAAAGCTCACTTCAACCTTAAACTTATGTCGGCGAAATTACCTCTATTCCGGCTCTAATCACATTTTTACACACTACCCTGCCTGTTATACACAGCAAATTATACCAGTCAATAACACATCCGGGGGGTCGCCCGCACTTTCCCCCCATATCCCGACACCTACCTTATGTATATTTCACCCCTCGTCAATTACAGGCAGGGGTGGTATGCAAGTGGCATTTTCAAAAATAATATTCCCATTTACAGATCAATACAGAACTCCATGCTCCAAATGGCTAATGCGGGATCAATAAATAAGGTATAATTTTAAAGGTGATTTCACTCTCCTCAATGGAAACGGAATGGCAGGTTTTAAAAGCCCGATCTCACCACCGCATATGTTCAGACTGACCCAGCCGACTTATTTTTGTACATGACCCAATTTCAGGGATTGTGCGTTTGTTATGAGTGGTGAATATGTGCATTAAAGACAACCTATTTCTTCACTTTTAAATGGTTTTATGATGTATATTGAAGGATTCCACATGAATTTCATATTAAAAGCATATCAGGACATTGATGTTTTCATACTTTTTAATATGAACATTTTAGAACTTTGCTTATATCTTTCATTATTTTGTATTCCTGACTTATATAATTGATGATCATTTTTCTGTATTTCTCATATATTCTACAGGTGGACTAAAAGTGAGAGAAGCAGGTAAGATTATACATTTTACATCAAGCATTTTATAGAAAACCTTAAGATTCAGTGTGAATTAAAGATTAGCTTAGTATGTAGTATATGATTTGTGAATAATGCTAGAATAATTAGCAGTAGAATTTGTAATATGATAATGGCAAAAGTAGTAGTATTAGCAGCAGTAACAATAGCAGCTGTAGCAGCATTAGGATAGTATAATAGAAGTAGTAGTAGGAGTAGTACAGTCAAACCTGCTTTAGTGACCACCTGTCTATAAAGACCACATTTTTTGTATCTACATCAATAAGCTACCTACCTGTCTTATTTATAATATGCTATTCCAGAGTGTTTCTCATTGAAATGTGTATTAAAGGAACCTGTCCATAATGTCCACCTGCTCATAAAGGGTTCCATGACATTTGCTCCTGCGACAATTGCTCCGGTCTAACTTTGCCATGTTAATCCTAAACCTAAACCTAACCCTAACCCTAACCCTAACCCTAATCCTAATCTTCACATTTTTCTTAACAAAAAAACAAATCATAACCTTGACCTTAACCTTTGACCTTTCGAGATATGAACGGAGGAGCAAATGTCGCAGGAGCAAATGTCGCGTCACCTCATAAAGACCACTTTTCTTGTCTCCCTTGAGCGGTCTTTATAGACAGGTATCACTGTAGTAGAAATACTTGTCATGGCATTAGATATATCCTTGTAAGAAATAATTCGAATAATTAGATGATATTTGTAGGAAAGCTAAGACATTGACAGTTTGAAATGAATGTCAACATTTTAGGCATGTTTGTTGCATGCTAATAGCAACTTCCTCAGATCACTATCCATCATTTATCGCTAATTAACAATAGGAGTGTATCAAAACTGTGTTCCTGTACATCGTAACTGAGGACAAAAAAAATAAAATGCACAAACATTGGGTTTTGTACAGCATTGAAAGTGCACCAGGACCGTGAGAATGTGTCGAGAAATTTAAAGACGGAAAAGAAAATGATGAAATGACAGAATAAAATGCAAATGTAAACAAAAGGCATGTATGAGATCCGAGGCTTATCAGGCGCAAGGATCTACGAGCCAAGACGCGCAAGGGACGACTGGGGTCGTGACTCACCTTGTGTTGATATCGCAATCTTTGTCTCCAATCACGATACAGCGCGGGGGGATTAAGAAACGATGACCCAAGGAGAGGGCATCTGCAAAATTCTCACGGGATATAATGTGTGGATGTCGCAACCTATTTCTAGCCCACTGTCTGTTTTTGGATGCAATATGCACTTTTTAATGCTCTATACAGAATTTTCTTCTGGTGAAACATATATGTATCTACCGATTATATATTTTCATATTAGATGCATTTCTTGGTAGACAAAACTGTGTTTTGAAGGAAATTAGATGCTGTTGTAATTGATGTTGCTTTTAGTGGATGCAGTTATTGTTATGATAAAATGAAAAGAACATGATTTCAAAGACTTTTGATAAATCAACCCAGCTGGGGCATCACCTTTGGAAAGCGCAAACATCATCTTATTGCATAATCTGAATATGACTTCTATAAGCAATATAATAGGCTATTGAAAGTGCCCTTGAGTTAATTTCTTGAAAGTCTTTGCGACCATGTTAACAGACCCTGTAGCATATACATACAACTTTGCAAAAGAATAACTACAGATTGAAGAGATCATTACTAGATCTTACAGATTCACAACATTTATTCCATGTTGTCCACTTTGACACTCCTAGTATTCAAATAAGTCACTTTTTAAGCCTTATTTTAAAAGATATTAATTAGGCCAAATGAAGTCTTCTTTTGTGATCCCTGCACTGTGCACTTGGAGTTGCAAGTCCTATCATACTTCAAACACAAGAGGGCACTAGAGTAGTTAAACTCATTAGGACAGTGGAATAATTCATTAGGTGGTGGAAAGTGGTGGGACCCAGAGCCATCAATAAACACAGCGTTTGGCCAACTCGGCTCCAGTAGGTAACGCAATGGCGCATGTTGCAATGTTGGGCAAGCAAATAACAAGAGAATATGAATCCTGTTATGTCCAACTGAAACCGGGTTGGCCAAATTCTGTGTATAGATGGATCTGGTAGGACTTATCTCTCTCTCCACCTACAGCATAACCTATTATAACTAAACGTATTACATAGACTGGCTTTCTTTTTTCTTTGAATAGACATTGACTTATCTCCTCTGTCATTCTAGGAGGCAGAATTAAAGAAATATATAGCTGACAAAAACATGTTTTAACTTGAAGAGAAAGCATTGATTGATTTGAAAGGAAACAATACTTCATTTAACATGAGATGTTTGAATTTTGAACAAAAAGAAAGAATATTTCATATCATCTTTCGTTGTTGGTTTTTCAGTGTTAGAATCTAAGGGCCTCTCTCAAAAAAAATACTTCATCTCTGATGAATAACTATTAACCCATTGACTACTGAATTCTATTCTTCGCATAGGTTTAATACAAGAGCCAGCCAGTTCCCCATAGGCAATGGGTTAATTAAGAGAAATTACTCATTGTTTATGAAAGATACTATGTAATATGTAGTGTAAGGATTATTTGGAATATCTGATTTGAGAGATGAGCAAGAGAGAGAATAACAATTGCAATGTTTCTTCACCTTTATATCATTTGTATATAATAGCAAAGTAGCTAATAGATGAGTCTTACAATTGACATATTTATTAATCAGAATTTTGCTACTAAGTTATGTTTTGATGTAAATGCTTTATAATGTATTTCTTCACAACAGAAACACTGGAGAAGGCTGTAGAAAATGTTAGAGAGTTCTGACAGGATGTAACAGTTTATGTTCATGCTGCAATACACTCTGCGATGAATTTAAGGGACTTTTCCATCCATCTCTCTCTCTCTCTCTCTCTCTCTCTCTTTCTTTCTCTCAGTCGTGTTTTATTTTCTCTGGGTTGTGATACATTAGGCGCCTGTTTGTATTTTCACCTGGTCCTATCAATACCTTATCCCGCATTCTTCCACAGATGTAACAAGAACCAGGTAGCGTGTGTTTCTCTTTATCTTAGCCCGAGGATCTTTCTCAGATCCCGTACATCCAGGAGAGAAATTTAAAACAAGAAAAGAAAAAGAAAGCAGGCTGAGAGAGAAAGAGAGATAGAGTGAAAACAAATAAAGATAGAGGGAGAGGGAGAGGGAGACAGAACGGGAGAGAGAGGAGATATACAATAGAGAATGATAGAAAGTTAAAGATAGAGGGAAAGAGAAAAGAGCAGAGAGAGGGAGAGATAGATGAGAGATAAAGAGAGATGGAGGAGAGAGGGATAGAGTGTGAGAGAGATAGAGAGGAAAAGAGCATGGAGAGAGAGAGAGAGATAGAATAGAGATAAGGAGAGATGGAGTAGCGAGAGGGATATAGTAAGAGAGAGAGAAAGAGGAGAGAGTGGAAAAGGAAAAGAGGAGAGAGAGAGATAGAGATAAAGAGAGATATAGGAGAGAGAGAGGGATAGAGAGAGAGAGAGAGAGGGGGGGAAAAGAGGAAAGAGAGGGGGAGAGAGATAGATTAGAGATAAAGAGAGATGGAGCAGAGAGAGAGGAAAAGAGGAGAGAGAGGAAGAGGAAGAGAAACGGGGAACTGCTCCAATTTGCTTTGTTACTTTTATAAATACTACCAAATACGAAGGGGGGTGAAAACCTAATAGTCAAAATGGCCGATGGATGTTTGCGTTAAACGCTGTTGCGATTAAACACCCAGAGAGTGGCGACGAAATTGAGGAAAGTTTACCCGGGTCACTCTTTCAAGCATCCCCCTATTTTGGCAATGATGTCGCTCCAGTAGATTTTATGCCGAGCAGATTGTCGCGTGAGAGCGTTTCAAAGCGAAACCGACAGACAGTGCTTCAAGGGGCGATCATTCAGGTAGATGAAATTCGATTGTCAACCTCAGATTGTTTCTTGTAAATGGGATATTAAGAGGAGTTACAATGAAGCTGAATAATGCAACAGCTGTTGAAATCTTCTTTATCAAAAGGGGAGTTGATAGGTAATGCTGAGAAAGCCCCCAGTCACCTAAAAAAAAACAAAGTCGAGAACAAATTTAGAATTCAAATGTTAATGTGGATAATAAACATACAAATAGAAATGTAGCTTTGTTGTGCATCAAATCTTTAAAAAAAATTATTGGATGGATTTTTTTTTTAAACTTGGCCTCCACCCCCTCCCGCTTCCCCCAAAAATGTTAGAACCTGGCTCTAGTACAGCCTGCATTCAAATGCTAAACATTATATTTTGATTAAACGTTGAATATGAATAAGGAAAATACCATAGTCAGAATACAAAAATCAATCATTTGGATTGAAAGATTCGTAAGGAGAAGGCAAAAGTAGAAATCCCCCTCATATTGGTGTACTAGTGGCATAAAGTAAATTTGAAATCAGGAAATCATTTTCATTGTTCTGTGTTCCTCAATTTTCTATGTTTTAATTACATCTTTTAAACAGATTTTTCATCTCTTCATAGAGTCGATTGAACAAATAAAAGACGGAAAAAGGAAAATCGCAAAATGGAAATCAAAGTAGATACAGTACAACTGTCCCTGTCATAACACTCGATGACCCGAATTAGCAGACGTGTGTAAAGTTGATGCAGTGGCTCCTGCGACGAGAGATCGCTGGTTAGTATTTGGGTCAGGGGGGTACAAAGACACCCATTGGCTCCCGGGGCTGGCCTAATTCATTGGGGTCCACTTGCCCCCATTCTAAGAAGACGTTACCAGGGTTTTAGGCCAAGTTAGGATGTTCAGCAAAAGATATCCTGTGATTTAAAAGTTGTGGCATGGATATTCATTAGAGCGAATCATTGGATTTTAATTTGAAATGGTAAATTAAAAGAACCGTTTTATTTTAGAATGTGGAAGGTTTGGAATAGTTGATCTAATTAATCCTTTTAAATCAAAGATTAGAAATAGTTAACCAACAGAACCATATATTATAGATATATGGAAATGTTAATGAATAGCACCTGTGGTTCTGATTTGATCAAAGTTTTCTCACAGGTAAAAAAAACAACATTATTGGCATAATACTGCAGTAAAATGTCACTGTATAGGCTAAACAATCTGCTGGTGTTGTTGATTTTTCTCTCATCGGGATCACCTTCTGGAATTTGGATACAGGCAAAGTTCCCAAATATCATTGTGTTTAATATTTCCTTTTAATCATATGAGGAAAATGGAAGCTAATTACACTAGCCAGCTCTTGAAGAATATTTTAGGGGCTTTGGATTTTGCCACAAAGGTACACATGACTTCCCATCCTATCCTAGGGATTACATATTTAAGGATCACTGTCTTACCCAAGGACAGCTGTTACCACTAAACTGTGGAGCTTCCTAGAGATGAAATATGTCGATAAACCATCCTTTTTAGTAATATAATTGATATCACATAGAACCATTTGAGTCTTTTCATGGTCCTATTTAAAAACTATTCTGATTCATAGCTTAAGAATCGCATAATCGCATTTCCTTTCAGTTTGACGAAGTCCTACAAATTGTGTAAGGTTGCAATTTTATGATATTTCTCTTTCCCTGAATTGTGGCACCAGGGGAGATTGGGCAAGAAGTTACATGGATTCAGCTCTGTAAACGCTGTCCTTTATTTTTCTGGATTCCATTGTACATCTTAAGAAGTGGGGTGGAACAAGAATGTGCTCTGGTGAAGAAAAAAAAGTTCCAATTTCAAGAAGATAATTTAAATGAAGTTAAGTGGTCAGAGCTTTGTACGATTTCAAGACATTTTGGGATTCCTATTTGTTTCCAAAGCAGTGAAATTAGAAGATGAATGCATTCCAACAAATGACAAGGGAATAAATAGCCCCTCCATGTTTGTTGAATGAGACTTCACTGTCCTTACAAAGTGGCACTTTTGATAAATGTTAATATTCAATCTGCCCCAAAAACTTATTATTTTGCTCAAAGATCATTGTTCTCTTCAATATCATAATATTCTTAGTCTTTACATGAAGTTAACCAAATTGAAAGAAAACAATGCATTACTTGTATTTCTATTCGAAATATTGTTTGAAATTTAGAAGTTTATTGTGAAACCGACTCGGAAATATTTGTGATTTTGTTTTAATTTTTTTTAAACAATTTTTAATAATGTTGTTTATTATCATTTGCCAACCATAGTGGGGGGGGGGGGGGCAAGTTTAGAAAATACTTTAGTAAAAAATAATATACATTTATGAAGGGGGGAGGTGGGTAAACAGAGAGAGAAAAGGGAAAAATTGAGATAAATTACAATTGGCATTTTTCTCTCCATGCAATCATCTTTAATTTCATCTGTAATCTTGTTTGTAATCCAAGAGTATGAACATGCCTTTAAGTTGCCTTCTGTCCACTTAAACATTTAATGAGGAAATTGGCCTAGCAGGAGGGCTGCCTTCCATGTATAGGCCCTGTGTGTTTACATTGGTCTGTATTGTCCCCTATGGGCACGTCTTTTGTTGCCCTGTCCACCCTCCTTAGTCCATCCTAATTGAATACTAGACTGGAAGGGATTGTGAAAGAAAGAGAGAGAGGGGGAGGGAGAGAGAGAGGGGGGAGGGAGAGAGAGGGGGGGGGGGGGGGGGGGGGGGGAGAGAGAGGGGAGGGAGTGAGGGGGGATAGAGAGGGAGGTCAGGGAGTAGGGGGAGAGGGGGATCAGGGAGAGGGGGAGGGGAGGGAGAGAGAGGATAGTGTGAGAGAAAGAGGGAGAGGGGAGGAGAGAGAGGGGAGGGAGTGAGGGGGGATAGAGAGGGAGATGGGGGAGGGGAGAGGAAATATAAAGGAGGGAGAGAGAAGATAGTGTGAGATAAAGAGAGAGAGAGGGCAGGAGAAAGAGTGAGAGAAGGAAAGAGAGAGAGAAGATAGTGTGAGATTAAGAGAGAGAAGGAGAGAAAGAGAGGGAGAAATAAAACAAAAGAAGAGAAGAGATACAGGTGGAGAGAGGCAGAGAGAAAGGGTTTATCTTCTTTCTACTTTTGTTTCATGTAAAAAAAGGGGGGTATTACATGTATCCAACACTCTTCAGTCTTTAAACCTTTTTTTCTTCACTTTAGCTGTGGTAGCTCTCAATTGCTCTGTAAAACTGGGCACAAAGTGTCTTCCAAAGTAAGAAACTAAGCATAAATATTGCTCTCTATTACATGAACCTAATTTTCTATCCACCTACTTTGTCTAGCTTCCACACCAACATGTTTTCCCTTGCGAGAGGTTGACACGATCATAGCGTCAGTATGGCAAATGAAGTCCATTCATCAGACTAGCTCTGTGCTAATAATGACTAATTATGTTTCAGCACCGGGTTCACCATGCTTTTCACCTTATTAAGATGACAGCGAGCAAACAAAAAACGTGTCATTATAAGTGTGTAAACATTGCTCAATTTTTAGCATGGAATGTGTGATATAATGAATATTCCTTCATTATCTAGTGTGGCTGATCAGACCCTCTGTAACTCTTTTGAATTTTACCCTCAAAGAATATGTAGTGTTGGTAGAAATTTTTGCTGAAGTATACACTTGTGCACATCGTTTTAGTGTAAGATAATCTTGTATCATCTTTATAGTTCCTGTCATGCCATTCTTCAATAATTCCTAATAGGTTTTATGGAGTAATCAGATTTCAAGACTGTGGAGAAACAAGATTTTTACACCTTGAAAACATTCTTTTTTTAAATATTTCATTTTGCCGTAGATTGTGATTGCAATATTTTGTATGTTATCATTATAACTACATCTATTTTTGGGGGTTAGTTTCAGTATTAGCAGACCCTGTTGTGCTATTATTTCATATCTTCATGTAAAGGCTTCTTATGTAGTGGAATGTAGTATATCAAAGTATTGTAAACGTGGAATATTTCGCGGTGTGGAAATTTTCGCGCATTTCACGCAGCATGAAATGTGCGCGAAAATAAAAACATGCAAATATTTTTGTTTATGTATTCTTTTGCGCATGGGCCTAGCGTGTCGGCGAAATTAAAAACACGCGAAATTCACTTTACTCAGCCGAGCGCGAAAAATTAATCCCGCGAAAATTTCCAATATCAAAGTATTTTCAAATGAGCCTCAGAGTTCCTGAAAAAAGTTAAGACAATTAAATAATCTAGAGTCTGATTATTCATTTTGACTTCTAATGCAGCACAAACTATTAGGTAATATTTCTCTTTGCTCTCTCTCCAAAATGAAGATTTGTATAGAAGATGATTCATGTCTATGCAAACAGACAACAATGTTGCATAATAATTCGGCGAGGGCTACTTGTCGCAGCCGAGCTGGGCAAACAATAGGACCGATGCAGCCGATACTATGTCTCGTTAGGAAGCTTTTAAGTGATGATATTTCCCCGTTTGGGTTTTTTGCGTTATGCTTGGAGGGCATAGGTCGGTGAATGTAAAATTTGTCACATGTTGATGATTGTCTACACGTTGTGTACAAAGTGTTTTATTGTAAAAAACGGAAACAAATTTATCTTGAGGCGGTGGAGATTGGAGCCATCTGGATGCATAACTGGAGGGGGGTACTTGTTCGAAAGTGGATATGGAGGGTTATGTCTCCGTTTCTCCCTACATACATTGTGCCTTTAAGATCTTTCTCATACTCTCTTGATTTTTTTTTTTATAGTTGTATGTTTGTTTGTCCGTCTACATACCCTTCTGACTCTTGCTCTACTTTTATTTTTCCTTGTCTTTTCAAAGATACCATTGTCAGTTAATTTATACATCTTAGAAGATGGACATGTTGCTATTATGACTATTTGTCTTCACTCTCTCACCAGAGTCTCTTTCTCTGTCTTTTTTTTATTTTGAAAATCGAAGTATTTTGACTATTTTCATGTGTCATAGAATTTTTCAGATTTTTTTTCTATGGTATCTTTTCATTTTGTCTCCACTCCCCCTTTTTCAACATCTCTCTGAATTTTCCAGTCTCGCTTTCTTTTACCATGTTCACCTTAGTTTCATGTATTATGTCGCTTGTTTTTATTGTCAATTTACTTCCTATCCAAGTTCTTTCTTTGTATGTCTCTTCATCATACCTTCAGCACCTAAGGGGTTAAAAGCATTGCCCTGGCTGCAATGCCCTTCCAAAAAATATATGTGCATCCTTTGTCCATACTCTCCAACCCCCATTCACCAAATCTTATTCACCAAAAGGCCCCCCCCCCCCCCCCACAACACCCCAATCACTATTCTGACAAGTCACTCCACGGGTGGCCAAAGCAATTACAGAAAATACTCCAAATCATCATTTGAAATGACATCCAAATGTAGTAGCATTGACAGGAAAGCTTGTCATAAATGGTGTTCTTGCTGGTAAATCACTCAATTTCCTTTGTGGCGTTGTGTTTGAGTAGAGGAACCAATTTGTGTTAGTACTTGCTGTATTGGCATGATGACATCAACTTAGAGCATATTCTGGAATGAATAACGCAAAGAAGAAGAAAAAATTGACATTTATAGGCATATGGCATGTATGTGAGGAATACATAATAAATCAAAGATTTGTAGTGGAATTAATGACTACAAATTTCAGTGCAACTTTGAAACTGCATGTAATTAACCCTTTTATATTAATGATGTCCCTTATGGTATGTGCTAATGGTAAATTTCTTGCATCTCTTTGACATTGTATTGACTAAAATTACATTCATACAGTCTTTATTTTATGTTTTAAAGTAGTATTTGTGATACATCTCTCTAATTCGAAGTACAAATACAAGTAAAAACCAAGGATATGTTTAATTTCTTTAACAAAATCTTTTTTTGGATATATACATTATGAAATTATGTGTAGTTTTCAATTTATTAGAAAGACATAGTTAGTTTTCCTGTTGTGTCATGGCATTAAGGATAATTTCTGTTTTTAATAGTAATATGGTTGTATGTATTTTCAACACGATGTGTTTATAGTTTTATGAAATCCCATGGAAGTAATATCAGAGTTGTCCCGAGCGATACAAAGGCTTTCTGATACCGTAGCATTATAGAGGTCTGTTACAAAGGGTAGTACACGCACCCATTGTGTGCCCCCATTAAGCACCCCTCGCCCCTGTTGACCCTCTATTCATGCCCCCACCGCTGATAGTCCCTATGCAGGGGGCTTAGGGAAAGTTTAGCCTCTGGGTTAGCTTAGGAGGGGGGAGAAGGAGGGGGGGATAGTAAGGAAGGGGTTAGATGAGATGGATGGATGGAAGGAGGAGGGGGCGGTGGAGAGGGGGAATATGAAATTATCTAGGGCAGAAATGTAGTTAGATTTAGAGGAGACGGGATGGGGGCAGAAGGGGGGGCGGAAGGGAAAAGGTTAATACCGAACGAACACCCTTTGGGGCTTATAGCAGACACTATTCTCTGTCTAAATCAATTAATAACTAAAAAATATTATTTTGGATAACATACTGTATTTTCATTTCACTTAAAGAGGATAGCACTTCTACATGAATGTGTAAATCGCAGTGTTTTAGGTAGGCAAATGGAAAGATACGAAGAGCCACTTGTTTTTCTTCGTTACCGAAACTTTCCAACTGTTTGGGGGTTCTAGTTCTTTGTGCTCCACCTAAGACCCAGACTGGGGTGTGATTCGCACCCCTAGGGGGTGTAGGAAAGGCGAGTATGGCCCCATTGAGACCTCTTAACATGCACCTCTATTGCCCCCCTTCTGTGATAAGATTATTAACTAGGGGTCACTGAATGAATGTGTTATTGCTTCGTAGAGTTTCAAAACAACATTTGATGGCCATGTTGGATACACACACACACACACTCAAGTGCCATGTTGTTTTCAAAATAAAGTTAATCAAACCCTCTGTAAAAATAAACTTAATTAAGAAGATGTTGGACCAATGGAATGACTTGTAAACTAATTTGATATGATGATGGTATTTAAAATCAACTAAAGATATTGATAGGTTTGTTGAAGAGAGTGTGTTAAAATTTCAATCAAGTCTGTGTAAAGCAGATAATCATATAGGCATCATAGAAAATACATATGAAATCATCCCATGGAACTTTCAAAATTAAACTAAAATCATATTACCTTGTTGCACAAGTCAAACATTTTCAAATATTGAACTCGTGATTTTTCCTGGACTTTGTAAATTTTACTTGTGTTTGACTTTGTGGAATTCTTGAGAGGTACATGTATAATACTATTGTCATATTTGAAATATGAGAGCATTTCAAAAGCAATCCTTTTCATGGAAAATTGCTACATTCTGCATGGGAATGAAAGAGAAAGCCCACAAGTTATTTTTCACCTGAAGCAGAACTCAACCTTCTCTTTAAGGCTGCCAAGATTAACACCAGATGGTTTTCGTGTCATCTCAGGAGCTCCTCCAGAGTTTACAGTTAATGAGTTGATATTGAATCATATTTTGATGATGGGATAGTTAATGAATTCTGTGAGGAACTGGATGGCTTGTTTACCAAGTAGAGTAATTTGGACAAATTGAGGACACCTTTTAATTACGAGCATAGCACTGAGGTGCTGCTGGTTGGGGAAAGGAGGAGAGAGAGAGAGAGAGAGAGAGGGAGAGAGAGAGAGGGAGAGAGAGAGAGGGGTAGAGAGTTGGAGAAAAAGAGAGAGAGAGAGCGAGAAAGAAGACAGAAATATGAAGACAGCAAGAGAAGGTGATAAAGGCAGAGAGGGAGGGGGTAGACTAAGAGAGTTAGAAAGAAGAATTTAGACTAGAGAGAGAGAGAGAGAGAGAGAGAGAGAGGGGGGAGAGGGAGAGGGGGAGAGAGAGAGAGAGAGAGAGAGAGGAGTGGCATGGAAAGAGAGAAAGTAAAAGAAAGGAAGATAGAGAGAAAGAAAGATAGAGAAAGGAAGGAGACTAGAAAGATGCAAAGTTTTGAGTGGGTTTGAGAGGAAGAATTGAGCAGGGGTGTGGGGGGGGGGGGGGGGGTAGTATAAAGTAGAAAATACATTTTAGGTCAGGTGGAGAAAAATAAGATAAAATATTGTACTAAGAATTAAACATGAAGCCAGGTTAGTAATAATGAAAAAGAGCAGAAAATGTTGAATTATAGTGAATAAATGGAGAGGAAAATACAAGTTAGTTGATAAGTGATGATTGCAAATTTGCACCCAAAATGTCTGAAAAGACTGAACAGAGTGATAAAGTACATTTTTAGCTTAGTGTGTTGCCCTGGGAAGGGCATGCCTTCCTTTCTAATAGAGGAAAAAGCAGATTGTCATCTTTATGAAAATTTTGCAAAGACAAATGCTAGAAAAAATTTAGTGCCACATGTTGTTGGTAATAGAGACTTCTCTTTTCCATCGGCTTCCTGACGGAAGAGTTTTACTCCGGGATGTTGCGGTCGTATATTCATCTTTCAGCTTGAGTGCGTCCATCTCGATCTTTCCTCTCCTCCTTGGCTCGCGTTTTCATTCTTAAAAACAACACCACCTCGAGCCCGTCAGAAATCAAACATTATGCTGGAATTATTCAACATTTGTAAGAAAGTCGAGGGGCTCGGTGAAGCTCCGCTAGAAAGGTCATGTGATGCCGCAGACCTCCCCCTGCTCCCCTAAGCCTAGCCGTCCCATTCACCCCTACCGCTAATTCTGAGTGTTTAGGGTGATAAAGGTGTTTCAGTGACATGGTAACAATTGACAGTATGACAGAAGGAATTCCCACTTGTGTGTCTTTTCACTCCCATCTCTCCCTCTCTCTCTCTTTCACTCCCATCTCTCTCTTTCGCCCTTTCTCTCTCTCTCTTTCACCCTTTCTCTCTTTCACCCTTTCTCTCTCTCACCCTTTCTCTCTCTCTCTCTCTCTCTCTTTCTCTCTGTTACTCCTTTGCTGATAGTTGTTTGCTTCCTGTGTGATATGAAGCATCTAAGAGGTGAAGATTAGTAAACATCTTTAATTCGTTTTCCTCTCCCTCCTCTCTATGTTCTCCTTTACTGATTTTCGTTTTCCTCACGTTTAAAGTAGAAGCATCTCAGAGGTAAAAAATAGGAAATGTTTTTTCAAGAAAGCAAGTACCTTACAGGCTTGTCAGAGCAGGAAGGGTGGTTATGAATATCTCTTTATTTGACATAAACTTTTATATCTTAAAACTTTTCACAATAAGCCTCATACTTTCCGGTTATCTTCTGTAGACAAAGGCATGTTAAGCCTCAAATGGAATTATTTTCTGTTCGATTCAAGAAGTTTCATAAGCCGAATGCAAGGTATTAAAAGTGTCTGCCTGTAAAAAAAAACAACCATGTACATGAAACAATATTCGATGAAGCTTACGGTAATTCCCTTGCCCGCTATATTTACCAAAGGCAAAGCCAAAAGGCTGTGAAGCACAGTAGAATGTACTGGAAATCCTTCTGACTTAAAGTAGCAATATTATTGATTTCCTTTCCTGCTATACATTAAAGATTAGGAATTGTTAGCCTAAAACTACTCTATCATCCTCTTAGAGCCAAAATATCATTAATCCATTAACACCCTTCTGCTTTTACAGGGTTTATAATGATGCACCCTCCTGCTATCTACTACAGATCACTTAATGGCCCCAAATGTTTCTTTTCAGTTCAGAGACACTTTATAAGGCCGTCTTGCTCTCAGATGGCCATTATTTCTCTGCATTGCCAGTATCAGTTTTGGGCCGCGTTTCATAAAACTTGTTATCAATAACATTTCTATGACAAATTTGCTCTCAGCCAATCAGATGCAAGGATTTCAGTAGCTTATAACAGTTACTGTAACATATTACTGATAACAAGTTTTATGAAACAGGGCCCTGGTTGTATTTGTGTTGTTCCTTTATTCTACATTTTTTAGAGGATGTTGACTTAAGGAAGTAAAAGTCTTTATGGCCCTCTTGCTCTCAAGAAGCAATATATTTTCAATAGGGTCTGTATCACTTCTTGTTGTATTTAGGTCCTTTGTTTATTCTACTTTTCTCAGGGGTTGTTGATATGGCCTTCTTGCTGTCACATGGCAATATGTTTTCAATAAGGGGTGTATTAATTCCAGTTGGATTAGTGTTGTTTCTTGTTTCCTGTACTTTTTCTTGAGGGACGTTTGGCCTATTTTAAGCTTGGTCAGTGTTTGGATGACACAGTATAAACATAGCAAACTGGTGATGATGTGATGCAGTGGTCAGAATCGGCTGGAAATTGCCTTGGACTGGTCAGTCAGTAGGTGTGTTCATACTTGTAAAAAAAAACGGTGGTTTGGCATTTAAAATTTCACTTCCGAGCTTTTGCTGAATGCTGTGACACATATCATTTCATCCAGTGCCTAGCAGAAGGGTGTTAATGGATGCATTGTCCATCTGATGAACATTTCAAGAACAAAATGCATTTTGAATTTTTTACCCTTTCTTGACCACATCTGCACATCCTATTTCAGTTTGTACATTGTCTAAATTGTTACCAGTGGTGTTTAATTACTTCTCTATATTACATGTTCTATCTTTTCATTGCAAAAAGTAATTAGTCAAACATTTGACCAATTTGACCAATTAGAATTGCTTTAGATCTGCAAGTTTAGGATATTGCTTCAAACTTATTTTCTCTGAGTTAACCAACTACTCTGACACATATATTTCCTTGAAAGTTATTGAATTCTGAGAAAAATCATTAAGTTGCTCTGTTCTCATCATCAAAGTGTTATGAGTTTGTTAAATATTATACTTGCACCTCAACCAAGCTATGCATTGCTCAGATTTTGAATCGGTTATGTGTTGGTGAGTGTTAACAAAGTTGTCCTGTTGTAAGTAAACTGGGGGATACCGCTAGTTAGAAATGACATGGCAGACAGATGGACACACACACAGACAGACAGACAGGCATGTGAAAGATTCTCTGGTTCGATTAGACTGGACAGCATCCGGCCATCGACTGGACAGACATCTTGGCCTTTTGGAGTGGTGTGGCAGTTTGACGTAACATTGCAGCTTACATATACCAAAGGTTTGAAACAATTTTGTGCAGAATATGAAAGGCGGTGAATAGATTAAGGAGAAAATAGTTTAATACATTTACACATCATCAGTAGCGCCTTTTTTTAATTAAACATGCGAGTGAATGAATTATGTCCAAGTGGAAATCAATGTATTTGGATTGTCCATATAATTTCTCATCTAAAAATGATATAAATAAAAAGACAAGAACATTTATTTGCAGTTTCAGACAAAATACTATTTGTACTGTGAGAAAAAGAATTCTAACTTTTCAAAAACTGCTTTTCATTATTTTTTTAAGGGAGGGTTTCTAAGTTGAATAGTTAAATGAGTTGGCTTGTACCTCTAATAGTAGATCATTTTTGCTAACCGAAAATTGGAAGCAGTAATAAAATCTATATAATTACAGTACTTAAAATCCCCCTTTTTGTTCAAATTCGGAGCAAACATTTTATACAATAATCAGCTTCATGGAGTAGCCTCATTTCACCTTAAACTGTTATATGGAGAACAGTCCTATTGTAATAGACATGACCTTTTATAACCTGCCTCTTTGAGTGTAATTACCAATTGGATGCTATTAAAACCCTCTTAGCAGTCTATTATCTACAACATGTATCACACTTCACTGACCTCTTTTGTACTCAGAGTGAGGTAGCTGAGAAGATCATATGAAGGTGTACTGTACATAAGTACTCCAAACCTGTGATGCTAGTTGGAGAGGTTTTGATTGATTTCTGACAGTTTTTGTAACATTTAAAAAGTGAAAAGGGCTTTAGTAGAGTAAGCTATGGAATTGAATAACTGTTAAACCAGAAATTTTTTGCATGCATGAAGCTTTCGCGAATTTCGTGAGGGGTCGAGAATCGCGAAAGTTTCATGCCGCGACATAATCAAATCACAATTGAAACAACGTAAAATTATTTTTGCTATTCGCAAAAGTTTCTAACTGTGATAAAATGTATTTCTCGATCTAAACAGAATTTTAAAAAGTTTCTTCTTCTCCTTTTTCCCCATGACGCAGATGTGTAGCACAGTGACAAATACATTCATTTCACCATGTTTTGTAATATTCAGAGCGTGGACATATCAATATGCCATTGGAAACCATAGCAACGTTAATCACATTCCCAACCATGAATTGTTGTTGAAAGTTATATACTCTGTATTCTTTCTCTAATCAGTTAATCGCTATCTGTTACCCCCTGACCTTGCCTCTTCCATTTGCATTAGACTGTGATACTTTAAAATTCATCTTGTTCGTTTCCTCTCCTCAAATTAATTAGCTTGGATGTAATTGGCTGAGTTGATTGTTAAAACAGCCATGAATATTTGGGTGTGTTGTATTGCGCTGTTTTTCAACCCTGCGGAAAAAGATGTCTTTAATAACATGGATGGGAATATTATTATGTTTATTTTTATTTATTTCAGTTTATACTTTATAATATTGTTTCTTCTGTATATATTTCTACTCCTCACTTGTTCTTTCTTCTCTTATTCCTGCCTTTCCCTGTCATCACCCCACCCTTTTTGCTCTGTCTTCCAGTTTCTTCCTTCTTTCACTCTCTTTACACATGTTTTGTATACCCCCTCCCTCTTTTCTCCTCACATTTCTCTGACCCCCCCCCCTCTCTCTCTCTCTCTCTCTCTCTCTCTTTCTCACTCGAATCCTCTTCCACTTTGTATTGTCTCTTCACTGTCTCCCAGTCTATCCCCCTCTCTCTTTCTCTCACTCTCTTTTTCTTTCTTTCACTCTCTGTCTCTCCTAATTCCCTCTCCCTCCTACTCTCTCTCGCTTCTCTCTCTCTCTCTCTTTCTCTATCTCACACTCTTCATCTCTTGCAATCTTTGTCAGCATCTCAGTAGATCTGTCACTTCTCTGTCTCTCTCCATTCCCCTCTCTCTCTTTCTTTCTCTTACTCTCTGTCTCTCATAATTCTATCTCCCTCTTCTCTTTCCTCTCTCCTCTCTCTCATTCTCTATCTTGCACTCTACATCTCTTGCAATCTGTAGATCTGCCACTTCTCTGTCCGTCTCTCTCTCTCTCCCTCTATCTACCCAATCACTTTTTTCCCTTCTAACCCTGTCAATCCTCTATTCAACAAATTCTTTCAAGTATCCATCCAAGCTGAAATTCATCAATAACGTCCTTTCAGCTAGAAACACCTTATGAAATGAATCAAATTCCCTACCAACAATCATATATTTTATTGCTTTTGCCAGCTTTTGTTGAAATAGAAAAAAAATCCATAATGCTTGATTATACTGCAAAATATATTCTTCTCTGATTCCACTTACCTTGGAAATTCTTTGATGACATATACCATCAGCACGGAAAATAGAAATTCAAGATTCACTTTGTTGTATAGTTTTTTTAAATTCATCGAATGGGCCAAGGTAATCTGTGATTGCAAAAAAAATGAAGTGTATTTTAACGCATCGTGTTACAGAGAATATTCTAAGTTCTCTACTTCTCATTCAGCATTATCTACATGTATCTGGGCTTCTCCGAAGTATATAATTTTTTTTCTGCTTTGGGTATCACTTCGCAAATATGGATTCATAGAAAGCTTAAGCCTTTACAAGAGACCTGGGGAGCGTTTCATCGAGCGTTTTGTCAGTGACAACTGTTATAAGCTACCAAAATCCTTGCATCTGATTGGCTGAGAGCAAATTTGTCAGTAAAAATCACTGACAAAACACTTGATGAAACGCTCCCCTGGTATTCCTGCATTTACCTTTTTTGCCTGTCTTTTTGTTTTTCGTAATAGACAAAGACTCGATGCTTACTTTTAAACTAGGTATTCATCCAGATGGAATCCCTCTTTTATACCTGCAGAAATCAGAATTGTTTAAATGTATATGTACATCTTAATATAATTTAATTTAATAGATGTGAATGCTATTCAGCGTAGAATACATTTCCAGGTATAGCAATATTATGAATATATTTCCTTTAAAGTAACATACATTACTTTCTATCGAAACTGTATTAACCCTTTGTCTACTGGAACTGGGCGATATATGTATTAAGCCCATGGGAAAAGAGAAAATGCAGTGGGCAACAGGGGTAAAAGAATGAAAAGCAGCATCATTACATGTTTTGAACCCTATATCATAAGTTTCTCTACAGTTAGAATTCCTGAAATCACTCATCGGAAACTTGAAATCAATAAATTTGTATTTACTCGGGTAAAATGACTCAAAACTATTGTAATCTCAGAGCCATAAGGCGTTTAGCTCTTTGCCAATGATCTGAGATGGCACCTTCTAGCCCCTACTTCCTAAAATAATGTTCATGCATATTCTGAATCCCAGGTAATGTCTGATATACTCTTACATGTATATCTTTTTTTTTCTTCAGTTTACAAAGCATCAATTTCATTCTTAACATTCATCCTGACATAATATGGCAAAAATATGTCTCCAGATAACATGGTTGTTTGCCGGACGTCACAAGCGATCACGTCTCCTTCGCAAACTTCACCCAAGAGCGGAAAAAGGAGGGTAAGAAAAATGTGGGGATATGAAAGAAATGATGATGGAAGGAGCGATGATGCTTCGTGAAGCGTCCGATTGATTCGCTGATTGAGCAGCGTGGTTCGATGAGGAGCGACATTCCCGTATCCGTAAATTGCACGCTAGTTTGTCGGCCGGACGCTGGACGATTACATCGCGCAGGGTTTACCTAGTGACAAGCGTGCATTGATTTCAATGTCATAACCAATACAGGTATTACATGTGGTTGTTGGGTGGGCTGGTACATGCGGGGGAAGCAGGTGAATTGATTTGTGAAGGCCCAGATATTGCTTATCGTGTCATGTCACAAACAAATTTAAACCAGATATTCAGTTTTTTTTACCATATGGTAGGTTTGCTTTCTGTTTGTAATTCTTGCTATCAACTGATGTAAATACGTCAGTTTCACAAAAGTGAGTCACTGATTAATAATCGGCCTCAGTTTTAATAAGATAAATAAAAAATACCCGTAGAACTAAATAACAGAGTGTATCTTTGATTCTTAATCAAAGTTATTGTGGTTTTCATCGGACTACTATAGAAGCTGACATAGAGATATAGAATTGTTCTTGACCAAAAGTAATTACTTTTTTAATTGCTAATGTGAACTTACTAAATGAGCACTCTAGTTGATAGAGGAAACACCAAACCACAAGAATGACCATATATTAAAAAGGGACCTAGAAATTATTGTGGTTTTCACTGTTTTTTTTTACCTTGTAACTGAAAAGGATATTTAGAAATCTTGAATTGCAAAATATACTATTTCTGTTCAAATTGCTAATATGAGCTTAAGAAATTAACATTCTAATTGAAAGAAAGAATGCCGACATTGCAAGAATGACCACACAGATATGAGTTAAAAAGGTAGAAGTAAACTTAACAAATTAAAGGACTAGAATCATATTTGCTAATGGATATATCAAAATGAGATGAAAATAACAGATTATTTAGAATACCATAGACCACAGAGTAGAAAGGAAGAGATGGAATTAGTCAAATTTGAGGTTTCGGACATAATATAAGAAACCTCATAACTTTTTATTGAATATTTCCTACTTTAAACAAGACATACGCCTTCAGGGTAACCTCTATTCCTTGTCCAGTAATTTGTCCAGCAAGACTGGGCACTGTCGGCAACAGAGAAAAGATTTAGGCATTTCTTGCTCTGATTTTGTTAATACCCTAAAAACAGAACACTTAATGAATTTTTGTTCTCCACATCACATAATTTACCCACAAAGTATGCAATTGTGTGGTTTTGGAGCAAAAATGGGGTCAACAACATCCAGCATTTCCGCCTCTCCTCCGTCTATTCATTTCCGATTTACAAGATGAAAACTGGCAAATTTTCTTATGGCCTGCAGGCAATATTTGGAAAATGACCCAGGATCGACCCTCTTGCATAGAGCTAGTGGCTACAGACGGAAATCACATTACACCTAAATGAAACGGAGAACCGTTATTGGTATTGCCACCTAATTGTACTCTTTCCCTGTCCTTTAGACGATCGCGATGCCGACTAGCCTGTCTGTCGGGGAGGAGGCGCAAGAAGGAGTGACCGCTCGCTCGGAACTCGCTGCGTGGTTAATTGTTAGGGATATGCCGCAGACTAATGATGCAGGGATTGGACTAGGGGGAGGTTTGACTTGATGTTTCTCTCAGGGTTTAGTCTGGAGCGGTTGCTGCGACATACCAGGCTTGCAACACCTTGCAATGTGATCAGATATACTAGTGAGAGTCAGAAGGTGGTAACTCCATGTAAAACAAAGTGAGTTAACACCCTTTCAGCTCTCAGCAGAGGATATGATTAATTATTCTGCTGTGGTTGAAGAGCCGAGTATCACACATGGAGGGTTGGTTCTGAGGGGAGAGTCCGACTTCCGCATGTAGTGGCTCTTTGTTGAATAGTATGTGAGAAAAAATTCCAAGCTACTTTTTATTTAAATCCAAAGGATAAAAATGTAGGGGTTAAAAGCTGGTATTGATTCTAGGGAGGAGGGGGACTTTTATAGTAAGGGACATAGGGAGGCTAGCTGTCGTTTAGATTTGGCGTGGTTGAAAGAAATTTTTTTTTTAAATTCAAATCTGTATGATTAATATCTCATTTAAGGTGTAAAATCAGTGTAAAACGTATAATAAGCCATGATGGCTTGGTTAATACAAAGTGGGTGGGGGAGGGGGAGGGGGGGGGGGCTGTTATACAGAGGGACATAGATGAGCTTGTGGCTTGGGTTTGGTATGATTGGAGGAAAAAGTCCAAATTGGGGTCGCAAAACGCTTTTCATCACGGTCCCTCGGATCTAAAACATTGGACGGAAGATGAGGAGTGTGTGATGGAGAACATGATGAGGCTGGAATTTTAGTAACCATCCCCTCTTCTTGTGCCGTGTGACTCATAATACAAGATGATTTCCGCTTGTTAATTACGCCTGGTTAGTGTGCGCCGCCCTTAATTGCTCATCGCCACGGCGATACCGCTACCAGACCAGGCAGCGCTCCTCCTTACTGTTAAAGGTGGTCAGAGAGAGAAGGATGAGAAAAACGCACTATTCCTACCCATTTCTACCCATTTCTGCACAGCCCTTCCACTCGCAATAAATTGAAAGGCATAAATTTGCATGTCATTTTGGCACGCCCGGCGCTAACGCCCAGCATGGGGTTCGTAATCTGGTCCTTGACAATCTTGAGACCATATTTCGGGTAATGTTTATGTAAGAAATCATGGTTAATGAACCATAATAGGATCCATGGGTATAAACCTCATGAAAAGATGCAGGGGAAAGACCTATATGAATAGGATAGGGGGGCATACAATTGCAATATTGATGTGGTCATACTGGGCTTTCAGCTCTGTACATAAAAGCATTCAATATTGATATTCAATGTGGTTTGCATATTAGCATACAGGTGGACTTATGTACATGAACATATACTGTATATGGGTAGTGTTCCCCAGCAATATTTTTGTCTTATATTTTCTTTATATTTGATGGTGTTTCTTATTTGAAATCACTTCCCTCTATCACTGACTATATATATATTTGATTATTTGCTTTATTGTGGATTCAAATTCAGTATATTATTAGCTGACATGTGTTCTTTGCTCGATAGTCCTTTATGATTCTTCATTTCTTTTTGTCTCTCAAGTATTTATATTCCTCAATATGAATCTCATGTTCAACCATGTTCCCCCCCCTTCATATTCCTTCTCTCTTCTCTCTCTCTCTCTCTTCTCTCTCTCTTTCACTTTCTCTTTTTCTCTCTTGCTTTGTCTCTTCTTATTCATCCTTATTTATATGATACATTTCCTTTCTTTATTCCGTACTCTCCCTCTTGCTTGTTACATGTACGGCTGTCTTATTTTCTACTGCTCTCTTTCTCCTTAGCTAGATGTTCATTTCATGATATCTTTCCTTTATCCGATTCCATCCCCTTTTTTTATGCTGTCAGCTTCTTTCCCTTCATTTCATTATTACAATAAAATATCATTGTAATTTCTTCTGAATATATCCTTTATATTCTTCAAAGAAATTTCTCCATTGTATGATTCCCTGTGGGACTACTGCACCGGAATACCAAGAAATTGCTGATATAATTTTTAGTATTGCATAATTCTTTCATAAGATGGGGGATGTTGGGTATTTGAAAGTGCATAAGAAAAAAGAGAAAGAGATGTTATGGAGGAGATATAGGCCTTCTAGAGAACTTGAAAGAGAGAAAGAGAGGTCATCCAGACTTGGACAAACGATGTCAGGGGGGTTGTATGAAGGTGTGATGTCAGGACATATTGTCTGCGCTCGAGTGGGAAGCGCCAACTCAGTCGTGATTCACGATTATTAAGAGGAATCGCCAAGTGTCTTGTCATCTTCGCACTCTTACGTGTGAGTACTGTACACTCTGCTTGTAAATATTGTTGTCTCACTCCGGCTGAACGTATCTCCCTTCAGTCTTCGTCTTCTGATGATCTGTCCTCTTCAAATTATTAAAGTGTCCCACAAATCTAAAGTGACCCATAAAACAATGTATTATCCTTTGGTTTAATGGTCTAAAATTTGTTAAGATCCTGAACACTGTACATATAATCATGCTATGGATATTAGTCAGTGTAATTTGCTCTTAGCCAATCAGATGCAAGGATTTCAGTAGCTTATAACAGTTGTCAGTAAAAATCACTGACAAAATACTTGATGAAACGCTCCCCAGGTTTCATAAAACTTGTTATCAATAACAACTGCCACATTTCTATGAAAAATTGCTCACAGCAAATTAAATTATTTTGCAATAGCTTACATGTATATCAGTTATTGTAACTTGTTATTGATATTTGTAGTATAGTATATCTTGAAAAGGTTATATTTTAATGCTCTCATATTTAAAATATGACTTGAAATGTAAACTCGAGACCAATTTCTGATTACACAAATTGTGCTTGCATTTCCGTATAGACTACTCATATTTTTATCTGTGTTCAGTGCTGTTATCTGGCTGTGATTCTGAGCAAGATTTATACCCCTTTGTTCCAATTTTGAGGATTCCAAAACCTGAAAATACATGATCATTTCGATATAATATATAATAACATATTTAGAATAAATTTTCGATGGTTTCTGGCATTGCCTGACCATTACCTTTGACTGCAGTGGCAGCGTAAGTAAGGGGTATTCAATGTAACACCTGCATGGAGATCTCAGCGTAGATGCGTTATCCATGTTCCTTCTCCCATCGGACATTCAAACTAGATGCTGATCTTTGTCCCGATGGGCAGTGCTCCGCTTCTCCACCAGATACCAGTCCTGACTGTTATTCTAACACGGATGTTTGATGGAGCAGTGGATTTATAAGAAGAGGGAGAAGGAGGGGTACGTGTACTTTGATGGCTTAAATCTCTTATTGAAAAAAAGAAGAAAAAGAAATCAAATAATAATAATAAAAGACAGAAAAAAAATTCATTGAGTAATAATTTAGAAGTACTGTTATTTGAGGGTTAGTTGTTTTGCCCAAAAAATGAAACAAAGGAAGTGAAAAATCATTTTACTGGTCATTACTATCTTTTATATTTTTAAACTGAATGATAAGATTTTGGGGTGAAATACTTCTTTTATGCATAGTTTGCTCAAGAAAGACTAGTATTGTCTAAGACTTTGTTCGTAGGTCATGGGTTGCCTCACCAGAGGGGAAAGCTCTGTCTGGTATTAAACTAAATACAAGGGAGTGGGCGGTGGACACTGTGGCCGTAGCTACCCCGTATTTCGTACTTGTTTGCTCAATCTTGAAATTATGCACATTGCCCCTGGGGCGTGCTGAGTGATTTTCAGCTAAACGCTGGAGGGTGAAGGAAGGGGAGATCGGGGAGGGGAGGAGAGTGGCATGTATATATGACAAGATGTATGATTCAAAAAGGGATCAGATCAAGTTGACATCTTCTCTCACTAGGTTGCTTGGTGTCTCAAAACCTACAGAAAGCCATCTATCAATCAAATGCCCTTTCATGCTTGATTTCATTGTCAGATTTTGTTCATATTTCGCTGATTTTTTAGGTCAATGGAGGTGGTTTGCACTATGTTTGCTTTTCCTCGTTGGAAATAATAATTTTATGCTCGACTTCATAAAGTTGTAGGCGGTATGATAAATGGTTCCTGCTGAGGGTCTTGATAGAATTTATAGTAGGAATATGATGTTCTCTCATTTGAGAGAACTTATGAATAATGTATTATTCTGTGCAATACCTTGCAGGAAAGAATGATAAGGAGAGGAATCAAAGATAGAATCATACACTGTTTTAATAGCCAGAGCAACAATCAATAATAGAAAGACACTATACATAATATAGAGATAAAGTAATGGCATATGAATGATTAAGTAACAGGAGAAAGTAACTTAAAAGTATAATTGGTAGAAGGGGAGGGATGATAATATCTCCAAGCTTTTGAGATTTGTCTTTGAGTGGTAACAGTACCCTAATATACAACTCGATTTTGTAGGAATTAAAGATTACGGATTGTGGATTCTCTTTTCAGATCCAATGACATCTGTTGTATCATTTATAATGAATTTAATTGATAAGTATCCCCCGGCAGTATGCCGGAGGATACTTTGGATTCAGCAGCGTTTCGCCGCCGCCGCCGCCGCGTCACATTCTTGTGTGCGCTCTAGCGGTCACATTTCTCGACGAATTTTTTTCAAACTTCCTGTGGACGTGTATCTTGGTAAAATCTGGACCCCTATAGTTTCTGGTGATGCTGCCCCCAGTGTTCCGTCTTTTATAGGGTAAAAGGCCATATTTTTGGGATAGTTTGTGTGCGCTCTAGCGGTCACATTTCTCAACGGATTTTGTTCAAATTTTGTATGGAGGTGTCTCTTGGTAAAATCTGGAACCCTATAGATTTTGGTGATGCTGCCCCCAGTGTTCCGTCTTTTATAGGGTCAAAGGTCATATTTTGATAGATGTCTTGTGTGTACTCTTGTGTGCGCTCTGGCGGTCACATTTCTCAACGGATTTCGTTCAAATTTTGCATGAAGGTGTCTCTTGGTGTAATTTAAAAACCTATAGTGTTTGGTGATGCTGCCACCAGTGTTCCGTCTTTTATAGGGTCAAAGGTCATACTTCAGGGCATTGCTTGAGTGCACTCTGCAGGCCACATTTCTCAACGGATTTTGTTCAAATTTTGTATGGAGATGTATCTTGGTATAATCTACACATGTTTAATTTTTGGTGATGCTGCCCTCATTGTTCCGTCCTTTATAGGGTCAAAGGTCATTTTTCCATTTCTTGCACTCTTACTTCTGCATTTCTCGACGGATTTCGTTCAAATTTTGCATGAAGGTGTCCCTTGGTGTAATCTAAAAATCTGTACTTTTTGGTGATGCTGCCACCAGTGTCCCGTCTTTTATAGGGTCAAAGGTCATACTTCAAGGGATGGCGTGAGTTCACTCTGCAGGCCACATTTCTTGATGGATTTCTTTCAAATTTTGTATGGAGATGTATCTTGGTATAATCTACACATATTTAATTTTTGGTGATGCTGCCCTCATTGTTCCGTCCTTTATAGGGTCAAAGGTCATTTTTTCCATTTCTTGCACTCTTCTGCATTTCTTGACGGATTTCGTTCAAATTTTGCATGAAGGTGTTTCTTGGTGTAATCTAAAAACCTATAATTTTTGGTGATGCTGCCACCAGTGTTCCGTCTGTTATAGGGTCAAAGGTCATACTTCAGGGAATGGCGTGAGTGCACTCTGCAGGCCACATTTCTTGATGGATTTCTTTCAAATTCTGTATGGAGATGTATCTTGGTATAATCTACACATCTTTACTGTTTGGTAATGCTGCCCTCATTGTTCCGTCCTTTATAGGGTCAAAGCTCATTTGTCCCTTTTGTGCACTCTTACTTCTGCATTTCTTGATGGATTTCATTCAAATTTTGAATGGAGATGTATCTTGGTATAATCTACACATATTTAATTTTTGGTGATGCTGCCCTCATTGTTCCGTCCTTTATAGGGTCAAAGGTCATTTTTCCATTTCTTGCACTCTTACTTCTGCATTTCTTGACGGATTTCGTTCAAATTTTGCATGAAGGTGTCTCTTGGTGTTATCTAAAAACCTATAGTTTTTGGTGATGCTGCTACCAGTGTTCCGTCTTTTATAGGGTCAAAGGTCATACTTCAGGGCATGGAGTGAGTGCACTCTGCAGGCCACATTTCTTGATGGATTTCTTTCAAATTTTGTATGGAGATGTATCTTGGTATATCTCTCAACACATTTCTTTCAAATTTTATATGAAGATGTGTCTTAGTGAAACCTACACATCTAATTTCTACACCATCCTTTTGTTTGAGGGAGGGGATGGGGGAGGGTCTTTGTCCCTCCTTCAAATCGCTGCCAGTGCCGGGGGATACATTTAGCATTGCGCGGCCCCAGCAATGCACATTTCTAGTTTACAATGTATTTAATTGATAATGATAAAGTAGGTGAAGAGAGAGATGGAATAAGAAAGTTAGAGAGAGAGGGGGAGAAAGGGGGAATAAATGAGATGAATGAGACACAAAATAAAGAAGATGAGAGATGCGGAGAAAAGGGAGGGAAAAGATGGAGGGATAGAGAGAGAGAGAGAGAGAGAGAGGCATACAGACAGAAAAAGAGGGTAAAGCAGGTTTACAATGAAAGAGAGATGGGTATACAGGGAGATAAAGATTCATATGGATGCAGAGTACGTGGCAGAGGGGGAAATAAGAATTCAAACAGAAAAAAAGGAGAATAAAGTGTAGGATTCCCTCGTTCAAGGTCAGATGATTTTATGATGACCATCACATGTGCAGTGGTATGTAAACCACTACTGACATGTGACTCATACAATCAGAGATACAATATCTGAGAAGAAGAATCAGATTTATCAAATCCTTTCAGCAAATTGAAAAATTCAAATTCAGAAGCGTAATCAAATCAAATATTTATCAGGATGTATGATTGAGGTATTGTAATATATTGTAACTGATGATGTAATTTCTGTATTATTCATTACTCTCCCATTTTATAAAAGAAGACATTCTATTTGCATTTAAGTGTTTTTTGAAGAAAGGTATTGAACTCTTAACCTCAGAACTACATTATACAGTTAAGTATAAAATGTTAAAGCGATGAGAAATCATTGTTATTTACTTCAACTCTAAGGCATACAAGTAATAAATTTACCATAACCTTGGAAATAAATTGCTCTGGTTTAAAGGGATAACTTATAATAAGTGGACAGCAGTGGAGTAAAAAATAAGAAGATAATTTGCACTTTTTTTATCAGTCAAGAGTGAGCCAATCTGATGAGGAATACGTAATGAAACATGATCAATTTCTTGGGCAAGCATCTTGGAATGCATCGGACTAAGGTATGAGTAATTATTTTGAAATTACAGCGCACGATGAGGTGTTAGAAACAAGCATGTCACCGTTTAAACCCCCCTCTCTCATGCGTCTTACTTTCCCAGTCGTTTCAACATCGACACATTTCCCGTCGATGTTCTCGGCTGGAAGTGCTACAAGGTCTCGCCGGGCACCGTGACGCATACCTTACGCCTCTATCTATTTATAGACGGCCGGACGGCTGGAGGGATTTCCTCGTATCGTAGCCAACTGACCGTTGCTAAACATGTGAGGTCATCAGAATAGATGGAAATGAGAAATGGAGTGAGAGACTTGAGTGGGTAGATGAGTGTGGTTATTGTATTTCTCAGCTGTATACATCTGTGTTAGATATTAACATGTTATGCTCTCACTGTTCTCTCTCCTGTTCTCTCTCTCTCTCTTTCTCTCTCTCTCTTTCTCTCTCTCTCTCTTCTCTCTCTCTCTCTCTCTCTCTCTCTCTCTCTCTCTCTCTCTCTCTCTCTTTCTCTCTCTCTCTTTCTCACTCTCTTCAGATCTCCTTTTGAGTGCAAGCTCTTTGTAGCTTCAGAGGTTTGATAGAGTCAAGCTTTAACAAAAACTTGGTTTTGAAAGAAAAGGCACTTGTGAAAATCAATGAATAAAAAGGAGAAAGATGGGCATGTGAACTTGGTCATCCTATGAAGTTATAAATTTGTCTTGTTCATATTTGTTAAATATTAAAATATGTCTCTTTGTCTCTCCCTCTCTATCTATCTATATCTGTGTTTCTCTCTTCTTGTCTTCCCTCTCCGCTACCTCTCTCTCTTTCTTTCTTATGGTCTTTGATAGACAGCTCTCCTAGCTCCAGATTTTCTGAAAGATTCAGGCTGATTGAAGATGACTTTCAATCACCATTTTTTTCTTTGTTAAAAGTGACTTTCAGTCATCTATTGCAGTACTGTTTTTGCTGAACCCTACAAATAGCCCCTCTTTTATAATTTATTTCTGGGGCCCGTTTCATAAAACTTTACAATAATAAAAAAATTACAGTGATTGTTATAAGCTACTGAAATCCTTGAATCTGATTGGCTGAGACCAAATTTGTCATAGAAATGGGGCAGTTGTTATTGATAACAAGTTTTATGATACGGGGCCCAGGATCCCTTTGTTACTTTACTGTAAAACCTTCTCAATCTTAAAAAATCCCCGCCCCCTAATCATTAAAACATCTTTAAAGTAGAAATAAGGATATATTGGCCAAATACAGAAAAAAAGGTTGAAAGTGATACCAATCTTTCATATGAAGTGTGTCTAAATTATTTTGTCTGAATATGGCTGTATCGGTTTCCTGAACATGTTCCAAATGAAAATCTAACATATTTCATTTACCTCTTTTAGAAGTAAAACCAATTTATATTCTTTGTTTGGACTGGTTTAAAATGAGGACTTGTACCAGTATTTTCATTCACACACGAGCATAAGAATGGTTCTGAGACATTCCTCAAAAAGACGGCTGCTGTTGTTTTGTTTTTTGCTTCCACTTTGAGATCCACAAAACATTGACTTTGCAATGGGTTAGTAATTAAGAATGAAGAATAATGGACTAAACTCTTCTCCAGCCCGCATCTCTGGGTTCCTCATCATTGGAAGATGATGCTGTGCGGTCGAGATGGAGGGTTCCTTCTGAGAAAGCGATAAGCAGCTGATAATTTGTGAATGAGAGTGGATTAGCACCCGTATCCTATCATAACCCCCTCTTTCATTGCATGGGAATTCAGACCCGCGAAAGAAAAAAAAAAGTCCTGGTAGAAAGCGAAAGCAAGTCATGGCACGCATGTTTGTATACGCACCCCACGTAGAAACAATGCCCTCTGAATCATCTCGGGAGAAACAGCTGCCGTTGAAGCGTTTTCAACGATGCAGGAACATCTTCTGCAGACACAAACTTGTCACAAGCACTAGACAAACTTGTCAGCACGTGGGACTAAGCTGCCAGATAACTGGTTGGAGCAGATATATATTTGGTAGAAAATGTGGAGAAGATTTATTTGGCCTGTCGGTACAAAACGCCAAGAAAATCACTCCAAGGGGTGATGAAGGATGAGAGGACCAGACTGATATTAACTTGATGATTGGTCTTTTGAGGATCTGGTATACTTGAATGTGATAGACCATTAGTCCCTTGGTAGTCTAAGAATTGAATGTGTAATTAAATTAGATGATAAGATTAATTTTGGCATCAATCTGTTTTTAGCATATGGTGCAACAAATTTATGAATACATGTAGTTTGAATAGATTAACAATATTTTGCTTTCTTATCTGAGATTTCGATCATGGGTTTTTCCGTAGAAAATCATTCAATATTTTACAAGAGTTCTTGTATTACATATACCTAGCAATTCCAACATAGTGATATGGATGAATGGCCAATAAGTGTTGAACATTATGAGGCAGTTTTCTCCGTAAAATGCTGAGGGCTACCTCCATTTTAGAGTTTTATGGCAGGGAATATGCAGCCTTTGCCGTTTTACAAAGAGCCAGCCGACGACTCTTGTAGTTTCTACTAAGAAGGTTAAAACTCAGGTGGTTACCACCTTCCAGCGATTAAAAAAAAGATATTTTTCTTAGAATGTTTTACCCTCAGATAACCCACTTGCCCCATGGTCGTATTAATGGACTATGTTCTCGGAGCTCAGCAACCGAAGCGCTCAGGAGACCGAGGAAGCGTTTAATCAACCTTAAAAGATTTATGTTTCTTCCTGGATGGCAGATGACGATGGCATGATGAAACCATCTTGGGGGATCACCCCAACAAAGAATCACAAAAGAGGGAGGAAACCAGTCAGTGTTAATAATCCCTTACTCATAAAACTCATAGTACATACGATCCCTGACTACATGGAGTGACACGCAATACTGTCCACCACAAAAAAATAACCAAAATGAACCAAAAAGACAGCAGAAATTTGAAGGACACTGTGATGAGCCGCATGGATCTCGCCTCGCCCGCGTTGCACACGCGCTGGCCGTGACTCACTACCCACCAATGACAACTCAGACAAATGTTTGCATAAATTAGCATGAATTAGCATGTGATGAATGTTGAGTAGTTGGCACAGGTATGCCCTTTTTGCACCTTGGATTGATTTTCCACGCCTTGAAAGCTGCGATTTTCATTGGTAGGTGGTTTCAGGATAAAAATGGGATTGATTATTCAATGTCTTGAGGATAAATGAGTAGCTTTCATTTCTTACTTTCTTTTTTTTTTAAATGGAAAAATCTGCTTTCTATTCAACCCTTAAGCTAACTCGTGGCCAGTGGTACTCTTTTACAATGTGTCCTACATAGTCCGAGTGTTAGAGCGAAAAAGTGGGAAGCATGCAAGAGATTGAGCTAGAACTTTGGTATCGATTAGTTTAACCCAAAAATCAATAACAAATATCACTTTCAGATTTGTGGGAGAGGAGGAAGGGACGGTGCCCCAAGGTTAAAGGGGGGGGGCAGTATTGCTAAGGGCCTAAAAAATATGAAATAAGGGAACATCATTTGGGGTTATTTGTAGCATAAAGGATAAATTTACATTTGTTGAAAGATACAAGCATGAAGTTGCATTTTATTGTATTTCATCTATATGTATGTCTCAAAAGTCCACCCACATAGTATGAACAAAGTATTTTTTTCATGTGCTAAATCTTTAATAGATTACAGCTGCAAAGTGTTCCCTGCTTCAAAACCAGAAATCCATTAAAGTAGAACAACAGATATCATGGTAACATTCATGTTGAACATGAAACTGGCCTGATCGAGTTTGATAATCAGTTCTGATGCAGTATCGTCAAGCTTTTCTCTCAACATGTTTCACACTCATTTAAATATGTTCTTACAATGGGATTCAGGGGGGAACGGGTTAATGGTTAGAAAGCATTAAACAGCTCAAGAATATTATTCGGCGTAAAGAGGAGAGGTAAAGAGATCCTGAGTAAGAGTGACGTCTAGAGCTCAAGACAGAAAACTTGGTCGATCTGCCCGAGGTGCCCTGATCAAACGACCACATTTTGGGAAGCACTCCCCCTTTCTCCCTCTTTACGAGCTCCGGTGCAATGAAATCAAAAGCCTGGGGCAATCGGGATTGGGGGATGATTAATAAATCTATGGTACCTGAATGAAATGCGGTTTGTCAGACTACGATTTACATACCGTAGCTCCAGGACGTGGGAGTTCTATCTCTCCTTTTTTCTTCAAACCGAACGTCTTGATTGCGTGTTTGCCGCATCTTAATTAGGCGTTGTTAACCGGTATCAGAGGATGATTGTACGGATGATGCGTAGATGTCGAGTTCAATTTAGGGAATACCAAGCATCTCTATTATCAATGAACATATCACATAAGGTGTGAAAAATATTAAATCCAGGTATCGTATGTTATAGGTGGAAATTATCTCAAGCTTTGTATTGGCACAATCCTTTTTCCAACTCCCTAGAAAAGGATTTCTGAAATTGCTCTATCGTCAAAATGATCACCGATATAGAATATGAAAATGTGGTATTTAAAGTATCCAATCTAGTAGCACCGATAGCTTTGACTGTAAGAAGATATCATTCAGAGTTTTGCATTATTAAGGACAATTCTGTTTCCAATTCTCAAGAATATTATTTCTAAAATTGCTCTAAAATAGTTTTGAAAAAAAAAATGTATATATCCTCCCCCTCTCTCCCCAACATTTCAGTTTCCCTTAATGTTCGTACCTTATCAAAGCCTGCAGGATCGCAAAACTCTCTTTTTTTAACCCATCGCATTCTGCTTCGGGATTTGCGATCTGTTGTTCTATCACTCAACCGTAGCTGAATGTCATTCTCCTTTATAGACAGGAGCAATATCCTAGAGCGGTAAGCGAGCGCTTAAACAGTGAATGAAAAACACTCCTCAGCCGGAGAAGGGGATAACATAGATCATTAAGCGAAGATGTCTTACCTCCTCCTACGCTTGTTTATCATTCATGTTTGAAAATACATCTAAATGAGGAAGCCAAGAAGAGAATTTAGTACACTTCCAGGTCTGAGTAAGGTCATGAACATTGGAAGGAAAGAGGAAAAATGATAACTACATGTAAAATGTCTTTGGAATATTTCCTTGCAATACATCATAAAACACTCCTCAACAGAGAAGGGGATAACATAGATCATTAAGCGAAGATGTCTTACGTCCTCCTGCGCTTGTTTATCATTCATGTTTGAAAATACATCTAAATGAGGAAGCCAAGAAGAGAATTTAGTATGCTTCCAGGTCTGGGGTATAAGGTCATGAACATTTGAAGGAAAGAGGAAAAATGATTACTAAAATGTCTTTGGAATATTTCCTTACGATATATCATAAACATGTGGCATATATTCCAAGATGGATTAACATATGTACCATCTTTAGAGAGGGAGAGAGAGAGAAGGGCATTAACTCTGTCAAATTATGTGAGTTAAAGCCCTTCTGGCTCTAAGCAGATAACATCGTCTGTTGAGAGGCAGAAGGGTGTTAACTCTGTGTTATAGGATATGACTTAACGCTTTTCTGGCTCCAAACAGATGATATACATGTACATGTCTTTCGGGGGGGGGGGGGAGTAATGCACCACAGTCCTCTGCATTTTCAGCTCTTATCAACTAACTATGTAGCCATACTACTTCCTTTTGTCTTTCCATATAACTGTAGAGACAACTCTGAAGTTCTAAACCACATCATACATAATAATCAGGGGTATTACTTATGAAACAATTCAGCTATATGTGATTCTTAAGTACTTTGGATTTCTCCATATTGGTGCCTATCGAACTGATTAATTAATTGGGGAAACTTTGTCCAGTCAATTACGATACACATAAAGAGAAAAAGAAGAAGAAAACTTTCTTATGTACAGTGGGTCCTTGTTACAAATAGCACTGTTATAACAAACTTTTGTTCCAACAAGGTGATTTTGCAGGTCCCACTTCTTTGTATTCTATTGTTTTCTAGCCCTGATATAATAACAAGGTTTTGCTATTATAATGAGGTCATTTTCTTGGTCCCGAGGAGTTTATTATAATGAAGTTGCACTGTATTAATGTTTACACTGCATGAACATCTATGAAGCAAGCAAATAACTAGATTATTGACCAGCCTATCCACATTTACAATGTAGTATAAAATGAGGGCAAAACAGGTGTAATTTTCTGTTGATAGTGAGTGAATGTACAAGAGTTGACATCCCCATGCCCTGATGAACAAGACAGGTGCGTATTACAAGTCAAGTCACACTGGAATATAGATCAGTGCTTCAATCTAACAACATGCAGGTCATTACTGGGTGCATTGAAGATGCTTTCATTGATGTGTGCATTTTTTTTTTTTTTACTATGCTGAAATTTACCCCACTTATGCAAGCAGTAAGAAAGACATCCTGAATAAAAAAAACCCAAGAAAACCTTCAGAGAATCAGAATATCAAGAAGGGAATGGACTTTTATTCCTGGTCCACATCCCAAGTAATGTTTGGATCTCTCCAGAAAGAGTCCAGCTTCTTTCAGAATTTCATGATACATTTGAATCAAAGTCATCACCAAAATATATTTGAAATACTTTTTTATGGCTTACTGTATAAGCTGTTGTTTTGCAAGGGTTTTATTTTCGCAAAATGTTACAAGGTTTTATGAAAATCCACAAGATAGTTATTATTAAAATCTTGAAGCATATGAACAATTAATTATAACTTGGCTGTATAAGTGAAACGATTTCTAACCTTATTTGAATAGATACATATTTCAACTATCCCTTTAATTCTTGATCTGGTCATTCTACCATTAAAGTGGTTGCGTATGCACTAAATGATGCATTGCAATTTCTTGGACAATGCAGTCATTTTCGAACAATATGATGGACAATGCCCATTCGACTGTTACCACAGGATCAATTTCCATCCAAGGGTTTTTGGCCCATTCATCAGAGATTCTATTAAACTGATAGTCTGGATTAAACACAATGTCCTTTATTCATACCAACCTCCCTTTATGCTTAATGTGTCCCCATGGAATTGCGTAATTGTGATACAGTTGCAAAGCCATTTGTGTCGGTTATAGGATTGGGTTTTTACAAATTCTTTGAGGATGAGTTTAATGGTTGTTTTTATTGCATGTATTGCATCTCAAACGTTTTAGAATGCAAACAGTTTTCATCGATAACTCACTGTCGAGTCAATAGTATCACAATTGACTCAGAGGAATAATTTTAAAATGTCAGTATTCTGTAATGTTTCTAAATAGTGGAATGACATTTATGCGCATTTAGGGGTAATTATTCCGTCTGCAGTGAAAATATCGTTATCAAAGATATTTCTTAAATGTCAGAATCCTTGTGGTGTTTGGTTGCTATAATCTCTAATGTAAATGGATACCTTAGACATTTTTGGGGGGAAGGCAACATTCTTGGCATTTTGGAGGAGAAGTGCATTTAAGATTTGCAAGATCTTATACATTTTGTTCTATCTATCGAAAATGATGATGGTTTATCCTTGGTGGTTTGCGAATTACACTTTAATTTTTGCTCATTTGCACAATGTTGGGAAGTGCTAATTAGTGAAAACTATATTTCAGTATTTGTATACTTTCTCTGTATGTATGTTCCCTCGTATGTCTTCTTTCCAATTTCTCATTGACTCTTTTTTTATTATGACCATGGGGCTTGCTCAGATGTTTTCAAGTCTGTCTTTATGGAGGCAATATGATCAGTTGATAACATCCTTGCTCCCCCCCCCCCCTCTCTCTCCCTCTTCTCTCTCTTCCTCATTGTATCTCCTAGTTTCCTTACTTTGTCAATATTTCCAAATGTATCTGTATCTCTCTTTCTCTCTCCCTCTGTTTTCTAATCTTGGTGTCTTTCCTTTTCCTTGTTTTGTCCTACTTCTCTCCCTCTCTCTCTCTCTCTCTCTCTCTCTTTATCTCTCTATCTCCCTCTCCCTCTTCCTCTTCCTCTTCTCTTTCCCTCTCACAGTGATATGCATGTATATTTTATATACCTTATTGCTCCCCTCTCTCTCGCTCCCCCTCACTTTTTTTTTTCTCTCTCTCTCCACCTCTCTCTTTCTCTCTCTCTCTCTCTCTTTCTCTCTCTCTCTCTCTCTCTCCTCTTTTTCTTCTTTCATTTGCTATCCTGTTAGCCTTCATATGTTTGTTTTCCCCTCAAAGTACAACTACTCCCGTTTCTCCGCCTCCAAAAGAAACAGGCGGCAAACCTATATTTTTCTTTCTTTTCAGCAGTGTATCTGAGGTGGAAAGAATATACAAATCTCCGTTCTTAGCCAGCGCCAAACCGATCCTTTCTTATCGTTCTCCTTCGCCTGGTGAGCGAGCCTTTCGGCTTCCCTTTGCCCGAACACATCCCGCATGCCTGCGATGGTTGCGCTCCCTAATTCCCTAACAATAGGAGTCAGCCTGGGGCAACTTGCAAACTGACTAATGGTATAGTGTTAGAGGAATCCTAAATAGAATTGTAACTTGGGTGTGTTACCATTCACCACCAGACAACGTTTCATTATGATGTGCTCATATGTGGTCCGGAGACCTTACCTGAAACCTTAGTCTCTACATTCTTCTGGAATTGTTTGTTTTCTATTATTGTTTATTCTGCCATTTGCATTTTTGTCCCGCATCGTCACTTTCTATTTCCCGACTGAGAAGTTTGTAGAGATAAAGATATCTAATTTAAAGGTCCCCTGCAACCCAAATGCAGGTTGATTTCTGTTGATGTGCAGGGATGCATACAACTCATATTTTGTTATTCAAACATCGAAATATGTTTCATAGCTTTTCAAATAGTTTTGAAATCATATTCTCAAACATGCTAAGCTCCACCCTAAAAAAAAATGTTTCATATCTCATTCCTGCAGTGACATCATCTGTCAATCATTAGTGAGCTAAGGAGAGACAGTGGTATGTAGCTATGCACCAGGGCAAATGTATAGTGTATAGGCCAACAACTTTACAAGAGGAGGACTTTTCCTTTCAAAAGCAATATAAGATAATCCAAAGACATTGGAAAATTTTGAAGTCAGTGAAAAAAGCAAAATACACTGACTCACAGTCCACAATTTAAAGATTAAAGGTGAATGGTTAAATATAAGTAGTATCATTGTCTTCATTTTAGGTGCTTTAGTCTACTCTGATGGATATTTTCAGAACTAGAAAGTGTTAACTCCTATCCTTTAACGGAAAGTCAATGCCCTTCTGGCTCTTAACAGATGATATTTGAAGTCTGACCTTTTTTTGCCGATCCCCCCCCCCCCCCCCTCCACTTGAGAAATCCTGACCACACCACAGAACCCAGTGTGCTACTGGCTATATACATCATGCATAAATCTGTCTACAACATGTACATGTAGCTTATAATGACAAATTCTGTGGTGACTGCACTAAAAAACTGTAGCTCGTCAGTATGATTATGTCTATGTTTCCCACTACCTTCTTTTCGACCAACACCCAAAGGTGTTAACTACCTTCTTTTATGTATGCTTTTGCATGAATTTGTAAAGACAAAAATTGAATGTTTTGCCCTATAGGTGCTCTTTTCGTGATTTTCAATACGGTATACATTACCGGGTAAGTGCTTAGCGCACCAACAATATGTACTTTGCATAACTCCAGGTCGCATAAGTCAAACTTTCCTTAGGTCGAATCAATTTTTTTGAACAAACTATGTAAAACATGTTATTTACATTTCCTAAGTCAAATTTTGCATAACTCAAACTTTTTTTGTGGTCCCAACAGATTTGATGATACGTATAATATTGTGTGTTTGGAGCCAGAAGGGCCTTAAGTCACATCATTTGTACAGAGTTAACGCCCTCTGGCTCCAATCAGATTACTGACATGTTTAATATTACTGTTGATGTTTTACTTCACAGCCATAAGTTAACCCATCGGATACAATTTGATTTTGGTATAACATGCATTTCTCATAGACTCCAGCTCAAGTAATATCTAGGGCTTAGTATCCAGTGGGTTAATTGCCTTATACTGCTCATGGAGATATGTTCATGAATTATGAGGAAAAAAAAATCAATTTGTTGCCCATTTGTCTTTTTTCTTTCCTGATTATCAGTATGAACTTCATCGATAGCTTGCATTGTGGTAAAGCTAATCCTTGTTGATGGCATAAAATCTTGTTCAAGGAAAACCAGGCCTGCATTGGACGAAGATACAATGTCAATTTTAATCTCTTTGCATTCTCTATGTCATT
Source organism: Heliocidaris erythrogramma (assembly GCA_025617745.1). Lineage (NCBI taxonomy): Eukaryota > Metazoa > Echinodermata > Echinoidea > Camarodonta > Echinometridae > Heliocidaris > Heliocidaris erythrogramma. Next base: position 58,621,096 of record CM046854.1, read on the forward strand.
GAGACATTATGTTAGAAGGTCTGGAGTATTTGATGGCTATAATCTCGCTGGATGAAATGATATTCCATGCAGTCTAATGAGATATTAAAGGATTTTACTGTGTATGCATCAAGAGTAATTTTAGATAACCTTCCTTGCTGAAGAGTGAGGAAATATTGTGCTGTAATCGACCACAGTGCTACAAATAGACTGATAAAATGAAGAGTGTTCGCTTCCGATTTGGCTAAGCGCTCAGGTAAAGAGAGCTAAAACACACACCAACAGTGCATCATTATGCTCTACACTGCTATGCAGTGTCTCTCTCTCTCTCTCTCTCTCTCCTCATCTCTCTCTCTCCTATGCTCTGTGCTTTCACCGCAGCTCAGCGCACACACACCAACAAAAGGCTGCGCTGTGACTGGCTAACAGTGCTTGGTAAAGTCCGCCTCCTACTTTCCCAGCTCTCACACAGCTTGGCGAATGAGAAGAGCTCTCCGCTCAGGCTGATCGTGAAAATCCCTTCACATCCATTCATCCTATTGCACTCTCTCTCCCATAAGGTCTCACTCATTGCAACGTATACTCAAACGGCTGAGGAGGGCTGGGTATATGCTCTTTCTTTTGTAACGGCTCTTCTCTTTAATTTAACTAAATGAGCTGCTGTCATTTGCCAAGATTCCGATGAGGCCGGCTACTTGGGAGACATTCGTTTAAACATTTCCCTGATCAAGCCAGCAGTGATATTGTCCTGTAAGTAGGCCTTCATCTCTTGTGTCATTGGATTTTCAGGGATTATGTTCTGCATTTGATTTAGAGTGGCAGCAACCTATTGAGAAGACTAGAAGTCGTCCAGAAAAAGTTTGGGAGATTCTGGAGAAGTTTTTTGTGAAGCCCTGCAAGAGATCTTGGAACATTCTTGCCAGCGACAGCAACAGAAATAGAGGATTTTGTAACACTTCTCGGTCTTTATGTTTGAGAAGAGGATGCATTGAAGCTTGTTTTAAGAGAAAAGTGTAAAGGAAGGACAAAATAAATTGGAAAAAATTCAGACAGTCGTTTATGTACTAAAATTGGCAGTACTGTCGAGTAAGTTTAAAGCAGTGTCAAAACAGTGTGGAAAACCTATGATTGATCAATTAGCAAGGGATGAGATAGTGTCTGAGCTGATTTGAATTTACCAAGCCACAAGGGAGACTATATTGCGCGTGCTGTAACACAGTTCTGTGTTCAAAGAGGAACGTGATAACCTGGAATACTATTTATATTGCACCATCAAGAGATATTTATGAAGAAGAGTTTATATAAATCAACTGCAGTTATTTCCATTGCCAACTAGGCTGCACTTTGTCTCCAGCAAAGCTTTAAATCAGGATTTCGGTTGAAGAAGTTATCTAGATTTTAGATAGTTTCTCTGAAGCATATGAAGAAGAAGAAGAGCAGAAATACAGAGTGACTCTGTAAGAATGTTAATGAGGGGACGATTTGGAGAGGCAAATCGGTAACGACCGCTTAAACCAACAGTCGACAGAGCTCAACGGTGATATTTATCTCTGTGTCAAGTGGGATACTAACCGCTCATCAAGTATCATTGGGACTCAGGGCATTAACCCTCTCAAATCCAGCTCCAGGACATGGTTTGTAGCTTCGGAGTGGAACTGCGTAAAGAACGAGCAGTGCAGTTCAACCTAAGCTTCCTAATGCCCAGGATTTTCGAGGATATTTAATGTTATTTTGAGACTTAGACGCTGACAGTGGTGGCAGCCCAGTGTCTCAATTACTGCAGCGTTGAGTCAAACTCTGCTTCTGCCTTCTGTTCTACCGGGGACTTATCAGGACATAAGATACCAAGTACTCTTTGCCCTATTACTTTCAAGACGATCGGAGATCATATGCGGGGTAAAGCTGCAACACTCCATCAACCAGCATTGAAGGAATGGCATGACAGCATCAATTCCATGCATCATTTTTCTCTTTCCTCCCCCAAATTGCTGTCAAAAAGTACTTGACAGTGCAGGCCACGTCCTGCCGTGTATCAGTTACAGGCATATTTGCGCTGTGTGTACATACAAGATTATATTGTAAAATGATGTTGATATGATATGAGGATTTGAACAAACCGGATATACGCGAAATTGGGTTTTCAAGAGGAGTGAGAGAGTGAAGGAACTCAACACTGGTTTGGTTTCTGTTTATGAGGAGTCTATTTTGGAGGCTGCTTCCGCCCCCGATACCATTTTGGTGTGGTGAAAAGTGGTGAATCTCGGAGTGGAACTGATTACCATAACAGTGGCAAGTAGGTGTCTCGAGGGAGACGGTTACAGAAGTCACAACTAGAGGCAGAGTGCAACGATCATCTTCCCCTCAAGGGACTCTCAAGCTTCTTAACCCCTTGCCAGCCAAGCACCTTAGCATCTGCGTGAGATACTTCCACTGGGGCTTAGTGGCACGTTCCTATCCCCACCTTCCAAATCTGGCATCACTCGTCGCCCTCATACCCTTACAGGTATACATTTACCAACGCAAGGACCTCCGACTTGCCTGCGTGGTGAACTCTCGGCCTGGCGGCGCTCTAGAACGTTTCGGCCAATTGACTTGCCCTTGTCCGTCAGTACGCCGCTACGATTGCAACTCCAGATGATGAGGCAGTAACCGAATCTCTGTTCTGGAAATCTGCTCGCCCTTTCGCCAAAGAATTATGTCTCTAGGAAAACACAGGACAGAACCTTGTTGAGGCAACTTGTGATCACATTTCTTAAATATTGGTCACATTTGTGAGGGAATTCGTACATCATCAATCAGTGAAAAATATTTGCTTGCAGCCCAGAATAGTTTGTTGTTTTATTCAAAGAGACAACCAGTTTGATGATATATTGTCATACTAGAATGCAAGCAAGTATTTCTTGGTAGTCCATGCCAAGTCGTTTTATGGATCGACATCAGCGTGCTGGAGCTGCAGTCTACATCTTCTTTAAAATGTTCATTGCATTCGTTTGATCTACTTTAGATGAAAACTTGCCACCAAGGCACAAGGAGTTATTCATTTGTGATGTGTTTGGAGAAACTATTTTGTGGATATAACCCAAACTGGAAAGCAATGGCTTTCAAAAGGAAATCGAAGTCATTCTTGATATATATTTGTCTTCTGATAATATTACTAGGTGAGTATAACTGCATCATTTATTGGTATTTGTAGTCATATTACCTTAGGCCTTTGAGATACATGTGCGAATAGACTTTATGAATCAAGCAATATGTTTGTTACACAGTTCTCACATCTTTGATTCCACTGAATGCAGTATTCCTTCATCCTTATTTATTGTATGAATTATGAATGATGTTGAGGTGTGTTGCCAAACGCTGTTTCAAAACTTGCTGGTATGTGGTTTCGCTAGAACTAAAAACACTAGCATATTTCATGCCGTCATTGCTTCAATCTTAATGTGTAAGGCAGTTTTCTTTTTGATGTGGTCGATCCTTCTCGCTTTCATTTTCAATTACTGCAGATATAACAATTTGCATTTCGGAATATCCAAGGTCACATATCGTGTGTTGAGAGCCAGAAGGGCGTTAACTCATATGTTTTAACACAGAGTTAACGCCCTTCTGGCTCTCAACACACGATATTGTGATATCACTTCTCTAAAAGGCCTTGGAATTCTTTAGATTGGAAATGCAAATTAATATGCATGATCATTATCTTTCTTGACAAATTAATGAGTTTTTTTTTAGAGAGCACTCGATTCACTCCTAAAAATGTGATCAATGATGTAACTCCCAGGGGACTAAAAAAAAAGAGTGAACATTAAAAAATGTTGCCAATTTGGGAAAGATAAACTGATTTTATTCACCTCTGTAGAGTAGACAATGGTTCCCCTTGAGGGTTTGAAGTTGGAAGGCTCAGAACCATTTTCAGTTCCTGTTAACCCTTTGCCTATGGGAACCGGGTGATCCCTGTATTAAGCCTATGGGTATGACAGAATTCAGTAGGCCATGGGTTAATGTATTCTGCCTGTGGCACAGCAATGTCTACCATGCAACATTCAATCGAAGCAATCCAGATATCAATTATTGTACCTCGCCTTTATGTCTCCAGTATCCGTGTACGTTTTAGCTTAGTTTCATCCTCAAAGTGATTGGAGGTGTTTACACCTTTTCCAAGAGAGCGCAGGTGGAATCAGCTTCGCTTTTTGTCAGTCCTGCTTTTGACAAATCTTCATAACAGCAAATAAAAATGGAGGAAAATCAATATCGTTTCCAGGAGACCTGACGCACAGTTTGCTAGAATTACCTTCCATTGATGAGATAAGCCCCATGATTTGTACGTATACTCACGCACATGCGCTCGTAATCTTATGATCACGTTAGAAATCAGCGAAACATGATCAAATAATACCAGACATTAAAGATATCACTATGTATGTATTACCTTTTTGAATATTGCATGAGCATGCAAAGCGGATTGGTGAGTAAGATGCTTAATTCAACTTTTTGAGTTGGAAAGAACACTGGGTGAGAATGATAGCTAAAACAGAATTGTTATAAGCCGATTCTTTTTTAAGCTTTGATAGCCGCAATCCCCGGGTATTGATTTATAGATTTGTTTCTGCAATCTTTAGACTTGCTGAGCAAGAAGAATGGGGATTAGCTTTTGTCTTTGCGGGAGAGTTATAGGGTTTGTATGTGAACAGCGGAATGCCAGGATGAAATTAGTTTTGGGAGCATAGATATTTGTTTCATTTATTAGCTTTTGATTCATTCTCTGTCTTCTGAATCAATCAGGTTTTGATTATTAATAGTAAATTGATATCCAGAGAAATTTGATTGGTAAAACAGAGTAAGGTTAGATGTCCTTGTGTCTACAAACACTGGCACCAGCTCTCTCTCTCTTTCTGTATCTCTCTTTTTCTGTATCTCTCTCTCTCTCTCTCTTTGCCATTTGTGCTCTTTCTTTCTCTCTGTTTTTTCCTCTTTCTCCTTTTCTTTCGCTCTCTCTGTCTCTCTCTCGTTGTATATGTGTCAAATATTTTTCTTCCCTTCCATTTTATCCTCCCATACCACATATTTCTTGTTGAGCTTTTTTTTCCTTTGTCTTTTCAGTCCTTCATTTTTGTTTCAACTCATGGCCGCTTTCCCTCTTCAAGTTCAGTATGTAATTTTCCATGGCACAGACTTCTATTAATATTCAATTCCATTCAAACTTATTTCCACTTAAAAAAAACACAATACAAAAGTCATTGACAATTTATTGTGATAAAAAATATTGGCAGGATCATGAAAAGCACAAGAAGGCTTGTTGAAAATGATCCCTTAAAAAAAATACATGATACAAATCACAATTTTCAGAATCATACAAAATAAAAATTTAACCAAAAAATAACGGAATAACATGGATAGAAAAGCAGGAAGAGAAGAGAAGGAAAGATTGCAATAATCGGATACATTAATCATTTAGATTCAATACTGAAAGGATATTATTGGTAGGCTATTCCACAGAATTGGACCATTGCAAAAGATTGAATTTTGTGTAACTGATGTGCGATTTAGAGGATTTTGGGGCATTCAGAGTATTATAATTATGAATTATAATTATAATTATGAATGGAGCAATTTAAAGTAAAACAATCATTAAGAGCTTCAGGAAGAAAATTGTAAGAAAGCTTGAACATGAAAATTGCAGTATCTAGAGGTAATAATTCACGGCTAGGAAGGATATGCATTTTAACTTAAACAGAGGTAAACTGGGTGAAAGGTAAGGGGAGTGTGTTATAATACGAATTCCACGTTTTTGTCATTTGTGATTATGTTCCATATTTCATTTTGAAGTAAAAAAATATATATAATCGATAACTACTCCTTTTAACCCCCCCCCCCCCCCCCCCCCCCCCCCCCGTGGTGTTCAGTAAGCTTTGTCTTAAAATATAACATCAATTATATTTTTTTCTTCTTCAAATGTTCTATTTCCTTTCCAAACATTTCCCAATAATGCTGTAGCCACTGCCCCTACTTTTCTTACATTATGTTTGTACAGTCCCCCATACTTCATTGTTCAAACTATCTGTCATTCTGTGCCAGAAATTAATTTGCTTGGAAAAATCAATCCATCAGCCTGTCGGGGAGAAAAGTAGCAAATATCTATTTGAGGTGAAATATTTCACGTCATTTTTGCCTGTGGAGAAACTCCCTCCGTCTCATTAGTGACTGTTATCATATTTTCTTACTTAAATAGCAAATATTTGGATCTAATTGGAGTGCCCACTTTGAAGTTGACCAAACTGTAATTAGTCTAGACACAAAGCAGACTGGGTCTTTGTTTGAACGGGACTGCAACAGACTGGACTTCAAGAGGTAGAGAGAGAGAGAGAGATGAAAGAAATTGCTTGAATAAGAGAGAAGGAACACAGTAATGATTTTGAGCATATGAAGAAAATATGTGCATTTTAATGTATGAAATAATTATGGAGATCACACTACCGGCTGAATTATGGAGAGAGCATTAAAAGGAAATGTATTTCATTGCTGTGAATTAAACAGAAACCATCCTAAAAGAGGTCACTGGAAAATATAGAGAAATAAGGGCGAAAAGGGAGAGAAAGAGAGAGAGAGAGAGTGTGAGTGTGTGTGTGTGTGTGTGTGTGTGTGTGTGTGACCAGCTCTCTTTTTTTCAACCATAAAAGCTACAAAAAGGTAATAGTAAGAAGGAGAGAGAGAGAAAGAAAAGAGGTTGGGGGATAAAGAAAAAAGGGAAAGAGAGGAAGACAGAGAGAGATAGTAATGGAAAGTGGAGTATCAAGATACATTGTAGTAAGAAGGAGAGAGAGAGAGAGAGAAAGAGAGAAAGAAAAGAGGTGGGGGATAAAGAGAAAAGGGAAAGAGGAAGAGAGAGAGAGAGAGAGAGAGAGAGAGTAATGGAAAGTGGAGTATCGAGATACTTTTGTTTGTATTGACTGAACATGACCCAACCAAAGGGACCATTGGTATTTTAATACTGTGTACAGTTCTCATTACCAAAGGGGGGTCAATTTACATATAACCTGTCTGTGTAGACACACTCCAAATTGTTTGCATTGTCATCTTGGTAGATTTCTAGTGAGTTACTCACAGTTATATATTTAGAGGCATGCTCAATAGACCGCTTCTGTAATGTATACAAATTTATGCACACATATTCGCTGAGCACCTAGTGACGAGCTATTCCATTAACCTGCTGTTTATAAATGAGCCTCAATGCTTGGAATCCAGTTTGCATACAATATTTGTTGCATGTCTGGCAAGCTTTCAGGTTGTCAAGAACAACCTTTGTTTGAAAGGTATGTATAAAATTTGCATACATTACCGAAGCGGTCTATTGGGCTTTTTTCAAACACTTTTCTCTCTTTCCCTCTTTTCCAGTATCTTGTCCCCACCCCCCTCTCTCTCTCTCTCTCTCTCTCTCTCTCTCTTTCTTTCTTTCTTTCTCATTTATTGCCCTTTCTCTCCCCCCGCTCTCTCCCCTTCTTTCTATTTAATCTTTGCTATTTATAGATATTAAAACAACAAAGTATGTCTTTTGTTTAGATAAAAAGATAAAACTAACAAATCTTTTATACTTGAAAGACCATGATGAATTAGATGCATAATTAAGTGAAGTAGTAAAGTTCAATTCTAGAAACAATTGCCATATGATTAAATAAGAGTAATATGAGTCTTTCTTTGTATGTACACAATAAATGTACCCTGCTTCTTGGTCCTTCTCAAAATGAAGGAATGATTGAAAGTGAAGATAGATTTTTCCTTCTAGCAATTCACAGCAAAACGTCCTTCTTGGTAACTGGCGGTGGAAATGTGATTTCACATAAAACCAGTTTGACCTAGAGGTAGAGGTGCTAATATACAAATGTCCTCGTAAATGTGGCTCCTTCATTGGAAGGCCTTCTTTAGAGGATTAACAACTACCCATAAAAAATCTGCAGGGACAAAGTACAAGTATGAATACCAAAGTTTTTACTAATTTCTTGATGAAATAAAAATGAAGCAAGCAGAGAAGAGTATTATGGATTCCAGATTAAACATTTTATTGATTGAAAAGTTGTTGAAGCATTTAGAATGTAAAGCATTAAAAGCATTTAAACAAGTCAGCAAGTAATTATGATAATAGTTTTAGAGTAATAATTCTGATAGCTTTATTGGCCTTGTGCCCCCATCCCCCTGAATAAAGGGGCAATTGTTAAAAAGGACACCATAGATGTTGTACAGTAAGGCTTGTGAACAATGTAGATTTGATTTTGCTTCAGTTGAAACACTGCAGTTGTAGACTACATTTGCAGGTGATTTTTCATTCAAATAATTCAAATGATTGACTGATGTAATACTCAGGCAGAATTTGATAATCTTCAAATTACAACAGATTGTAGTAATTCTATTTTTAAATTTTATTTATTTATTTTTATTTTATTTTTTTTTATTTACTTTTTTTTTTATTATTTTTTTTTTTTATTTTTTTTTTTCATTTATTTATTTATTATTATTTTTTTTTTTTTTTTTTTTTTTTTTTGGGGGGGGGGTGTCCCATGGCAGATGGTTGCATACAGTCTACTAGTAGCAATCTGAGAGGAATTTACACCTTTCTGCCAGTTTGAACAAAGAGCAATGTCAAGATGACTTGACAGTCATTTACAAGCAAACCAGGAGGGTGCTAGAGAGTCCCATCAAGTTTTACTGAATCTCTCAACAGATCCAGCTGTCCTTATTGCTGTAAAACATTCTTGGAGAATGTGGCAGTACTTACAAACCCCTTTCTGTTTTCAATCTCAAGGATTAAACGTTTTAAAGGTAGAATATGGTGTTTTGAAACTTATCAGAAAAGTCTAATCAAATTTATTTATATTTTCAATAGAAATGTGTACTAGAGTTTGGTACCGCACATCTAAAATCACTTTTCAATGGAATAGGAATAAAACGATAAAATTACATTGAGGTATATTAAGTTATTTATAGATCTGAACTTTTTAAGACCATTGTAACACAATGTTAAATACATTAAATTACGTCAGAAAATAGTGTTAAATTATACTTATTTTCATATGTCACCTAAGCAATGAATTTAGAAATTGACTTGAAGTTACAGATTTGATAACCTTTATACTTTACTTGTTATAGAAATATGTAAAATCATAATTATGATTATTTCCATTTTCATATTCTCATTTTCTTTATAAATCAAATTGGGATATCTTGTATTCCCTTTAAGGCCATTGACATTTATCTCTCTGAATTATTGAGCCATATTGCAAATCTCTCTCTCTCTCTCTCTCTCTCTCTCTCTGGGGAGCTAGCAAACCACAAATAAACTTCTTATACACCAAAAAAGATGCCTTCAGCATCACTGTGGACAGTACATACAACTGCCACTGGACTACTACTCCAAGCCTGTCACATAAAACACTGAATTGACCACAACAAAGGCTTATGGCCAAAGCCGTGATTCATATTTTTATGGTATAGTCCTGACTTTCAGTAACCCCTGTGGGTATTAAAAAAAGAAGTATGCCCATATCCCTACAGTAGGGCCGGAGAAGAAAAAAAAATGTTGGAATAGATTGCGGCAGTGAGTGACAAATTGCTTTGATATTGGTTAACCCAGGGTGCCAATTACATTGTACACTTGAACTTTTAGCAGCCTGTCTCCTTGGTGTAGTCTTGGGCTTCAGACCTTGCCATTGTTTTTAGCCAAATGTGTTGGTAAACTGTGTAGTCTGTTTCACGAGACCTTCTGTGGTATGTTATTATCTAGTATAGTAAAGACATTATCTAGACAACATATCATTGATGCAGTATGCCATATTTCAACAAGGTGGTGGAAAAATTATGGGAAGACGTCTTTGTACTTATTGGAAGATAAAGGGTTGATGGCTAAGGCCTACAGTTTTGAATTTCTGTAATTATGATGGTGGTTCCCAATTAAGAATTAGGGATAAAATGATGAATAGTAGATTGAATGAGAAGGTTGTACTTTAAAATGAGAGCCTGTGTGAAGATGTGTGTTTTTTTTCTCTCTTGGAAATGGCTGTAAGGGAAATTAAATTTGATACAAGGCCATGTTTCTAATAACCTGTATGTTACGCATCTGTCCTGTTGAGCAATTTATTTCCGAAGAAGAAAGAAAGATAATTATCAGATTCGGTACAGGATATCCCCACAGAGCTGTTGGTCTCAGAATGTAGAAGCGGCTTTACAGTCAAGGATCATTTTAATGATTGTACCAATGGTTTCCTTTGATGACCATAATGTCTTTGAGTCCAATTGGGTAGAAAGCATCTATTCAGATGCCTAGGCAGGAAACTTGGGATCAGCGATAATCACCTTCATACTATACAATGAGAGTCAAAAGGGTGTTCTCCCCATAGTTAAGGATAAGATTTAATGTCCTTTTAGCACTCAGCATACAATACATACCAAGACATTCTCAGTCGGCGATTGGGACAACTTGATGGTTAACAGAACAATTCTTGGACGTTTGGAGCCGTTTAGCCCTAAACCAACCTGACGTTTGATCAATTACGAAATGCCTTGTATGTCGATATTACAACATGGGTTAATACGAGATGGAAAACAGAACAGTATGAGCTGTTTTATGAACCTTGGTGCTGTAAAAGTGCTTGGGGCTTGTTTTAAGAGTGAATTGTTTTTTTCTGATGATTGTTGCTCCCCACTGGTTGCTAAATACCCATTTCCATTCCTGTTGTAATAATGTGTTTGTTTTCTATTTCTCAAGTGAATTGTGAAATTATGCGGTGATGAAAACCACAACACTTTTCGGTGTACAAGAAAGGGATGAAAAATTTTCCAACATCCTTTCTGATGGACATTAATGCCTACTCCTTGGAGGAAAAAAAAATGGAAAAAAAATGTATGAGAATGTGTGGTTAGTATGCACAATGCCCAAAATAGTAATATATCTCTTTTTAAAAGCCTATTGTAAAACCATAAAACTTTCGCGAATTGTTAATGATAGCCAATTTTGCAGCAAGAAACTTTCTTAAAACTGCAATGATTTTATGTCGTTTCAAGTGGGATGTTATTCTTTCACGGCATGGAACTTTCGCAAATCTGTTTTTTTTTTTACAGTATTTCAGTATGTGAGTAACATGTATTCTTGGTACTTAATGACCAAAATGTGATTCCAACTTTGGAAAAGTAAAAACTTGTGGAAGCCTTTTTATTTATTTGGTATTTTCTTTGTTGGAAATGATTATATCCACATGCTTAGCTGGTTAGTGACATAATATAATGAAAACATGAATGCACCATGACAAACACTTTGATGTTTGAGAAACAAACAGATTTCCTCCTTCCCCCCAAAGAGTTTCTTTACCTACCCAAGCCTCTGTCCTTGCTGATCCTTGCATCATGCTGCTCCCACACCACATGTAATCGTCACATAAACATCCCTGATTGGTGTTACCTGCATGGGGGCCCAGCGCAAAGGGAGACTTCCCCCAGACATAACTATTAAGAGAAACATCTCCTTTTTCTCTTTCCTTTCTCATCTGTCGTACCGCTTCTTCTCCCCAGCTTTGTATTGGTACCTCGGCTTTCAAATCATGCCACGGTTTCTTGAAATAACAAACAAGTTTTCATACTATCTACAAAGAGAATTTGCTCTAGTTTTTTGTCGTCTTTTTGTTGGTGGTCCACCTCTGTTCAGAGTCTATGGAGTATTGGTGGCATGTGTCATCGTGTGTCGACATGGTTCCACGAATATCTGTTTAATCCACAGATTTTGAGAAAATAAACAGAAATTTATGATACCTATTTAATGGGTTCTGTGACAGATGGATGATGTCCTGTTAACTTTTGCTTTGTTAGATGATAATTCATTTTGCTCTTTTTCCGAAAAGAAATATCCTGTCGTGAGTTTCTGGCAGTGGCTTTGACCTTTCGTTTATGCTCAAAATGCTCTGATTTGAAGAAAGATTTGTTTTTTAAGTTGATAAATTATGTGTGTGAACATGAATCTACATGGCACTATGAACTGACATACCACAGAATTTGTTTTCAGGAACACAATGAATAAAGAGACCTGAAAAGAAAGCCTAGTCCATATAGAGATACCACACTTTAAATCATATCTCTACAGGTCAATCATGACAGTGATATAAACACAGCGTAAACTGACCATTGTATTTCACCAGTGCCCATATGGTCTAAATATTCTAGAATATTGATATACAGCGTATAATAATTTTGCTGATTTATTAGCATGGTTGCAGAGAGAATTTAATATTTGGAGCGTAAAATTTTCTGTACTAAGCATTTATCATACATCAAATATCCATTGCTTTATTGTTTGAATTTTGGGGGATAGAGCCGTATGTAATATCTTGGTAGAAATTATTGTGATACATTGTGTCATAAGCTCATTTATGATGTAAGAATTTCTTTGATTTGTTGTTGTTGTTATTAGCTGCATTGCAAGTTTTACATTTTTCTTTGGTTGTGTGTATCCCAATAGTGCATTCGACCACTGAGACATTTTGAGCAGGCTGATACTGTCGGCCAATGTGTACGTGATATTCCTACACCCATATGTCATCGACTTTATCAGACCAAATGATCTAACAAACTTATACTATTGCTGTTTCCTCTTTACTCTTCTTATCTCCTTTTCTCTCAATTACCTGTTCATAAATACCCACAATTTTGATTACATGCCAATCAAATTTAAAGCACGCTTGGTGTTTTTTTTCAAGGTCATCTTGGATTGTGTTGAAAGATTAACTGAAATATTGCATCATATTCCAGCCATCCATAAGATTGCTCTTTAGTTGTATTTCCTACTTCATTTGTCTTTCTTTCTCTGTTGTATATCTCCTCTCTCTTTCTATCACACTTTCTCTTTCCCTCTCTCCTCTCAATCTTTGATAATCCTCCATCTCCCTTTTACATATCTCTCTCTCTCTCTCTCTCCCTCTCTCTCTCCCTCTCTCTCCCTTTTACATATCTATCTCTCTCTCTCTCCCTCTCTTCTTTGTCTACGCTCTCTTCTTCCCTTTCATTGTGCTTGTTATCTTTTCAACTATCTTCTAGTCTTCTAGTATTCTAACTCTCTCCTACCTTTGTTACTTTCTCCCTCCTTCCATTCCTCCCTTCTCCCTCTGTCCTCTCTCTTCCTCTGTCCCCGCCTGTCCCCCTCTCTCATTCTCTGTCACATTCTCTCTCCCCAACCCCCCGCCCCCTCCCCCTCCCTTGGTCTCTTCTTCATACCCTCTCTCTCCTCAGCTCTCCCTTTCCTCCATTCTCATATCACACAAAATCTCCACCATCTATAAGAATGTTCCATCTCTCTCTCTCTCTTTCTCTCTCCTTTTCTTGTCTCTCATCATACCACCACCACTCTGCTCTCTCCGTTGTCATGCCAGGTTTGAAGTTGCTCCGATGACGTATGTCCTTCTTTTGTTCTGCCCCGTTATCGCGAACGAACTTGGCGGAGTTAATTCCGCGAGTGTTTTTGTCGTTGGGGTCTAATTCACACCTCGTTAGTGCCGAGCCGTGCCCTCTCTCAGTTCGCACCTAATCACGCAAAATTTCTCCAGAATTAGCGTTAATTTGAACTAGCCTTCATTCTTGGTTACGGCACTCATCAATTCTAACTTAAATAGTACTTTTCTTGGCTTGGCTTGCACAAGCCGTAGCTCCCCTTTGTTCAAAATCTGCCCTCACTTGAACATCTATGAATCGCTAATGAGGGAAGTGCATATTGGTATTTTCGCTTCATGGTTCACAAGTGTGCTGAAATTCCTTATTGTACATTACATTAAAATTCTCACGTATATATATATGTATTTCTTTTCCTCTTCTATATAAATTTATTTCTCTGAAATGGACTTTCATGGACTTCTCATTTTATCTCCATGTTGATCACTTTCTCAAATGCCACTCTATGTTGTTGAGCTGGTACTATGTCAGGCATGTTACATAGTTCAGGTTGAACAAATAATATTCACACACAAAGCTGTAAAATATGATTACTTGAAGGGAGCAGTATATATATAAGAATTATGCTAAGTTTAAGATCTTTTTAAAAACATTTGTGAAAAGTTAATGAACAAAAGGAAACCATGCCAAAAACGGAAGATATTTCATTCTGTATTCATGATAAAATTCCTCAACTATGACTATAAAAACATACCCCTGATTTTGTGTTAATGAGTCAGAATGTTTTCTCAGTACATAGCTGGCTGAACTTTCAATGTTTGGGGGTGGGCTGGTGATCAGATTTCACAGGACTCCAAACTGTGACACCTATGGAGAAGAGGTGTGATGACACCGGCGTAATGGGAGCACCAGTCTCTCTGTGGGATGCACTGGGACCACATGGGATTCTGTGTGGTCAGCTTACTTTCAAAACTCTGAAATTGATAAACCCTTTCAAGAATCATAGGCTAAAATACCCTGTATAAATTCCAATGGAATTCAACCTTGTAGTTAGATAGATATAAAATGTTTTCTTAAAAGTGCAATTAACTCTCTTAGATTAATAAAGTTGGTGCATTATGTGTTGGCAATATTGCCATGTATAAACACAAGTGCATGAAATGTAGTATAAAATGGAGAGCATTTAGCTGTGTAAGAACTTATGTAGAAGCAGGAATAGCCAGAAATAAAATAGCTGAGAGCATTTTAATTTAATCCAACAAATACTATAGACAGGAATACCTTGGTTGCCTATAAATGTAACAGGGGCCTGCCATGTTTAGAGTGACACGATAAAATGCATGGAAGAATGATAGACCGGTATTCTTAACATTCACAAACATGCACTGGAATTTCACCCCTTACCATAATGAAAAACTGTTCCTTCCCTATCCTTGGTAAAACTAAACAAACAAAATGAAGCATTTATCATTCCGTAATTTCTCAGCACAATTTCGATAATGATGCTGGCATAATGGAAGATGACATGTGTTATTCATTGCTTGCTTTAATAACAAATTCATCTATTTTTCCATAATGAACATTTGTCAACTCCTACAAAGGTCTATGCATGTTTTATCCCTTCCGTATTTATACCAATATTGCCCACGCAGTCGGCTAGGCGGTCGGCAGCGGTCGCGATCAGCTAAGCATTCCACTCATATTGCAATATAGACACATCCAATATCGTAGGGAAATAAATTTAGCCGGGGTGAGGGTGGGATGAGAGAAAAACAGGCCCTTTATTGCTTCCTTCCAATGTTGTTATATATACAACTATCTTATGAGATGGGACATAAGTGAAAAATGTCAACAGCCCAAGTATGGATGAAATAAGAGCGGGTTATGCAATAACAAGATGTCATCTCAAAGAGGAACTTTTTTTAGCTCTGGGAGTTAAAATGTTTCAAGCTTGGAAAAGCAATATCGAGTATGTGCTGCTAAAACACTGAAACGTTTTTGGGTATATGAATGATATTTTCAGTTGAATGTTAAGTACATGTAAACATTGATTCTGAAACTCTGTGAATGTATGTGGAACTGAGGCAACATACTTTTTGACTTGAATTTTTAGGATTGGATGTCTTGCAAAAAAGTTTTGTCATATGAGGTTTTGGTATCTTCCAACCCAAATCTTGGAATTTTGAATTTTCAGAGAAGCCTAATGTCCTGTGAGGCCAAATAAAATTATTTTTTAGTTTCTTGTCCCCGCCTACATCGTTTTTTGTGCCTGCCTCCATTTTTTTAATTTTTTTTTTAAACCACCAACATTTTGCAGCAGACCCCTAAAATTAAAACTTGGTACCTTTTGGGGGTTGAAAGGGACACCAGAAGAATATAATTGGAAGCTGTGCCATCTTGGAAAAACATCAAATACCAAATAACATGGTACCCCCTTCTGTCATTTTCGAAAAATCTGGACAAAAAACTAAGGAATCAATTTTACTTGGCCTTACCTTTTCTATTACAAATGATGGTATTATGTAACATTTTAAAGAATTGATTTCATTTTTAAGATGCAGTTATAATGAACTTACAAGTAATGTATTAATTCAGGATTATCTTCTTAAGATCAGGACATGTTTTGAATCAGCGTTTGGCGTGATGTGTTATAAATGTAAATGCATTATGACAGATAGCAACTTGGAAATCATTTACTTACAATATGTCTTTACCCGGATGGATACAATTTTGATTTGGCACAACACGTTCTCTATAGATCCCTGGTCGAGATATCGTGAGCTTCGTATTCTCTGGGTTAAGATCAGAACGTGGTTTAAAACGATGTTGGGGGTCGTTCTTTCCCCATGTGAACAGGGCTATCGACATTGTTCAGCAAACACCAGAAGTGTGGTCCAATGTATAAATACATGTACATGCCATGCCATTTCCTGCTGGTAGAAATATATTACTAGTGTCATAATGTGATGGAGCTTATATGAAGTACAGATGCTGCGCTTTTGAAGTAGAATTGATGATATATGGACAGACATATCAATACTGAGCCCGGCCAAACATGTGAATTGAACGGAATGTGTTTCCACTGTCCTTCAGTAGTGGGGACATTCACATATGGCTGAATGTTCCTTGCTCTCTGTGCTCTGATAAAGATCTATCAGTTCCATGACATAATAAAGTTACATCATACATGTTTGGTGATCACTTTTGTACAACATAACCCAATTAGGGATATCAAATGCTGATAAAGTAATCTCCAACTACTTTAAAAGATCAACTCTTATCTGCAAGTGATAAACTTTAGGGTAGTACTATCAAATTGCAGGGGTTTTTTGAGGAAATTGTCGGTGAGAGCAATGAGGTTGTTAAGTTTTGTACTGTACATGGAGTTAATGTCCTTCTAGGTCTCAACACACAGAAGAACATTATAAGAACTTTGGATTACCAGGAAATATAAGTATGCTATTGTTAATGTATACCACAGGGCAATCCCCATCCATTGGCTAATTTGTTCATGAAGCAAATAGTGGTTAGGAGTTTTAAAAAAAAATGTAAACCCCACACAGCAGATCAGGAAATGTTTTATTCTGGGGGGCAAAGGCAGGGTCTATAATGCAAAATTACCACAAAAGCTCATAATAATGTAAAATCTCCACAATAGGCCAGGATTAACTTTATTCTCATAGCCAAGGCAGATTAAATTCTGTGAGTGGTAACAGACCTCTAGAACCTTCACACACATCTGGCTTTGATGGGAGTCCATCTGATGAGTCCTGTTTATTCTAATTTGTCGGAACATTTTGTCCAGAACAATTCAGTGCATGTTCGTCTCCTCACACCAGATGGTAACCTGGATGCGTTCTGGTCTTAAAGGAGCACCGCCCCATCCATCTCGTCTTAAAGGAGCACCGCTCCATCCATCGTTTACAGCTGGACTAGAATAAAATGATATATGCATTAGCTGAGAGTCAATAGGGCGTTAACTCCATTTGAAATAATAATGAATTAGTGACTTTCTAGCTCTAAGCAGTTGATAATTATCATCTTTAACCTTTATTGTGTCACCAAGTTTACAATGGGCTAAGATTTTAATTTGTCCTTTGTCTTTGATTTCAAGAAAGACAAAATCAAAGCTAGAAAAAAAAAATTCCTTATTGCCAGCTATTAAAGCATCATTAAAAATTGCTCTTGCAATCATAAAGTTTGGAGTGATACTGGGGAAATACAGCCCTGGAAAAAATTATTAGACCAAGCTTCTGTAATAAGGGTACCATAATATGCATACAAAATTGTAAAAAAGATTTGTCTTTGTATTTCAATGAATAAATACCAAATTCCAGCAATTATACCTTGCTTTTGTGTAATTTTATGTCCTTCTTACCTCAAAAATAACATTATCAGTAACCATGCTTAGTCTAATATTTTTTTTCCATGGCTGTATGTATTTGATTGGTCTAAGAATCTTCAACTTCAGAACTTCATATTTTGTTTTTGCTTTCAGAGCAGTAGTGTTAATCCACAAATGATCATTTTGGGAGCAGCTTCTTTTCCCCCTTATCTTATGCTGAGAGCCAAAAGGATGTTAACTCATATTACTTGACTTGTCAGTAACGCCTTTCTAGCTTTCAACAGAATATATATGTCGAGGGGTAAATGATTTGTCAAAAGAAGAAATGCGCTGTATGATAGATTACTGGACCATTCATGACACGCTTCACTTGTTTCAAGCTGTTAACAATAATTATACCTACATGTAGATGTAAACATCAAAACATAAAGAAAGGATGTATCTACATGTATTTCACAACCTTTTTCCCCCAACACCAATTCAGACAATAAAATCAGTGTTTCTTTCCTTTTCCTTTGTCTATAATCCAACAAATTTTTGAAGAAATATATTTTCCCCCATTTTGAACAAGTGAGGCTTGTTCATGAGAAAAATTAAGCAATAATATTAGGACAAGGATTGATCCATTTCCAGTCATAACACAAGTTTGCATACCATATATAATTTAATTCAAATTTTGGTCCAGCCATTATCCAGAGCAAGCTTTATTAGGCAAAGAGTCTGTTCTGCAAGAAACAAAAATGTGCAGAATTTCAGATAAAACAGCTATTTTATACTCCCAAATTGACTTTGATACAAAGATTTCTCCAAATCACTAACAGGACCTCCATTTTAGTCGCCAAAAGGATCAAGAACTGAATTGTATCCTTAGCACGCTATCTGGAAACAGAATATGAATTCTTGTCCTTTAATTGATTGAGGCAGATGAACCTTAAACGGTGACTTTAAGCTAGTGCTGCGATGGTGTGGTAAATCGCTTTAGCGCTTTGCCAATTTGGGCACCTCTCTGTACCGCTGCTGCGTCACAGGTTTGTTTTGATGCATGGTTGCTATAATCTAAATGTACTTCAGAAAAAAGTGCATTTTAAAGAGAAAATAGGAAGGAAGAATCTGATTCTTTGTCAACTCATTATGCAGTGTTGATTCTAATATTGTACAATGGAGCTGATTTTTCTTGGTGTTTACTGTGAATAATAACTACAAAAAACATGGAAAGTTCAATGATACTGTCCTTTTACAGTATGTAATTGAAACTAAACTGAATAGCATGTTTTTCATACTTAACAATATTGGAAAATGACAGGAAAACGAGAAGTAAATATGAAAGTTATGCAACCAAATTTCTAAAAGACATAAACGTAGCCAACTAGAAGGGGAATTTAGATCACTCAGTGTACTTATTCCTTAAAATCAAGTTTGGTTTAAAATTGGGCTTATAAGTTGTTTGCTGTAGTCTGTAGTAATATCCAATCATTTGCTAAATTGCATAATTGCTGTTCTAGACATGTCTTGAATTAGAATATGATATGTCCCCTCATTATTACCAAATGATGCTGTAAGCACTGTAGTTTAAGAGTGATCTGGTGCTGTGGGATGTACTGTACTTTGAAATATTTTCCGAGAGAACTGTGTATTATAGCTATTATGAATAAGTGATTATGAAATAAATGAGCAAATCAACATGTATTATTAGGTTGTTTTATTTGAACCAGCTAATTCTTAATTCTATAATGAAATTTCACTGAAAATTACATATACTGAGATGACTAAAACACAAATATTTGCATATGAGACTAGTTATTAAAAGTAATATGAACTAAAGTAATTAATTTGAAATTCATCAGATATTTATTGAAGTAATACATGTATGTTGGGACTAATCATATCCGTTGTATCTTGCATGAGACGGGTTTGTTTTCTCTCTAAGACTGAGGATTTCTTGTTGGTGTTCATATACATCTAAACGTTCTCTTTAATCATGGATAATAGAACCGTAAAGGTTGCAGTTTTATGCACAATCATTCCTCATTATCATGTGATTCCAGACGCATTTCTCTCACTGTGACGTGTAATCATTACCAGGGCTATATGTACATGTTCATTGGAGATGATTTATTTATGGGATTACGGATGGATCATTACCTATCTTGCATCTTCAATTGGCATCGTTGCGGTGAAAGTACGTTCACCTGTAATCTCAATGATGATGATTCTACCTGTTCTGACGGCCCAAGGATTACTT
The DNA here is from genome assembly GCA_025617745.1 of Heliocidaris erythrogramma. Lineage (NCBI taxonomy): Eukaryota > Metazoa > Echinodermata > Echinoidea > Camarodonta > Echinometridae > Heliocidaris > Heliocidaris erythrogramma. Next base: position 58,641,075 of record CM046854.1, read on the forward strand.
CTGTTCTTATGACTTTTAACAACAGGAGAAAACTGTTGGGACCGCGTTTCCGTTTTGTGTTGTTCAGGCGCAGTTGTTGAACTGGGGTTCTGTGCCATGCATTTCACAATTAATTTGTGTTTAATTGTTCGGTAATGTTTTATCAAGTAGTTATTACCGAACAGTATGTTCCTTGTTGTGCTGTTTGCACCTTTGCTATGTCCTTTTTATGCTCACATCCAACAGAAGTGGTCTTTATGAATATATATCAAAATATTAATCATGATTTACTTCCCACCATATCGAACTGAAAATATTTAAGGTGACACCCTCTAGAAATGCATCTGAAAATCTAATTTGTCTCTAACAGATAAAATAATTCTGTCATAACAGAGAACAATTGCTGATTTTCCATGATAGGTAGCAGTAAAAGTTTATTTGTGTCATAGTAATTCATTCCTTGTCAGTTCCACCCTCATTATATTGTTTTCTTTTTCTTTTATATTTATTCAGCTGTTGGGGCTGATGCTAGACGCAATGAAGAATCACCACCAAGAATCACAGAACATCCGTCCGGTCAGTCTGTCAGGAGGAATAGTCCTGCTACTCTGAATTGCAGGGCTGAAGGATACCCCGCGCCAGACCTCCACGTAAGTATGATCCAGGAGATAAAGCTCTTTACTCCTATGTTGCATTGGTCCTGAATTAATCCATTGGTCATTCGTCCAATTGTTTCCTGGTCCCATTAGATAGTTGTACTGCAGCCAGGTGGTCAGACATTCCCTTAATTGGTCCCAAGTTCCATTGTTCCTCAGCCCATTGGTTCTATGTTTCTTTGGTTCTGTATCTCATTTGCCCAGCATCCTATTGGTCCCACTTCCAATGGTCCTGTGTCCCATTGACCCTATGTCCCGAAATGGTCATGTGTCCCATTGACCCTATGTCCCACTGGTCATGCGTCCCATTGGTCCTATGTCCCATTAACCCTATGTCCCATCGGTTCTATGTCCCATTAGCCCTATGTCCCATTGGTTCTATGTCCCATTAGCCCTATGTCCCATTAGCCCTATGTCTCATTGGTTCTATGTCCCATTAGCCCTATGTCCCATTAGCCCTATGTCCCATTAGCCCTATGTCCCATCAGTTCTATGTCTCTTTGCCCTGTGTTCCATTCACCCTATGTCTACTTGGTACCAGCTCCACTTGTCATACATCTTTTAGTCCTGTGTTCCATTGGCACTATGCATGTTGGTCTGATTGCATCTACTATAATGGGACATTGGACCAATGGGATTTAGGACACGTGTAACTACAAATTAAAAACTTCCCATTTACTATCCCATTATATCTCTTACCCTTTATTCTCTGCAGAGTTCCCACCTTTCAATTACTTCAGAAGCATCTAAAAATTGTTGCCCTATAACCTTAATTCCCAAAGGCATACAGGTGACAGTGAGAAAGAGAACAGTGTTGCTTCATGTGTAAGATTTACTCAAAGTTGGTTCTCAGCTGTCGCCTTTGGCTATCTGAGTCCTAAATCGGAAGCGTTAGCTACATGCGCAGTAAACTCAGCATTGGATTAAGTACAAAGTCTTATACCTTTCACTAAAAACACAGGAGTTTTACTCTTTAGGTACATGCATTGGTCAAAACAATGAAACTTTTGTCATGTGCACAATGTGTGTTTAGATAATATGGCTGTCTTGTATTTCAGTCTGTAGCAGATATAAGAGTTCAGATTTGAAATTGACTACACACTTGCAAGGAAAGTTAGTTGGTCTTCGTTGAGCATTTCACCTGATTACAAATCTTTCACATTATTGCAATATCAGAAAGGAAAATGATATTGATGTTTTTTGTTTCAGAATTATAAAAAGAAATTGAATTGCAAATCAAAACAAAGATGGAACTGATCCACCAGATCATCGTCACTTGTTTACTATTTCTCCAGTAAACAGAATAGTTAGCTCTAATTGTTGATTAGGTGTTGACATATGGCACTGTGTAAAATGTAAGTGAAGGTATTCCAGTAGGGAAAACTTTCTGCTTGTGGTAGCTTGAGGGTTGAATAAGATAAAAGAGAGAGGCGGTGCAGATGGATAAGTAAAAGATCCAGTGAAGGATCTTTCAATGGCTTGATTTGGCAGAAGAAATTAGAAGTTTGCACCCCAGTTTGTAAACTAGTTCACTTTCCTGAGATTAAACTTAGGGAATACTAATAAACTGACATTTTGGAGTCTGCGGGGGATGTAATGCGACTACCAATGCTATTTCGTTTGCTATATTCCGATCAGGTGGCCCTCATGTGATCCCACATTGACGACAAGTTTTACCTTTCATGAACCGAGCTGTAACACATTCCGCGATCGGAGGCGTAACACATCTCGGCAGTTCATGAGATAACGTGGAAGGGCTCGGGGATAGAGTACGGAATGAGAGTGAAGTTAATTTGAGGATGTAAGTCGTTGCCGGATGATACTTCTGGCATGTAATCATCCGGTGTGTAGATTACGCCGTTAGTTTCTCGTATCCGTTTTGGAATGTACACGCTAAGTTTGACTTGAAATACCTGCATTCAAGACAGAATAATTATGAATGAATGGGATTTGGGATGAATATTTTGTCCGTGGTAAGAAGTTCCATATCTTCTTGTGACCCTTGCAACAGTAGTTACCATGCATTTAGGACCATTGTTGATAGTCCCCTTGTTCACTATACATTAAAATAGCGTTAAGGAAAATATGCTATTCTTCCTCAATTTCTGTTGTACACCTACATGTATGTAACTGGTGTAACGGATCATCCGTCCTGTGTATCTCCATGGTCACAATGTTCTGCCAAGGGAAATGAAAAGTTGTAGATCCGAACAGGTACAGAGCTGCTGGCTCTTATCGGGAGACATTGCAGATTTGTCTCTCTTGGTGAGAGAGTCTTAACTATTTGTGTTCATGCAAAAATACAATGGTGTGAGAGAATAGTGTTTTATATATATCTCTCTCTCTCTCTCTTGTTTATTCGTTTTGTTTCTGATTTCTCTTTCTCTTTTCTCCCTTTCCTCTCTTTTTTTCTTTCTTCTGTTTCCCTCCCTCCCCCTCTTTTTTTTTTGTTATCTCACTTTCTTTTTTTCATGTAGGTTATAACTTTATTTCTCTCTTCTCTCTCTCTCTCTCGTCTTCCTCTCCCTCTCTTTTCCTCCCTCCCTTCCCCCCTCCCTTTCTCCCTCTCTCCCTTCATCACTCTCTCTCCTGGGTTAACATTCAATGAAAGCATGTTAATGCTGAGTGTAAACACACCCGACCCACCGGTGTAACAGAACTCTACATGATATGTCATCACAAGGGAATAACACCCTGCCGATGAACATGTAAACACCATGCTGTAGAAAGAGTTCTATATTCTAGTGTCCCATGTCATTGGGCGCATTGAAATAATAGGGAAACACACAACACCATATGTTATCTGTTTGGAGCTCTGGGGAGCGTTTCATCAAGTGTTTTGTCAGTGATTTCTACCGACAACTGTTATAAGCTGCTGAAATCCTTGCATCTGATTGGCTGATAGCAAATTTGTCAGTGAAAATCACTGACAAGACACTTGATGAAACGCTCCCCTGAAATAGTTTCGGGCTGCTCCTAACAAAGTATCAAATTTTGTTTTAACCCACAAAGAGGCAGAATAAAGCTGCTGGAAAATACAATCAAGTTATGGGTTTGTGACCTACATATTTGAGGAAAATTTCAAGCACATCCATGCTCATTTCATCATCTTATGTAAAAATGGGTTAATGAAATAATAACAAAGAACTAGAATAGTCCCTTTGTGTATTATGTTCTTTGCTATTTTTGAATGTTATGAATTCTTGTCAATGAAAAAAAGGAGGTAGAACAGTCCCTTTGTGCTTTTTTGTACTTTTATACATCGTCTGTTTGGAACCAGAAAGGCATTAACTCATATACTTTAACACAGAGTTAACGCCCTTCTGGCTCCAAACAGACGACTTGTATTTGAATGTTTTGAAATCATGTCAATAACAAAATGGGAGGTGGTTGAAATTGGTTATAGACTGGAATGAAAATTAACCTAGTTTGCTGCTATACAAGGTCTGAAGGTGATTTTCTTATTCCACAGAGCAGTGAGCACTTGAATGTTTGAATGACTCAAGCGGACCCCCCCCCCCCCTCCAAAAAAAAAGAGTCTCTGTTTGATAAATATGTCTGGATCAGAAGAGGTAATTGTTGCTAAACTTGCTTTCATTTGATATGCAAAGCCAACATTCTTGCTTAAAATATCAAAGTCAGAAATGTTTATTACTGGGAGTCAAAATATCCTTGGAGAGAATATGACTTGAGACAAAATAAATCAGTTCTCAGACTCCAAAATTAAAGCAATTTCTGTCCCATGGAAAGAGAAGCTGACTCCTGTTTTTTGTACATGATTATATATTTAGAGCTGTTGTTGTTAATGGTGTCTGTCATATTCATGATTGCTGAAAGTATGCAAAGACCTTGGCAGAGCAGAAATCACTATTTCATTTGCATTTTGTTTTCTCTCTTTCTCTCTCTGTCTATATTTCTCATGCTTTCTTTCCAGACTCATGGTTCTTGCTTTGCATCTCCTAATTTTTATCTTTCAATACTTCTCCCTCATTTGCTTTCTCTCTCACTTGCTTTCTCTCTCTCTCTCTCTCTCTCTTTATTTCTTTCTCTCTCTTCATTAATCTTTTATTTCAGTCCTCTCTCTCCCTCTCTTGCTCTCTTCTCTCTCTCTCTCTCTCTCTCTCTCAACATTTCTCTGCAATTTGCTCTCATGTTTGATCCTACCCCTCCTCTCTCTCTCTCTCTCTGCTTACCTTTTCCCTCTCTCACTTCTCTCTGTCTCATAACTTTCTGTCTGTCTTTTTACTTTCTTTTTATCCCCCCTCTCTCTCTCTCCTCTTTCTCTTACTTTCTTGCTGTCTCCCCATCTTTCCCTCCCTCCTTTCTCTCACCCTCTCCCTCTCCCTCTCCCTCCCTCTCTCCCCTCTTCTCTCTCTCCTCATCTCACCTCCCATCTGCATTTACAAAAGAGCAGCATTGCGGTCTGCCATTGAACAAAATGTCATTAGTGATGAAGTCCAATCGACTCTAAATCAAGACGGACCCCAAGCCTAAGATGTAGCCAATGTCATTATATTTCATTTATCATGTTACAAGGCGTCAAGGATGCCATTGCCTGGGGCTAATCATTTCTAAAATGCTCCCTAAAGATGGCATGAAGTGGAGTGTATGGAGTAGAGAAAGGGACATAGATTTGAATTATTATGAGGCTAAATTGATTTTCACTTTTTCTTCTATTATCAGTCCCTAAAGATTACCATAGGGACATATAATACAGAAAGAAACAAAAAAGAAGAGAATTATTGGTGTTGCATTTTATTCTCGTTTCTTCTTGCAGGATCAACTTATAATTATCTCAAAGAATTAGAATGAATTTTGACCAGGAGAGAGATAGGGGATAGCGCTTGAGGGAGGGAGAAAGGGGGAGGGGGAGAGAAAGATATGGAGGGAGGGAAAGGCTTGGGAGAGGGAGAGGGGGATAGAACTGGTAATATGAAGATGAAGCTCCCAAAATTTTCTCACTATTATAATGAAAGAAAAAAATATTCAGTGTGATATATGATATTTGTAGAGCTCTTTTAGAGCTGTCAAGAGTTAGTCTATTAACTGCTCCTATTGTTATCATTTTGTATTTTTGTATTATTATTATTTTTTTGCTGGTATAAACAAACTTGGAGGGGAGGGGGAGGACAAAAGGAGTAGAAAATAGGAAGTGGATGACTCTTGTATGAAGCCTATGTGAATGAGCTAATTTAGTAGTCAACGGATTAATGGCTGTATTATGGTTACCTTGTGCATATACTTTGTGCATCCCGTCTACTGGCACTGTGCGAACAGAACGCTATGGAAAGAGTGTATTGTAAGTTGCTCTAACTTAACTTCATCTCCACTCAAACTATGCTTAAATCAAGCACCCAAGCTTCAGTCGATAGGTTGATGATGTCAATCATAGACTTATAACTAACGAGGGCTTGGACCAAATGACATCTTCAACCCTCATCACGGATGGAAAAAAGAATTGCAAGAGTTCAAAAACTTTTGTTCAATCTTCTCTTTTAGGTTAGGAGGGTCAGTTCAGGGGGCTCTGAAATCTAAATTTATCTCCACTGAACGTTTTTTGTTTTTTTCCGGGGTAAAAATCAATTGAATTTGGACACATTGCTCTTCGCTGACCTGTAGTAAGTTAGATGATGACTCCAGGCTTAGTGGACCAAATTGGTTTTGAATGAGCTTTTTATGGACCAATTTAGCAAGAGCTGAACATCCTGAACAAACCTACTACTACATGTATGTAGGGGCAGGGTTTAAAGGGGGTATTTTGACCTTTTGACGAGAGCATTGCTTTAACCCTTTCATATCTTTCCTGTGCATCGTTCTGTGTATCACTCAACTAGGTCCCCCAACTTGAGAGAACACATGGACGAAGCTGTCATTCTGATAATTTGAGCAAGTGCCCTTCCACCATATCTTTTTAATTATCCTAATCAAATGTCTATGGCCTTTCTTCTGAAATTCATGACCCCATCAAACTAATTCATGGTGGATCTTTAAGAAGTTATGCAAATGTCTATGGCCTTTCTTCTGTAATTCATGACCCCATCAAACTAATTCATGGTGGATCTTTAAGAAGTTATGCAAATGTCTATGGCCTTTCTTCTGTAATTCATGACCCCATCAAACTAATTCATGGTGGATCTTTAAGAAGTTATGCCCCTTTGCAGTATGATAATGAGATGAATACACTTCTTTTCTTTACTATGTTTTCTGTATCGGGATCACTAGATAATTATTTTCTGGCAGTGGTCTTTCCCATTTTGCTCGTCTGTTTCAGGGATTCACTTTGCAGCGAACGAGATCCCTGTGAGTTGCTTCATTTTGAATGCGTAATAAAACGAGAAAAGACAACCGCATCACTCGCACGACCTTCTAGTACAGATATGATGTTATCGACTTGATTTGGAAACCTTCACACCTCACTATGTAATTTAGTCTGCCAAATTGGACCAGATTTTACTCGTTTGAAAACGGCGGCTAGCTTCAATCGCAACCAGATTGGCTCCTAACATTCTGTAATGCAGCATGATATATGGCCTACCTTGCTGAAATTTGCGCTCATTACGATGCAAGGATGTTGTAGCTCATCTACTGCGGCTGCAAAGGAGGCAAAGCTGAAAGAAAGTGGCCCAATTTGGTTTCTTGCCCAGGGAGAAAATTGGATAACAAATACATAAAGTCAGGATTGATGTGTTGCTCTGTGCAATGTAAGTCTACCTGGATGGTTGAAAAAAAAAAGAGCTGGTTGAGGTTTGTGATTTGAGCTTAACAATCTTCCAAGGATTCTAAATTCGGGGCAGGCATCAGTGATAGGCCAACCAAATCACTGTAACAAGTTTGAAAGATGGTCTGACAGAGGTAGAAATATAATGGATGTCATTGGAAGCTCATTGGCCATTAAAGCCAATCATGGTGATGGTGCCATCAGCTGAGAGTCAGAAGGCCAGTAGCTAATAGAACTTTACATTGAGTTAATGCCCTTCTGGCTAGTTGACAAAAGCTACGTTCTTACGGGACTGATGATTTTGAAACTATAAGTTAACGAAACAACAACTCACTAACAATGACAAGGGTTCACATGGGCCCCCAACGACAACACTTGTTTTTCTGAGATTACAAGTCGAGCCATCGTCATTTAACATGAACTGAGAGGTCCTCGTTAACAACGAGTTGGCTAAACTTAAAAGTTTATTCCGTCAACACGGTCCATAACTACGATGGAGGATCCCCCCGCTGCTTGCGCTTTTCGCGTTAACTACAAGCTCGCTTGTGGTTCTAGAACTATCCGTAAACTTAAAAGTTTCGAAACCACAAGTCCATTCACACGGTGTGAAACTACAAGAAACCTAATTTAAAGTTTTGAAACTGCAAGTGAAACTTAACGTTTAGATCCCTTTGTGTGAATGTGACTAATGAGTGGGTAACGTAGTTCAGAAGTGCTGGACATGGGACCAAATCAGGTTTAATCTGGTACTTAAAAGCCTGTGTACTTGTTCTTTTAAAATGACCCAACATTACACTCTCCATTTCTTTATAGCTCTGGATCCCTCCATTGTTATTCCACTGTTTTTTACTTGCTCTCTCTCTCTCTCTCTCTCTGTTCTGTTCTGTGCTTTTTTTTCTTCTTCCTACCAACACTTATGTCCTCTGCCATCAAATTTCAAATTTTGAAAATTCAAGAACCAGCAAACAGTTTTTATTTCACCACTTCCTTATCATTTTTATCTATAGATACCAAAACAGAATTTCCTGTGGTCGCTCCCTTTCACATCGTAACAAGCTGATGTTCCTACTTTGTTAGATTTACTTGCAATTTTATATGTGTTTTGCTCATAATAATAGGAAGGAAACAAGCATTCTTAAGCACAGAGATTTTGGCCATTTTTCACCATAAGTTATAAATGACTCCTCAAGCTTATCGTGAAGCCATCTTCTTTGATTACAGCGGATAAAAAGATTGTGTAACTAGGCCACCCGTGACATTGTCTTAGCCACATCCCTTTCCGAACATGCAAACCTATCAAGAAAAGTGAGATATATATATATAAAGAGAGAGTGAGAGAGAGAGAGAGAGAGAGAGAGAGTGGGGAGAGGATATGAATAGAGAAAGAGAAAGAGAAAGGAATAGAGAGGGATAGAGATGTAGATAGAGATAGCTAGAGAGGGGGGAAGATACAAGGTAGATATAAGGCCCATTTACACTTGCTCGCAAAAACCGCAAAACTTTGAAAAACCGCAAAACTTTGAAAAACCGCAGACTTAACAAGTGTAAATGGGCCTAAAGAGAGGTAGAGAGAAGTAGAGATGCATGGAGAAAGACCGAGGTATAGATGGGGGGTAGATAGAGAGGTAGAGAGAGAGACAGAGGGGAAAAAGAGATGAGCAGAGAATGTGAACGGGGCAATGATGTCAGCGGAGGTGCGAAAGACATCCCAAAGACTGTGCCTCAAGCTGGTAAACCTTGTCACTGAAAAGGTGTGCGATTGTTTTTCGGCATTTGATTTCTCTGGGGCGAGCTGGCACTCCACTTGTCTCTCACTCACCCTTACCCATCTCTCTCTCTCTCTCTCTCTCTTTCTCTCTCTCTCTCTCTCTCTCTCTCTCTCTCTTTCTCTCTCTCTCTCTTTCTCTCTCTCTGTCTCTCTCTCTCTCTTTCTCTCTCTCTCTCTTTCTTTCTCTCTCTCTCTTTCTCTCTCTCTGATTTTCATCTCTTTACCCCCTCTCCTCCCCCCTTTGGTATGTATCTCTTTCGCCCCTGTTGGCTGCCGCTTCCTAGATTAGAAGGTGTGAAGCGGAGTGTTGGCGGGGCTTAGAGATTGGGAGAGGGGTAATGAAAGGTGCGTGCTGACAAGCTGGTATCTCACTTGGCACCAGTCTTGAGAGATTCTGTTGTCACAAAAACGACAACATTTTAAAACCTCTTGTCGGCTTTTGTTAGTTTTTTGCCATGGACTGCGGGCAATACCAGTTCTGAAAGTGGGGTCATGCCATGTTCCCCAAGTTTAGGGTCAATGTATGCCATGGCAGTACTTAACTCTTAACTAGCTGTGGTTGACTAATGGAACAAATGGTGGATTGCTGCAGTCAACTATTATCACATGTACAGTATATATACAGTATAGTATATACTTTTAAAAATATGGCAGTCGTTTAGCTGATAATTGGTTTAAGCAGAGACAGCTACCCCCCCCCCCCCCCTGCATCTTAGTCCTTCTTTCCCTTACAGTTTGTATATGATTTGAAAAGTAAAACCTCTTCCACAAACAGATATAGATGCCTACATCTCTGTCAAGTTACCTGTTTCTTTTTTCTAAACAGTGTTTCTTTACACTTTCCTTTTCAAACTTAGTGGCTGAAAGATGGACAGCCGTTGGAGATGAAAGGCGATGAACACCTGACTGCCCTGAGTACGGGGGCGCTCTTCTTTCTTCGTGTCATCCCGAGGATAGATATTGGCGTGTACCAGTGCGTCGCAACAAATCGGCTTGGAGTCGCATACAGCAACAACGCAACACTGGATATTGCATGTAAGTTCATGTGTGTTAAAACTATTCTGACCATTTAAATTTTGTCTTGTGTGAAATTGAATGTCATATATTACAAAAAGAAAAAGAAAATGATGGAGAGAACGTAGAGATAAAAAGGAGAGAAGAAAAGAGGGAGACATGAGAATGAGAAAAAAATTAATTAGGTAACTTGGCAAAACTAAGTGATGCGAAAAGAGACATTAATCTTCTTTCTATAGAAACTATTACCAATGCTTTACTTTCGAATCCGTCAATTAATGTATAAGATCTTCTTTTCTTTCGGAAACGCATGGGATAGTGACAATTTCACCGCCTTACCCGGAAATGGTGAGCATGTTTTTAACACTTCCATTCATATACCTGTCGGTTTCTTGTCCCTCGCTCGTCCATCGTTTGATTGATGTTGAACGCTATGAAATTCAAATGATCTCGAGCTTCATTCACAATACTGCCGCCATCTTGGTTTCACTCGGAGCAAGACACAAAGTCAGTATGAGAAACATAATATACAGGGAGGGGAATATGCAAATGTTTATTTCCTGTTTCGCCGGTTTGATTGGTCAAAGTGCGCCGACGCTTTGAGCTGAGCAGACGATGTTTGATCCTTCCAATTTTCCGTTTCGACGGTGATCCGTCAGACGAATAAGGATTGATTTTGGCGCTATCAAAGTTGGACGTTGTAAAATGTGTAGATGTCGCTGCCCCAGTTCCTATTTTCTTTCAAATAAGTGGTGTTTGTGAGCTAACTCTGTTTTTAGAGAGAGATAGATAATGGGAGGTAGATAAGGAAGATAAAGAAAGAGAGGGGGCGTATGGAGAGTGAGAGAATAGGGAAAAAGAGGAAAAGTAAACGTAAAAATAATGTGAGCACCATTTCTGGACAGATTAAGAAAATTGGGAGGTAGCAATTCTGAGTGCAAACAGATAGGGTTGAATAAAGTGTTGGCTTGGAGGAACTAAAAAAAGGGGATTAAAAGCATTAAAAGAGAAATATAAAGAGATAGGGATAGAGAGAGAAAGAATGAGAAAGAGTTGTGCTGTTGTGAATAATAGAGACAGGAGTGATACAGACAGACATAATAGAAGTAGGAACGAGGGAAAGAGAGAGAGAGAGTGGGGGAGAGGATAGAATATCAGTTCAAACTGTGTTGTGTGTAGAGAGAGCTGATGGAATACTTATAGTGAACAAGAGAGAGATAAAGAGTTGAGAACTAAAGATAAATGACGGGCATTTCAATTACTGAATAGGTGAAGTGAAAAAGATGAGAGGGAGAGAGGGCACAAATACACCATTCCTTCAACCCTTTTGATATAAATCTGCACTTCCTTCATGGTAGTTTTCCATGTTGGAATGCCACAGGTCATCGTCCTGTAGGTCAATGAACTTGTATCCTGCGTGGGCCTCTTCTCTCTCACTAAGGTACTGACCCCTTTGGTAAAACAATGAAAAGAATGTCAGCAAGGTTTCTTGCTTTCTACCTCTGCATGATAGCAGATTAACTCCTTGGTTTAACCTTGTTGAATACTTGGTGGTGCAATTATTATGTGTGAAGTTATTGGGTTATTTGTTTATAAGGACTATTTGGAAGATGGGAGTGGGGATGGGGGGGGGGGGGTCGAAGTTGGTTTGATGGTAATGTCTTCTTAATTCTTAGCTGTGGGTTTTTTGTGATGGCATCCCGGGCAGATGTCCATGTAGAATCATACAAAAAATCATAATCATCATTGCTATCATCATCATCATCATCATCATCAAAATTATCATTATTTATCATTTTCATCAACATCATCATCATCATGATCACCATCAATACTGCCACCTTTGCTTTCCAGTTAACTTGTAAGCTATTACTTTTTAGTTTTAGCTTATTTAATGAAATCTCAAGAATAAGTTTTAAGAAAATGTGAATGATAAAGGGAAAAAAAAAGGCGAGATGTCTAATCCATCAAATTTAATTGCTCCAGCGGTAATGAGTCACGTAAACCATTTCTAAACAAAACAATATCAGATTGTTTTATCTATTGATTGACCAATCATATTCCTCATAACTGTGCTAAGTAAGAAAGCAAAAAGGCAATTAAGCTGTCAAATATTAATAAATTTGATTGGTGATTAAGCCCCGAAATAACAGTGAATCATGAATTGTCTTCAAACATCCAAATTCCTGAAAGACAATCTGAACTTGACAGTTGACAGGTCTTTACGGGAGACAGAATAAGAAATTTGCATGCACGGTCATTTGTCTCTTGCTTTACAATTGAAAGACTTTTCATTGCGTCTTTCCGTGTGCATAGCCGTTTTTTCTCCCCCTCCCTCCGTCCCTTTCTCTCTACGCATCCCTGAAACAACATGTGTATTTAAGGCGTCCATCAAGCGAGTCAAACGTTCGTCTTCTCTCGAATCCAGACAAGGTACCTATCGTGTTACCGTGTTAATCTTATAGAGGGTCTTGCTTCCCTCGAGTCAGAGGCCCCGGCGCAATATCGATTCCAGACCCATTCTCAAATTTGCTCTCCCCTCCCCGAAAGCTCTAAGAGCCTTTAAAAAATAGGAAGCGAAAACATGACAGTGCCCTTAACTCTTAGCCTTCTGAAGCTGTTGGAGAACCTTCAAATTTGGATGAGGTATTGTGGCTCCGGGGAGAGAGGGGTTAACTGAGGTTGTAGTGGAGTCAAGGTAAAATTGATCGGTAGAAAGGGGTTGTGTTCTGGTTCATCAGCGGAGAGAAAGAAAGAGAGAGAGAGAGAGAGAAGAGAGAGAGAGAGAGAGAGAGTGGGAGGTATTGTATTCATGTAGAAGGGCTGCATTTCGGCAAACAAATATTTGCGCAATCGAATACCTCCAATAATTGATTTCTATTTTCTCAGCTTCATAGACAAGAAAGGTAGATGAAGGATTATATTAGCAAGCTGTTGAACTAATATTTGTGCAAATTTGATTAAGAGATTTAGTGAAAATTGAGTAAATGTACATTTAGAAATAATTGCATTAAACACCTTAGAGGCAGAAATTGAGGTAGCGTTTAGATTAGACGGGTTACTAGACAGTTTATAACCTCAATTTTGTCACGGGATATCCTCTGTCAGAAAATTGAATTAAGCGATGTTCTGGATCATACTATTTTCCTTTTGGGTCTCTTCCATTTTTCCTATTCCTTCAACCTTCTCTCTTTCCTATCAATCAATCAAGTATGTTTGCAACGTTTCCAAAGCTGTCATATTTCTCATGTTATCTCTGATTGTCTGTTACTTTCACAAAATATATTTCTTTGTGCTCTCAAGAAGCATTAAGAGCAAGGTTACAATCAATAAATCCTATTTCATCTCATCAGTGCTTTTGTTTGTTCTAAATTGTATTTTTTTGCAACAATCTCTATATCTTCTTTAGCAAAACTTCTGTATGGAAGTTTAAAAAAACACAATACAGATGGCATTAGATTTTGGTAGCACTAAACATATCATAGGGCCCACAGTTTTATATGTGTTGGAGACCAAATCGTCAGCTGAGAGCCAGAATTTAGGTCATTAACTCAACATATAATGGTATTAGTTAACATTCTTTTGGTACTGAACAAACAAAATGATACATATGAAACATTTCTCCCATGCTTCTTCATTATGTTTGGGTGTTTTCCATCTATTGTCCTTCCTTATGAGATATTCCAGAAGACTTCACAAAACTATTTCGAAGTTTTCACTGTTTGAAACATTATCCAGCCGATCCTCAGCTTAGGAATTCCTCAGTTTTTTCATTGTTAGCAATAGAAATGGAAAGAACACATGAATTTGGGAGATATATCTATGTGGATCTGGTTGTTCTCAAGAGTGATAATTGTCACGAGGATGATGAGTCAAGGTGCAACTATGCGAAAGCGGCCGGCACCCTGACCGAGCCGAAAGGACACGAGATCCCCAAAATAAACCCATGCCTCAAGATATCGACTGCATTACACAATAGAAGGTTTTACTCTCATTCAACTGGGTTTCTGCTCTTCTGACAATTCCAATGATATCTGTTAACCCATAGACTACCGGTACCAGGTGGCTCCTGCATTAAGCCTATGAGAGTTAAAGAATTAAGTTGGCAACGGGTTAAGCGAAGGGGTCACAGCAATTTCTGTAAAGTTTCTGTATCTATGCTTCCCTAAAGAAATACTTTTACAAATGTATTGCCAAAAAGTGCATTTGTCATCTGACTGAGGTGGTGTGTAGGAAGGCTGAATGCAAGTTGCCAATCTGATTTTGCTTTGTTCTTCCAATATAAGATAAAAAGGTTTTGGAGTAAGAAGTTTGACCTATATATATATCCTTTTTGGTAATGCAAGTTTTTATCTAAAGATACATAGCCAGATAAATGAATTCAGGCAACTTTTGTCACCCAGAGTCGGTTGAAAGAAATGTAACTTTTGAATCGGTCTGAAGTGATGTGAGAAACAGCAGGAGAGGTTAAAACGTAAATAGATTTGGATGCCTTAGCAGGGCTATGTGTGGCCTCTACATGATACAGCACCAATGCAAGATCCAAAGAGTAAACAGATGTTTATAAGAAGAGCTGAAAGGGTTCAGACACCTTCCGCAGTGGGGCTGGAGACAGAACGGATTTAGGACTTAGAACCTGTGATGGTGTTTTTTGTCTAACGCTGCGTCAGTTTTAAAAGGATCCGTGGATTCACATGGTGGGTGTAGTCTGTTCACCGGCTCACCTTCCTCTGCTGCCCAGGCGACAATCCCTCGCCAATTACCCCAGGCTGTCTTTTTCACACCTTTCCCATCAAAAGAACTGGCTCTTTTGGAAGTTGGAAAAAGAAAAAACCTTCCCACTTGGAGCCAACAATACCCTACATGAAAAAGGCGGCGATCCGTTAAACGTGTAGCCTCATCGCTATGAAAACAACCGCAGAGTTGATCAAAGCTCCCAGCCTTTCTCGGTTTGAACAAATTTCTCTGTATTTTCTTTCTCCATCAGACAGAATTCCATATTTTTGTGCTGATAATTAGGGAAGTATTTTGGTGTCGTTGCTATTCATGGCATACAATGGTTGTCAATTCGCATCGTGCCCGTTCAAAAGGTTACACCGGTACTTTGTACGCGATAGCAATTACTAACCGACATCGTGCCGTCTTGCTATAAGCCCTCTTTGAAAGCAAGTTATGAACACTTCATTAGTTTAGCTCTAAGAGTTAATAGGGACTGGAAGAGAGGGCCGATGGTGTTGAAGTACTTGTCAAAAACACTCAGTAGATTAGGCTCAGCAAAACATGAAGTGTTTTCGGATCACATCGTTTGTTGGAGAGGGGTTGTCGAGAGCAAAAACCTCAATCAAACTTCAACCGCAGATTTCACTTTTGTAGGACTGTTTTGTTTCATCATAAGACTGGTAGATGGCGTTCATCGCTTTGTATTAACCTTTCAAGGAACAGGAAAATAGAAATTAACATTTGCTTGATTAGGCCATAAAGCAACTGTCAGTCACTGTCAAGTTGTTAGTTTTAGCATATTTATTCCTTTTGTCCTCATTATCTTGACCGTTCTTAACAGTTTTTTTGCTGATTTGAAAATAGGAAGAGCTTCTGCACCTTGACTCACATCTTTCATGACTTAGCAGGCATATGTCGCTCACAATTAATGAGCATTTTTTTCTTAAATTTGAGGGTTTTATGGGTATTTCATCTCTGGTGCAACGTTTGGAAGGGCAATTATTCCAGTTCTTTTACCCCAAGCTTTACTTTGATAATATGACTTCTGTGCTTTTGTTAAATGCTTGCAAACGTAATGAGGCAATCTCAGATGCAGTCGTTCATCCAGAATTCAAATTCATATTCCAAGTTTGTCTCATGATCAATTATGTTAATAATTTAGCTTATTTTCATCCTTTCTTCTGTATTTTCAATTTCTTGCACCAAACATTCAAAATGCATGAGAAACTTGGGATCAGCGTTATACAAAAAAGAAGCAAGTACAAAATTTTAAGACATAAAGTAAAAGCCTTGGGTATGTTGAAAGGCATTGTCTGATTTTAGTCTTTCTATAAAGAATATACATTATCTAGAGAGTCAGAAAGCATTAAGTTCCGTCCCTGTTTCAAAACGAAAGAAAATGTCATTCTGGCACTAAGCTTATTAACAGTCTGCCATTATAATTTTATCCTCCTGAGGTCCTTCCCAGCATTATCTCTGAATCTTTCTTCCGCTTACGTCATGGCTCCATCTTTTTCCTTGGGATGTATTCCCAGCAACTTCCTATGATGGATGGTGCACATTAATCTGTATGAGTAGCATGCCAAAATCGAACCATCAATCTCTGAAAGCTCGATATCTCCCATGGATACTTAGGCCAGACTGAAATCGTCAACAAAATTAGCCTGTTGAAAACACTGCCCCCAACAGGTACGCAGGGGCAGGAAATTAGAAATGACACTAAAACTTGGGAGAGGAGAGGGAGAATCAATCATCCTTTCTTGCTGTTTTCCCCTCCCTTTTTGGCATCGATCTTGAAATTGGCAAAAAAACATCGTCCTTTTCTTCTAGTCAGAAGTCAGGAGTGGTACTTGTTTGTTGCAGATGCCATTTCACTATAATGTGTATGTCGAAAGCAATCAACGAAGATCTTTGTCAAAGGACAGTATTTCTTGGACAGGCAAGTTAAGGATTTGTTGAGCAACGAACCTAAAAATTAGGGAGAATATAGCTACTCTTGTATGTCTATCTCAAGTGAAATATGATTTTCTGTTTAATAAAACAGACAGGGTTGGATGTGATACCTTCAAGGTTAAAATAATAATGGTTTTATCTGAATAAGTTAAAGAATGACATCGTGGTTTATTTTCAAAAACTTTTGAATACTGTCGACTTGCACCCCAAAGTCTTTCTGCACCTATTGAATATCATGGTTGCTAGACTTTTCGTGCTTGATTAATGTTGTCCCATATTCTATATACAGTATACCCATACTAGATTGTTGTTGTAGGAAAAAGCTGTGATGAATAAGGAAAGACAGCTAAAAGAGAAAAGTGGAATATAAAACACTTTCAGGTTTTATTTAAAAAGCCTTTCTGTTAGAAACTTCAACAGGTCTTACAGAGCTGGGCATCCTGGGGTTGGAGTAAATAAAACAATAACCCAAAAGTGATTTCCATAGTTGGTAGCTTTCAAGGGCTTCCAAGGTGGAGAGGGAATGAAGCTTAAAAGGATTTCAGACAACAAGCAAAAATCAGGCTGATGGAACGTTCTAATAGAAACATGGATACTTTAGAGTGGGACTGAAGAAAAGGACAACAGAAATTGGAAGCTTAATGCCACCACCATGAATATTCAAGATGATAGAAAAATGCACTTTTAAAGGTCGATGCTGGAGAAAAATTCCTATGAACTTCAACAGTTTTGCTCCACTCAGTTTACAAACAAAAATGTTAGTTTTGCAGGCATATATATGTGGAAATACTCTTCGTTAAGTCTTTTTGAATATATCATTATATATTATATTTTATATATATATATTTTACTTTTTTTTGTCACCTTTTTTTTTATAGATTTCCGTCAATGAGAAGAAAAAAAAAGATTCAAAGTTATGGCACATTACATTTTAGAAGAACAGAAAGAGAGGAGTCCATCCCTCTGTTTAGAGTGGGAGAGATTGAGAGAGGGAGAGAGGGAGAGAGATATTGAGGATGAAGAATAGAGAAACGTAAAAGGGAGCAGACCAATTGAATAGAAAGGAGAGTTTTTAAGTATTAAATCCTTCTTTTGTCATGAGGTAGGATGTATTTTATACAATTGAAACTCTTAAAAGTTCATTAAGTTTTCAATTTAAGCACTTCATAATTTCAGTAAAGCTACCACAATCTTGTCAGAAAGTCAACCACTTTCTCATTCATGTCGTAAATATTCCAAATTGAATGAAGCCCCATAAAAAAACTAAATTAACAACAACAACAAACATGTTAAATAGCAAAGGATTAGGTCAGTTCCTTTCCTGTACCAATGCCACAATCTTAAAAGCAAGTGAAGCATTTTATCCTGTAATCATTCTAAAATGATGGGAAGTGGACCGCTTCAAGAACAACAAAGAACAGGATCGTCCCGTGGAGCTTGTTATTGATTAATGCCTCTCTGCTAAAATTGGCAGCAAAAAGCCTCTTTGAAGAAATTCTTCACTTTGATCAGTCAACCGTTGATTATCAGCTATATATCTCATTGGGATATTTGCAGAAGAAAAGGGCTTGCAAAGATTATTGATTGGCTTCAGCATCATGTTAATCCTCCAACTACTGAATCATCTCATTCCCATAGGCTTAACACAGGAAACCCCTTCAAGTGTTTTGTCAGTGATTTTTACTGACTAATTTGCTCTCAGCCAATCAGATGCAAGGATTTCAGTAGCTTATAACAGTTGTCAGTAAACATCACTGACAAAACGCTTGATGAAACGCTCCCTTGGTTCCAGTAGGTAATGGGTTAAAGGAGGCTTTTAATTGTCATTCTTTATTGACACACCTTTTTGACATTGTTTTGCCAACGGAGAATAAATCAAAGTTGAAATTGAAGTTGAAGATAATCAGAGTCAAGTCCATCCATTGTCTTGTCAGGAAGCCAGCTCGATTCATGTTTGTTTTCTCAATGCACTTACTGCCAAAAGTACTTTGGTCTTTTTCATAATGTAGTTTTGAATATATTAAAAACCAATTACTGAATTTTAAAAGTTAACATCACTATTATGTTACCCAATACGTCAAGTAGTCAGATTTTTTTTTTTTTTTTGAAAACCAAGTGTACTTCTTGACTCCATAACCACAAATTATGGGTAGACACCTATGGAACTTGAGATCAAACCAGACAGCTGCTAGAGGTATCATTTCAATGTATTTTACAAGTCCAGGTACCAATTTTCTTAGATTATGAGACAATTTTCAGAATAATTCTTACAATTGAATCTCACAAGTGAAAGGCTTTTCCATATGGAATGATAGCTGAATATAAGCTGACACAGTTGTTTTTTGCACATTTCAAGGAATTTGATAAGAACTAGCAGCAGTAGCAGAATGAAGTGGCATACAATTAGTCCGTTAAAGCTACTTCTTATTGTTGGCTTTGATGGAAGCCATATCCCCCTGTCCATTCTTTCAGACCTCCCCCTTTGGGATGAAGTTGAGTCCATTATCAGGGATGGGATAATCCTAATCCATGCATAAAAGAGATAATCCCCCAAAGTCTAAATAGATAACTGACAAGGACTTAGGAGAACAGAGAGAAGGGTGAAAGTGGGGAGGTGGAAGGCTAAGCCCTCTTTTGTGATTTTTTTTTTTTTTTTGGGGGGGGGGGGTAGAGTTGACTTGCTAAATGATCTTCGTAAGACTTCATAAGCTTTTCCAATTACTGGCATCAGCTCTGTCTCTCTCTTTCTATATCTTGTTCTCGCCTTTTCTCTCTCTTTTTCTCTCTCCCCTCTCACTCTCTTTCCCTCTTTCTTATTCTTTTCTCATGATTTCTCTCCCCATTCAATCCCTCTCATCTCTGTCTCTCTTTGTCCATACATGTATCTCTGTATTATACTCTCTCTCTCTCTCTCTGTCACTCTCATCAAGAGACAAGTATTCCTCTTAAGACCCATCATAGACGGAGAGAAGAGGGGGATCTCTTTTTGAAGGGGTGCGCTGAAGCCCCCCTCCTCCAGGACCACTTGTATTCACAATACCCTTCTTTACGATGAGTGTTCTTTAGAGGGGGTGATCGAGAGGCTTGGGAAGGAGACACATCCGATCTTGTTAAAGGATTGTTGTTCTGACATATTGGAAGCAAAGCAGAATCTGTTCCAATAATAATTCCTTTAATGAATTTGCAACTGTATAATGTATCTACTCCTGATAACCTTCTGTTGACCTTTGACCTTTGACCTCTTTTCCTGTTCATGACTTGATGCATCAAGCATGTAGACTCTAGCAATGTTTTATCAATAGAGGGGAGATGATGGAAAGGAAGGAAGAGAGAGAGAAAGAAAGAGAGAGAGAGGGACGTATACAAATGTACATACAGATGAAGAGTGAGAGAGAGAGGGAGAGAGAGAGAGAGATAGGCAGAGAAAGAGAGGGGATATGAAACTTATGAAGAAAAAAAAGTAAGGTGGTCCAAGGAGCAGATCGAGGACAATCTAATGAATATAGAAAACATGGTGAGAAGCTGCACCCCTACAACAATAGACTGCACTTTCTATGAGTCACCAACTCCCACTCCACCCTACAGTTAGCACATAATATACCTTTGAAGATAACCAACCCCTTGAAGTAACACAGACACCGAATATAAAGCAGATGAAAACAAAAGCACCCCTCCATATACAGGTGTGGATAAGCGGTAGTACTTAGCTTTTTGTCTTCAACAAGATTTCTTGGATCTTCTGTTAAAATTGCATTTCACTGGAAAACTTGTAGAGTGCCACCTTACAGTAACTGCTAAATTGAGATTATAATTTGAAAATTAATTGCATTTTATTTAGAAATTTGACTAACAGCTGTTTGAAAACATTTTATATTTCAAACTATTATTTTTGATGTTGCACATGTGGAAAATTGCCTACAGATACATTCTAAGCTTCTACAAACTAGAATGGGGCATGATGGGTAAATTAGAGGACACTTTTCAAATCCTGTTGAAAGATGGCACCATTAGGAGCTTCAATTTACTGTCACTTGGTAAAGTAAAAACAGGTCTCTGTTGAAAACTTTGTATGCAGATCTTACCCCCTCTCATTCTTTGTATGTCCCTTGCCGTTGGAGAACTGTTTCAGGGCCGGGTCTTTATCAACTTGTCTTATGGCGATTGGTGATTTTTTTTTTTTTTTTTTTTTTTTTTTTTTTATTAGAGAGGGTTATAAAAGTGCCAGAGATACTGACAGAGCAGAATGGAAATGGAAATACATTTGAAATAATCTTAATGAAAGAGGGATAAAAGAGTAAAAATTATTCAGAGCTTAAAGGGAAAGGAAAGAACTAGATGGATAGAGGAAGAGAGAGAGAGAGAGAAAAAGAGAGATGGGGATGGGTCATGAATAGAAATTTCTTATAAACATATATTTCTTTTCTCATTACTTTTCAAAGTTTGGTTTTAACTCATTATGACCTTGATGAATTATTGATGTCAAATATCTCTTTTTTTTTGCATTTTAATGGGGGCCTTCATTACCATAAATGTATTTTTTATGGGTTGAATGATAATAATGGAGAGAGGGGGAGAGAGAGGAAGGAAAACAGTGTGAAAAAAGAGGGAGACAGAGAGCGATATTGAAGGAAATATGAAAAGAGGAAAACAGAAATAAAAAGAGAAAAGATAAAAAAATAGATATAAACAGAAAAGAGAAAGTCATGAAACAATGAAATATGGAGAACTAAAAGATGAGAGACAATTGCCTGGAAATTGTTTCCACTCAAAAACCTCCTGTATCCTCTGTGCATAAATTCAATGAATACTCTGTCACAATAGGTCCAAGATTAAACTCTTATTGATGAACCAATATTGTCATCTCAAATTGGCCGTTGCGGATTCGTCTGTCGGTACAGAGATGTTTCTTTATACCCCATCTCTTGTATTGTGTTTGCTACTGCGTGGCCATGGGGGAGAATTGGCTTATTTTGCTCATCTCGTAGAAGCAGTTGAACTATATTGATTGATTAGAAATGAGATTACAGACCTATATATGACAATTTCATGATTGTTTTTGAATTCATTGACTTCGTAAAGGATGATGAGATCTGTTCTGCTTTCGTTTTCAGTGAATCAATGAGGAAGGAAAATAATGGCGCAGGAGATCAAAGAATAATTACGTTGTAATATGAATGAGTGGTTTGGATTGATGTTATTGGGTATCTATTGTCTTATTTCATCATTTATTCTGTGACTATAGGGTTATTTTTATTGAGGTATGAATGTACTTACTTAGGTTTACAACCTTATGCTTGTGAAGAAAAATCCCAAATACTAAGTCGGCTCAACGAGAGTATTTGTTATGTTCATTTACCTTTAAATGTCTGTACTCCTGCTGTGACTGTGAAGCGCTATTAGAGAACACTCTAATTAACAAAAGACGTCTAAGTACTCTTTCTTTCTGTCACCTTCCTTCACGGACACAGGCTTAGTTCCTGTCCCCCTCCCGTAGGTAGGTTCCCTCGCCTGTGGGACAAGTTGCCATCTGATGTTAAGGATGCATCAGTAGTCTCTTCACTCTCTTGTTTTCTTCTCTCTCTTAAGCGAGCCCTTCTTTTTGAATAATTACACCTTGCTCTCCTCCTTTAAATTGATCTCTTCTAACTCTGTTTTGACCTTTTTTTCCTTTTCTTGCTCTACCCTGATTTCAGATATGTACAGATAATTTAGTTATAAAGATGTGTAAAAATATGAACAAATCTGTAATGTATTATTACTTATCTGCTAAAAAGCATATGAATTGTCATACTAGTATGCCATAACTTATCTTTCTGCAATTATATTTCACTTGTAGGATTAACCATATATGTGCATACAGCCCAAAACAGCAATAGCTTTGTTATTAATTAGTCTGTACAATGATTCCTTTTTTTTCCATTTTTTTTGTTGTTGTTAAGTCTTCAAATCCACTTTCAGTTTTAAAATAATCCTGGATATTGTTTTAATCTGCAGCATTATCGTAGTACGCAGTGATTTACATTTCATATTTATTTATAAAATTTGGTATTTATCTAGCCTCCGTACAATATGTTTCCTCCTCTGTGTATCTCTATCATTGCCCATGTATTTTTAATTAAATTTTAAATCATAATGTATACTTGCATTGCAATCTTTAATATCAAGTATATTAGCTTTTTTAATGTTGCATGCAAGATGTTTTTAATGAAATTCTGGTAAGATTTAACCTTTTGAACTCGAATTATAAGTCCGATTCCATTTCATTTTGTTTTCTTCAGTTTTTAAATAGTGGATATACCTATGTATCATTCATTTTTTTTCCAATGCCTCAGTCAAACAGTTATTTTCATGAATTAATCAATTTTGATGACAGGTAGTTTTATCCAGATCCGATGTAATTTACATTTGGCAAATTTTCTGGATGATCATTTGTTTTCTTTTGTATAATTATATATGTATGTCGTGCAATATATATTATATTTCTTGGAATGGCATGTGCGGGTTCACATGCCTACGGACAACAGGGAAGAGTTTCTCTTTTGTGAACCCTGACCCACATGCCATTCTGTCCTATCTTGTTCTATATATATTTTATCTATTACTCTGTATGCATATCTTGTATTCGTTTTTATGGTTGAATAAATAATAATAATAAGAATAATAAAGCATGACAGTCAAATTCTGAGAGATTTCCAGCATTTTCAAATGAAAAGTACAAAATGGAGATATTACAAAAAGCATCAGTACATTAATTCAAAGAATTGGGTCAAATTCATATATCATCCAGTGGAAATGTTGAAACCTCCGCATGAACTAACATTGAATGATCAGGAAACAAAATGTGTGGAAATTAGGTCTCCATTTACGAGTTGCACCTCTTTCTTTGTGAACTAGTTTTTGGGGTTCTTTCTTTCTTCCCTCCTTAAATGAAGCTTCTGCAAGTTGATATACCCCCAAGCAGGTCTTGTATCGGTTTCCTAAGAGGGGGATTGTGCGAGAATTTTATTGAAACAGATGCCTTGTAGTCAATGTAAGAAAAAAAATCATGCAAAACTTGTTTCAGTTGAATATATGCTTGAATATATGCTTGTTGTGTAGATAATTCAACATTTGGTTATGTCTCAGTTACTTTTCTTTAGAGTTATGAAACATATTCTAAACAATTTTTAAGATCACAAGTTTGCAAAGTGATAAGTCAAAGGGGGAACTCGGCTGTGCAGAATTGACAGATTCCATCATGAGGTCTTGTGGGTTGTGAAGTGTTGACGTGAAGGCTTTATGAGCATTCTGCGTTTATTCCATAAAATATTGGTCACGCGTGGAAGCGATATCAATTATCATATGTGCAGATTCCCGCCCGAGGGCAAAGATAATGTTTTGATTCAGATCGGATTGTAAAGGCTGTCTAAACCTTCATCGGCCTCTATCAAATTATGCCTGGCTATACGTCTAGTTTTATCAATTAAAATATTTCATCCCCCTTGCCATAACTGTACATCTGCCCCTCAGTTACATTTCTAAGATGTCTTCATATATTACTTTTGATTTTGATCTCTCCCATCTCACGTTTTCATAAGCTTTCTGTCACGACTACTATTCATATTTTGGTTTCCTCATTTTAGTTAAACTTGGAACATTCTATTCCTTTTACATTTTATACTCTTATCTTTTTTTCCCATTTTGACTTTCTCTTCTCTCTCTCTCTCTCTCTATGCTCGTTTTTTTTTTCTCTCCTCTCTCACTCGCTCTCCCTCTCTTTCTCCCCCTCTCTCTCTCTCCTTCTCCCCTCTCTCTCTCACATACACTTTCTTTATGTCTTTGAAATTATGTTTTGTTTTAAACATTTTTCTTATTCATCTTAATGTATAGGCCTATTTCTGTGACTGACATTTTCCTTCATTTGATCTTTCTTTTGTATTCACCCTCTCCTCATCTCTCACTTGTATTTTTGTACATCTGTCATTTCCTTCTTTCCATATACTAATATGTTTATCTTTAGACTATTCTTTTTTTCATCGTATTTGTTTGTTCTTTCCACACCCCCTTCTCCTTCCCTCTCCATCTCTTCCTCTGTGTTGTCTCTTTCTTTTTCCCTCTCATTTGCCCTCTCCCTTCCCATCTCTCATTCCATCGCTCCAGCCCATCCTCTTTCCTTCTCCCCTTCTCCCCTTCTCCCTTCTCCCCTTCCTCCACCCAATCTATCTCTCTCTCTCTCCCTATCTCTCTGTTTTGCTCTAAACACCCTCTTCATTTTTACTTGTAGGAGAACACGATTTAGAGGGGGTTTATTAAGATGGGCTTTGGTGTCATTTAAGCAAGAAAAGTGTGCCCTCCAGGGCTGATTCAGTTAAAATGGCGGGATTGGAAGACGTGAGCGAGGGATATAGGAGAATCATTTTCACAAACTAATTATTTGGGCGGTCTTTCAAGAGGGTTAGGATGCGCGGCCCCAGTTTTCACAAATCAGTCTGCCACCCCGTTTTATGCCAGGACATATATGAAGATGGTAAGCGGTGAGGGATTTTAACGATTTTACGTTAAGGGAGAATGCTTTAATGTCTTTTTATGACTTTGCATACATCAAAGAAGCGTTGTGACTATCTACATCATCATCAATCGTTATTATTATTATTATCATCATCATTATTGTCTTTCTGATCATATTCTGTACACTTACCAAAAGACTCCCCCCCAAAAAAAAAATTTTAAATAAATAAGTGTACAATTGAACATATAGAATCACCATCTTTCCTTTTATTTCATAATATCACATATTAATCAGTTATGATCACCAAATGCATATTCCTCCCCCACCCCTTCCGTCGTTCACGTGAAAGCGGGCCCCTCCTACCCTGTGCATCGAGCACATACCCCTGCCAGCCCCTGGGTACACTACATGGTTGGGAGCATGTTCCCCGAGGGTCTGATCCCGGAGGGTAGGGATGAGATGATCTGACAGACATCATGCAGATTGACATGGACTGATTACAGCCAATATTGCACGGACATTCATGCATCGTGATTAGAAAAATAAGGAGGTGGGGGGGGGGGGGGTGTCTCGGTCTTGTAGATGCAAAATGTATTTGGTATTTAAAGAGATTGGTTGGCGTGTATTTCAGCATTATTAAGTTAGTAATGTGCCATTTGTGATATTTTTATGCAAAACTAGCAATGATACGTTACCATTAAATTTAAGTATTGTGTTTCATGCAGGTTGAAGAGTCTGGCAAATACCGTGAAAAAACTTTCTTTAAATTTTGTTCCAAAGTTTGCATGTATTACTGCCTTATTTATTTGTTTTGTTTTTTTTTTAAACTTGCATTAGTAGAGATGGTTAGGTTTCTTGAGTTGACTTAGACTTAAAACAAATTTCCTAAAAAGTTCAACACTGCAGACATTGATGTTTCATTCGTAGGTGCCTGCTCTTTTATATATATTTTTGGTCATTTTAAATCTTCTGACATACTTTGTTTGAGGAACTCTTTCCGATCTGCGGACTCCATGGTCGATATTTCTTAATGCATTCACAGCCATGGTGTCTAGAATTCTTGATGGAAACTGAAAATGGTTTTGGACGCTTGGGGACTGCTTCCTTAATATGCCTTAGAATCCCTGATGAGTTCATGAGTTTGTTAATGTTTTACAGAGATTTCAAAGTGTGATACTGCCCATGATGTCGTCAAGAGTTTGTGACGTGTTTAACCCATTAAGTGCCAATTCATTTTCATCTGCAATGCATTCCCAATGTATAAGAACCATAGTGTGCATAAACCCAGCCATGAAAGGGTTTAATAATTGTACATTATTTACTCTTTGAATTTGGCCCATCCTGAAGTTATCATTAAGTTCATCAGTATAGTACATGGGATTATATAAGTATCCATTTTCTATTACAAGTATTTTTTTCCTGAAGATTTAGTTGTGATAAATTATAGAGAAATGTAGCATTTATATCGTCATTTGAGAGCTAGAAAGGCATTAGCTTTATGTTGAATAGACCTGTTTACAAATATATTCAAATTGTATGCAGAATTTTAAAACAAAGGTTGTTCTGGACAATCTGAAAGCATGTCAGAAGCTTCTCAGACGTAGTAACAAGTAATGTATGCAAACTGGATTCCAAGTATTGTGGTTCATTCATTAATAACAGGTTAATGGAATACCTCATTACTATGTCCTCAAGAAAAAAAATAGCCATAAATTGGAATAACTTTGTTAACAGGTCTATTGTATGAGGTAACGCACACTAGCCTCTTAATCGGCAAACCATTTAATTTTTGTATTGACCTGCACAGAAGACATAGAAAAGATATAGAGAAATACATGCAGGCTAACAATTCAGAATTCTATGTGAAGTGACACTTATATCAAAAAGACCCAGATAAGCTTATGAGCATTAGGGGGAGAGGAATTTCAAGAAACTTGAGAAATGATTACGCTGAAAAGAAACGGACAGGTAACCGCTGTGAGGTGGAGCAAGACAAATAGATGCGGTCAGTGTAGATGAACTTGAGATGTCCGAAGACTTTGGGGAGATGTACATCAATTTCCCTGGTCGACCAAGAGCTTATTGGCTAGGAAAAAACGAGAACAGGTAATACGGATGGTGCCACAGGCCTCACCAATATATTTTGCCCATTTGCAGGCTTTGAAAAAAGGAGTGACCTTAAGATGAAATTGAACACTTGACTCTTTCAGTTATGAAGGAGATGGAAAATGATGAAAAGTGTAGATGTACAATGTATTTGTGTTGAAAGACAGAAAAGGAGATGGCAGAGAGATAGATGAACAAATTAGAGAGATAGAGAATGAGATAGGAGAGAAAGAGATGGGTATACAAGCAGAGCAATCTATACGCAGAGTTTAGCCAACTCGGCTCCAGTGGGTGACAATATGGCGCATGTTGCTTTGTTAGGCAAGTATGCAACAAAGGAATATACGCCATGTTGTGCCAAAGTGAAACCGAGTTGGCCAAACTCTGTATATGGATGGCTCTGGGTAAAAGGGAATTAATACAGAGAGGATTACATGAATAAGGGGGAAAAGAGTACAGAGAGAGAGAGAGACAGAGACAGAAAGAGAGAAAGGTGGAGCTTTTGTTATCGACACAAGGAGGAAAGAAGAAACATAAGTGGCCACGGACATCCTTCAGAATGAGAGATTGCATTGAAGATTCTTCATGTGTGGAACCGGTAATCCACTACGACAATTAACCATAATTGGAACATCATACAACCCCTATTCATTTAACGATGCCCATGCTGTGCCATGGTATGTTGCCATGGTATGTTGCCACTCCTGATAAAATGAAATAAAATAATATGATTTAAGTGTCTTCTTCTTGAAATGACATCAAGGACGATCGCCTGATTAGCGTTAAGGGTCCTTTGAACCCCGCAAAGAGAGCAACTGTCCTGGACACAAATTAATGGCCATTTTGTGTAATGATCTGTTAAGGCACTTGCGGCTTTCTGTCACAAAGCAAGAAGCACGATGAAGTTGACGATGATGAGACAAACATGTTGCCAGCTGCCTGCAATAAGGGCTTTAGGGCTATGTATTGTGAGTGGCATTAAAGTCCTTGTTGCAGACAACCAAAATAGACTGATCTTTCTCCCAGGGAAGGAGAACAAAGGAAAGGAGAAGTGTATTGTTTAAGACTGTAGAGCCTGATTTGGATACCGCTTGGAAGAGCTAATTAAAGAATTAAAATATAAAAAGACGGATGAACTAGTTAGTAATCAAAGTTACATTAAGCGCACTTCCATACAGCTTTTTTTATTAAGTTCTAACAAAGATGATCTCCTCATTACAATGATGAACAATGGAACATGATGCCAAATACAAACTTGATACTAATTTTCTTCTTGACGATGATGATAATGATGATGAAGTTGTGATTAAGATGGTAATAAGTATGATTATAATGTTGCTGATTATGACAAAATCATTAGTGTTTTGAATACAATATTTGTCAATTACACATAATACTTGTGATATTGACATCATAAATTACAATTATTTTTCTCTCTTTTAAAAATCAAACAATTGCTCAAAATGGTCTTTACTCTGAAATTATTCAAAAAGTGAACAACACCATCAGAAACGGTAAAATCAATTTATAACCTCGTCAATTTCTTTGTGCTCTCTGCCCTATTACAAGTCATATATCACTCAAGCTTTACATTTTATTGACTTTTGAATTTGTCATAGTTTCTGTGTTATTGTAGCAACCGAATTCTGTCTAGAACTGTTACTTGCTTAGGCCATTGCCTTTCATTGAACATTACATTTTATGATAATGTGTTTGTTAGACAAAATGAGGAGTCCATGCTTTCTGCAACATCTTCATCCGTATTTTGGGATGTTTTGACTGAGGAAACTTGGAAAAAAAGTGGCACGTTCCATGATGATAAAACACTGTAAATCTTCAACCTGAAGGCAAAGTCATTAGGAGTACTAACGAAGAGACAATACCGGAGGTGCTTGTACACATAAGGGTAACAATGCAGTGTTATTTCAGCATTAGTAGCGTTTAGCTCGAAAGCTGCTCCAAGATGAGGAGGGATGGTCGCAAGGTCTGACGATGCTAGGCACGCGCTCGGCATGGTGGGAAAAACGCAGGGGGAATCGCGGGGCAGATGTTTTCCGCGTCCTGGAAACGGTAAGAAAAGAGAAGGGAGAGGAGCGGGGACGTTTGTTGATTTTGAGGGCAGCATCGGCGCTGATGTTGGGGAAGGGAAGCGTTGCTTTGGCTCCAGGTGAAGATTAGTGGTCCCACCTCACTAAATCACACGTTGGGTTTTCTTGGAGGAAAGATGGGGATCGGGTTTCCGCGACGGGGTCCCCGAGATTGAAAAGCATGCCCCTACTTGCAATAACACACAGGCTCATTTGTGTTTTGTGGAGGTGGATCGATGAAGAGAACAAGAGTTGCACCTTGTACCAGCGGCAGAGAAAGCTCTTTGGTCTCTAAACCCCTTCCGACCTGAAGGTGCATGTCATAGCAGTATCCCTAATGGCGCAAGAAGCAACGGGGGTGGAAGACTTAACGGGTGAAAACCATGTCATTGTCAGCATAATGTGATTCTTTGCAATTCTCCAAATCACTTTTCCTGTTGACCCCCGGCCTTTGCGGAATCAAATTTCGTAATCTTCTATTTTTGATCAAATAAACAGAATTGCTTGGAATAACATTTTAAGGAACTTCTCTGGCTGTTCCCTTTCCAAAAGCGATCAATAAAAAGGCAGAATGAGCCTTTTCCCGTTCATGACCGTCAAACTGCAATCGGAGATACTTGCAAATTGGGGGTAATTTTCTTGTCTAATGACATGATTTCTCTATCAAAATGATAATCATCCTTTGTTCCTATCAAAGTGGGGGCAGATGAAACTAGGGGCATGGCTAAATTGTCATTAAGGGAAGGAAAACACTTTCAGTTTGAAAGCGACTGAGGCTTTTAAGGCAAATGGAAATTCAAGTTATTGTTCAATTCATGTTCGACATGCATATCATTACTGGAAGGCAGATGGGAGTTTTAATTTGATAAAACGTGGAGAAACCTGAGCATAGGCTGAAATGAATATCCCATGGTTGAGACTCAAAGACATTTCATTTCTTATGCTTGAAAAAAAAATCATGCAAGGAGTTCATAAAGACTCGA
Source organism: Heliocidaris erythrogramma (assembly GCA_025617745.1). Classification (NCBI taxonomy): domain Eukaryota; kingdom Metazoa; phylum Echinodermata; class Echinoidea; order Camarodonta; family Echinometridae; genus Heliocidaris; species Heliocidaris erythrogramma. The sequence continues at coordinate 58,671,546 of CM046854.1, forward strand.
GCATACTAAATGCATTGTATATTTCCATATGTACAATGTCATCAAGAAAATGAGATAACAGCTAGCAATTGATGATTACCAAGCATATGTGCAAGATTTAGCAAAGGTTTTTGTTCTTCCAAATCTCTAGCTCCTGTCTTCAAAAAAACAAAATGATAAAAGACATTTGATTGTTTTTGATGCCTTCATTCTCAAGCTTAACCCATTTGATATGAATTGATTTTTGGTATAACATGCCTTTTCCATAGACTCCTGTCCTGAGTTTTCTCATGCTTAGTATTCAGCAGGTTAACCCGTTCAGGACAGGAATTATTAAAGGGCTAAATTGATCACATTTTGTTCTTCAAATTGGCAACAATGCTATTTTGCTTTTAATGCTACATGGTTCTAAAAAAAAATGTAATGTCTTTGAAAACAATATGGTTGGGAATTTTAGACTAAAAGTTGAAAAAATCTTGATAAATGATCTTGAACCTCTCAATATGTTGCCAATTTAATTATGTTAAAGCTTATTCTCCCTTTTAAAATTCCTGGCATCAAACGAAAAATGGACGTGGTGTGTGCAGAAACTTTTGATTCTTCTACTCATGCATCTGGTATAATTTTTAGAGCTCTGAATCAATAGTTATTGAGCCAAACCACAAAATGTGATCAATTGTCTCGAAAGGGTTTTAAGAACCACAAAAATATTGTTTGTTCCGAGCCGGGGACGGTTTCCGTTCGTATTGATTTAACACACTTTCGGGCTCTCAGCAGAAATTTTGTGCAAAGTTGTGTTCTTTAATTTTTTAGAAATGGAGAGTTTTTAAATGCCATGTAGACATAAGTTTGAAATAGGACAGTAATCTCTTAACTCGGACACATGGTTTAAGACTAATCCAATTAATTTGCTAGAGTTCATGACAGTGAATTTATGCACCATGCTATGTATGAAAAATGACTCTCTTTATTTCTGCGGATGGGGGTTAAAGGGGATCAAGCCGGATAGTAATATGAATTGGAATAGATTGAAGTTGCACGAAACGGGGAAATAATCTATCAATTTTGTGATTATCTCAAACCGGTACATGCAATAGGATATCTATTTGCCAGTGCATCTTTTATTACAGCACGTCTGCATCTAAACGCTGACCACAAGTGACAATGCAACAATCTCCTGATTGTTTCAAATTTGATGAATATATTGCCCAAAAGGTTAAATGCACTTTTTATGTGATTTACGCCCTGTTTAATCAGTGGAATAAATTGGAACAAAGGGTATAGGACCTTTGTTCTTCTTCGCTAATTAGGCCCGAAACACTCTCGTTCCTGCGTATATCTTGTGTTCGGTGTAGGGCTGAGCTAGTGAAGGTGTTGCTTGGCAAATTACGAAAATGGGCCGTGTGTGACCAGAATCGCTAATGCTTTTGACGAGATATGACACGATCTTCAGACGGAGGGCTTGGTTTCGGTGTGGAGCCCAATTTGGGGTCACTCGATAGGAGGCTTGTGCCCATCCATATTTATGAGTATATCGGACCAAGCGGAAGGGCGACAGGTGACAATAAAAATATGGTTTGGGAAGTCCTCTCCAAAAGGGATGTTGAGGATGCTTATAGTGGCTGGACCACAACATAGGATTTTCCATCTGTATGCTGCTGTTGATAATGACTGGAGATGGTTATTTTGATAATGATGATGATGGTGATGATGAAGGATTTTTACAATTTTGAATATCTTCCTCTTTGAGAATCAGATGTTTTGAAAGATAATAATTAGGTACTTTAATGTGTTTATTCTCAGCTCCTATTGACTGTATGTATGTAATTCTCTCCCTATGCTCTTTTCATTTTTAATTGTTATTTCTTTTATGTTGACCTCTTCTTTTGTTTATTTCATCTCATTTCAGTTTCCCAGTCTCTGTAATTCTCTCATTTGCTCTTTCTTCCTGTATTTTTCCTTTTCTATTCCTCTTATCTTTTTCATCCCTACCTACACATCTATCTATCCATCCATCAGCAACTACATCAGTCTATCTCTTTTCATATCATTCTATTTCTTATTTTTTATTTTTACACTCCCCCGCTATGACCCCTGTTACACCGGAATCCTAAGGAGTCTCGGGACGCCCCAAGACTGGTCTCGGGTAGGTTTCAAATCGGGTGTAAACGCACAAAACCTACCCGAGACCACTTCTGAGCAAACCAGTCTCAGACTACCTAGCAATGTGGTCCGAGACTGGTTCAGGGGCACCTCGAGACTCCTTAGGATCCGGTGTAAACGCTAGGGATCAAAAATTATGGGTCAGTTTTTTGGAAACCAGTCTCGGGCCTATGTCTTAAATCTCTGCAAAGCACTTTGTTTCTGTATTCAATTCTACATTGTTTCTATTTGTGTAAATCTACATATATATTTCAGGAAATGTAGGCATTTATATTGTAGTATAACATGAAGATGATTATCAGTTTGCTTACCCTCCAGCGTTGTTGTTGTGAATCATTGGTTTGATGTGTATCGTCTTAGAACATGGTCTTTTGTCTTTGGGTGTGACTCATAAAAGAATCGAGACCCGTTACCCCCCTCTCTCGGGACGTCATTGATTTTTAATTCTTCATCAAAATCCGTCAAAATCACCCAAACGTGATGATGTGATTATCGACACATAGCATACATGCATGGGGATGAGAATAAGGGGGAAATATGCAGGGAGGGGGAAAGATTGGTAGAGAGGAATTTCAGGTTTTTCTTTATTTTGGTGATGAGGGCGTGCACTTTTTGATTCTACCAGTTCATTGCCCCCTCACTACCTGGTTGCTCTGAAGAAAATATATTTAGTTTGTCTTCCAAGTTATCTCGAGACAATGCCTTGGAGTGAAGGTGTTTAGAGATCCAAAAGTACAGACCATAGCCAATCCATGTACGTGTGAGGTAGTGATGAGTGCAGCATTACATATATGTGCAGGTTAAAAGATGATTTACACAATCGTTTCACAAGAAAAAAATATATAATTAAAATTTGCTTTTCAGATATGTCCCCCCCCCCCTTCCATGTAGTTTTTTTACTGGGTAATTTATGTATCTGGGAAATTTATGTATCATGGTCTGTGATATTAGCATTTAGTAGCATTTTTCCATTTCCTAATTTGGATAATTGATACAAAATCTCTCTAATTCTAGAAAAGATTTTTAAAAATAAGGTTAGGAATGTTCATGAATACTTGCCCCTTTTAATGACTATGTCACAGAGGACTTTGTTTATTCAAAGTTAGGCAAATCGTCTTATCCATTCCATCTTCAGAAAATCTGTTGTGATTTTCCATCATTTTGTGTTTAATGGGAATTTCTAAATGTAAGTACTTAAATCAGTTTACTTCATTTTATCATTTTAATATATTTCGTCAGAGCAGAGGTACTTTTGATAATCTTTTTCCCCCATTTGTGATTTTCATGATTCAGCTTTTTCACCATTTCTTTTCATCTCTGTTTTCCATCATAACATTGGCAGGTTATCTCGTAAAGTAGAACTATTATCAACATTTCTGTGAATAAGTTTAGATCTAGACATTTTTTCACCTGTTTTATTTGTCATCATTTCTGGCAGTACTGTACTGTGATTTTGGAATGCACAGGTTTTATTCTTTTGTGCTGGGTTTTCCTTCCCATTAGTTCTGCGATATTTGACTGATCTCATTGTAGTGAGCCGCTCGCCTCTTTTCTTCGGTCGGTCGCGGTCGCCCTGCGTCAGTCTGACAATGTTTTCTTTGCCCACCTTGGCGTGAAGAGACGAAAATGGATTGGGCAACGCGCTTCCCTCCTTCCAACCACATAAGTGGACCCCATTCACATATGGAAATTTAGCCAGTTTAAAGTCCAATGTCGGGGTAACATGGGACAATAATTATTTGCTCTTTATAAATACTCTGTGGTTTTATTCAGCTTGACAAGAACACGGTGTCAACGATAAAACCTCATTCATTATTTTGTCCAACTCTTTGCAATTATTTCCTTTTTGAGAGGAAGTTTAAATATGGCCAGGTACTGCGTTATACATTTGTTAAGATGGCATTTGATATTTGAAAGCAATTTTTTGTGTGACGATTCTTTGACAGATATTTAGTAACTTGATTATTTTTTTAAAAACAAAAATGGAAGGAAGTACAAAGACGAGAGAGAGGGGGGGGGGGTATAGAAATAGACAGTGAATAGAGAAGAGACAGTCTTTCAAAAGAGAGAGGGTTATACACTTTAGAGAGAGAGAGAGCATAGTGGAAAAATGAAGATTTTAGAAGAGAAAAAAGCAATATGAAAAACACCATTCGTAAAAATAAGACTTCCGATATTGAATAGTTTGATATTTTTGGTGTGAAAAGGTGTGGTAGTACAGGTAGTAGGGCGGGATAAGGGAGGGCTTTTTGAGCGGTGTAGCTGTTGGCTCGGTAGCTGTGTTTGGTATAACATAAGAGGTAATTATTTCAGGGCTAGTAGGTGTATCTCCGCTCTACTACACCCATCCATCTGTCATTCTTAGCTGGACGCATGCTACACGGTGTCTCCAAAAAAAATATACAGGAGAAATACAAAGGGGAGTGAGTAAGCATGGTAAGAGACATTTTGTGGAGGAATTACAGAAAGAAGAGTACAAGATGAGATAGGAGGAGAATGGGAGACTTTTGTGAAAAGGGTGAAGCTGAAGGCACAGGTTTGAAAGATAGATGATGGTTGAAGAAAAAAAGATTAGGAAATAGTGAAAGAGGAAGATGAAGAAAATGTGAAAGAACGGAAATGGTGAAAGAGTGGAAGAGGACAACAAAGAAAGGAGCAGGGATTAGAATGTAGAAAGAGTAGGAGGAATAAAAAACAAGGAAAGAGGAAATTTAAAATGAGGACGACTTATATCTTCATGCCCGCAGCTTATGTAGTTTTTATAGGGGCAGTTTGAAAACAAAAGTATGTTATTTTCCAGACCTTAACACTTTGATTCCATGCGTTTAGGGAAAGACTTGTGGGAATAATTAGCTGTCATTTGCTAAATAAAAAATTATTACAATTCATTTATGTCAGCACTCTTATACCAATACATACATATACATGTAAAATGCTCCATTAAATGTCTATCTTCAGCTGATATAGACACACTGTATACATTGTAAGCAAACTTCACACTCCAGCTTTCAAAAGAATTCCGTAGAAACTCTGTCATTTTTCTTGACACACCCTATCCCCTAGATTCTATTTTAGCATAACTGACACTTGTTCTATGAATCATATTTTCACTCTAAACCCCTCAAAAATCCTCTCCTGTCCATCCACGCCATCAGAAGTCACTGCACTCTCGTATAAAGTTGACTTTTTTGCCTCGTTTCACCATACTCCAGTCATTCATGTCTTCTTTCCACGAATTTAGCCACCAGATTTGGGCGGGATCCCGGGTACGGGCCTCGCCAAATCCTCGAAGGAAATTAGCGCTATCCAAAATCAATGCAAAAGTGATTTTTGGTCTTAATGTACCTGCATCGCCCCATCTGCAACTATGTTTGTGTAAGGTCCATTTTTCACCCATTTTGCATCTATTTTCTTCATTTTTTGTCATAATGAGATCCTCATTACTAATTAGTTTTAGAGCAGGCCGAGTGTGAGGGGTTAAGTTATGAAAACACCAAAAAGTGCAATCTTTTTTGTGTATTTTGGCCCTGCAGTGAGCTGAATAATTTTGGGGAGTAAAAGGTAATTAGAAGACCATATATTTGATCAACTATCTGAAGTAGATGTTGGATATTATAAGGAATACCCCTTTTGCTAATAGACATAAGGGTATTAAATCCATGGAGTAGTATTAGTTTAACACCCTTTTGCCTCTGACCCGATAACCTTTATGCTCCTTGGATTCACTTTGATTGGTTTCTGGTTAAAACTTCAGGTCATAGAGATGTACACTCTCTTCTCTTTTTTTTTTAATTTTTTTTTGGTTTTTGTTTTGTTTTGTTTTTTATATTAACAAGTGTGTCTCTTTGTGATAATGTTATTTTTTTTTATAATTGTATGTTTTATTAAATCAAAAGAAAAAAATCAAAATATTTACATGTCATCAACAATGTACACAACACAATAAATAAAAAATAATAAAAAAGTGACAAGAAATAGAAGAAATATTTAAACCAATAACATATAGTCATTATAGTGAGCATTTCAAAGCCACAGAGAAAAGAAAATAGAATATATACTGTTTATTAAAATTATGCTTTGGGGAGCCCTAGCTACCGAGACCCATGGCATCCTGTCAAGGGCCACCGAAGCCTGGACATGCTCCACAAAATATACTCTCTTCTCTGTCTCCTCACTTAATTATTCTCTAATTTTTCTTTTCCTACAATAGAAACTTAAAGCACTTGGGAAAGGTTGATTATATCTATACGAGAATTGGTGAATACTGTGAGGTTTTGGATTCATCAATTGACCCAATCTCGCTATGGGTATATGGGACTGCACACACATGTGGCATGAATGTTCAGCCCGAACACTTCAGCTACTTCCTGTCAGACATGTATTGCAAATATGAGTGTATTTGAAGAGGGAGCCTGCTATGATGTTCTTCCAAACGGACATAAAAGGAATGAGAAAGCTCAGAAATTATTTTTCACCTTTCCCCCCACAACTCAACTCTTCTTTAAGAAGAAGAGTATTTCTAAAAACATTGGAAACTTGAGAGTGGAAGATGTCAAGAGCATATAGTATCGCTTTTGCAATTTTGCAGCGTTCGTTTGATTAATATTTTCAAAGGACTTCACAGAAGCTCATTAAGTATGGCGTATAGTTCATGTTACACATACCTTTACTTCACATTTTGTGTGTTCGATACCCGTATTTTAAGAACATGTAGAATATAACGGCAAAGGTATGTACATGGACCCCTCCAGAAAAGCTTGCCATGTGCATGGTACAACAGATAATATAGCGTTTCAGAGAAAGAGAGAGAGATTGCGTTTATGGCATCAGGCTGAATCCTCGGAAGGCATAACAGGATTTGTATTTATCGCTTTTAATGATGACATTAAAACTACACTTTGTGTCAGGATGTCCTTAAACCATAACTACACTTTCATTAAATCTTGATTACTCCGCTCTGATTTGAGCCGTTATTTTCACATGCCTCTCGTTGCTGAAGGGCGGGAGCGCACCCCCGCGAGGTGCAGACGAGCTCCTAAACAAGGAGTTTCATTTATCGATTGCAATAAACAAGCTGAAGCCGTTGAAAGCGATCCCTCAGTCAGCATATTTCCTCTCTTCTTTTATTACAAATTCCACTCTTTTCTTTCTGTCGGATCACTTGAAAGGGTTGCTCCTAGAAAATGCTCGTGGCCGGCCGAGGTTCCCTCACTCTTTTATTTCCATACTATCTTTTTCTCTCTTTGTTGGGATTAAGAGGAGAGATGCATAGGGTTTAAATGGTCGCCCGATTGAGTTTCAGTAAATTACAAGTCTCGCGAGATTCCGATACACGGCTGATCTTACCCCAACCGGCAAACAGCTGCCAAGGAAGCCGATCGGAGCAAGTTTTTGGATGCTGATATAGCCAATATGACATGATACAATATCGAAGGCAAATATCCCTTTTAAAGGCTTTGCACATTCCTCTCTCTCTCTCTCTCTCTCTCTCCCTCTCTCTCTCTCCCTCTCAACCTAGACAGTCTTTTTTTCTATCTCCCTGCTTCTCTCTTTCTATCTTATATTTGTGTGTAAGAGATGCATAGATGCTCTATATTTTGGGAGTATCATATGTTGATTGCTTTGTAGTACAATTAACGGTATAAATGAAGAGATGCGGCGTTATTGGGAAGAGTTCGGTAACGCGAGATGGGCGAGCATTCGTTTGGCTTTTGGTCGGTTCTGTTAGGGCTCAGCGGCGAGTTAATATACTGATCATCTAGCCCGGCCATCGCTTTCTTAAGATTTTGACGTTTGGGTTGTAATCCATAGCTTTGTGGACTTGATTTAGACCGCAGTTTATCCTTTTAAACCATTCCCCTTTTCTCCCACTCACTCTCTCTCCTTTATTCCTCTCTCCCTTTCTCTCTGTTTCTCCCTCCCTTCTAACTATGATAGTCTTTATCTTACTTTTATTATTTATCTCTCCTTTTTTTTCAGTTATCTGTCTATAAACATGTCTCTTTTTCACTATCTCAATTTTATTATTCTTTTATTATTTATTGTTCTTTTATTATTTATTATTCTCCTTTTCTCTATTGTCTGTATATTTGTCTGTTTCTCTTATTTCTTCTCTCTCTGTTTCACCATTTACAGTGTTCATGTAGTCATATCACCTCCCTCCCTCCCTCTTTCTCTCTTTCTCTCTTTCTCTCTCTTTCTCTCTCTTTCTCTCTCTCTTTCTCTCTCTCTTTCTCTCTCTCTTTCTCTCTCTCTCTCTTTCTCTCTGTGCATACTACCCAGTTGACAATTGTCAGTTGATTTCTACACTGTATCATCTCTCAATGCTATCAAATTTCACTTTTCTGCAATCTCTTTTCTCAATTTCCACCTGCTGAAATGTAAAACCTTGTCATTTTCCTTTTATAGGAATGTGCATCTAAAAGAAAAGAGCTTCTTCTTTTTCAGTGAACTTTCCCACAGTGGGACGGTATATCTCTCTGTTTCATTATCGGCAAATAAAGAAATCCATGCGAAGAAGATATTTGTGTAAAAGAAACATTTCAAAAGAAGCAATACTTTTCTTAATTGTTATATGATACACTGTGCACATAGTTCCACAGAGTTTCAATTTTAGCACAACACTTTATCAAGTGTACTTGTTGGTTTGTTTTGTTTGGAGCTGATGTTTTCGATGGGAGAACACCTTCTTGCTTTCTTTAATTTTTCTACTCATTTAAAGTAAGGTGATTGCTGCTTGTTCTAAATGAAAAGCTAATTGTGCCATTTATCTGTTCCCTTTTTCTGTCAGTGTTGTTTTCTCTTTTATTCAGTTTTCTTTTCTGCACTTGTTCTCCCACTTCTGCCCTTTCTCTCCATCTCTCTCTCTCTCTCTCTCTCCCTCTCTCTCTCTCTTTCTCTCTCTCTCCCTCTCTCTCTCTCTCCCCTCTCTCTCTCCCTCTCTCTCTCTCTCTCTCTCTCTCTCTCTCTCTCTCTCTTTCTCTCTTTGGTTCTCTCTCCACATGTCTGCCCTTCTTTCACCTTTGCTCTCTATATAGATTTCAAATCTGTCTTTCTTTCTGTTCTCCTTTGTCCCTCATATCCCCTCGTTCCCTGTAGAACGATAGCATTATAGTCACCGCTGCTCCAATACTCTCTCCCTTATAGATCGTCAAACGCCCCCTAGCTGGCTGTAATATTAGTTGATGATATTGTCCTGGTGTTTCGCCGGGGTTTTATAGACTCCTTATTTTCTTGTTGCATCACTCTATTTTCTGCCTTGAGGTCGTCTCACTAGCTCGGTGACAAAGCAAGCATTCCAATGGCAGAAAGAGGCGTTTTTTCTGGCCTTCGTGATCTGCGCAAGGGCCTTTTCAAAGTCGTCAAGTGTTTCTCATCATTTACAAGTCATTGTAATTGTGTTCTAATAAGTCTGATTTATTTTCATCGGAATTTCCCCGAATTTCTCTCTCTGCCTTGTGCTGGTTTCTGTTTCTTTGGATCTCCTTGCAAGTGCTTGTGTTTGGCAACTCGTTTTGCCCCGATTCCATTTTCCTTTGTTGTTTTGCTAACATGGCGGCTCCCTCCATTCTTTCATAACCAAACTTTTCAAATATGTCACAAATTCATTTTATCATAAGTTTCTCGGGGTTGGGGGTGGAGTTAGAGCTTAGTCTTTACTGGTAAAGCCCTTATTATATTGTAATAAACTGTTCTATCAGTTTTGTTCTTGTTGTAGAATTTCTTTCCATTTCTTTGTCTTTTATTTACTTTTTGAAAATGCTCATTTTTAATCAATCTATCTATTTCTCTGTATCGTCTCTCTCTCTTCTCTTTCTTTCACTCTCTCTCAGTCTCTCTCTCTCTCTCTCTCTATCTATATATATATATATATCAATCTATCTTTCTTTCTTTGAATTGAAAATGAGAACAAAGATATCAATTCAAGGGAAGTTGTTAGTTTACCACTTACATCTATTTGGATCTCAGTGGAGGCCAGCCCACCTCATACAGTAGTATTTTGTTTGAATTACTGCAAATCTCTCCCTCATTTTCGCTAACTGGTCCTACTTATCTCCCCAACAAAGTTTTTCAACACGCACCCGTCACTTGTCGCATTATGGACTCACTTCTGCCGTATCAACTTGCATATATTCCCCAAACTATTCGATTCCAGCCCCCCTCCAGTTTCTGGGATAATTCCCAAGCTCCATCATCTCGCATCTGTACCACCATGCAAGGCATCACTGAGAAAGAGGAAGAAAAAATAGAGAAAAACAGAAAAAGACGAATCTAGGACGGGAGCGAAAGACTTTTCATCGAGCCCAATTGAGGCAAATTGAATTAATTTGGGAGCAAAATAGAAAGTAACTCAGCATCTATTTCAATCGACCAATGCAGATTCACCTTTTCATCTTCCTATTTGTTGGGTAGCGTTTGAATCGTCTGCTCATGTTGGGAGGAAGATAAACAAGATATTAAGACGTTGGATCGAGAGAGGATTGGGATGGTTTAGCGGAGGCACTCCTCAACCCCATTACCTAACCCCTGCTTTTATTAACCCATCGGTAACCTTGCTGCTAATAGATTTCTATTTGGTAGGATGGGTAAAAAAGTATGTCTTTCTTTTCCCATCTTGTTCTTTTCCCTATTCCCCTCCTTCCTCTTTTCTTGTACTTTCTGTTCATCCCCATCTCCCCTTCCCTTTTTCATTTCTCGAGAACATGCAAATGTTTCTTTTCACATTCCTCTCTTCAATTTTGTTTTATTACTCATTCCTTTTCCTATCTCATTCTTCTGTTCTTCATCTCCTTATCCTTTTCACATTCCTTTCCCTGTGCTGCATGTTTATGTAGCTAATAGGACAGATGAATGAAATTATACAAATTTTTTTTTTTCCAAACATAGGAGGATAAGTGTTAATTAAACCTGTATTTGCACCCACCTGTTTATAAGGACCACCTGTACACAAAGACAACATGTATGCAATGACTACCTGTATGTAAAGACTGCATTTTTCAGTTTCTCTCTCGTGATCTAGTTTTGCCCATGGAAAGTCTTTTCCACAGTCGCTGTCACATCCCAAACTCAAACTCCTTTTACTCTCAGCTCCATTCTTGACGACAAAAAAGATGCCTTCCCCGTTTCTTCCACACCATCCATCTCAATTCCGTCTCAAATCGGTACAAATGTTCCCCATTTGTCTCCATGTTAGTCTCCAAGGTTAGTCTTCAAAGGGGTGGGGAAAAGGTTGCACAAACCAACTTTTTTTTTCAGAGAAATATTGATCAGAATCATTGTTGATGTAAAGGTTAAGCTTTTTTTCAGTGAGGGGATAAGGTTGACAGATGAAGAAAGCATAGATGTACTCAGTTATTTTGGAATGTTTTGTTTTCTTTAATGTATATACATGATGTTGAAACATACTGAAACATAAATGAAAAGGTTAAAAGATATCATCAATCTGAGGAAAAATTGAATCATTTTGACTTTGTGTTTGACGACTTTACAATAGATGTACTCATTTGATATGAACATTTAAAAAAAAATCATGGTCAGTACTTGTATGTTTGTGAAAGACTGTAAAAGTTAACTGAAAAGTATTTTTATTATTGCCACTTTGAGGAAAAATAGTTTATTTTTACCTTTGAGCTTGAAGAATTAGGACTGGAGATTCAAATTAATTGACCTCGATTGGGTTGTGGAAGAAGACTCTCAGTTGGTTATCAATCCATTCAGGAGAAACTTTTATGCCATCACCTGTAGATAGATACATGGCGATATAACTCAGTCCAAGTAGTTTTGCAAAAATTCTTGCTGCATACTTTCTGAAAAAAAAAGTTTCTCTTCAGGCTTCATGTAAAATAATGATCTCTTTAAGTAAAATTTGGACACTGCAGCATTGTTGAAATGATTACCTTTTAATTGCCATTTATAGGGACATAAAATAGTTGTAGATTAAGTGGGTTAAATCATTATGGAGTGATTACAACGAGAATCCCTCCCCCCAACCGTGTTCCAGTTCTTGCCTGAGAGATAGATCGTGGCTTCTGTTTTACCACTATTAAAGAAATTAGATTTTTTTCCCCCATCTTGTAGCTTCACATGAAGCATAGTTGCCCTTTAAATCTTCACAAACCACATTCAAGTTGTAATTGACTTGTACGGAGTACAGTTGCACATCCGCCCATCCCTTATTAGTACCCTCTGCGGCTCACGTTGCCCCGTGTCGCGCCCCTAAAGTTCACTCTCGCAGCGCTGCCGTGTTTGTAATAGCTCGTTTAATTTCTTCTACGGTTTCGGCGATTTGTTACCGCCGATTGCGGCACCTGGCCAGCTGAATACGGGATGGTTAAGAGGCGAGCTGGCGCGGCGCGGCTTGCCTCCTAGATCAGCTTTCCAAGCTAATATGGGGATGGTAGAACAGACATTCCGTAGCATTCTCTCTCTCTTTCTCGCTTTCTTTCTCTCTTTCTTTCTCTCCCCCTCTCTCTCTCTCCCCCTCTCTTTCTCTCCCCCTCTCTTTCTCTCCCCCTCTCTTTCTCTTTTTTTCTCTTATTTCTTCTTTCTCTTTCTCTTTCTTTTTTTTCTTTCTCTTTCTCTTTCTTTTTTTTCTTTCTCTTTCTCTTTCTTTTTTTTCTTTTCTTTCTCTTTCTCTCTCATTTGCTACTCTCTGTTTCTTTATTTCTGTATCTCTATATCTTTTCCTTTTTCTTCCTCTCTTTCTCTTTCGCTTTCTCTTTCTTTCTCTCTCTCTTTCTCTCTTTCTTTCTCTCTCTTTCTCTCTTTCTTTCTCTTTCTTTCTCTTTCTTTCTTTCTCTCTCTCTCTCTTTCCACTTCTCATCTTCTTTGAACTGCATTTTAGTGCATAAATCCAGTTTATATCAACTCAAATCAGTCTTTATCAAATTTATATCTCTTAGTATTCTTCATCTTTGTAAAGAGATATCCATCTTCTTTTTCTGATCACAGTTAGGCTCCCTAGCTTTCTCTCTCTTTTTATCATTATTTAATCCATCAATTTCTCCTCCTCTCCATCCATTTTGTGTTTCTTTGAATCAAATAAATAAAATAAATCTATTTTCTTAATCTATCATATTTTATTTTGTCATCTATTCAATATAATCTCTATACTTGTATATGATACTGCTGTAACTAGTCTATGTGTGTAGATAGTGAAGCATCCGTTGATTCTTATTTGATTAGAGGTAGAAGGTGCCTTCCAGCGCAATTACACACATGACTTGGATATGTCTGCAAAAGGAGCTAGAAGCCTTACTGCTCAAGAGGCCTGGAAAAAAGGGGTCATCTTTTTTACTCCGGAGTTGTAAAACACCGGAATGGGAATTGATTCAATTCATAAAGAAAGAAATAATGATGAAACATAGTGTAAAATAATTTAATGTAATTATTGATTTATAGAACCTGGGAGAAAGAATAGTGTAGGTGTATTCCCATCGCTATTGAAAATTGCTCTCATTCCCCATTTTCACCTTTTTACATTTTTCTCCCGTTTTTGTTTTTTGCCTCAACGGAGCTATTGTTAGGGACTTCATAGTGCAACATGAAATTTTTGTTACCAGACATCATTAACCCTTTCTGTCTTATAGGCAGCAATCCCAGCTAAGAATAGCAACTTTGCACCGGATATTTAGACTAAGGAGAGCTAGATTTTCTTTCCCGAAACAAAAATAAAAGATTGTTCCTAATAAATATGTATGAATTCATAAGCCCAGTCTCACAAAGAAATAATGCCTACCACTCAATACTTCACATAAATGTTCATAAACTTATTAGCACCATAATATTTGTAGTATTAGGAGGACAATCATAGATTATTTTATAACTTTTTGTTAAAAGTGTCAATCTATTTTATTTTGATGAAAGATGTGGCTTTTTTTTGTTTGCATGTGGCATGCAAAGAGTGAAGTTTATTCTCTACCAATCACTAACATGTTGAATCTCTATCAGGAACCAACATTGTTTGTGCCATTTCGTCCATTCATTCAAGAACCTAATGTCTCCTAAATTGAGCTGGGATTACCAATTTCTTTACTCTCGCAAAACAGTTTCCTTTGCTCCTTTCTGTTTAAAGGGAAGGTTTGAGTTCTGGGAAAGGAGAAAAATCATTTGTGAGCTGTCTCATTTCTTTTATGTCAGTTTGGAAGAACATCGTAGTAGAAATGTCCCCAGAAAAGGATTTCCCTTCCAATGCCCTCATATTCAAACTATGACGAGAAATAGCGGAAGAGTTCGGGCCGAACATTCATTCCACATGTGTGTGCAGTCCCATATACCCATTTCTGTGTGCAGTGCATGTGCTTTTCAGCAAGATTTGGTCAATTTTTTATCATTTTGATAATTCGAAGACCTCACGGTATACACCAATTCTTATATATAGCCATATGATCAACATTTCCCAATTGCTTTGAGACGGTTTCTTTCATAATGTAATCGCATGACCAGAATTCAGCTTTCACTTTAAATAGCTAGTCATCGGCTTTCAGCCTTGTTTGGAAACAAAATATCGCAAGCAGCATGTCAGTACGCCTGCCGCCAGCTTGGGCAGGCAATCAACAGGCCATCGCAAACTTGTCGTCCCCATCAAACTAATAATTACAGCTCTAAACTCCCGCGATTAGCTCATGTTTATTGGGGTTTATTGGGATTTGATTAAGTGGCGCATGGGCCGGCCCTCTGCGGATTGGAGGGGGCAAGGAGTGAAACGCAATCTTCCGAGTTTACCCATGTGTAGTGTACTTGGAAGTGTGGAGTTTAGACAACGAGCTGACTTTGCTGAATGCACAATTGCACATGTAATGAGCTTGGTTTACTTCGCCCAAGAATGTGAATATTCTATTGTAACTTTAGACTAAAGTGACTTGATGCCCCCCCCCCCCCCCCCCCACCAATTAAAAAAAAGCAAGAAAATATTCATGTATTTTATAAGTTGTTCTCAAGCCAAAATTTTACAGTGAAATCAAGATTTGGTTCTAAAATGTTAATATTTTAGGCAGGGGCGGATCCAGGATTTTGTAAAAGCCAGTTGGGTTTCAAAAGATGGGGCACGAGCCAGTTTTCCCCCTATGTAGATCCGCCAATGGTTTTAGAAAAATTGAAATATTGACTGTTATATTAGCTTTGTTATCTTCCAGAAAAAGAGACAGTTTCATGTATTGTGTAGATTGCTCTCATGCAAATTTTCTATTATGAAACAAGATTTGAAACACCAACTTTGGTTATAGAAAGTTAATGTGTGAGGGGGAGAAATGTAAACTTAGTGACTCAGAAGGGGTTATCAGTAGATGCCTGGACTATAGACTGGAGCAATAGAATTGAATGTTTATGTAGCTGTGTTCACACAAGTAAACAACTCACAGCACTCTATTCACATGCCATGAGCATGGTTTATTCAAAGTCTCTTTTTAGCATTCACCAGCAGAAATGTCTATTTACTCAAATTTGTCTTTTAACCAATAAATAAAAGCTTAAATCAAGATAACTGAAACCCCTGTTAGAACTTAAACCAGATGACAACTGACTTCTGTCATTCCTATAGGCTGTGTACAGGGATCACCCTGTTCCCATAGACAAAGGGTTAAGTTGACACAGTTCACAATGTAGACATGATTTAAAAGAATTAAGAGACTTTAAACGTTGCATTCGTAACATCCTGTAGATGTTACAAAGTATCACAGCGGTGTAAAATGGAATTGTAATGCTTTTCATTTTAATTGAACAATTTCGTAATCTCTCACAAATATGCCTTTAACCCTTTGACTACTGAATCATCCCATTCCCATAGAGTTAATACAGGTATCACCCCGTTCCCATAGACAATGGGTTAAGTGTTAGAGAATGCATTAAATTTTGGATGGTAACAGGGTTTATATGGTATGCATGCTCATCCAGGGAGGGAAACAAATATAGAGTTTAAGAGATAGGGCCTAATTAATGAAATAAAGGAACAAATTTGATTGATAAGTAGACCATTAAATCCTTTAGTAGTAATGATGCTTGGTTCTGTCTTCTTGTAAACAGTATGTAAATTTAATCTCAGCGAACGTGCGGACAGTGTTGGCAAAATTTTGGCCGAGTCGATAAATATGCAAGACAGATATATTCCTCTCCGGTGACTCTTAAATCTCAATGTATTTAGGGAAAAGAAAGAGAAATGTTTTTGTGTCTGAGTGTTGACACCGCTGGTTCAAAAAATGGAGAAAGACCGGACACTTGTGCATGCACAAGCAGGCTGGCAGAAGGCTCCATGGATAAAGTTGCGACTTGTCTGTCAGCCGCGATCAATCCCGTGGAATCGATCGCGAGGGATCGGCTGTCGGATTCCGGCAGACATCTTGCGTCCCCTCCTTATTGCAGACCCAATAAAGCCTATGTTGAGAGAGAGATGAATAGATGGATGGATGGATGGATGGATGGATGGATGGGTAAAGGAATTGTGATGGATGAAGCAAAAGTAGAAGATGGATTGAAGGAGTAAGGACAGATGGATGGAGAAAGGTGCTGAAAGAGTGATGCATGGATGAAAGAAGACAGTGGTTGGTTGGTTGTGGGAAATGAATTTCTATATTAGGAGATAGATGAAAGAAAAGGATGGAAAGAGAGATGGACAGGGGAAGATGGATGGATGAAGGGGACAAAAGAGAAACAGATGTACGAATGAGGAGAAATGATTGAAGGAGAGAGGGGATGATTTGAAAGAAATGAATAAAATATACGGGGAAATAGATGAGTAAAGAATGGATGCAAAGACAGATGCAAACAGAGATTGAATTGATGGATGAAGAATAGATGGATGGAGGAAGGGATGGAAGGAGTGGTGGCTGGATAGAAGTAGAGATTTTTGGAATGAGAAAGGGGATAGTTTGAAAGAGGTGATGATGATGGGAGATAGATGAATGGAACATTGACTAATTTGTGGAGGAGCTGCAGAGACAGTTTTCTCATTGCAATCATTTCCTGTTATCCACATTTCTTGTACATTGTCTCAAATGTTCTCTTTAGTTGGCAAATTTTCTCCATTTTCTCTTGTGTTCTTCATCTTATTTTTGTCTGCCCACCACCTCTCTTTAGGTTGAAATAAAAGTATTAGGAGAGGTTCATGAAAGACAGACAGCACATGCCAACGTCAAAGTTTACACCAGCTCAGAACAGGGCCCTGTTTCATAAAACTTGTCATCAATGACAACTTGCAATAACTGTTATAAGCTACTGAAATCCTTGCATCTGATTGGCTGAGAGCAAATTTGTTGGTAAAAATCACCGACAAGACACTTGATGTAACGCGCCCCAGGATGTCTCCTCCGGCATTGATTGCTGTTTCAGGATAGACTTCATATTCTTCATATTTCATGTTTTTACTAACACATTAAAAAGAGCACAGACATCAAGCACTATAGGAAACATCACGTTCCTTTCATTAGAGTTATTTATAGAATAAACAGCATGGAAACCAGAGAGGTGGTAAAATGCGTGCTGCTTGCGTCTTGTCGCCTGATCACTTATACGTCATCAAAATTTTCTGAGAAGAGCGATAGGGAATTTTAAATAGAGGAGAGTTATTGGATATCGTATTTGATTTCCTTGATGGATTAGAGTGTAAAATATGATGAATTGGACAATGGAAATCTCTGGATCTGATTTGAGAAGAAAAAAGATGGAAAAGAGAGATGAGATAGAAATGGAAGCAACAAGTAGGTGGGCACTGTGGAAAGTGTTGGAGATTTCAATTTGTAAACAAGTTTTGGACATTACTTTGGTGATTTTAATTATGAAAGAGAGAGAGAGAGAGAGAGTGGAGAACAAATCAGTAAGAATGTTTTTATTTGATTTCAAAATGTTAATGTAAATTACAATGACACTATTTTGACTTTACTTAATTGTTCCTCTTGAGTTAGTGTAAATATTGTCTATTTTTTTTAGCAGAAGGGCATAGTTTACCCTCTGTGGCTTGAACCAGATGATCAAACAAATTTGAATAAATAGCTATGTGGTACATCAGTTAAAGTAATGACTTGTCTTCATATTTTGTCCTCTGTACAGATTTGAGAGGAGACTTCCGTCAGGAACCAAGCGACACCATGGCTCTGCTTGGGGAGGCGGTCGTCTTGGAATGCTCCCCTCCTCGTGGGCACCCGGAACCGGAGGTCAGCTGGGAGAGAAACGGAGAAACGGTGGTGGAGGATGGGGTCCGAGTGAGAATACTGACTGATGGAAACCTGGTCATATCACAGGTAAGTTGGATAGTGGTAGTGGGCGTGTGGTGGAGGTGGTGGTGGTGGTGGTGGTGGTGGTGGTGATGGTGGTGGTGTTGTGATGGTAGGTGGTGATGGTGGTGGTGGTGGTGGTGATGGTAGGTGATGATGTTGATGATGGTGGTGATGATGATGGTCATAGTGGTGATGGTGGTGGTTGTGGCATTGGTGATGGTGGTGGTGATGATGAAAGATTGTTGTAGAAGTAATGGTCATGGTGATGATGATAATGGATTGGGGCACTGATGATGGTGGTGATGGTTGTGGTGATAATGTTTATGATGTTGCTTGTGGTGAGGACAACATGAGGAGACGGATATTGAGGAAGAAAATTGATGATGATGATAATGACGATGATTACATATTGCAACTATTCCTCCCTGCTGTTTCTCCCCATTAGCCTAAATCCAGCGACATAGGGAATTATGTCTGCTTGGCCACAAATTCTGAGGGAACCAAGCGAAGTGCTCCTGGACGATTGATCATAAATTGTAAGTTTTTGTCAAACACTTTCCTGGTAAATGCATGTATCCAGCATGTAGCATTCTTTTTAAATGCAACTGAACTGTTGTAAAAAAGTGAATTAACTTCAATCATAATCCACTTGACATCTGAGCTAAAGCTGGTGTAATAATATCCGAAACCCTGTGGAAGCTCACATTAAAGTACTATGCGCTAAACAAAAATAGAATATCACTGTTATTAATTCATCTTTCATTTTCTACTTTGTCGCAGCTCGCCCAGCTTTCACGGAGGTTCCCTTCGACAAGCTGGCCATACCTGGCGAAACCATCACCCTTCCCTGTGTTGCGGAAGGGGAGCCGGCACCCACCATCAGATGGGTGAAGGAAGATGGCACTCTACCACTGAACAGGTGAGTAACCATAGAAACCGCTCAAGAAACGGACCGCATCCTGCCCCATGAAATTGTTGTGCACCCTGCAGAAGAGGGCATGCAAGTGGATGGGTGGACAACTGACATACATTTCAAGAAAAACACATTTCAAAGTTGTGACAATTTTTTTCACTACATCTGCGCATTACATTTCAGTCCTCACATCATCAGATATGTCATTTGTTGGCTTATCATTTTAGCGATCAAAACTAAAAAAATTTTGAAATGTAACAAATACATGAATTTCCCACTGGAACAAAGGATAATGTGGTGTTTGCTGCTGGGATATTGAACATATGGCATTGTGAACATGATTAGAGCAAGTGTTGACTGCTTCCTGTAGTTTATGTTATGAGTAGCGGGTATGTTGAGTGATAGCGTAGTAAGTTGGGTATCTCACTGGTAAATATATATACAGATACAGGGATGTGATGATAGATAAAAATTGAAATGAATAAATGTGTGCCTCGTTTCAATAATGAAAGTATTGTGGAGCAAATCTTTCATTTTATAGGATGATGTCCGTCTTTGTCAGGATTATTAAGTTAACCCATTGCCTTCTGGAACGGGATAGTCCCTGTATTAAGCCTATGGGATTGAGAACATTCAGAACTCAAAGGCCGATTCACAAAGGAGGTTTACTTTAAACCATGGTTTACTTTAAACCATGGTTTAAACCCCCTCCTGGGTGTTTTAAGTGTACGTGCGCACGGAATCCAACCCAATTATATATTTTCTTTAAGCACGCGCATGGGCAATGTGCCCTTATTTACACTCAATTTACTACGCTAACAGAGGTTTAACCGTGGTTTAAACCTCCTTTATGAATTGGGCTAAAGGGTTAAAAGATGGAAGGGTTTTAAATTCTTTGATTTCCTATTATATTTCAGTGTAGTGTTTTTTTGCTGAATATCTAGCGTATTAATAGATAGAGTGATTTATAAAGTGACCCGTGAAAATATTTACTTTCTGAAATAAGATGCTTTAATTTCTCCTCTTTTTAATCTATAATTTTTTTTCAGGAATACCATGTTGCAAGACAGCTCCCTGAGGATAACCAATGCAGAGACGAGCGATTCAGGGACCTATGTCTGCACTGCTCAAAACACATTCGGAGAAAAGAGCGTTGAGGCGATCGTGACCGTCAGTTGTAAGTTTTAAGCATGAGTGAAGTTGGTAGTGATGTTTATGATGATGGTGGTGGTGGTGATGGGATTGATGTTGTTAGAGGAGATGGTGGTGGTTAAGTTGGTGATGCTGATGATGGCGAAGACGTCAATGATGGTGGCGGTGGTGGTGGTGGTGGTAATAATGATGATGATGATGTCGATGATGAAAGAGGGAGAAAGAAAGTTCAACAAAAGAGGGGTGGGATAGCTTTGGTTAATGATCGGTCTCTTTCTGTCTACTTGTACATGTATTCTCATTTCTACATATTGAGAGGTTTTTGTCGGCTGAAAGCCCGAAGGCTATTTTCCCTTATCATTTTAATAACAAACAGTTAACACCCTCATAGCTCTCAACAGGTGAAATGTTTGATAAAATCAGTCCTTATCTACAGTATATTGGGACTTAATCCAGCTTTGTGATTTCATTCACTCCATTATTTGAGGCGTATATGACGAGAAAAAGCTGAAGTGTTCGGGCCAAACATTTATGCTACAAGTGTGTGCACTCCCATATACCCATTTCTGTGTGCAGGCGTGTGCTTTTTCAGCGAGATTTCATATTTTAAAATTGGTAATTGATGTGACGCTCTAAAATGCATGATAACCCGGCCTCTGATTGCTTATTCTGAAAATAATCATGCTGAAATGATAAAAATATATGTTAGATGGATTAAGCATTGTCTCCTTTAGAATAAACAATTAGAATGTGCTTAAATGTAAAAGTCAAGCTTTCAAAACAATTATAAAATTTCCGCTTAACATCTTTAATATCTGCAGCAGAATCGTTAC
Organism: Heliocidaris erythrogramma; assembly: GCA_025617745.1. Taxonomy (NCBI): domain Eukaryota; kingdom Metazoa; phylum Echinodermata; class Echinoidea; order Camarodonta; family Echinometridae; genus Heliocidaris; species Heliocidaris erythrogramma. The sequence goes on from CM046854.1 coordinate 58,692,791, forward strand.
ATGTTACTTGTTATCAAGCTACAATGAAGCCGAGATGTGAAATTTGCCCCAGGAAATTCCTTAGCAATTAAGATCATTTCATTGTGGTCTAGCGTTGTCAGGACACAGCAACGGAGCCTTGCAGAGGCTTACCGCATCCTTGACATGCTCGTCTCATTCGCTGAGCGGCAAATTGACCACGCCGGGACTCGGTTAAAGAGACTCGGGTGAATCACGGCCACTTGTCGGTTTTCCGATCTGACCTTGGGGTCACATGACGTCCATCATGTTGATCCATATCAGGAGAAATCGACGCAGGTAGAGGCGATCGTTGGAATCAATTTACAGCTTATCGCAAATCGATATAGGATTTGATCGCCTTTTAAAGGAATTAGCAAGCAACAAAAAGGATGATGTAATTTTTGATGAGTGTACAGTTTTCCTAAAGTCATATGGAGCACACTACAAATCAAATTATCTTTAAAAAAGAATATGTTTTTTAAAGATAGTTGAGATTGTGATATATCATTTTGATGAAATATTCTTCAAATTAAGTAAATTACATACAGACTTTCTCTAAAAAAACAGTCACAAATATTCTTAATTTTAGATTATCTTTTTTTGTATGTATCAGATTTTAAATCCTCCATGTACATGTACTTTGTAAGCAAGAAAACTAAATGTTTTTAACTGAACCCATTGGAAATGGCTAACCAGTTGGCTACTCAATTTTCTGATTTTTCCAGGGTCAGTATTGAAGGGTTAATGATTATTTAGATTAACAAAATAATTCAATCTTCTGAAATAGTTGAAATAGTTTGAAAATGGTTTTCAATAGCTTGCAGAGAATACTCTGGTATTCTATATTTATAGATATTGTATTCCTCATTTAAGAAGTTTAGAACTTCCAGCAGCCCCTGTGATAAACATTCTTTGAAACACACCTACTGCAGCTTTAAGGAGGTTGTGAAACTGAGAAAAGGATGAGAGTTTTAAGCTGACAAGTGTACAAGCCAGATAGCCATCATCTGTCATACATCTCACCTCAAGAGATACCCCGCATCTATTCAAATCTCCTGCATCTCTCCTCCCATCCTCCCTCATCTCTCCTTCCTCTCCTCCCGCACGTCAACTCTCCCTGACACTCTGATTCCGCGCAGGGTATAATTTTGGAGGCGATTTAAAAGAGATTTGAGGAAGATCCTAGCCGAAGACTTCACCAGGGTCCGGCCTAACCCTCCGCGAGATGGATAAAAGTCGAGGGGATTGGGGTTACAAGGAAAGTGAAATGTTAGTTGTCGATGAATATTGAGCGGCTGATCCCAAAGACAAATGTAATTTTATTTGCGGAGTGGTAGATTTAGCTGATACCGTTTCTTTTTTGACAGCAGCAATTTGCACAGTGAATACTTACAGCTAGTTTAGGGTACTGGACTCCTGCAAAACAAAAAATGGTGTTTGGATTCATTTGTAATTTACCCTCCTATTTTTCTTTTACATGTACTTTGAAACATGAATTATAAAATGACTAAATGAGGAAATTATAAGTTTTCCAATACTAAACAAATAGAAGAGGCCTTTCCTGTTCAAGAAATGGACATTCCTGGAGGGGTTGAAATGCAAGTTGTATGTGGCCAATCAGCCTTCAAAAGTTTATTAAACCATTTGCCCATTCCAGAAATATTATATATATATATATATATAAAGGATAGCAAAGGTACATGTATGTACACACTGTTAATGCATTTAAAGCCAGTCGGATCAACATTTTTCTTGCTCCTGCAGAAGACGCTAGGAGTGTCAAAAATTCAAGAAATAGAATGTTGATCCGATTGCCTATAAATGCATTATCTGTGTATAGACACCGTCTTTGCCCCTGTCTATGTCACAACAACGCCAATATGTGAAATATATAATTTATCAGTATATTTGAATAGTGCTTAAAACAAAACAGCAAAACCAAAGAGAAAGACAAAACTTTCAGACATGCTTAAAATGTTTAACAGTGGTGAGAAAGAATTACACATGAATTTCTTAGATTTCTGCTCAAAACAGCATATGGAAAACAACCCGTATTCCTACGTTCCCAAGTTCTTTTCTTTATTGCAACCACATTGTTGAATTGATACCTACTTTTCCCCAAACCTTTCTTTAATAGGTATTACATTACTTCAAAACATTATCACAAGACACTAATCGGAAAGAGAAATATAGAAAGTAGAGAAAGAAAAGGGAAATTAGAGTTTTGTACAATACTCATGCCCAGAGCATTGTTTTTAAGCTTTCCAGTGTGGTTTCAGTGTCCTTGGGAAGCAACATTTCAAAGTTTGCGGGACCGATTTTCCCACATGTTCCTGTCAGAGATATTGATTGCAACCCCGCCACAAAGATACCGGGCAAGATAACATTCAAGTGTACGAGCCGTAGGTCTGAACTGGAAATTTCAATAGTACGAAAAAAAATGTAGAACCCCCGCGCTGCAAATGTATAACCCCCTCAAAAAGTATGTTAGTTTTCAGACAATATTGTGAAACCTGTGAGAAAACGTATATTTGAGGCGATTATTTCATTTTATGATGTGTAATATTTCAAGTTTTTAGGTCAGTCTCCAAGTGTTTCAAAAGAAGAAAAGTACAACGCTGACAGATTTGTAATTTCCGGAGCACACGGACCTCCATGACACCCCCCCCCCTTCTCTCTCTCCCCCTCCCCTCCCCCCTTCTCTCTCTCTCCCCCTCCCCTCTCTCTTGTTCTCTTTATCCTTTCTACCTCTTTCTCTCTCTCTCTCTCTCTCTCTCCAGTACCCCTCCCTCCCTCTCTCCTCCTCCCCTTAGTGTTGGAATCCCGTAATTCCTTATGAAATCCAATGAGAGGTGACTCAACTTCTCCCCAGCTCCCCAATTATGACAGCCTCTGTTTATTCTGCTGCGACCATATGTTCCTCAAAAAGATGGTGTCAGAAAATTATTCTGCCAAATCAAGAGCAAGATGTCAGCTTAGTGCCAAAAGGACGTTAATTCGGTGTAAAGGAATGAGATAAAGCCCTTCTGGCTACAAGCAAACCAAAATAAATTCAATCCCAGTCTTACTGCTCATCATGTATTTTTGTGTAAACGCAATTTCATCTGCTCAGAGACGAAAGGGCGTTAAACTGATATCCTTCAAACCAGGTTTAACGTCCTTCTGGCTCTCAACAGGCCATTTGTGTCACACCAAATATATACCTGCCAGCAGGGACATTGGACTGCACCAAGCATTATACTCTTTTTCTCAGAAAACAGACACATATTCCTCCCTTTTTTTCCTTCATCTGCTTTTGGGGGGTAAGGCTTCGTCGATACCTTAAACAGCAAACGGTTGCCGTACCATAGCTGTCGGATGTTGATACAGTATATAAAGCGTGCCCGGGGAAACGCTTGGAGAGCGATCTAAACCCATATTTATACTAGGTGTATTAGGCCTGGCATCAGTCAGGGAGGGAGTGCAAATGTTTTCGCAGGTGGAAGGGGAAGGGGGAGAAAAAAAAAATGGGAGGACTTTCCAAGTGGGTAGATACCGGTAGAGACGGGAAGATGGGATTTTATGTGATGATGAGACGAGGGTGTTGGGGGAAAACCTTTGCCGGTTTTTGTTATGAATAAAAGATGGTGATGGGATGCTGGCTGTCATGACAGCTTGATGTCTTAGGTTTTTTATTGAAAATAAAAATACAGCTTTGCATGAAAGTCGTAGAAGGGGTGTTAAAACCAGGTTTCTTAGACCTGAAGATAGTGCATCTGAGAGTGTCTGGTCGTCTTTGGGGTTCTTATCACAATTTTTTTTTTTGGGGGGGGGGGGGGGGAGGGGGGATTAATAACCACTGTTGCTGCATGTGGAAATGTTGGGAAATGTCTGTGCTACTTTCTGTGAGGTGCATTTCTTTTGCCGATAACATGGGTGTTTTTGCACGAGTATGATGTGTATGTGTAATTTGGGTTCACGGACATGTATCCATCAGACTTTTATGTCAACATCTGAAACTCAGGATTGTACCCTGGGTTGTTTTATAGGCAAACCAGGGGGGCTGACTGCTAGACAAAGCGTGCTTCCCAGTGATTTAACCCATAGACTACGGGAACCGGGTGGCTCATGTGTTAAGCCTATGAGAAATAAATAATTCAGTAGTCAACGGGTTAAGAATTTATTTCAGATATAAATGAAGTTACTACATGTGTATGTATTTGATTTAAACAACACAGAAAAGAAAACAAATAAAACTTGTGGACCCATTCAAAAACACTTTTATTGAAAGGGCAATATACCCCATATTTGGAAACAAACAAATATTAAAATAAAAAATGAATAAATTAATAATAAACAAATTTGGGTATTTTGTTAGTTACCAGTTGGCATATACAAAATGTCTTCATCATTTCGACTATTTTCTGTGAAAAAATGTCTGAGGGTTGATAGCCTGGATATTCAATGCAGCTGCATTTGATTTATTGAAATATATCATTAATTATCATTTATTAAAATGATGACGATTAATAAGGATTATGATTATTATCGTTCTAATATTTTTATCATTGTTTTGGATCTCTTGCTTTGTCCCTCCCCTAGCTGCTCCGATGTTTACCCGTGTGCCCGTTGATATGACCGTTGTCGTAGGTCAGGATGCGTTCTTCCTCTGTCAGGCTACTGGTCTACCCACTCCATCGATCTACTGGAAGGAACGAGGAGCAAAGGTAAGCCAAGTACAAAGTTCAAAGTTCAAGGTTCATTCATCATTTAAAAAGAAATGCATCACACTTTAGAATAGAGGCATTTACAGGTACAAAACTGCTAGAAAAAGACAGCATAAGTCTGTGTATTTTAACTGTGGTGAGCTATAACTTGGATCTGGTGGAGGTTGTTAGATTTTGATGAAACTTGAAACTTGGATTTCAAATTGTGTCGAGCAGACATAGACAAGTTTGGGATTCGGCAGTCATTAGGTTTAGTGATGTGTGAGTGGGATACAGCTACAACATGGAGTCATAAAGATGTACATGCATCCCTCAAGTGCACTCTCTATCACTCCCATTCTGATATCCCCTCAGGTTCTTTCTGACTCCCCCCCCCCCCCCCCATCTCCTCTTCTCTTGCACTCTCCATCATGCATCTTTCCTTCACTCTCTCACTCTCCTTCCATCTCCCCTTCTATCCTGTTTCTCTTTGTATCTCTTGCTTTTTACAACTCTTTCTATCTCTATCTCCCTCTCTCCTATTGGTTTCTCAGTCTCACATCCCATACTTTCTATTTATTGTATTTCATCCCTCTCACTTTCGCTGTCTTTCTCTTTCTTTCTTCTTTCCCTTTCTTTCTTCTTTCCCTTTTACACAATCTCTTTCTCTCCACCATCTCTCTCGCTTTATCTCCCAATATTTATTATCTCTCTTTCTATATTTCTCTTTGCTCTCTCCGTATATGTTTTCTTTCATTGAATATCTTTCCTTTCTCTTTCTCTCTCTCTCTCTCTCTCTGTCTCACACTCTGACCACTTGTTACATGTCCCCGTGCCAGCTACCTGTTCAATATGACATCATCATGTTTACTCATTCACATCCATACAAACACGGCGGTATCAATCAGCCACTTCAGAGTCGCTCTCCCTCCCAACACCTTGCCTCTATAATCGCCTCCTCCTCCGCCTACCTGTTGCAGACCATTGGATTACGAGGGCGCCGGCCAAGAGCGGCGGCGCCAGATACCTTCCATTTGCATACCCCGCCATGTTTCGCCTTGTCTGCGCGTCAGACGGTCGCCGGAGCGCGTCTTTCGTGAGTCACAGTGCTAAAGATTCGGATTAGGATTCATCAGCTGGGGTTCGTGGAAGATTTGTGTCAGAGAGTGTCTTGGAAGCCTGTCAGGTGGTGGAGATGAGTAGTGGGAGGGTCCTTCAGAAATATAGGTCAAATTCAGGAGCTTGGGAATAGCAACGAGGAGTAGATGTAAAATTCAGAAAGGAAAAGATGTAACTCACAAAATGCTTATACATGTACAGGTACAGAATATTATACATATACAGTATTTATAAAAGATGAAGCAGAATACATTATCAAAGGATTTCAAATGATGCGTAGTAAGGAATTGGAAAGAGAGAGACGGAGACAGAGATATAAAGAGAGAGAGAGAGAATATGGAAGAGAAGGTGAGACATACCATAAAAATATGAGAACTGTAATACAGGCCTACAATATAACATATTGAGGATAAGGAAAGAGGAAAAAAATGTTACAAGGAAGGAAAAATGTTAATAAAAGAGGATTGATTACAACAATATTATACTGCAAACGGTTAGGGAGGAGAAAATGAATTTATAAAGGAAGAATTCTAGGAAAATATCTAATAATCAGTGCTCACCAATGAGGAAGAATTGCTGAGAATAAGCAGAATATAAATGGGAAAAGTTATGAAAGTCGCAAATGGTAACACAGAAAAAGAATATTGAAAAAACAGCTTTAAATTCACGATTATGGAAGGGGTCAGATATTTCTCTTGAAGCTACATGTACTGTATCAACTGTCACCTCTGTAGCCTCAGCGGTGCCACCATTTCAAAATTTGGGAAGAAATTGCTTTGACTTCCGAGCCCACCTGTAAAAGATTGACACGGTAGCCTTAATAGCTTTCAGCGTTGCTTTTTAAACTTATTTATGGACATATGAAAATATTTCAGAGTCACTGTTTTCTTCTTCTTCTTCTTTTAAACTGACATAAACTGAACTATTTGACAAGAAGTGGAAAGAAGAGTTAGGAAAATCCAAGGAAGAAAGTAAGATATTTATATATAGAGAGAGAGAGGGGGGGGGGGGGGGTTGGGGGAGAGTTGAGTGGGTTGAACATGGACACCAGAATTTCCAGTCTCTCAAATGTCAAATTCTCCAGCATCATATTTGATTTCAGAAGTCATTTGCAATTCCAAGTGTCACGGAGAGGACCCAGTTTTCTTCTGAATTTTGTAATGTGTAGTTACATGTAGCTCCCACTTTCTCTCTTCCTCTTTCTCAATCTATAACTCTTCCTCTCTCAAAAGTGACACCCGTTTCTAAATTCACAATTTCAATGTCTTGGCATGTTTTTACTCCCCTTTCCCTCTTTCTCTTTCTTTGTGTCCCTCTTTCTTTCTTTCTCACTTTCTCTCTCTTTCTCTTTCTATCTCTCTCTCACTCTTCCTCTTTCTATCTCACTTTCACTCTTCCTCTTTCTATCTCACTTTCTCTGTCTCTCTCTCTCTCACTCTTCCTCTTTCTATCTCACTTTCTCTCACTCTTCGTCTTTCTATCTCACTTTCTCTCTCTCACTCTTCCTCTTTGTATCTCACTCTTCCTCTTTCTATCTCACTTTCTCTCACTCTTCCTCTTTCTATCTCACTTTCTCTCACTCTTCCTCTTTCTATCTCACTTTCTCTCACTCTTCCTCTTTCTATCTCACTTTCTCTCTCTCACTCTTCCTCTTTGTATCTCACTCTTCCTCTTTCTATCACACTCTTCCTCTTTCTATCTCACTTTCACTCTTCCTCTTTCTATCTCACTTTCTCTCTCTCTCTCTCTCTTCCTCTTTCTATCTCACTTTATCTCTGTCACTCTTCCTCTTTCTATCTCACTTTCACTCTTCCTCTTTCTATCTCACTTTCTCTCTCTCTCTCTCTCTTCCTCTTTCTATCTCACTTTCTCTCTCTTCCTCTTTCTCTTTTATTTCCCTGTCTCCCTCTCTTTCTCTCCCTCTCTCTCACTTTCTCTGTCACTCTTTCTCTCTTGCTCTCACCAAAATGATACATGTTTCTAAACTTGACAATTTTGATGTCTTGGACACTAACGCCTCAATCAAGCAGGTGCTTGGAGTGCTGGAATCTTTTCTTTTCGAGATGGATTTTCATTATCGAGCAAAAATCTGACAAGTTAATGAAAAGAAAATGACAAATAACAAAATTATTGATTCAGATTGCAGCAGGTGATTAAAGAATATTGCTTATATAATATCGTCATCCCCCGTTGTCAAAGCTTCAACAATTTCCAGCGAGTTATAGGCGTCTGAAGGATGCTCATGACACCCATATTCCCGCTTGCTTGGCACGTAAACAAGCTACATTTATCATTCAAGCGCAGGATGTGTTAAGTGGATAAGGGAGAAGAAGTTTTGACAATATGAAATATCAAAGTATGATTTATTGTTGTTTTTCACAACCGTGCACTTTTCTGTACCCCTGTTATGTCAGAGGATGTGACATATTCAAGTTTTCCATGAGCCAATGTGTCGATGTTATAGAGAAACAACGACATTGAAAAACTTTTCTTTTCTCATGGTGCCTTGAAAACAGACAAGTGTCAAGAAAAGTTATGAAATATTCCTTGACTGGCTAAAAGAACTGAATTTTAGCATGGCCTAACAATTTGTTTTTCTCGTCATTATTTAAAAACTTCTTCTCCTCCTCCTCCTCCTCCTCCTCCTGCTCCTTTTTCTTTTTTCTTCTTCTTCTTCTTCTTCTTCTTCTTCCTCCTCTTTTTCCAACTTTATTTTTGTTTTTTCTCATTCCTAGTTTCTACTGCACTAGGTAAATTACTGAAAAATATTTTGTGTGCTTGGCTGACTTGATTTGTTCATGGTAGACATGCAATGTATATAATAATCAAAGTAGCCAATGATCAGGCATATATGTACGATTAAATTTCAGGTTACATGGATGTTCAGATATACATTATTGTGCCTTGCTGAAGGGTGCCAATTATGGACAATGGGTGTACATTCAAAGAAAAAAAAAATCCAAACTTATATTACCATTCATTCACTACATAGAGTAGTAAGTTTTTATTTTGTTCATCATCCAAATTGTTAACAGTGAAATGATTTCTTCAGAAATAAGAAAAAGCTGAAATAGTTTAGAAATTTGATCAAAATAAGTATTTGCACTCTTCTGCCAGGAACACAACAGTATATGCGTCCATTTTAAGAGATTTTTTTTTTAAGAGTATGTATCTCATTTAAATTTTCATCCTTCCTTGTCTTTTTCGCAGCCCCTCATGTTTCCGGGTGACCGTACAGAACACTACGAGGTCACCAATGATGGCAGGCTGCATCTCTTTTCGGTGACGCGAGAGAACGAGGGCTACTATGTCTGCTCCGCGATGAGCGGAAGGGGGTCTGTAGAGGATTCTGCCTATCTCAGAGTTCTTGGTAAGTCAACTTTAATAATTCCTCTCCTGAGCGCTAGAAGAGCATTAACTCCTAACACAGAGATGATGCCTTCTGGCTCTCAGTGAATGACAATAATTGCCTGTTGAGTGCCAGAAAGGCGGATAAATCTTCTTTAATGTCCTTCTGGATCTGAACTGACGGTATGCTGGGAGTTGTGGAAGTTGTTGTCTAATGTGACTTTTGTGGGATTGTAATAGTTGTTTTCTAACTTTTTCTCCTTAATTCCATAATGATGTTCCAAAATGATCATACTTGAAAAATTCTCGATCTAAACTTCAATTTCATTTTCACTTTGCAAAGTTTTTTCTCTTCTTCATACCATAACTCTAAAGTGAGAAAGTCATGAACTTTGCCCAAAATCGGCTGCAATACCCAGTTTCCATTGAAACTACATCAGTCAAAACAGTTGAATGAATTAGCAACGAAAGAAACATGAGCACTGTGAACGTTCATGTATTCATTTTGGGGAAATGTTATAGACCCCAGAAGGAATTTTTTTTTCAATGAAATAACAAAAGAGTATTACATGATTGACCAGTTCCTCTTGTGATTTAAAATGATTTTTTTTTTTATAAAACAGGAGCCCCTTTCCATGTTTAAGACTCTTGTATATAGATATATATTTCTCCCTCCCCCCCCCCCCTCTCGCTTTCTTTTATTTTTCAAATAATTTCCCTACTGCCCCTACTCTGCCCTTGGACATGTCACAATGCTGACTTCACATGTTTTGCCTTCCAATTTACATGGAGACTACTGTCTGAGGTTGTCCCTAGGAAAACATGTTGTACGTTGAGAGCCAGAAGGACGTAGATTCGTGTTATATTATACGGATTTAACGCCCTTCTAGCTCTGAGCGGATGATATTTCAATGAAGACGTCTCCCCCTGATGTGAAAAAAAAACCCAACTCGGTTGAACTGCGCAACCTGGTATAACCCAGGAATAGACAAGTCCCTGACTCGTCTTGTTATTAAATGCCGTCGTCGACAGAAACGTAAACGCCACTTAGGGAGTTTCTTTGATCTGTGCTTCAGCCGCAGAGCCGAACTCGATCATCCCCCATCGCCCGGTTGTCGATCTCACCAGATCGTCCCTGGAAACCCGGAGTGGAGAATGCGTCTTAATTAGCCCGCTGTCCAACTCACTAGGTTGTTCATCCACCTCTTGAATTTGGACTTGGTTTGGCTGATGTAGACATCTGAATTTCTCTTGTTAGATTGGATCTCTCTCTCTCTCTCTCTCTCTGTACTTCCCCTTCTAATTCTCTATATATCTTACTCGTGCTGTCTTTTTGTTGGCCTTTTCCTTTGTCTCTTTCTATCTCTCTTTCTTTTCTCTCTCTCTTTCTCTCTATCTTCCATTTCCCCTCCTACTTCCCCTTCTCTCTTACACTTGCTGTCTTTTTCTCTCTCTTTCTCTCTCTCTTTTTCTCTCTCTTTCTCTCTCTCTTTCTCTCTCTCTTTCTCTCTCTGTGCATCTGACAGAGTTTTTGTCTGTTTTCTCTTTCTCTCTTCCTGTTTTCTATTTTAGTTTGTTTCTCACTTTGACTGTAGGTCTTTCTGTTTTTTTCTGTCTCTATTTCTCATTCTCTATCCCTCTTTTTCAGATGATCATATGAGAGCCGAACTCAAAAACAAATACATCAACTTAGTTTTTATTTTGTTTGATTCTAGTTAATCTGCGCATTTTATTCAATAATATTTCTCTAAACACATTAAGACAAAGGCTAATGAACAAAGAAAAGAAAAATGGAGAAATATAAGCAGTGATAACATGTGAAAGCTAAAATATAATTCGTATTGGGAACAAAGTCCAAAAATATTTGCAACTTTTAAATGTTAGATTTTTAGAATTACTTCTTAAACATGCTAAGATTAAGAAGTCCACCTGTTTGGTAAAAAGAAAATGAAGGGTATCATTTTGCCAGCCTTCCAGTTGCTTTCCATTTTGTAGCGGTTTCACGTGCCTCAATAACATACAACCACAGATCAAAGCATCATCTATCTGAGGCAGCTCTTCTCCAACTTTTCTGACACCTCACCGTGTAACGGGGACCGACATCGATCCCGAGGTTGACCACGGCGCTGGCAAACTGGGCAGATCCCTGTCAGCGAGGCGCGGCGGTGTGGGGTTTCAGATCGCAGGATGTGCGACCCCGATGACAGGGGAGCGCGGCCCCTCACACAGGGGCGCAACGGTATCCCGGCAGTGGTGACCTGCGGTATCACTGGTCTTGGGTGTCCATCATGCGAGAAGGGAGGGAGGGGCACCCCTGGATGGTAGATAAAGAAGATAGAGAGAAAAAAAAGGAAGGTAGAAAGGAAGGATGATTTGATGATAATCTTCCATTTTACCTTTTTTTAAATGGTGGAAGACAGTTCTTATACTGTCTGTGTATTTTTGCACTTCTGTCTCTCTCATACTGTTCACCCTCAATGGCCCTGAATGAATATATTTTTCTTTTACTCTCTGTATTTCTCAGACATTTCTGCTCCCCAATCATCCCTACCATTACTTTTTAACCTATTGAAGTACTTGTACAGTCCAACCCGTCTATTAAGGCTACCGAGTGGGAACAGAAAAAGTGGCGGATGTAGACAGGTTCCACATCACATGCTTCTTTCTAACAGGAGACAAAGTCATTATAGATGACCATTCTAAACAGGTGGCTTCAATACAGGAGTAGTCTCTATAAAGACATGTTTGACTCGACATTTTAATAATTCAGATAACATCTCTATACATCCCTCTGTATTAACCATCTCCCCTGCTCTCAGCTATAAACCAGCTTTGAGATGCCATCACCTCTCTGCGCACCCAAGTTCGAGGTCACCTACCCCTTCAGTAGCCTCTATAAAACCAATCTTCATCCCCTTCTTGTATGTCTGATAGAGAATCCCCGTTCATCCCCCGGGCCACTATCGATGTGTTTGGGGAACACTTTAACCCAGTTTGGCTCAAATTCTCCCTCATCAAGATCATCATTTGCCTCTTTATTTGTTAGCTATTCTTGGTCTCTTCTTCTTCTTCTTCTTAGCTTTTGCTATTTTTGTCATATGTTTGCTATCTTTCCTTCCCTCTCTTCAATCTCTCTCTCTCTCCGTATCTCACATTCGCACATTGTTTCTTTCTGTCTCTATATCTCTGCTTACTTCCAGCTCCTTCAGTTTTTTTTTTCATCCTTCTCTCTCTCTCTGTCTCTCTCTCTGTCTTCCTGTCTCTTCCTGTCTCTCCCACTCTCTTTTGCTCTCTCTGCTGCTCTATATCTATCTCTCTCTCCACTCTCTATCTCCCCCTCTCTCTCCCTTTTCTTCATTTCTCCATTCTCCATTTCCCCCACTCTTCTTATTTACCATACCGTTTATATCTGTATCTTTCTCTATCTGTCACATCAGGAAAATTGGAAAAGAAATATTATTTTCTACTTTAAACCTCTCCTGTTTATTTTCTCTTGTTTCTTCCCTTCTTTCCATTTTCAAATTATCCAGTAGATTACAGTGCTCATCATCATCTTTTTTATGTTTACCCTCAATATGAAGCCAAGGTATTAAACATCATGAGGCGAAGAAATATATTATGATTCATGATATATGCTATTTCTGGAAAACCTCACAGTCATAATGACCAATATTATGGATTGAAGAATGAAACGTTTTACCTTCTTTCTTTTTCAGACGATAACCTCCCCCTACCGCCCATCATTCATATCGGTCCTTCCAATCAGACGCTGGTAGAAGGGAGCCCCGCCCAACTAGTATGCCAGGCAGAAGGCCGTTCCCAACCTTCCATCGACTGGTTAAAGGATGGAGCACCCCTGCAACTTGTGGGTACTCGGTAAGTATCTATCTGATAACACAGTGATATGCTCATCATACATCATTGTGTCCTGTTAGAAAAGCATTAGTACATGTCTGCGAATTCCTAATACAATAACTATTAGGAATTCCCCTGAAAGTGACCTTCTCCTAGTCGTATGATATGCATGTACATGTACATGCAAAAGCAAAGCAATATATTTGCCAGAAGTTTATAAAGTATGTGCTTGTAGCAAAGAATATATACCATTCACATTCAAAGTTTATTGATCATACACAGAAATAAATATCCAATTGACTTTAATAAAAGTTATTTCCGGAATAGAAAAAAAGTATCAATACTTAAACGCATGCCTTTCCTGTTTGGAAGATTATATCGTCTGTTTGGAGCGAGCAGGGCATTAGCTCTGTACAAATGATGGGACTTAACGCCCTTTTGGCTCCAAACAGACGTTATTATGATGAAAATAACCGTAAAGGTTAAAATCCAACACTTGAACATACACGCACCGTTTGCAAGAATGATGTGAATGTACTTGGAACCTAAAGCTGTTTGTACTTTTGTTTTGAATTTCATTACCAAGTAAAAAATGGAGGGCTTTTCTTCCAAGCGGACATTGTACTTCTTGATCGTGCAGTTGCAAAAGAGAGAATTTTTTTTTTTTCGACTTCAATTTCTTCCCCGTCACTGACTTCCATCCATCTTAAATTGCATTACGAAACCAATACTATATTTCTAGCGCCATAGTTATTCCAACTCTTTCCCAATAGAGAGAGAGAGAGAGGGGAATGAATACATTCTACATACAAAGAGATGAAATGAAATACTGCAAGGAGCAAAAATAGACATTCTTAGAGCTATTATTCTGGCATTATTCACTCAAGACTGCACATTTATGGTAGAGGCGATGGTGTAAGTTGATTAAAAGAATTTGCAACGACGTGTTCCTCCCCCTCAGTGTGGTCTGAAGTAAAAAGAGAAAAGCAGTCAATATACTTATATTTTTAGATGAATACCGTGCATTGCTCATTAACTCTTTGAGTACCATAGGTTGGTAAACCACATATCGATCCATGTACACTTTGTTTCTTGCGGCTAGAAGGGTTTTAAGGCCTGTGGAAAAATTACGCTGGTGATAGCACAAGTTTAGTATTGCTATGATGAAAGTGCACATGCATGTAAATATAACTTGCATGCACTATAACTTTTTTTTTACTGTTTTTCTCTTGTTTCAGCTTCCTTCTATTTACTTTTTCCCCATTCTCATGGTATGTTTTATTAAGAAAGAGAAAATATAATGTCAGAATGAGAAAGAGCACAAAACCAAAATATATCATGTATATTTGGGTTTCAGTTGTTACATGTATGTCATGATTACATTCGATGTGATATAGGTTGTGATGTATGTACATTCCTTGTCTCTCTTCATTTGCAAGAGAGGGAGAGAGAGAGAGAGAGAGAGGGAGAACATAACGGGCAGAGAGAAAATAGAATAAAGAGAGATTAAGAGTTATTGAGTGATAGAGAAAGATGATTTTAAATATGCCCAAGGAGAAAGTGGTATGGACAGATATATCCATGTATATACAGAGATGAAGAGTGAGAGAGTACGAGGGAGAGGGAGAGAAAAAGAGAGAGAGAGAGAGAGAAGAGGGGGAGGGGTAGAGACAGACCAACAGACAGATGGAGAGAGAGAGAGAGAGAGAGAGACATAGAATGTAATTATCTCAACTTAGATCTCATTTGATGCATTCATGAAATAACATTATCTGAAACAAAAGTACGCATCTTCTTCTTCTTCTCTCGTATGTCACCCACATCAGTCAAAATTGGCAGTTACTGAGGTAGGTGGCCAGGTCTGGGTTGTCTACCTCTGTGAGTGGGCATGGGGGTCTCATCACAGGACACTCATTGATAACATGTACATGGGTTTGTACTTGTCCACATGGGCAGAGGTCAGAGTCTGTGATTCCCCATCTTTTCATGGTTGCTGCATATCGGCCAAAGCCATCTTATGTTTGATTCTTAACATTCTTCTTCCAGAGTTACTATGGATGGTTCCGGAACGCTGAAGTTCTCTTCCCTGACACCGGATGATGCGGGTCATTACACCTGCAGTGCTGCTAACAGTGTAGGAGCCACAAAATGGGCTGCATCACTCCAAGTCATCAGTAAGTCTACAATATCTTGGTTTTCATCCATCCTATTTAGCCCTTAAATGAGTCCTGCCCTGCATGAGTTGACCTGTTGCGTAATGAACCTCGTCATCTTTTTAGAAGTGCTTGTCAAATAAAAATGTCTCCAATTAGGTGCCAACAGTGGTTATCTAAATTAGATGTGAATACAGGGATGGAAAAAATTATTTCTTTTACTTCTCTTCTTATCTTTTTAACCCCTCTTTCACTTTTTTTCTTTCAACTCCTCTTTCTTTCCTTCTCTCTTTCTCTCTATTTTTGCCCTCTTTATTTTTCCATCCCTTTTCTCTCCATCCTCTTTCTCTCGTCCTCTCTCTCTCTGTATGTAATACATGTAAGCAGTGACTTGGGTATTACACTGACACCTAATATGGAATACAGAGTTTTAAAAGAAATTTTAATTATTCTTGGAGGGGGATAAAAAAGATGCATTGAAGATTTGTATACATACATGTATATAAATCTTACAAAATTGAGCAAATGTGTTTTTACCATGTGATCTGTTAAGAAACAATATAGTTAATCTTTAAACCTCTCCATCCACAAGTGATCTTGTAAATATTTTTTTCCTATATATTTTAATACTAAAATATTCTTTTTTTTTCCAAACAGGACGAGCATTTGCGGAATCGGAGCCAGTCCACGAAGCTCCAAGCGTGACACAGCTACCTCAAGCCCCAGGGTTTCCTATCGTTGATAACATCACTAGGACAACCATGAGGCTTACCTGGCCTAGCGCCAGACCCCTGCCAGACAGAACTGTCTCACTGACGGGATACAGGGTGGAATACTTCACTCCAGATAGGATAACAGGTGAGTAAGAAATCATGTCTTTCATTTTAAAATTGAAATTTTTGTCATAATGTTTGTATTATGATGAATAAGGAAAAAAGGTACGATTGCAAATTTGTCTCACAAAAATTTTATTTGTCATACAAGTTTGTACACAGTGGCACCATAGGGGTTAAAATCGAGTTGTAGAGAAAAGGTAGGTAGTTGGTAAAGTGAGTAGAAAAAGAAGACAAGTGTAAACAAAATGACAAAGTGCAAGCTGCAATACTTGATATAAGCCACTGAAATCCTTGAATCTGATTGGTGGAGAGCAAATTTGTCATAGATATGGGACAGTTGTTATTGATAACAAGTTTTATGAAACAGGGCCCATAACATCAGCAGTGTACACATTCTACATGTCCTTTCCCAGTCGAGTGTTGCAAACTTCATCTAATATCCACTCTATCTCTATCCCTCTCTCTCTCTCTCTCCACCCCTACTTCCTCAACAGGATGGACAGTAGCCGCTGAGCGTATCCAAGGCAACTCCTTCGAGGTCAGGAACCTAGAACCAGGGTTCACCTATGTCTTCATGGTCCGAGGGATCAACGAGCATGGCTATGGCCCACCGAGCCCAGTCAGCATTTCGGCCAACACCCCGACCGGTACCCATCGTGAGATCCCTGGTCCTAACGCTGAACCGGGCGTCACAACCCCAGCTACCGAGGGTAAGCATCTTCACCATAACCCATTATTTTTTTTTTACCTTTTATGTTTCAACTTTAGATATGTTGATAATATTGTAATCACAGGACAAATTTTATCATATAGTAATGAATTATGTTATTAAAACATTTGTGTGACAATCTTTTATTCATTTATAAACATGGCCATAAATCAAACTTAAATTTCTCTGTTTGTAAAGACAAAATGACTTTGTCATGTTGATGGTATAATTCAGTGAGTATTTTCTTTGTGTTAGAGCACAAGAATAAAATACCCTGTTAATCCTTTTGTCATGACCCAGAATGGTGTTACAATACACCTTCTTACCACTTTTAACAAATATCCTCAACTTTTTGGCCTCTTTCCCTTTTTTCCTTTAATAGTTTTTCCTTCATGAAATACAAGAATTTTCACACTTTTGCTTGTTTTGTTTTTGATGCGCAGGAGCAGAGAGCAGAGACATTCTCCAAGACAAGCTGGACAACTGTGGAGTGTACATTAAGAGGGTACAAGTCCTCGGCACCCAAGTGATCAATGTTACTTGGCAGGTAAATGCATTTAACCTGTTGACAGCTGAATGCTCCCATTCCTCTGGGCTTAATACAGAAACCACCCTGCTCTGAGTGGGTTAAGTGCCTAACGATATTGTCATGAAAACATAATTTTTTTTACATGATATCTTGTTAGATTCAATTCAATTCAATTTATTTATTTCATAGAAATCACACGAATGAATATATACATGAGGATCTAACACCCTAGAAAAACCAGTGGCTTGAGATTGTAGGGGGATCAATAACATAAATGACAGTTAATTAGGAATGGGGATTGATCGGCAGATTTTAACTCCATCCACAATTTTGAAAGTTGTATTATTTGTGACCCATCTGCTTTAAACCACCAGTAAGTTTCTGGAATTCATATTGTTCGATGTAATTTCTGCAAGTGAAGATTGCAAGCTTTGGAATAATGTCTAGCACCTGTAGTTTACTTAGGAGAAGTCACATAGATGTCTGTGATTGATTTCTGCACAGATTGTTCGGAATGGAGATTACATCGACGGCTACTACCTCAAGGTCACTCCCCAGCACAAAGCACCAGGAATCTTTGAGATGAACCGAGTGGTCAACGACAAGACCGCTGTCCAGGGTGGACTCCAGCCATGGACAGAGTACGGGATCACCGTCCAGCCATACCATGGGGCATGGCATCGTGGCAGAGAGAGCAAGAGGGTCGTTATAAGGACAGCGCAAGATGGTGAGTGGAGAGAGCCATAGATGGAAATTGTGTTTTTAATCAGTTTCGTTTTATAGTGGTAAAGGATTTGGTCTCTTCCAAAGGATCACGAAAAGTTTTGTTATTGAGACAGTCATGATGGCTAATGGTTTAAGTAAATTCATATGAATATGTAAGACTCATAAATATTAATTGAGAGATAATTAACAGTAATGCAGTAAAACATTAGTGTTTTACAAATTTTCAAGCAATTCGCCATATGTCTGTTTGTAGGTGCATCATGCAAAACGTACATTAAGTGATATTCTCTCTCTTATCTTTTTGTGTAGTTCCAAGGGCGCCACCCACCTCCATCAAAGCCAGACAGAACGGCTCCACTTCCATCAAGGTCAGCTGGCGTCCTCCCGCCGCCAACCAGGTACCCGGGATCATCGCTGGCTACCACGTCTTCTGTCTCAGCGAGAACCCTCCCCACCATCCTAACATCACCACCAGAAATAACAGGACCTTGGAGATTGCCGTTGCTAACCTCCGACCAGGGGCGCAGTATGGGGTCAAGGTGGCGGCGTATACGATCGCAGGGATGGGACCCTTCAGCGATATCGTCTACGTCACCCTGCCTCCAGGTAAATCATGGTTTATATGTCTCTGTCATTTTATTTTAAAAAGTCGTTGAAAAAGTTTTTTTCAAATTTGTTGATCAAACATGTTTTAGAGACTTTTTATAATTCTGAAATCAGCAATTTCACCTTTGAATATTATCACTTTATTAGCTATTTACAATATTATGATGTAATTGTTACATTGATGAATGCTGTGATGTTACGGACATGGTGCTAGAATTTATCCAGCGTTTCCTATTACATATTATGAAATTTTTGTTCTGTTTGTTGATAATAGCGCTGCGAATCTGCGAAAAGATGCCAAGTTTACTCAATAGAGATTTTTCATGTCTAATGGGTTTAATCCAAATTTTGTTGCACTCAGTCTCTAAGAGATTAAGATTGATATTCCCAAACTTCTTTCAAGTACAAAAAAATGTCATCATTCTCTTCATCATCATCATCATCATCATCATCATCATCTTCCATCATCTTCCTCCTCCTGTAGGTCCAGATGACCCTGAGAAGAGGGGTAGTGACGGAGACGGTCGTGATACTGTTGGTGGAGGAATGGACATCTTATCAGAGCCTTGGTTTTATGCTGCCGTAGCCTTGGCCCTACTCTTTGTGATCACATCTATTTTTCTCCTCTTCTGGCGTCGGCATAAGAAGAAACCCTGCTCACCTGTAGGAAACGGTAAGTCAAGCTTGTGGTCCATTTCGTGAATTATGAAGGTCATGGTCAAGGTCAAGAACTATGATATTCACGTTCAAAGTCATGACATCAACATCGGTTTTCAAAAGGCTTGGTCTGAAGCACAGCCATTGATTTATCGTGATGTTTACCAAAACCAATACTTCCTCAGTATCCCCCGCAGAACTTTATTGACCAAAAAATTCAATTTGTACAAATAACTTAAAACATACAAATAAACCGTCATAAAAATGGTCAGTTTTCATTTCATCTTCTTAGAATTTTAATTGTTATTCAAAATTCTTTTACTGTAAACAATCAACTCCAGTGGAATTTCTTATGGAGAATGGTTTCTTTTTTTCTTTTTTGTTCTGTTAGTCAAGGTTTCAATATGCAGTGTTGTTCTGCATATGGGCACTCTCTTGCATATCAGTTTTCCTTCAAATTCAAAACGTTTTGTATTTTCTTTTGATTTTCCCTACAGTTATGATAAGCAAGGACAATGTTACAGTCCAAAATATGTAAGTATACAGCTTTTCTCTTGTGTTGGTTATTTTGTTATGTTTCAGTATTAATATCCATTGTGTGAATGCTTCATTATTGGGTAAGAACTGCTTTGAATACCCCCTGCTGAATTTTAGAAGGAAAAAATAAGATGATGTTCGTAATATTCCTATCCTCGTCTCAACCCATCGTTAACCGGTATTCTTTGATGATATTCATGGGCTTGTTTTCTGTTTCTGATATACACGTATCTCTTTCTGTTTCACCAGGGCTGCCAGACCAACACAGCTGAACGGGACTGCTCATCCGGAGGGGGAAACAACGTGGACCTCCAGTGGCCCTCCACATTCTCACAACCACCAAGGTACCTGATCATTCAGATAATTATTTCTCAGATGTCCTTATTCTTTGTGTGCTTATCATTAAAGTTATGAATTTAAGAGAGCTTAGCGTAATGGAATGGTGATAGTGGTGAATTCAAAGTTGTAATTTGACATACGTAATGGCAGTTTGGGTAATATTAAGCCTCATCAAGCTAGTTGCGGTATATTTACTAGCTTTATGGTTTAATGATATGTTCCTACCTTAATGCAATAAAATTATGACTTAACATGTATTTAGCATTCCGGACGCGTCTTTTCGTGCCGCTTTGTTTATCTAAGTTATCTCATTCCTCATATGCCTGTTCGTAATATGGAGAAAAGAAGCGAGAATATTTTGCTTTCAAAGGTATTGAAATCAAACTTAAATTCTTGAATAGTATTTACTTCTTAGAAAACTAAACATACTTGAGGAGGAACTAACAACGGAATAATAGACTGTATAAATAAAGCGATAATTGATCTGTTTATAGAGGAGGTCACTGTCATTCTTTTTTTTCCTGAATATTATTTTCAGCTTCGAAGTAATGTTATCTTTGGGCAGTGTTACTGTTAAGATGGTATGAATGTTTGTGTAAGGGTGTCACTTTGAGCAGATGTTGTACTACATGTATATGATTTCTGTATTCTTTTGACAGGTTGTATGGGTAATTGCTGCACAGGCAATGGTTCTTCTGGTGATGACACGCTTGAGAAGAACAAGCCCCCTCCCTCTAAGTGGCCCAACGGTGCACCACCTGTCTGGCTTCAAGAAGTATACAGTAAGTAACAAACAGACAAACAAACAAACAAATTAATAAATAAATAACAAACATAAGATATAAAAATAGTAAAGATAAACAAACACACCGAACAAACCCCCTCCATCTAAGTTGCCGAACGTTGCCTTATCAGTCTGGCTTCAAGAAGTATACAGAAAGTCCCAACAAACAAGTAAAATGAGACAACAAATAGCACAAATAAACAAACACACCAAACAAAAGAAATTGAAATGCTTTATTGTTTTGTCAGGATCATGAAGTTATACTATCCAATATGCACACGCATATTTATACTATTCATACAAATTGTTAAATATGTTGTTAGTCCCTTTTTTATCCATTGGAAATTATCATGTATTTCAAAGGTTACATATTTACTTCTTTTTTGTTCTTTGAAAGAGTAAAAACCTGTATGCAACTGAATGAATTCATGTTGTTTGTTAATTAATCCTGAAGACAGATGTACATAATAAATAGATGATTGACAATATTTATGAATACATACATGGATTACTAGATATCTATATAGAAACAAGTTAATATATAATGATGTTTTCTCTGGGGTTTTTTTTATAGATCCCAAGTACCCATCCCATTTGCAGAGTCAGGTGAGCAAAGAAACGCATCTCACACATGACAGTCAGAGCAGCTCAGGATTCGGTTCTTCCTTCCCTACTCTGAGTACATTCCATGGAATGATGATGCACCCAAGGTAAGAATCTCTTCCTCCTTGGTCTCCTCTTTTACTTCTTCTGCCACTCACTTCCCTCTGTCTGTCTGTCTCTTCCCCATCTTAAGTTCCCTCTCGTTGAGTAGTTCAAGATTCTGTTCTCCTTCCCTTCTTTGAAGAACTTCAAGGAGCCCAAGGCACCCAAGGTACAAAGCTCCTTCTTGATATCCTCCTTTCGTGTCCATGCTGTCCCTCTTCCCCTCTCTCTCTCTCTCTACCTCTCAGGAGACCTGTTTATGCATACTTCTTGAACAAAAGTTTCTCTTAACAACTCAAAAGCTTACCAGAGGCTTGCCCAACAAAGCAGCAACTAATGTATGCAAAATGGTTCCATCCATAGAGTTGTCATTTTTCATAGCAGGTGCACTAGATAGTTGGTAACTAAGGATTCTGGAGAGAAACGTACATGCATAAATTGAAATACATTAGTAAACAGGTCTGTTGCTTATCTGCTTTGCTCTTTTGCCCTGCTACATGTAACTTCCCTTGCTCTCTGTCCTCTGCCTTTTTCTCTCTCTTTCTCTGAAAATACACCGCATGAAAATGTAAGTCTTCGATTAATGAAGAAATAATTTCAATACTCGATCTCTACTGCAGCTCACCAGAGTATGCTGTGGTTGAAAACGAGGCTGAAATGGATGAGGAATTGAGCGTCCATGCCGGTAGCACACTTCCCATCATCCCTAGCCCAGGTTCCGGCCGACCTCCACCCCAGTACAACCAGCACCTTCACTTCCCCAACCACCAGATGTCAGACGACCCGGAACCCTACGCCTCGGCAACTCTCGTCCAACCTCCGAACATGCGGGAGTACCCCGCCCGGCGACAGAACTGCAGCGATAACAGCTCCGAGTGGTCCGGCTCGTGGCAGTCTTCAAATAGGGAGGGGCGTCGCCCAGGTCGTATGGTAAAGCCTGGAGGGCACGGGAGTGGTCATGGTAGCCCCAGGGGTTGGCATGCACCCTATGATGGACCACCGGCAGTCCCTGATAGAGGTTCGTTATTTATCCTTTCTTTTGTTATTTTTTACTTGTCATGAATGTGTTAATTTGTTTTTGAAAGAGAGACATTGAGAATTGATCACACACAGACCCTGAGGTTGATGCTGGTGAAAATTAACAATTTTTTTCTGTTTTCTAGCCTTAGGGTCTTTCTTGTTATGGCAAGGTTTGAACAGCCCCGACTATTATGGCCTTAGTATCAGACTATATTGACAAAATGGAATCGTCATATTTGAATTTGTGAATCTTCCCTTAATTCAATGTTTTGCTAATGTAGTATCCTTCTGATTTCTTTTAGATATGAATTACTCAGACCAAGGTAGTCAGTACTCAAGATGCAGCTCAGCATCCAAACGATGCAGACATCCGCACGCCACCACACCAGGTAGACAACCTCAGCGAAACTGGGCGGAGTTCCTGCCCCCTCCTCCCGAGCAGCCCCCAACAGACATGGACTCTCCAGGGGGTTCTTTACCCTCTTCCCACCCAGGCTCCATCAAGTCTTCCTTCTATCGGAGGGGCAGTAGCCCAAATCAGCACGCTCAGGCGTATGTCCAGATTAACCCAGGGGCTTGTGAGGATTGTGAGGCGGCGGCGGCGGCAGCGGCAGCACAGCAGCAGTGCCCTCCGGTACCTCCACGTCACCACCAGCAGAGCCCGCTCCTCAACCAGCCCCTCTCCGGGAACAACTCCCCCGTCCCCATCTACCCACCACCGCTCCTCCCCCAGCAGCCCTGCAGGACGGAGATTCCAGGCCCAGGCTCGCATTTCCAGCCCATCAGCTCTTCACTCAGTCCGCCTCCTGGCGATAGTCCCAGCCACAAAAGGGGCATGCATAAACTGAATAAGACCCCACCCCCGGTTCCCCACACCACCACCACCACCGGGAACATGACCCCGGATTTCGGTGGGTGCACAAAGCAAACTGTCATACCCTTACAGTCGGGCCCAGGGAGCCCGGGAAGGGGGTCGCAACAAATGCAACAGCAGCAGTCAATAGCATCGCAAAGAGTGTTTGAAGACCCAAGGCATGCTCAGATTGGTCAGGAGTTGCTCAAGTATATGACGAGGAATGAACTAGAAGCAATGTCGGAAGAAGCCCCTTATGCACCTATGGAAATGACACTCAAAAATACAGAAGGTACAACACCATTTTTATTTGCCTTTTAGATCTCTTATTTTGTGTGGAGGGCTTGCAGTGTATACTTGCTTGCCCCTAAACTTTCCTTTTTTATTACTTATTAGTTCATAAAGACTAGATACCGTAGTTTCTCTCTGCTTCATTTTAGGAATTCAATTCTTTCTTTATCTATGTTTATAAAGAGTATTTCATCATTTTATATCTTTGCAAATTTAGACCTGTTAGCTATATAGACCAGATATTTATCACCTTATACTCAACGAACCCTCTTAATCTTTGCTTTCCTATGTATAGCTCATTTCATAGAGATGATAGACATTAGATATCATCTGTTGAGAGCCAGATCGGTGTTAACCCCTTCCATGCCACCAGACTTTTGAGCAAATGTCAAAAATGAATTTTCAAAGAGTTAAATATTAACTTTCAAAGAGTTTTTTTCTTGAGCAAACTGGGCAAAGCATAAGAATAAACATTATACTGATGGCACAGATTTCTGTATGAGGAAGAATTTTCAAGCCATTCTGAGCCTAAACAAAATGTTCAACACTCAAATTTTGGGCGGGATTTGCCACCCACGGCATGGTAGGGGTTAACTTGCTTCAATCTATAAAGTTAACAAGCCTGTCTTGCTCTGAGCAGACGATATACTTCTTTTGGGAGTGCATCGCATTTTTTTTTCTGTCGTCTGCATGCCATGTAATCAACTATCCTCTCTTGCCTGACCCCACCCCCACCCCTTGCCCCCGTCTTTACCCCCCTTGCCCCTCTTACAGGGTCAAATTCCGCCGTCCACCCCTCCCTAAGTGAGATAGAGACTACAGAACTCAACAGTGTGGATAGTAAGGATAGGGACATGGATACAGTCAGTAATTGTACAGGTGAGTGATGCCCCGCCCACTTACCCCTCCTCTCCAACTGGTATTGGAGTTATTACCCCTACCCATTCCATAACTTGACTCCTCATCATAAGAATGTAATTTTGGAGCTCCTTGAGAACACCTTGCATAGAGGGAGAAGTCAATGTGACCGTTATTGAATGTTTTCTAGTTTGAGTATACATGTATATACCAGTGATGCGCCGCTACTTCATACCCTCTCTCCATCTGGTATTGGGGTTGTTACCCCTATGCTTTATACTAATCCAATCCTTTAGGTAGAGATGCTTTTTCTGCTTCAGTTATTTTTCCCCTCTGCTTTTCTTCCTGCTTTGTTGAGACATGTTTTACACCATTTAAGAACCTTTCAAGTTGTCTACAACTGTTGCAAGAGACAAAATGATGTAAAATCTTAGTGAGGTCTTATTTTAAGGTAGTTCAGTCTAGTTCTTTCTGATCATCTTGTCGTGTTTATTGTGCAAATCTATCATTAGCACATGTAGTTTAGAATGCCCCTTGTATCTTGTTTGCCATATATTCTTTTCTGTGTTGTAGTGTTCCATCTTTCTTCTTCACCTTGCACTTTTTTTTGCATTGTGGAATAGGGCTACCATACACTGCATATTTTCAATATTTTTTGAATGATCAACCATTTCTCCTTGAGTGTATTAATATGTGCAAGCTTAATGTAAAGGGCAGGAGTAGTAGATGCAAATTTTTTTGTTCTTTGTTTCAATCCATGAAAGATAGCAAAGACTCTGTGCAGTCAAAAAAAAAAAAAAATTGCTTTCAGTGAACCAATCATTATACAAAGTGCACTATTAGTAAATTCAAAGTACCCCCCCCCCCCCCATCTTATACAACAGCATGTGTAAGAAACCAAGACTCGTTCAATTTCTCTGAAAAGTCTAATAACAAGTTTCAAAGGATCATGCTCCTATCTGTTTCTTTAGTGTTCACCTCTCAACGTAGGCTTTCTGTCAATAATACACAATTACACATACATATAGTCTTTGATATTGTCTCTCGGTAGCATTTACAGACAGTTTTTTGACGATATACCTTTGTAACCACTTGTCATTTTGTTTGTCTTTGTTCAGGGTCAATGTTAGCTTATGGAAGTAGCAGTAACGGAAGTAGGAGAAACAGCAACGTCAGTACGAGTTCGGACGGGTCGTTCTTCGCCGAGACAGACTTTGCCAGTGCAGTGGCAGCAGCAGCACAGAATGCTGGAGTCTTGGTCATGCAGAGAGATACACCTCGTAAGTTTCTACACCGTCCATTTGACCTATGACTTTTGATGTTAATGCAACCTCTTCTTTAATTCAGCTCAGTTTTATTCCACTTTAAAAAAAACATTAAAAATCATGATATGAAAGTTTGATACATACATGTAAGGTATAATTATATTCATCATAAATTATGTACAAAGTATATACAATGTAATGTACAAGAAAAGAAAACATTTCCTCGTGGAGGGACCTTTCAAAAAAGCTAGACTTGAAAATATACAATGTATAGGCCCTGCTGGTTGAAAAAAAAATAATTTACATATAGTTAAGAGGGTTAAAGCAGAAGAAATGTTGAATGGCTCAAGGGGAAAAGATGGTTTAACTTTATATTTCATTTTGGGTATTTATTCTCAAACCTGTGAAGAAATAAATTCTATAAATACGATTGACAGAAGTAAAACAGCAGGGCAAGTTTGAAGAATGTATTGCAAATTGTTAACAAAGGCTGTTTTTGCAGGTAGAAGCGTGCACGGATAAC
Source organism: Heliocidaris erythrogramma (assembly GCA_025617745.1). Classification (NCBI taxonomy): domain Eukaryota; kingdom Metazoa; phylum Echinodermata; class Echinoidea; order Camarodonta; family Echinometridae; genus Heliocidaris; species Heliocidaris erythrogramma. The sequence goes on from CM046854.1 coordinate 58,719,189, forward strand.
AAAAATTGAATTAGTTAACTTAATCCTTTTAATGGAATGACGCTTCATGATGAGAGTTTCTGGTTGTAGAGTGGATATTGAATGTGTCTGTGATAATATTTTATAAGAGAGATATAGTTTTCCTTTACATTTATCAATTCTTTTCCCCTTAATGGCATCCTGAACGTGTTTATGATTTCTGTTGATTAAAAGATGAGCAAGGCATTGCAACATGCCAACATAAAATTTAATGCTTTCTACTCTTCATGTAAATAGCTTTGCAAAGACACTCACGATTAATTCCTTTTCTGTTTTCCCCCTCTCTCCTTTTCTTATTCTTTCAACAGTTTCAAGTCAACATTTGCTCAGAGAAGACACCGTCTGACGCGGAGAGAAAGATGAAAAAATTCTCACTATGTTGTGATAGGAGCTGAAAGAAAAATACAGTACATTTAGATAAATAAAGTTTGTAAATGGCAAGTTTATATTATTAAATATTGTAAATAAATATGAATTATAAGAAGAAAATATGAATAATTTGCCATTAACAATCGCTTTCTTATTTCATTTTTTTCACATAAAAAAAAGAGCCGTGCCTGCAATGTTAGTTACTTGATGGAAGAGATAATGTTGCTTTTTTGTTTGTTTTAATTTGCCATACTTTATTTTGGTTACAAGGATGGCCACAGGAGATTTAGCTTGATTTTGTCTGTTGTTTAAAAGGAAAGATGCTTGATTTGAAAGACAAACTGTATATGATTTTGGAGTAGGCAGGAGAAGTCTTTTTCATTTCTTTGTGTCGTTTATTTCAGAGGGAATTTAAGAGTGATTCAGTTATTTGTAGAAGCAATAGAAGCACACATATTTTCATACTATATGCTGGTTGGTCCTTTAGTATTTATATACATGTATAAGAATAGATGTATGCAAGATTTTGAGCAAGATGGCTCTCATTGATTCTCTTGTAATTCAGTATTGATATCACGAATAAGTTATCAGATTATTCAGTAGGGCAGTGGTGAAAATTATTGAGTACTTTGGAGTAAAATGAGTAGTATTCGAAAAGAGACATTTTTAAAGAAGAGTATTGGGCAGGAAGTTCAATAATCGATTTACAAAAATGGCAGGTCTCTCCTTTCTTACATAGTATTGCTACCAACTGAAAATCAAATAAATTCTAAGATTCAGAATAAAATATAGGTTCTATTTTATTTGAGGCAAAATATTTTATTTGAAACTGGAGAGTAAGCAAGCGACATCATGAGCTGTATATAGAAAGATACAACAGGACAAAACATGTCAATATTTCTGTATTTTGGGTTCAAGATGAGAGGCATTTGTGTGCACTTGTTCATAGCCCACAGGAACTTGAGAGAAAAGAGGAAAGCGATTATTTTTTACTCTGCTTTGTCAGTATTCATAAACGGATATATATTGGTAAAGGTTATGGAAGATGAAATGAAAGGAATATTGCTGAACTAAAAGTACTTTTGAATGAATGTTAATTATGTTGTCATATTTGAAAAAAAAAATGACTGCTGTTGTTCTAGAATGAAAGTTTGTATTCATTCCCAAGACCCACTGACTTATCGACATCTCCAATCAGTACGAATTAAGTCTAATTAATTTCTTACAGGTTGACATATCGTGCTAAACCCCAATGCCTCCTGGAAGCGGATAGTCCCTGTATTAAGCCTATGGGATCGAGAGGAAGATTCAACCAAAACAATACCCTAAGAGACTGGGGTTTTAACATTCAAGAATATCTGCCACAGTGTTTTGCTAATTTTAACCCGTGGACTACCGAATACTCATTCCAATAGGCTTAATACACGGAACACCCGGTTCCAGCAGGCAATGAGTTAAGAATAACACATATGTATACTGTACCGTGTGTATCGTGAATGAATATACTGGTACGTAATAATCTTTTTGTTGTTGCTTGTATACTAACTAGTCAGTAACTAGTCAGTAACTGAATTGATTACAGTATGGCATAACAACAATTAGCGGAAGTAATTTTTTTCTCTCTCCTTTGTGAGAGGGTATTGCTAAAATCTGTAGAAAAATACTAAGGCAATAAACATAATTCTGATACAACATCGAAAAGATGACAAGAAGCATCTAAGCGTGTAATGAGCAATACACAAGCACAGAAAAAAACATCATTATGGCACTATTTAATGATTTTAATAAATAAATGGGTTGTTTACATATTAAGATATAGTCCAGCAATGCACATAATATATTTAGCAGATAATTTCAGTGCAGGATAAGTGCGTTTGATTTTCGTATGTGTATCTACGGGAGCATAAAGTGGATACGACAATGGGTTCGGTGGGAGTGTACGGAGGAGATTATGTTAACGAAAAAATGTTGAATTTAATCGTTTATGATTAGGTTTAATTTGTTTTCTTTGTACATAACAAATTTATAGCTGAAAGCCAAAGGTGTTATGATCTAAATTCCAGTCATGGGTGGCGGGTTTCATGAGGAAAACCTCCATTTTGATTTCAGAACAGAAAGGTCTTAAGGCCTTGTATGCTACTATACAGTGCGTCCCCAAAAAAGTGAACAGTTGGAAAAAGTCTCCCAAAATAAATATTTCATAATATTTTCATTCAATTTTCATTCTAGTAGATAGCTTAGGGTCTCTCCTATGCAATATCACCAAAAAATCTGACTAATCATTACGAGACTTGAGTGATCAAAAGCCACTTTTTTGAAAGGGTGCAAAATTCAGACTTGACAAGAATTGGTATTTGTTCTGGCTGGTATCAACAAAGCTGAGAACTGTTTTAGAATTGACAGTTGAATAAAGTCTCCCCAAGTAAGTATTTCAAAATATTTTCAAAAAATGTTCATATCTGGACAGCTTAGAGTCTCTTCTATCAAATGACACCAAAATATCTTACAATATTTTACGCTTGAGTGAGCAAAAGCCACTTTTGTGAAAAGGTGCAAAATCCATACTTGATAAATGTTTGTTTGACAGTCTTGAAAAGGCTTAGAATTTATGAAAGAAAAGATTTTGCTCACTGTATGTCCTGATATATCCCATCAAAATTTTATTGTTAAGTAAGCAGGTGAAATTAGAAGACTCGCCAAATGTAACATTTTGAACCACTCAAAAAAGTAGTTAATTGCTCACTCAAGCATAAGATGATGGAAGTTAATGGAATGTGAAGGGAATATACAGAGAACAAAGCTTGTTATTTCATAATTTGTCTTTTATTGATCAGAAAATGGAAATTTATAAGCCTTTTCATGACTCTCAGCTTGGTTGATACCACCCAGAGCCAATATCAATTCTTGTCAAGTCTGGATTTTGCACCCTTTCACAAAATTGGCTTTTGTGCACTCAAACATAGAATATTGTTAGATATTTTGACAGAAGAGACCCAAAGCTGTCTACAGGTATGAAATTCTTGTGAAAATATTTTCGAACTGTTAACTTTTTTTCTGGGACGCACTGTGTACTGTAGACCATGGGGCTGGTTTTTACGACTTTGTACCGGATTTGATTTGCGTTTACTAAATTCCAAACTGTTACCACCGTTCAGATTTTAAGATAGATATTTATGAATATTATATTAAATCTACAAGTTGTTGTTGTAGATTCAGCAGATATTGAAGGCAGGTTTTATTTATGCGAGATGTATTTTCTTTTGTTCCTTTAAGTAATATGCATACTTTTGTTGTTCACAATGTAATATATGAAACCTCATTTTTGCACAGAAGCTAGCTATGAAAAGAAATGAGTACTGTTCTAATTTTTTTGTAATGCCATTTCTTGATAATAGCACACGATGAATAAAAAGCTGATATTTTTCTCTTTTGTTTCAAATGATTATTGTCAAGTTATAAGTGCAGTGATGTTTATGAACATAGCTTGTAAAAACAAAATACTGAGATTTATTACTGTGGCTTGTATAATAATTAAATTGCCCTGTTTATCTTAACTATGTACAGGCTAAGGAAATAAAACAAATAAAACTTGTTTCTATTGTACTAGAATGTATGGAAGATTTTTTTTTGTCTGTGTTTACGATATGAATACAAAGCAGAAAGAGAATGGTTATATGAAAAGAAAATGTTTGAGAAAGATATGTAAAGGGAGAGAGAGAAAGGGGAAGACATTGGTTACACGTCATTTTTCCGAAGGTTAGTTTTTCCAAAGGTTAGTTAGTCCAATGGTTCATAATTCCGAAAATTAAAAAGGAATTATATTTCTGAATGTTTGTAATTCTGAAAAGTTATGTAGGACTCTTATCGCATTTTCAGAATTACGAACCCTCGGAATTGAATCATATATTCAGAAATATGAACCTTATTTTGTTTTCACAATTATGAATCCCCTGCCATGGGAAATTTGTGTTTCGGAATTATGAACCTTCAGAAAAATGAGTACCCCCAAGACATTATAGATGGAGAGAGCAAGAGAGATGTTAGAGAGATGTTAGAGAAATGGAGATAAGGACGATGATAGGTATGGAAAGAGAGTAATAGGGAGGAAGGGATAGATAGGAGTTTTACCGTGTGAACAAGACCATAGGAAGATATAAAGTGATAAACAGAAGAGGGGGGGGGGGGGGGAGAGGGGGGATAGGAAGGGATATGTAGAAGGATGGGGAGAGAGGGAGGGAAGTATAGGAGAGAGAAAGACTAAGGAAGATGTAACGACACTGGGTTGGATGAGAGAGAGAGGGGGGTGTGAGGAAATATATGTAGGAATATATATCGGGGAAATAGAGAAAGAGAGAGATGAAGAAATGGATGATATAGAGAGATGTGGAAGACAGAGGCCAAAGAGAGGGGGAAGTGATATAGAGAGAGATAAAGAGAGGGGGAAGTGATATAGAGAGAGATAAAGAGATGGAAAGAGGAGAAATACAGGATTTAAAAATCATTAAAGATGCATATCTGAAAGAGTAATTTTAAAAAATAAGTAAAACTTCATATTGACTTTTTGCATGCATGATAAAAATTTCACATAAAAGGGAGTACTTTGGGGGAATGTTTGCAAACATTGAAATGATAGCAGATTTGAAAAAAAATCATATATTTTAAAAGAGAACCTGCAATAAATTAGCACATTTCCGCCAAAAATAGGGTACTGTTTGTGAATATGCACTCTATAATCCAAAATAGGGTTATATTTTGAGCCCATTGTGTACATGGTTTTACTTAATTAGGGCACGTTTTGTGGAAAATGGGTCATTTTCGATCATGCCTTGCGCCATTGAGTATGAAGCGACACCACCCGGAAATCAAATTAATTTCGATAGTTAAAAGGAAAGGAGGGTTTGTATGGTTGGCAAATTGAGATATTGAAATGAAAGTGAAAATTATAAAGAGAGACAAAATCGGAAGAGTTGGAGGAAGGAAAATAAAGAGGGAGAAGGAAGGATGAATTTCATCAGTTACCGTGATTAAAATTGAAAAATGTTGTTATCTTTTTAATTAGAGTTCATGGGCATTTCTCATGATTAAAACTTAGCTATCATGATCGATAATGAATCATATTGAATTACCAATAAGCCAGTTCGGGGTTAGCGCATGGTACAAATGACCCCAAATATCCACAGATATTTTAGACATGGAGGGTCCCTTTATGTGCACTTCAGAAAAATAACTCTGGGAGTGATAGCGGTGCCTCATGAATAGCTTTTGTTTCCCCCTTTAAAAAGAATACTTCCACCTAGATATCATGGAATGCACCATTAGTGCATAATTGAATAATGATTACATGACATTCATGAGCCCATATCGAATACTAGTGTCAGTGGGTTTTAGAATTTGGTACAGATGACCTTTATCTGCTCATGCTCAGATTGCATCTCCGAAGTGGCTTATTGGCTGTAACATTACAGCAGTTCTTTGGGATCCTTGCAATCACCAAGTTACATTGTAACGTTTTGCACAATAGATGGCGCTATACCACACGGAATGCAAAGAGATTCGATCATAACTACATCAACAGTATGCAATCTGAAAGTAGAACACTCAAGAAAATCACAAATATGGCAATTAATGTATCACTAGAAATTGGGAAGCTTACAGATGGCAATCGTATAAGTTTTATGTCAACTGCGTATATGATGATTATAAAAACAACATAAATAAAAGCTCTTCTCAGCATGTGGAATATCCGAGGATTCGCCAGAAATATAGCGATGTTTTGATGTCGTCATACGAGGGATCGATCCTGCTTAAGCAGACGACGTCCTATAATGAATGAACGTAATTGCAATGCAATTATTTATCAAATTATAAAGAGTTTGGTACATTTAAACATGACCTTATTTCACACCATTCTAAAAGGGAAAGTGAACTGATTCTGATAACTAAAACCGTTTGATTGTAAATACACAGGAGAAGGGTCAATGATCAATGAAATAAACCCCATTTTCAAATTGAAAAGCCCTGCGAATAATAGCTGGATGGTATTCGTTCCCTCTTGAAACGCCGAACATGCCGCGGTGCAAGCAGCTGAAAATACAATGGCGTCTTATTTTGTTTACAAGTGACTGATTCCTTTATTTTTTTAACGCTGCATTTTTCATCAAAATAATACCATACACGAAGTTAAGAGTGAGGCAACAGACTAACATTAAGACTGACGCTAGTCAAGTAAGAGAAATAAGTGAAGAGGAGATGACAAAACAGGCACTGAAAAATGTGTATAATGTTATGGGACATCGTCTGCTTAGACAGGGCTCGCCCCTCTTGTGTCGTCACACATCTCAGCAGCGTCAAGGAGCTTTTCAGCTGCTATATCGGGGGCTGTATTTTAAATTTGGATAACCTTGTTTAATTTATGCCATCTATGCAATAATAAGTATTAAGCCAATATTTAAAATCATCAGTGTTCTACTTGAAAAGGAATGCTTATATTTTTGTTCACCAGGTATATTTTTAGCCTAACAAATCATGGTGCCAAGGAAGATCCTGGTTCCAGCAGGGAATATTTTGGAGAAAAAAAATCTTGGGGATATTCTGGCAAACACGAGATTAGGGATTAGAGGATTTTAGCAACAAATCAGAAGATATTTCCGCATACTGACTTGGATTCGAACCCAGGGTCCCGGTACCAAAACCAACGCTCGAGACCACCACAAAGCCACCAAATTTCACAAGGGGCATCGTGAAGACGACCATGAGATATATTATGAGCCCGGGTAAGCTATGTCGAAGATTACTGGAACTGGATGACAGGGAGGTGTCTGGTGCAATTTGCGGCTCAACACGTTCTTCTGGAAATGCAAAGCGTAAGAAAAGAAATTATTCAATTCAATTCAAGTCAAGTCAAATTAACATTCATTTTCTTCCATTGATATTGAAATATCTGTTCAAATAGTACAATTTACATATATATTAAGGTATTATTAATATAATCAAGAACAAGGAAGAAGGCGCGATTATCTAACGCGGCTTTGACGTTTAGCATTATATTTCATTTTCTAACTAATCTAAAACTATATACACAGTCATATTATATCATTCTATCACAACAGGACTGGTGAACCGATTCAATTTTTGCAAAAAAATTAAAGAAACAAAATTAATCATAAACCAATGGCACTACACAATTTTAAGCGCTGTGAACGTCGTAATTATAAAACTTACCAGTTTTTCTTTTGTCAGTGATGGGTTCGCTGGTTGATAAAGCGGCTGATTAGTAAAAATTGATAGGAGAGAAAAAAAAAGGAAAAGAGGGAATAAAAAGGTTTTCTTGGAGCATCATTCATTTCCTTAGCAAATTATGAAATATGCGTTACAAATTTAAGTTCGTCAAATATCCTGATATCATACATTATTAGCAAACTCCTCTAAATAGAAAGAGGTACCTTTCTTTATATTTTTTTCTTAAAAAAACCCCACCAAATCACAATTAACCTGCAAAAGACGGTATATTTTTGGCAGAATATACCTCAAAAATGATTTAAATGACTGGAAGGAGCATGAATATAAATGTCTGTGAAAAATTATCTCTACACTTACTGGCCTAAACTTAATATTTAAAAATTGCCTAAGGGATTCGGATGGTTCCTGTATTAAGCTATGGGAATTTGAGAATTCAGTAGTTAACGGGTTAACTAAAGAGACTTACAAGCGGACGTTGTGAAAATAAATCTGGCGCCCTCTCCTTTGCCCAAGTGATTTCGACCATAGAGAACAAGTTCATACGTGGTATTCGCGAATAGATCTCGGATGGTATGTGACATGGTATCAGAATCCGAAGAGAATGGAACGACCTCTCGATACCATTCATGTTGAGATTGGTTCACCATCTTAACCATTGTTTGCTATTAGAGTGAAAGAAAAACGCATTTCATATCATAGTTTTCTTTTATTTAAGATTTAAAGGACACCCCCACCCCATGCAACATGCAATAAAAATCGTCTGATCGACTTGATAATGTTCATTAAAATATCAAAAGAGGTTTGGCATTTCAGCATTATAATTTTACTATTCGAATTTTACTATCCTCATGATTATAATTGTACAACTACAATACAAACAGCTATTGCGATAGCAGTGGGTACCAGTGCTGTTGCAATAATGTACTAGTTATCATCATAATCAACATTTTTAATATTTCTGATCAATCCATTAAAAACAAACACTTTTCGATAAAAATTAAGTGAAAATTTAAATAAATGAATAAAGGACACTTACAGGTCGATTGAGAGGACGATATACCACAATGAATTCACTAATGACCAGGTTGTTCCCAAATGACGTGACGATGTTGGACGCCCATAAAAGTTCGTACGCATGTCGCCTTGAACCTGCCGCTGGACTGAGAATGGTAGGTCGCATAGGCCGTCCTGTAAATTAAAATGAATAAAGTTCAAGCTTACTACAAATGCAGTTTCTCCGGGGATACGATTTTGGTAATCCTAACGGCCTTCCGAGATTCCCTTAGTGGAGAAAGGAGGATTGTTTTCCTTCCGACCACCATTTCTATTTTTTACCCTGGGGGAGTGTGTGTGTGTGTGTGTGTGTGTGTGTGCGTTTGTTTAGCATTATGTCCGAGGACATTTTCGGACAGAGAACAAAAAAAAAAATCATGACAACAATGGTCCTCGGAAGGCGGACAATAGTCCTCGAACGTCGAACAATGAATTTATGCCTTATTCCGTCGACTGTCCGAGGACGAGTAACAATAGAGGGACAATAGTTGTCCTCGGAAGTAAAGCCATGTAAACGTGGGTGTGTGTGTGTGTGTGTAATTGGGTTTTTACAGACGTGTATCAATCAGATATGATTATTTACGTCTGGGGACCGACCTTTAACGTCACCATCCGAAAGACGTGACTCAGTCTCGAACCTGGGTCCGCTGAATCAGTTTATAACTTCCACTGTTAGCTGGATTACAGGCGCACGCCACAACGCCCGGAGGGGGTCCACCTATGATCCGAATGTGTAAACTCACCACGTATTTCAAGCGTTTCCACAGCAGTTCCAAGGAGGTTTCCAGCGCTACACGTGTAATTACCGTAATCAGATTCATCAAGTTTTACGATGATAAGTGACCTGTTGAGT